>OY979631.1:16427988-17627988 GCA_963855885.1 Coenonympha glycerion
GAAGTATTTAATGTCGAACCTATATTTTTAAAGAGTTTTTATTACGGAATTTTTTAGTAATATAGAGTCGCTGATGTTAAAACAAAAAAATATCAATGTGTATGGATAAATACAGTACCTATCTATATCATTAAAGTTTTTTGTTTACTTTTCGAAAACTCTCACTTAAAGAGATCATAATTATGGACTGTAACTGTCTAGACGCTATGTCTGCATAATATTTAACGATATGCAATACACATATTTTAAAATCTCCTTGCAATGTAATAACAGTTATCAACATTTTCTTCTTTCAACATTGTATAAAAGCGTTATTTCCTCGAATTCTAAGGGTAATAATGATTTAAACACAGTAATTCACTGTATACTTTCAGAAACCTCGAAAATGTGCTGGTAAAAAAAGTAAGATACCCACGCATTAGCGGCTATCACACTGGCTAAGATAAATCAAACCTGCATTAGCCGACATAACGAGTATGCCGCCCTTACATTTTAGTGCGGTGGAGTTGGTAAATAACACGAGAATAACCAGAACGGCAAGGATTGCCTAAATTCGGAATAGGAATTCTGATGGTATTTTATTTTTAAGAAATAGCTGAATTTTGGGTTAGACATAAGGATGTACAAATTTTTCAAGGGACATTCGTTAAACGTGAACATGATCATCATAATTTACTAATTTTACTATTTTTACTGCCAAGCGTTTTGTGAAACCTTGAAAATTCGAAATATGGAGCAAAGGAGACCCCGAAAGGAAGCCTATGGTATATTCAGATACGCTGTGGCAAGACCCGATGACAAATGAGATATAAATAGAAATAGAGATATAAATAGCGATAGAGTGAGACAGACAGAAACAAGGTAGTTTGCTATGCAGATGACAGCTGTCGCCCCACTCTATGCCAATGCTCTATGCATTGTGCATGAGTGGTGCAAGCGACAGATGAGATGTAAGATAAACACAGTAATCAACAATAGCAAAGGGCCAGAGAGAGACAAACTGAAACAGTATCATGCAGATGAAATCTTTCACCCGCACAATGTTCTATACACTGTAGCGTATTACGACTGCGATAAAGATGAAAAGATCGATGGAGAAGGGACCAGATTGAAATAGACTGAAACAGTTCTATGCAGAAGACATCTTTTACCCGCACCATGCTACTCTGCGTGCTGTAGCGTAGTGCGAGACGTAGCATAGTGAGAGTGATATAACAGTAGATAGGGATCAGAGTGAGACAGACTTAGAGAGCAGTACTATGCAGATGATAGTCACTCGCAACAAGTAATCGGATCAAATCTCCGCATTGTAACACTGTGAAGGACTTACCTGCTAGTGATAACAACTAAACACAGACACAAGAGGAAACAATTTGGCGATCAAAAAAGGCGTAGAAACAATATAAAAAGAATATTCTCACCAATCAGCGAACACAACACGTTTTCTTGGCACCATTTTTTGGCCGGCAATGCTGACACGTGGTTTAGGTTGTCGGGTTTCCATTTTTACGCTACGAATGCGGCCGGCCTCAAATCCATTGATGCCAAAGCCTATTAGCCAAAGCTAATTAAAACGGTAAGTTAATTATCCAGCCTCGTCGAGCTGTGCCTGTCATTGCAGTGCCGATGTGGCTAGGTGACTGATCGAAGGGTACGGAAGACTGAAGAGTGAGGAGCTTCGATGTACCTACGCTAATATGAGATGGATTAGCGGATTACTGATAATACGGACTCGCGAAGCGAGGACTGTTAATAACTTTGACCGTATCGACCTTTGGTTACTGGATTTATTATTATTATCAAGATTCAAGACAAATTGATTACCGTCAAGTGATTTTATGTCCAGCTCGGTAAGGCATCATAAAAGCTTACACCTACACACAGTAGACGTTGAAACATGTACGATTTGATTCCTTGTTCATGATACTCATCGAAAATATCTGTAATATCCTGCTGGCCTTCGTCTTCCCAACCTCCTGGTTTTCAAGCTATAAGTGCACCGCAAAAAGCGATAAAAACTAGTTTTCAAATACTGTATATGAAGTCGACTTAGCTGTTTATAGCAAAAATAAGATTTCAGTGATATAATGTTGAGGAGTAAGTATAGCAGAATAAACTTCGGATTTATTGGTTATCCGCAGTGGATGGAATTTCGCAAATATTTTCTATAGAGTTAGAAAAATTTTAGCAAAGTAGATTGATGGAGATTTGAACTAGTAAAGACACCGTAAATTAATTGGTGTAAGTTCAGTAAGGTTCGAAAGGATATTCGAATTAAACGGCAAACTTTTAACCGAGTCGGGGGTTGGATGCTTGGTTAGTTGGCCCACATATTCCTTCTAGCAGTCCTTGAAGGCAGAGAAAAGCTGATCCTATGCCCTAGGGTACTAACATAATAGTGATGATAATACTCGTAACAAAGCCTTAAGTAACAATGGAGCGGTAACAATACTGTCAGAGGCAGCGCCGGATCCTCGCAACGATCCAAATTGAAAACGTTAAACTTATTCACACGATGCACCCGAGCGATGTGTTCCAATTACTGTACAATTGCACACCGTCGCCAGAGGAAGCGTATTGTGGTATCATTTTATTACTTTGCAAATTGTCTTTTTAACACGACCGTATTAGCTGTTGCTACTTGAATTGAAACAACTTGTAAACTTGTAAACCGATTTACAATATTGTGAGTAATGTAAATAAATATTACTTAAACTCTTATGCCTCTCAGTTTTTTTCGTCTTTCAATTTTAAACCGAGTTTGCGTCCAAGCGATGCACCCGAGCGATGTGTTCCAATTACTGTACAATTGCACACCGTCGCCAGAGGAAGCGTATTGTGGTATCATTTTATTACTTTGCAAATTGTCTTTTTAACACGACCGTATTAGCTGTTGCTACTTGAATTGAAACAACTTGTAAACTTGTAAACCGATTTACAATATTGTGAGTAATGTAAATAAATATTACTTAAACTCTTATGCCTCTCAGTTTTTTTCGTCTTTCAATTTTAAACCGAGTTTGCGTCCAAGCGATGCACCCGAGCGATGTGTTCCAATTACTGTACAATTGCACACCGTCGCCAGAGGAAGCGTATTGTGGTATCATTTTATTACTTTGCAAATTGTCTTTTTAACACGACCGTATTAGCTGTTGCTACTTGATTTGAAACAACTTGTAAGCTTTTAAACCGATTTAAAATATTGTACGTTTTGCCTCTCAGTTTTTTTTCGTCTTTCGATTTTTAACTGAGTTAGCGAATACCACCTATTTGCGCCCAAGCGCCTTGCTCTGAGAAGAACTCAAATCTATAACGAACTCAGCTGGGTTTCCTTTCAAAATATAGATTGTATCAAACTAATTAGGAGAATATTGGTAAACCGCTAGCGGTAGGACTCTCATTTTATGTTTTAACCAGTAAATATGGTAACGAGTATCTAAGTATGGTGTATGTATCATTCTGGAGAACTATGATGAAATTCTTTGGTGATTAATTTTTTATCCGACTGCAGGAATAGTTATGTTTTTCTTACGTATGTTTGTTTGTAAATTTCTTTATTACCTCGTATTTTCAGAAATCCTCATATCGTTTTTAATTTTTTTTAATTAATTTTGTTGAATTCAAATTCAAAACTTCTTTATTTTACACAAGCCTAACGCAGAGGCTCTTTTACGTCAATATGAAATTTGTCGCGTATGGTGATAACCACAAGTCGACTTTTTCGGAAACTAAGTTGACGAGGGTTGCAATTTGCAACGCGCCCTGCACTGAGAAGAAGCCTACAACAAACTCAGCAGGTTTTGTTTTCTGTGATCACCACTTCACAGTGGTTTAATTTATCCACTTAAATCAAATAGTCACGGACTATTTTAGTACTCGTCCACGACACAGTACACAGTGCAACACAGTACACGACTCTAATATAATTCAATCACTTAACACCGAGGGTTGGAGCTGACGCGTCTATTGTACTGTGTTTGTTATTTAGGTGTGACCTGTCGAGCACCGGTCGATATGATTCTGTAGTACAATAATTGAATTCTTTCATTTATTTTAGCATTTTCCTTCACATATAAAAAAATGCTCTAAATAAAAAAGGGCAAGTGCGAGTCGGACTTACGCACCGATGGTTTTCCAAGTTTTCTCGCAATTCAAAATCAAAATATTCTAGGAAAATAAAATTGTGTGTGTTTAAGAACCATTGTCACTAGGAATTTGTTTTTCATATCCGGAATTTAATTTTGCATACAAAAAGTTACTTTCTTTTAATGCACATTACCTTTTATGCAGATTTTATCAAGAAGTACAACTTGTTTATTCGCCTATAACTTTAGGATCCCGGATGTTAAATAAAAAAAAATTATTGAAGAAGTTAATGTGAAGACCGTAGTCTGTAAAAAAATAAGTTTGGATTTGATTCAGCTTGATACGGGATTCTATACATCCATGGACATTATCCTTTGTACTTAACTGCAATCTCCTCAGACAAGTAAGTTACGATGCAACCGAAGACTTTTTCGTACTTAGTAGGTTCAAAGTCCAAAATACCGAAAAAAATAACATGGAAGACCATGGGAGTTCTCTGATAAAGAGAATTATAATAATAGTAGTTATAGTAATGGGCTCCCTTACGGTATAGAACCTCTATATTTTATTCCATGAAGTCACGTTCAAAATAGCGTAATTTAAACAAATTAGGTAACAAAACTGTGACAAACAAAGACGTCAAACGCTCGCTACAGAAGACTCAATTCACGACAATTGTTAACAAATTGGTTCAATTACGTCTTTTGTCAAACTGCTGGGAGTTGAAAGATTATGTACATGCAAACCCGCTCAGAAACATTTGTAAGTAGCTACTTACTAACACAATTTTAGTCGCTTACTTCAAAACTAGGAAAGCAGGCATAAATTATTTATTAATTGAAAATCCAGAAGTAAGATAATATATTGATATTGTGTAGGCTTGACCGGGCTTTAGAATTTTCATGAATATTTCACTTTACCCAGTTGCGTTGTTATTATAATAAAACATTGAATGACAGAACTGTTTTTGATGAGATCAAAATAATGAATATCATTCAGTAACTCATTTCGGTGCCCATTGTACCGTGTATGCGACAGTCACTGGGCCTTCATTTAGCTGTTATCCAATACCTACAGGCTGATTAAGCAGGTACTCATTTCGAGAGAAAATCAATTAACTCACTGTGTGTATAAGCAATGATAGTGATTCGGATTGGCGTCGGGTGTTCGAACCTCGGGAACATAAATATACCTCTGACTTTCGAGTTGCAAGCCTAATGTGCGCCTGTGGGAACTAATTCTTCAACATTAACTTCAAGATGAAGAAAAGCATCATCAAACGCTACGGCATAACCCCTCCCACACTGAAAGTTTGCTCAGGAACTATTTAACTTGGTTTCCTAAGTCACCTTTTACCATAGGACTGCAAGGCATCCTAAAGTCTTACACCACTACATAGTTGACGTACCAAAAACACGTACCAAGCAGTTTAATTCCTCGTTCCTAATACGCACTGGAAAGATCTGGAATACCCTCCCAGGCATTGTCTTTCCCACCACCTGCAACTTGGGTACCTACCTTCAAATCAAGAGTGAATAGGCATTTCCTAGGCAAGCGCGTTCCAACTTAAAAGGTTTTATCGCTTTCCATCAGGTATGAGCAGAATCAATCGCTAGCCTATGTAGTGAAAAAAACAGAGAGGAGATCCAAGTCTAGTAGTGCTACAAAAAAAGGTCGAGAACGAGTCATGCTCTTTATACGATTACGAGCTAAGAATCTATAAAGAAAATACGATCATTCAGACGGAATGGACGCTAAATCGAAACCAATAGGTAAAGCTCCGTTCCACCCTTTTCACACGGAATCATAAAAACGATAATATAAATAATGTAGGTCCAACAAACATTTTATTTGATTTCCACAAAGAGCAGTCAGACGGAATAATCTTAAAGTTCCTTTGACGACACTCAGGAGTGTCTGGTGGAAACGACTTCAAATGTTTTAAACCATATCCATTGCAGGGGAAATATAACATTGGATTTAAAAGTTAGTCTGCTTCGTCAAGCACAAAATTCAGAACAAAGATTATGTAGAGTTTATGAGTGTGTTAGATAGAGTTTTTATTTAGTCTGATGTTTCCTCATTAGAAAATATAAATAAAATACCCCATACAGGGGCGGATCCCTGAAGGTTAATCGGAACTTCAGTTAGTCTTCGCTGACCAAATTATTGATACAAATAAAAATGGGAAATGCTTTCCAAAAAACCAACTTCAAATGCCACTACAAAGAGTGAAATAATTTTTATTTAAATTTTAGGTACCTACACCAATTCGAAGTCGGGCAATGTTTCATACAATCCCTAATAGTCCTTCTTACTTACTTGATGTGCGAAGAAATGACGAAGTCATAGACAATCGCCCGACTGCGAATTGGTGTAGGTACTTAAAATTTAAATAAAAATTATTTCACTCTTTGTAGTGGCATTTGAAGTTGGTTTTTTGGAAAGCATTTCCCATTTTTATTTTATACTTTTTAGTGGAAAACAATAAAATGCACAAGGCGTTGTAAAATACCCAAATTTCTTGAGGTGTGTTCATAAAATCTGAAGAGATACCTCAAATTCACCAAGATCCCATCATCAGACCCTGACTTGATGACTTTAGTCATCAAATCAGTATCTGCTAGCAAATGCACCAGTAACTATAAAAAATACCCAACTCGCTTCAAGTATACTAGCAAAATTTGAAGAGTTCCCTCGATTTCACCAAGATCCCATCATCAGACCCTGACTTGATGACTTTAGTCATCAAATCAGTATCTGGTAGCATATGCACCAGTAACTATAAAAAATACCCAACTCGCTTTAAGTATACTAGCAAAATTTGAAGAGTTCCCTCGATTTCACCAAGATTCCATGATCATATCCTGACCTGATGACCATAGGACAACTTGGAAAATATTACTCTTTCTAATAATACTCAAATAGTTTCATGTGTCCATACAAAATTTGAAGAGTTCCCTCGATTTCTCCAGGATCCCATCATCAGACCCTGAAGGTTAATCGGAACTTCAGTTAGTCTTCGCTGACCAAATTATTGATACAAATAAAAATGGGAAATGCTTTCCAAAAAACCAACTTCAAATGCCACTACAAAGAGTGAAATAATTTTTATTTAAATTTTAGGTACCTACACCAATTCGAAGTCGGGCAATGTTTCATACAATCCCTAATAGTCCTTCTTACTTACTTGATGTGCGAAGAAATGACGAAGTCATAGACAATCGCCCGACTGCGAATTGGTGTAGGTACTTAAAATTTAAATAAAAATTATTTCACTCTTTGTAGTGGCATTTGAAGTTGGTTTTTTGGAAAGCATTTCCCATTTTTATTTTATACTTTTTAGTGGAAAACAATAAAATGCACAAGGCGTTGTAAAATACCCAAATTTCTTGAGGTGTGTTCATAAAATCTGAAGAGATACCTCAAATTCACCAAGATCCCATCATCAGACCCTGACTTGATGACTTTAGTCATCAAATCAGTATCTGCTAGCAAATGCACCAGTAACTATAAAAAATACCCAACTCGCTTCAAGTATACTAGCAAAATTTGAAGAGTTCCCTCGATTTCACCAAGATCCCATCATCAGACCCTGACTTGATGACTTTAGTCATCAAATCAGTATCTGGTAGCATATGCACCAGTAACTATAAAAAATACCCAACTCGCTTTAAGTATACTAGCAAAATTTGAAGAGTTCCCTCGATTTCACCAAGATTCCATGATCATATCCTGACCTGATGACCATAGGACAACTTGGAAAATATTACTCTTTCTAATAATACTCAAATAGTTTCATGTGTCCATACAAAATTTGAAGAGTTCCCTCGATTTCTCCAGGATCCCATCATCAGATCCTGACCTGATTAAAATGGGACCATCTGGAAAGAAAACCCTCTTAAACAAAAAAAGAATTTTTCAAATCAGTCCACGTGTCTTCGAGTAATCGGTGAACATACATAGATAAAAAAAAAAAATAATGATGTTAAGTGCTGATGCAGCCGAAGATATAAATCTTAATAAATTGGGTACCAAATGTAATCCCCTAACGATTGCTACACAGCATCGCAACGGAACACTAAATCGTTTGGCGGTGCCGTCTGATTTGTAACCAACCGCTCTGAAACCTCTCATTAGACCATACCTAAGCCATTATAGAAATTATAAAATTTGCGCATGGTTCATGCCTAGAATCGAATTTGGGACCTCCCGCGAAAATCCAACTGGGATCGTCAGGGAAATCCCCTAAACCTCGGCTGTAGACAAAATTATGTGTAAAACCCCTCATTCTAAGAGAAGTCTGTGTGGTACTTATTTTGGATGTGCAAATCAACAAATACAATCATCTAATGACAATCATATACGTAGAATGTGCCTATCCAAGGAAACAGGCCAATCGAAAGCACAATCCTATCACTATCCGAGAGGAGAAATATCACATTACATTGACGAGTGTGCTCGGCGGAGCACGTAATTGCGCCGGTTCAGTGCGCCAATGTGCGCTAATCTCCTCCGATGCACAATTCTGATCGCGAGGCCCGCGCCAGTGATGCGAGGGACAAAGTTTACAGATCGCTATGATTTATGATACCGAGCTAGTCAAAGTAGCGTTAACGATATCTATAACGTAATGGACACGTTATCGTCGAAAATGACGCTACATACCCTATTTATTTAGGAACTGCCGAGTTTTTTTGATACATAAGTTACTGTGATCTCACAAGATAGTAAGAAACACTAATGTAGTCTGAGGTAAGAAACGATGCAGTCTAAGAACTCAGGAGTTAACGGTTTTGACACAGCACCGCACCGGAACGCTAAAAAACGCTCAGCGGTGCAGCGTCTTTTGCCGGTAGTGTGGTAATCAGTCCACAACCGAAGCCAGACAAGATCATTTATAAGTATTATTGTCGTTATAGTTAGAATCCTCTAGATTTTAAAGTCTGCACCCTTTGACGCGTATTTCAAAAGGGTTAAGTCATAGGTGGCAGGTAAGATAACACGATATGCGCCTCTAGCCATGTTACAATATATCGATGATGTTTAAGCGATCGCTAACGCTCCAAAAACTAAAGTAAACCTTTCTCTGTGTATGTGAAAAATTGCGGAAATGGCTAAATGTTCATTTCATCTTCACAGGTATAATAATAGATACTTGAAAGTGTCTAGTTTAGGAAATCTTCAGATTAGTAAGTGTACCCAACTTTCCTCGGATTAATTTCTTAAAATCGAAACTTTTTTGCAAAGGTAATAGGTAATAAATAAATAATAAGGTAGGGTACAATTTAAGCAAAAAGAAAACTTTATCATATGAAGAAAACACTGATTTTACTCATTGGTGAGTAAAGGCGTTTCTCGGATTAATTACTTTAATATCGATTCTGTTAAGAAAATGTTTTAATATAAACGTGACGTGAAGATGTAATTGCTATTCCCGCAATTTTGATGCCATAATTTTTTGTACTTTATAGTTATACTCTACAAATTGCGAAAAATCGAATTAAATTTAAATTTAGCTGGCAGAGTCCCTAAAGGGAAACTACACGACTCCCTTTTAAGAGGTACTTAAAAAGTAAAAAAATTTCAACATTTCGATGTTTCGTGACGCAAATGCACAAATCTAATTAGAAAACTACCTACTTACCGATAACAGTAAATATCCAATGTTACCGTAACACAACACTACATATCGATGTTAGTTACCGATTTTCGGTTTAAAATGTATAGGGTTGCCAAAAAATCGGTTGTTGCCGAAAAAGGGTTCGCAAAACGTGATCTTACAGCAAGATGACAGTACGTAATGGTGCTGGTCGACTAACCATAACTCAATTACGCGTATTAGCAATTTTCTCTGGTAGGGGTGTGCTCAGTTCGAAAGATGGGTTATCGATATTTTTACTTTTTGAAAACTTTTCAGTTAAATTAGTGTTTTTATTATTTCGAATTTATTATTTTCTGCGGTTTTTTATTATTTTGCTCGCGAATAATACTATAATCATAATTTAGGAAGTTGAAAATTAATACCATCTTAGTTTTTAGCATTGAATTTCCCTATGATTTCGACTGTGTATAATGCTTATTTATCAATAACGGATAGCTATGCGCCCTAGCTTCGCTTAGTTACATAGAGAGCACATATTTTTGACATTTATTTTATAACTGCTGACGCGTTGTATATCAATTATTCCAGTAATTGAATGATAGTGATATCCTTACAAAAATAATTATAATAATGAGGTAGTGCTATTCGCCTATCCCTTTTTAAGTTGAAATGGTTGCGTTGTAAAAGGCATAGTACTATTTTTGTACTCATCTTATTGAAACATTCTAAAGACTTAAATTTTTATCCTGACAATGAATATCTGATTTTGCCCATTAATTATTATCATCCCTAAAATACTTAGGCTCTTTTTTACGCATTTTCTTTATAAACAAGATAGGCGGAGCTTTTCCTCGACAGGAGATAAGATTTGGGGTCAGAGTGACAGGCCGAGAGAGCGGCTTGCGTCGTTAATCATTGCCGTCGTGCGCATGACTGGATATAATTCAAATCCACGCGTTTATCATTTGTGAGATCTTTTGTAAGTATGGAATAAACTTGCGAAGAAGAGATTGCGAAATAGGTTACCGGTTATCAATTTATCAATAAGGTTAATTTCTGGATTGACAATTGGCAGGTACCTTGCGGTTTGTCATACGAATATTAAGAAATCATTTTGGCATACCTACTCTGCAATTTCAGACACATCTGTATGATA
Organism: Coenonympha glycerion; assembly: GCA_963855885.1. Classification (NCBI taxonomy): domain Eukaryota; kingdom Metazoa; phylum Arthropoda; class Insecta; order Lepidoptera; family Nymphalidae; genus Coenonympha; species Coenonympha glycerion. The sequence continues at coordinate 16,438,836 of OY979631.1, forward strand.
CTTTATGAAATTACAATACTCTTCGTAACAAAGTACGTTCTTTACTCGCCAATATTAAAGCATAATCGTATGTTGACTCAAATAGTTTGTAATAGTCTCGCCACACACCCGGCAGGATATAGACATCGGCTATATCCTGCCGGGTGTCGACGAGAGCAGTAGTAATGTACTTCTTGTGAAGACCACACAGCCAGATGCGTCGCGTCCCACGGCCCGCCGCTTCGGACCGAATAGCGCTTTGAATTGAATATTATATCTTTAGGCTAAGCGGGCTCCATAATAGTGTTAAATAGGTCTGACAAGTAAGACTGCCATTTTTAAAAGTAAAAATATATAATTTTTTTTTATAATCAATAATGAGTATCGATATTCAGTTATCAAAATAGTACCACCACTACACTGAAAGGTAAGTGCAGGGTTAAATCCGCCAACGTCTTTGCGTTTACGCCGACGCGTGTCCGGGGCTGACGTGGCCTGACCGTGCACTTGTCCGGGTGCCACTCGATGCTGCTTTCATGTCTATTGCGTAGCTTACGAGTTACGGGTAACACTTGAGACTTGACCTCACGTTCCCCATTCATTAAGGAGCATACCACGGGTGTGCCCGCGAAATTCAAATTTTTCGTGGTTTTTCGCGATTTTTAAGCTAATAAGACATAATAGGCTTATGGCCGTCAAATTGCGATAATCCCAATATCTTCTTCACGTGTTTTTTTTTTTTTTTTTTTATTATGGATAGGCTTGCGCTTGACTACAATCATATCTGATGAACAGAAATGATGAGGTCTAGGATGGAGCGCGCTTGCCTAGAAAATGCCTATTCACTCTTTTCTTGAAGGCACTCAGGTTGTACTTGGCTAGGAACACAGAAGCTGGAAGGGTGTTCCACACCTTAGCGGTACGTATCAGAAACGTGGATGAAAATCGTTTCGTTCGAGCTTGCTGGACATCAACCACATAAGGATGCCACTTCTCCCGGCGTCTTGCGGTTCTGTGGTAGAAAGGTGAAGGAGGTACTAAATTGTGGAGTTCTTGAGCACACTCTCCAAAGTATATCCTGTAAAAAACCGCTAAACAGGCAACCTTGCGTCGGTGTTCTAGACTGAGCAATTTTGCCCGTGTTAACGATTCCTTGCCGATTATTTTGCGTGCGCGGCGATCAACCGAGTTTATATAAAAATCTCTGCTCGAAAGTGTCGAGTTAAAAAAATTTGTTCAAGATTTGCGAGTTACTCACATAAAACTCGATACTCGGACTAATTTCCTAGGATACACATTTTTATGCAAAGATTTTGATATAATCATGTAAAGATGATACTGCGATTCTCGCAAATTGATTGCCATAAGCCTATTATGTCTAATTAGCGTACAAATTGCAAAAAACCACGAAAATTTTGAATTTCGCGGGCAGACCCGTTGATTTCACGCTAAGCAACCCATTAGTGTTTTAATGCTCGCTCTATGAGATGAGTCCAAAGACATTAACAATCATGGAAGTAGCAGGACAGATTTTTTTTGCTATAGGTAATCTGCTACTTGAAAATAATCTGTATGATACAATACGCAGGAACAGTAGTCGTAGAGTCTACGATTTCACATTGTAAAGTCAACATCTCCTTAGCATGTCCCGGTGTCAGGACGAAACGTGCGTCGAATTGGAAGAAGTGTGTGTGGCGTTTCATGTGGGCGGTTGCCCACTGACTATACAAATTATTTTCAAGCAGCGGATTATAGCAAAACAAATTAATCCGTCCAGCTTATGGATTTCCATAAGATAACACCTGCTTTCATAAAATAACAATGGTGGTTTTAGAGTATCTAATTTAGCGTGTCTAAACATCTACCATTTCTTTCAGAACGGTACCGGTGGAAAGGGTACTAAAAGTAACCTATGAGTATAATCTGACTCCATTTCAAATGTTAGCCAGTGAGTTCAGTAGTAGTTCGCTAATATAATGCCACTTTGTCTACAGGCTTAGATCTCCATATTTAACGACAACGTTTCAGTTAAAGTAATTCAAGCAACCGGGCCTAAGAATCTAATGGACCGATTAAGTTAAAATGAACGCATATTATGCACAAATGTTTTTTGTAACCTAAGCGTACGTATGTAGATTTAGAACAAAGAAATAATTATTTGTCCACAAAATATAGCATCAACAATCAGAAGATCTTTAACAATACTTAACACAAATTAAAACATATTAAATTAAAGCTATGTCAAAATTATTAAACTAATGATCGACGTAATTGTGATCGACGAAGATAGGTGTACTTACCTATCTCACGTGTTATATATTAGTACGAGTATGTAGTGTAATGAGATACCTATCTCATTACATTACATACTAGGTACACTTGAACCTAGGTATTCTAAAACTTATCCACACAAATGGAGTTATTACTAAATTGATTAACATACTTGTATAACAAAAGTAACTTTCATAATGGAAAATATTCAATTCCATATATAAAAGGGTTAACCTTTTATAGTCTCGGAGGTAATCGTTTAACGATATTAAAGTGTATACAAACTAATTACGCAAAGTGGGCAGGCCACATGGGAAATAACCATAGAAGCTGACGGTTTAAAATTTATTACTCGAAAATTAAGTAAAAAGTTAACGGTAATTTAGATAACGGTTCCTCTAACGGTATATTTGTATTTCAAACTCTTGTCAAACGTTAGTAAAACGATATTTTAAAGATTTAAAGCAACTTTTCAATTTACGAAACCACAGTTAGGTAGGTATAACCACTAATACTCCACGAAAAATTTAAAAAACCGGCCAAGTGCGAGTCGGACTCGCGCACCGAGGGTTCCATACAGACGGACGGACGGACGGACGGACGGACGGACGGAGAAAGTCTCACTATAAGGGTTCCATTTTTACCATTTTGGTATGGAACCCTAAAAACGAGACTCAAATAGGAATAGATGATGTTCGAATTCGTTATTCCAAACAATGAATGTCGTGAACTCAAGAAACTAATAATATCAAACTGATTAACTCGACAAAATCATTCAGAAAATCCATTCAGAAATATCCTCTATCTAGAATTTAATAGAGTTGCTTTTCAATCAACATTCGAAAGACGATATCGTTCGAAATGAGACATTATTAAAGGGGATTTGAGTTGATATTACAATGGCCGTTGTAAAGGCTTTGTGCGAAAGATGTTCGTCCTCGCTGAAAGGGCTTCATCGCATTACGGTTTACGTGTTCAGGAAATCTCGCGTCAATGCTCATTTGCCTACGTCGTTGCGCCGCGCGAGATATAATATTCAGGTAGCGAGCGGTTTCAAAGTATCTTTTAACGCGTATAAAAATTTACTATCCCTTTGGCAACAGTAGTACGTAATAACCATGAAGCAATTTTAATTGACTTGCAGGTTAAAACAATAAACATTTTGGGTATTTAATCTAAGTTCGCTCTGAATAAAAACACGATTGGTAAAAAAAATCTCGAAAGAGAGCTTTTCTAAAAGTTGCGCGATACTCTCAATTTATTCTAATTTTTGTCGGAAACTACAATGGATGTAAATAAAATTTTTGTTTAAATATGTAATCCAAAAACGCTCAGAACGGATTTTTGATAACAGCCAATGCGACAGGCAGGCCTTCAAAATCTACAGTAATGTAGTCTAGTAAAATACGTATAAATTAAACTATTAAAGACGCGTTGCGTCGCTATTAATTCCTCCATTCACACCGCTAATTGAAAACATCAAAGTGACACTATTTATAAATTGGCACCGGATCAACTCGCCTTAAAATCGTTAAACGATATTTAACGAGATAATGCAGCTATTTTGGGTTGTAATGGTTAATTCAATTCCGAAGTTAAAATATTGCGAATCTGTTAAAATAAAAATTCTCTTACCTGGACCTTCTTGAAGGTAGTGGAAACTTCAAGGGACCGGCGGATTTTCTTCTACTGACACTAGGTACCCCCAGCAGATCTTCGTCCTCAGTATCAGAAGGGCTCTCCAGATTAACCAACGCTGGGGCTGATCTTCTCCTATTTGTTTTCAGGTCTGGTACCTCCAACATGTCCCTAATTACTTCACAATATTTACACGAAGTCGCCTTCTCCAAAACGTATGCTTTCGTTATTTCGTACGCGTAACTTTCCAAGAAGCATTTATGGCAACCGGGAACATAATTGCTTTCGGCGTCAGTCGATTCTTCGCTGGGATCCTGTGTTTTGAATTGCATTTTTTTCTCCATTGCCGTTATGCTGCCGTCAAGTATTCTCTTCTGATCTGCTCTTGTTTTCTTCTCTTCTTCTTCAAGCCTCTTTTGACGTATCTCTTGTAAACATTCTGCTTGGTCGTTATAGTACTCCACGCAATGGCGTTCGCTCTGGGATGGCTTAGTCGGGCTTTTTTTCTTTGACTTTCTCGTTCCTATATTTACATTCAAAGGTTCTATTCTTAAAGACTTCATTTGCTTTATTATATGCTCTTCTACATAGGGGAAACCATAAGACGACACTTCGTCTACAGCATTGGCAGTGTTCTGATCATTAATAGTTTTGGCACGAGTATCGTCTTTGTTTCTAATAGCTATTTTATCGTGTTTACCTAACTCTTTGATCTCGATGCTCTCGCCATTCATTTTATAGCCGTTTTTTTCTGAACACTTTACAGACGAGGAGTCGTCGTCGAGGCATGTTTCGTAGCCGTCAACTTCGTGATCTATAAACAATAGGGAATTGTTTTGCTCCTGGACGGAAATTCTAGCCGTTGCATCGTAAAAACTAACAGTGTCTTCCTCTGGTGAAAAACTTTCGTTGTGCGTCAACTTGTCTTTACGTGTATCGGAGTCTTTCCAGTAGTCTTCGAAACTTATTCTCTCTAAGCCCGTCGGTGTGACTGCGAATACCATTTCATCGGACGTTGAGTAATCTTTACTTTGTTGCTTTGACAAACAGCGGTCTCCATTTTGTCCTTTTCTATCTGCAGATTTACTTCTCATACTTAATTCCCTGGGGGCAACCAGAACGTCATCCTCGGTTATTGTCATATCGTCATCATGATCACCTAAAGAGTCATCCGACTTGGACGATTTAAATTCTGTTATTCCATTCATCTTTTCAACCTCGTTTTTCTTTCCAATTTCCATAATATCTTGATCTTCTTTCAGAATGCTATCCTTTTTACAATCGTCGAAACTTAAATCAGCCAAACCAGACAATTCTTCATCTTTTATAGATGACTCTTCAGGCTCTAAACATATTTGCACTACTTCTAAGCCCTCGCCATATTCTTGTAAACATTCGTGAAATGAATCCATTCCAGTGTGATCGTCAGATGCCAAGGAATTGATACATTCCTATGGGACAAAAAAAGCTTACATTTAATTACTGAATTTTTAGGAAATAGGTTAGATAAGCCGCTCAAGAGGAAGCATGAAGGAAAACAAATTATATTTTTTCAAAAGATTTATTTAGCACACAACAAGCATCCTTCAACAACATTCAAAACTAACTTTAATGCTCAAACATCAAAATATTTGCGAAGTATGTTATAACAAATTATGCTAAGTAGGTACTATATCGTCTTTTTTAACAACATTTTAACACATATTTTACACACCTATAACTTATGTAATACTAAACACACATACCCATCTACTTATGTTGAGTTGCATTTCAAGACATAAATGAACTCGGACTGTTTTGATATATCTTTTGGCTTAACTAAAGCTATTTTTTTTTAAATTGTACCTTGCTTTAATATTTTTTTTACTTTACTCGTTCTTGAAGACTTTTCTTTCATATAAAAGAAAGTTACCTTTTCTATTTTGTGCTAAGCTAAACTTACTTTCTATGATATGTTTCAGAACTACCTGTAACATTTTTGTGTTCTTACTTTATAAGTTAGTAACGGTTATACTTTGTCAGGTACCATTGGATACTATTAATAAAATCAATTTAGAACTTAGTATGAATACCTCAAATATTATAGACCTCATATAATGGGGAAAGTTTCACTTTAAAGGCGTATATTCCACATTTATTTTAGTGTATCTTCACCTCCCTATAGGTAATTCGATCCAGGAAGACGCGCTCCATTTTTCATAGTCACTTAAGTTTCATACGAGGAGTGAGCGCGTTTTTGTGGATAGAAATACGTATACTTTACCTTTCTTAATTCAATTTTATAATAATAGACATCAATGAAGATCCACAAACGAATACGTATTCAAAATTTTATTAAGTTTTGTTCATACTAATTCTCTTTTCGACAGATCGGTGTATAAAATATTACTATCACAATTTGATATTGAATTCGACTTTAGTATTTACATGAGTTAATATCAGACGGTTTCTTTCTTGTTCATTTTGCCTTTTAATTCGGCACTTTTGACCTACTCCGAATGAAACGTTCGAACACAAAATGAATCAAAAGTGATGAATTTACGATCCATAATGTGGTTGGCATTCATCAAATATTTATCACACCCATATTCAATGACAAATTGTCAGAAGAGAAAAAGTGAATGTTCGTTTCTGTGCCATTCAATTAATCCATGTATATGGTAGGAGTTAAAGTAAACGAATAGTTCGCACGAGTGAACAATTTTTTGAGTGAGCTGTCTGATACCACCTTATAACGCATGACGTGTTACACAATTAACAATTTTTCTTGTGTCAGTTTTTCTTCCACTATTAATTTACGTAACTAACATAATATTACAACAATAACATCTATTTAACGTGTCATTTAATTGACCGAAGCACATACTAGTACTTCCTACGTTCTAATACACAAACAAGTATCTTTTAATTCTTGTTAATTAAAGATAATCTATGTATATACAAATTACATTATTAAATTAAGTTTTCTTTACTTATAATAAAATTGTAAAGGGCCGAATTCTGTACATTGGAGATATTTTAAAAAATTTTGTTGCAGGACACTATTTAGTCGATACTGAAGCCAAAACTGTAATTTGTTTCATTTTTGTCTGTCTGTCTGTCTGTCTGTCTGTCTGTCTGTCTGTTTCACGACCGCGCATCACGGCTAATCCGCTGGATGGGTTTAAATGAAACTTGACATGATTATAGTCCATACTCCGAGGTAGGACATAGGATACTTTTTGTCCCGGAATTCATCATGGTTTCCCTGGAAGACGGCATCAAAGTCAAAATATGTATTTAGTTATAATTCATTAACCCGTTGTCCGATTTCATTCATTCTTTTTTTGTTAGAAAGGAGGTTCTTTAAAGATTATCCCGTATAAATTTTATCATCATCACTTTTGTAGTTCAGAAATTATAGACATCAGAACCTTTATCGATGAGTTCAAGTAGGTGACTTGAAACTCGGAATGGACAAGCACCTAGGGCTAGGACGTAAGGGCTCAAGTCAGACTGGAGTACCCTTACAGCCGTAAATAAATATGCTTAGCAGAAGATTTTGTATGGTTTAAGATTTTTCACTTTTAGGGTGAACAAAGTGCGAAGTAAGAACAGGTTTCTGTACAACATCACACCAGAATCCCGCGAAAATCAAGGAATTCTACGGTATATGTAAAAAAATCGTAATTCACGCGGGCGGAGCCGCGGGCAACAGCTAGTCTCATAATAATATAATAATTGATGTATTATAATGCATAATATACCTAATATGGACGTTTTGTAGCAATAGCGTCAAAATGTGCGAGTAATTAGATATATAAAACCATGGACGCTACACAGATAAGATTATGTTGTGCCGGTTCACGAGTCTTTAGTAAATACTAATACGTAATCGCCTTAAATGTGGAACCCCTTACTAATCAATGGCCGAAGATGCCATAAGAATAATGACAGTAAGGTATCTCGATGTATGCTCGATGAGTAATATAAATGTAATGAAATGAGTGACATTTCATTCATTTGAATTTGCCGCGCTTCGCGTATCAGCTGTCTGTCGCGTACATTATGATATTGATCTGTGTCTATGATTTAAAATGGCGTGTGACGCTCAGAATGTTTTGTGCATTTTATCGTTATAAAAACTTATAGAAAGAATGTGATTGAGGACTCGATAAATAGTGAACTTTAAATGTCGTTTCTTTGTTATTTCAGGTGAGATAGAAGTGTAATTGTCGTAACTTGATAATAACTTGATAATTGTAAATATTTGTTAAATAAAACAAATCTTTGTTATTTCAGAGAAAGAATTTGTTGTTTGTTTTTGGAGATCCTCAATGTCTTATAAAACGACATTTTTGTGAACTAAAAGAATATGGACCGGCTTCAGTTTGAGTTTACGATGATAGCCTCAAATGATGGCAAATCAAATGTATTAGCTATAACCTCAATATCTACTGAAGAAGGAAAATGTTATGTTTTACCCGAGGAACTGAAGCCGGTGAGTCATCATACATATATTGTTAAAACGAACACTTTCACAAAAGTAAAAAATAGCATTAAAAAAAGACACCAGAGTAGAAAAGTATGGATAAAGTTGGATGAAAATCTAAAGAAGACATATGTAGATGAGGAAGGTAATATGCAATTTTTAGATCAATATTTAGATGAAGTGAGCACAACACAAGCAAAGGACAAAAATGACACTTTGCAACAAATCTTGGAACAATTAATAGAAACTACAACTAAGAAAGAAAGTCAACATAACTTAAAACATATCTCAGAAAAATTTATTATTGAAAAATTCACAAGCAAAAATCCTAATGCGATGCAATGGATAGAAATTTTTGAAAAAGAGTGTGCGCGCTTTAATATAACAAAAGATGAGACAAAAATAGATATTTTGAGGTTATTTTTAGATAAACCTTGTTTGGATTGGTATAGCTCGATGATCATAAAACTAACAATAAATTCTGAATGGAGTGAATGGAAAGACAAGTTTTTAGAAACTTTTAAAAACCAAGGATGGGACATAGTCACATATGCTCTCGCATTTAGGTATAAAGAAGGACAGTTAATTGATTATGCCATAAAAAAAGAACGGCTTTTATTAGATATAAACAAATCTATAGATTCCAAAACAATGATAGATCTTATTGCAACTGGTTTACCTGGATTTATCTTAAATAAGTTAAACAGGGATGAACTCAACAACACTACTGACTTGTTCAACGAGATAAGAAAATATGAAGGCACGATGTATAAGAAAAACTCAACTAACATAAAGAGCAGTACATTTTATAATAAAAATAAAACTTATGAGAAGAAGTCATGTAAGACTTGTGAGTCTTTGGACAAAGGAATTAGATATCATCCGGAGGAGTCATGTTGGTTCAAGAAAAATAAAAATGAACCTGAAAAAGTTCTTAAAACTAAAAATGTAAACAATAACTCCATAATTGAAGTAGACATAAATACTGAGAAAAAACTAGTAAGCACACCATTAATCAAAATCAAGCTTTTATTAGAAAATAAACTAGAAGTGAGTGGTATTTATGATTCAGGCTCACAGATTTCTATAATAAATTCAAGATTAATAAAAGTAAAAGAAAAAAAAGATGATGTGAACATAGCATACATGAAAACGGTTAATGGTGTGAAGAAGATGGATGGCTTGATATCAATAAAAATTAAAATATTTGATTTAGAAGAAGAGGTGGATGTATACATAGTAGAAAATGAAGATTTTGATGATTTCATAATCGGATTAGATATGATAAAGAAATTCAGATTAACCCAAAATGAGAACTTGCAGATAGAACAAAAGAAAATAACAAATTAAATAGACAGGATGTCTAAAGATAACAGAAATGAAGATAATAATATAAAAAAATATACAGTAAATTTCAATGAACACATAGAAACAGAGGAATTTATAAGTACGACAGACCATTTAGATACTCAAAAGAAAATTGAGATAGAGAAAATTATAAAGGAATATAAAACAATATTTGCTAAGGACATGTATGATATAGGTTCAGTTAAAGATTATGAAGCTCGCATAGATTTACAAGTAAATAAATATTGTAGTAAAAGACCATACAGATGTACAATACAAGATAGATTAGAAATTGAAGAGCAAATATCGATGTTACTAAAGAACAATTTAATAGAAGAATCATACAGTCCTTTCGCTGCTCCAGTGACATTGGCGTTTAAAAAAGGTGAAAATAGAAAATCCCGTTTATGTGTAGATTTCAGAGAGTTAAACAAAATAGTTATACCACAAGCTCAACCATTTCCTTTGATAGATGATCTAATTATTAAAACTAGAAATTGCAAGTATTTTACTACACTAGATATAAACTCAGCATTTTGGGCAATACCATTACGGGTGGAAGACAGAAGTAAAACAGGATTTGTCACACAAGATGGCCACTTCCAGTGGACCTGCCTCCCTTTTGGCTTGAAAACATCACCAGCAATTTTCCAGAGAATCTTAAGCAATATTCTAAGAAAACACAATCTCACAGGATACTCGGTTAACTATATTGATGATATTTTGATATATTCGTCTACCTTTGAAGAACATATAAGGCACATTAGAAATGTATTAGAGGCAATAATTAAAGAAGGCTTTAGACTGAAGTTTAAGAAATGTACCTTTGCTTCAGACTCGGTAAAATACCTCGGCCATATAATTCAGAACAATTCAGTAAGACCACTAAAAGACAATTTGATTTCAATAAGGAACTTTCCAACTCCTAAGACGCAAAAGAACATCAGACAATTTTTGGGAAAAATAAACTTCTACCATGACTATATACCAAGAAGTGCAATTATCTTAGATCCATTACACAATTTATTACGAAAAAACGAGAAATTTGTATGGTCAGAGAAATGTGAAGAAGCATTCAATCTGATAAAAAGATATTTATGTTCGCAACCGGTCTTGGAAATATTCGACAAAGACTTACCAATCAAAATCTTTACCGATGCATCTTTGGAGGGCATTGGAGCAATATTAAAACAGACACAACTAGATGGTAAAGACAAACCGGTGGCATATTTCTCAAAAAAATTGAATGAACATCAAAAACGGAAAAAGGCTATATATTTAGAATGTCTTGCTATGAAAGAAGCTGTTAAATATTGGCAGCACTGGCTCATCGGAAAACAATTCACCATTTACTCAGATCACAAACCTCTAGAGAACATGAACATTAAATGCAGGACAGATGAAGAATTGGGTGATCTCACATACTACCTATCTCAGTATGACTTTACCGTAAAATATATACCTGGTAAAGAAAATGTAGAAGCAGACTGTTTGAGCCGAAACCCTGTATTAGAACCAGAAGATAACAGAGAGGAAACATTGAGAATAGTTAATTTAATACAAATAAAAGATATAGTTGAAGACCAAGAGAAAAATGAAACAATACGAGAAAAGAAACAAAATTTAATACTAAAAAATAATATCTATTATAAAAAAATAAAGAAACAGGAAAAGATTATCCTCTCAGAAGAATTTAGTAAAAAACTTATAAAAAAGGTGCATGAAGATTTATGCCATATTGGGATCAGACAACTGCAGAAAAAAATAAGTTCAATATATACGGCTATAAACCTAACAAAAAATATCATAAATATTTGTAAAACATGTGAAATATGCATAAAAAATAAATCAAGATGTCAAAAAAAAATTGGATTAATGTCACAACTGGGACCAGCTACCAAACCATTTGAAATAATGTCAATGGATACTATTGGTGGATTTGGAGGATCTAGGTCTACAAAGAAATATCTACACCTTTTAGTAGATCACTACACAAGATATGCATTTATTGCGACTTCGAAAACCCAGAATGCATGTGACTTTATAAATTTAACAAAGAAAGTACTAGAGACAGATGAGATTGGAATTATCCTGACAGATCAATATCCGGGCATAAATTCAAGAGAATTTAAACAATTTTTGCAGGAAAATAATATTAAACTAATTTTTACAGCCGTGAATACACCATTCTCGAACGGCTTGAATGAAAGATTAAACCAAACAATAGTAAATAAAATAAGGTGTAAAATGAATGAGAAAAATAATAAGAGAACATGGACAACACTGGCAAGAGAATGTATACAAAAATATAATGAAACAGAACACTCCGTTACAGGTTTTGCACCAAAATATTTACTGGATGGTACAAATGTCAGTATTCTACCAAATGAATTCAAAACGATGGAAAAGGAAGACAAGTGGATTGCTGATAGAAGATTGGCATTAGAGAATACAATAAAATCTCATGAGTATAACAAGAAAATATTTGATAGAAATAGAAAAATGCAAGAATTTAATGTAGGAGACAGTGTATATGTAGAAAATGGAAATAGACTGAATAGAAAGAAATTAGACGAATTAAAAATAGGCCCTTTCAAAATAATAGAGAAAATATCGAATTCCATTTATAGGATTGATACAGGCAACAGAAAAACAGAATCAACATTATTTCATATAACAAAATTGCAACCTGTCATAACAGAGGCTGAAGAAGATGAAGGAGATGATAATGAATATGAAGATGACTTATAAGTACATTTTACAGATATATTGCTTAGAATTTTCGCTCTTAGGGGGGGAGATGTAATGAAATGAGTGACATTTCATTCATTTGAATTTGCCGCGCTTCGCGTATCAGCTGTCTGTCGCGTACATTATGATATTGATCTGTGTCTATGATTTAAAATGGCGTGTGACGCTCAGAATGTTTTGTGCATTTTATCGTTATAAAAACTTATAGAAAGAATGTGATTGAGGACTCGATAAATAGTGAACTTTAAATGTCGTTTCTTTGTTATTTCAGGTGAGATAGAAGTGTAATTGTCGTAACTTGATAATAACTTGTGTTGACGCCTGGAGCTGCCTATGTGTGCGCGTTTGCAATCTCTTCCTCCAGGGCACTTGCTGAATTGTTCGGCTGCCAACTTCGTCTGATCCGAATCACTTCAATGAAGCCATCAAGTCAGCTGCTATGCCTGGATGGAGAAAACGCATCAGGACGGGAGAAGCACAAATAGTAATGGTACAAAAACTTTAGCTAACTTTAGCACTCAGTACACTCTGAAATACCTAACTAAAAACAAAATCATACTTTTAAAAATGATCAAATCAACAAAAAATATATTATTATTTTTACTTTTGGGAAAAAGTTTAGCTAACTTTAGCTAATTCCGAACACTGTCATAGCTGACTCAAATAAATACGTAGTTACCAATGCAAATGTGTATCACAAACAAAATATTATTCTTTTTACTTTTGAAAAACTTTTCATGTAGAATGAAAAACTTGATGGAATTTGTATATTAAACTTTTATTCCAAATACAATGAAAAAACTTGTATAATAAAAAATGGTAGTTCGCGTCCACGAGGAGCGTGCGCGCGCGTGGAGGTCACGGCGGTAAGTGGTGAGTGATAAAGACGATTGAAGGACATCGCTTGGGACGCAGTAGGCGCCCGTCGAAACCACGATTGCAAACGCGCACACATAGGCAGCTCCAGGCGTCAACAACTTGATAATTGTAAATATTTGTTAAATAAAACAAATCTTTGTTATTTCAGAGAAACAATTTGTTGTTTGTTTTTGGAGATCCTCAATGTCTTATATAAATATTTCCATTACTGATTAACAACTAATAAGATAACACGTATCACAAGAATCTACATCGATTTAGAAAGCTTGTCCGTCAAAATAACGTAGCATTACTCAAATAAGAGTTCATGTAGAGTTTAAGTGAGTGTAAGTAAAATTCATATTTTACAAATCATAATATTATATCACATTATTTTCGTATCTTTACATCACTATTAAAATATGTCAATATTACTAACAAGTAGAAGAAAGTTCAGTTGGTGTCTGTGAGTGTTTAATTTTAAAAGTTAAAATGGTGATGATAATAACATAATTAGACTTTAAAAAGAGGCTGTTTTAAAGTCTAATTATGTTATAAGTCTCCAAAATACCTCAAGAGTCAAGCAATGAGATGTTTAGAACATCAAAAGGGAGCTTTGAAAGAGCTGTTTCTTAAGTTTAATTACTTATTTCCTAGGGCAGCTATTAGTATTTTATGTATTTTCATTAATAATATGCTTCAGCGTCTTTTATGTATTTTCGAATAAACTATGTATATCTGTTATTATAATCTTAAAATGATGATGACAATAACATAGATAGTCGCAAATTTGGCCTTATAAACGAGGCTGACAACTACACTAAAAGCTATAGAAGAATTACAAGGACTATATTAATTGAATTGGAAAGGGAAAATCCGTAGAAGAATTTTCAACATAGCTCGAGCAAGGAGAGGTTTAGAAGATCTTTAAGCAACTTTGAAGGAGTTATTTCTTAGATTTAATTATTTGTTTCCTAGGTCTTTACTCATTGAAGGGTTCTGCGATTTCCATGCTAACGACCATGGTCCTATTTTCGTGTCATTTCATGGTGATTTCTGCTTTTATTTTCGGCGGCACTCTGAAGGGTGCGTCGATGACGTTATGAGAGCATTGCAGTTGTAGTTCCATAATATCCCGGTGGAGCGACATGATGAGACGAAGGATCTTCGTGAAATACTCTAGCCTCTGGAAAAGAAAAAAGTTGTTTTCTAAAATGTGACAGATAATTATATTGAAAGTTTAATATTTAACAAAAGAGTATATGTAATTTTATAAATAAACTTTTGGATAAAACAATTAAAATAATAAATGTTGATAGTGAGGTAAATCTTATAGGTACAGTTTAAGTATTTCATCCCACATTATTTCATCTAAGTTTGGACAGTTATTAAGAAGACGCTTTAGAAATAATTAAAATTGTACACTATTATGTACATACAAAGAAGCATGCAAAATAATTGATTGTACACTAAAGGGAAAAATCTTGCACAAAATAAAGTAAACGAAAAATCCAAAATTAAATTTGTACCTACATTAAATCTTAGAGCGGTAATTCGATTCCCTTTATTGTACAAATATGCATATTAAATGATAAATGCATGCTCAAAGAACTTTAAAGATACTGCTCTAAGCATCAAAGAAAAGCTTAAAAGTTAAAAGCGACTTACTTTACAATTTTCCCCTCAGTGTACAAAATTTATCACAACACAAAACTGGGTATTTATCGAGTGTACCTAGAGGGAGACGAAGCTGAAGTTGTTAAAGCTCTCCTATTCTAACTCGTAGCTTTGTCTCGCTCAATTGTACAGACGCGCTCATAAGCTAAATTCGATAATAGCCAAAATACTCGTATTGTGAGCTAAAAATGCGCGATCATGTGGTTTTGAAACGGCAATTATTTAATATGCTTCACTTTTTTTAGTCTCTTTTGCGCTCCACGTCTAATTCAGCATCTTACTGGTCTCAACTCTTTTTAATGTCCTACTGCTGGAGAGGGGGATCCTAGCCCACCATGCTAGTGAAATCTCAGGAAGTTGATGGTTTTTAGCGATAGCGATTTTAAGTTTTCTCCAAAAAGTCGAACGTCCGAGCCCGGGATTCAAAATTGGGGCCTATTCACGTAACGCGTCAGCTACTTTCATGAAGTGATATGTTTAAAAAGGTCATGGCATTTACGTATACAAGCAGACGATATTGAAATGAAAACATTTTTTACGAACACTGAAAATTTTATTTTACGACTATTTACATAGAGCGTAAAATTGAATGTAGTTCAAAACGCAATATGGTCGACAATCATGAAATTAAATTTACTTTCCGCGTTGTAAGACATTCAATTTTACACTCTAAACCAATAAACCTAAAGTTAATTTTTCAGTGTATTTTTTTTCTTGATTCACATCACTCAGCGTGTGGGAATGACACGTGAATAGTCTCTCTTGTCCCTTGATGAGAGGCAAGGCTATGACTGCTTGCTAATTAGTCGTGTATTTAGTTGAACTTACCTGGCTACTTTGCGCGCTGTGTCCGTTCGCTCGTTCTCCACCAACCACTGTGCTGCAAGGTAGTGGCTTCGCGACACCTATCGTCACGGTACCTGGAACAAAATTCACAAGTATAAGTTATTATTATACATAGACATTTTCGGAGCCGACACCGCAGCCGGCACCGAAGAACGGCACGCAAACCCGGAGCAGGCAAATGCGTAAAACCAATTTTTTTCAAATGTATTAAAAAACGTCGTTCAATGCACGTGCGGAATTGTCATTTCTACTCGTCCCTATGATTGAGCAACAAACCGGGGCTCGTAAAGAAATGACAAACTTTCAGCATTTATATTGAAATGTACTATTTTCAACAAAATCGACACTTTACCCAAGTCCTACGCAGTATTTAAGTTAATATAAGGGCTTATGCTAGGTCATGAATTCAGGACTTAAAGGTACTTTGTAGTACTCAAATAGGTTTTTTAGCGTCTCTGTGTCAAAAAAATTCCAATAAATGTTACTATAATGTTTGTAACCAAAGTCGACAAAAAGTTTCAGGATTCTGACGAAGAGACTACAAAAAACACAACCCATTATTATTTTGTTAAGAACATCAATCAATCAATCAATCAATCAATCAATCAATCAATCAATCAATCATCAATCAATCGTGATGATTCTAATTAATTTTATTGCTTATCGAACTTAATTGTAAAAAATTACAGTGAAATCAGTCTTATTTTTTTATTTTTGTAATTTAACACTAGAGTACACGCGCGGCCTACTATAGTAGACCAGGGTTAGTTTTTTTGTCGTAACTTTTTATTTTTTCATGCTAGAAGCTTGCGATTCCACATAAGCCTCGTCTGGTATATTCTTCGCAACCTTAGTACCCAACACAATTCCTGCGCAAACGCATGTGCGAGATATTTGGCGCCAAAAGCGCAGGGCTACTAAAGTAGTCCGCGCGTGTATTGATGTACCAAAATCAGGTAAGTAACTTTTCGTGTATTATCGAATTATAACGCTAAAATAATATTCTCTAGCTATGTTATGTATGTATACTTATACCTTTGTTTAATTATTGTTATTTTAAAATGGGAAAATGTCAATTTTTTTATTTTTTACAGATTTATAACATTAACGTCATGAGTGATTCACAAGTGTTTCCACTTGTGAATCTTTGTTGCTACTTAAGCTAGACACTGATGATGAAGATGTGACAGAGAGTGAAGATGATAAAGTTGAGCCAGAACCCGACTAACAACAGGCCCTAGTTCTGCATGAGTCAGAGTTTCAGGAAAATTAAGAGGAAAGGTTAAATGAAAGGTTTGACGAAACATCAGATTCGGATAACACTCCACTCTATCTGGAAGGCGCGGTCTAATCTACAAATTGACTAACGGAACCATTTGGCACAAAAATATACCATCGGAGACGCGAACTCGAACCCAAAACCTAAGTAGTTAGATAAGCAAGCCCAAAAGGAGATAGAGCTAGGAATGCTAAGGATCCATTATCCAGTTTCAAACAACCCGAACCCGACAACTTAAATTGAGGATTGGGGCACTTTTCGGCAGCACAATTCAGGATTCTCAAGTATCTAAATCATGATCTGACTGACACTGAAAGACAGCTCGAGATGGTCGATGTGCACTCTGCTCGAGAGCCCGAAATCGGTTGACAAAAAAGTGGTGAAAGACTTGCTACTAGAAGATTTTTCACGATCAATAAGCAGTAGTATATCCTGAATGCTACGAAAATGAAGAAAATAGTAATGGAGAGTGGTTTTAATAAAAACAAAAATACGTTGATCTCAGTATTGCCATTTTTGTTACTTTTTCGTAGATATTTTATAAATTGCTAATTGTTCACTATTTTAAATATTGTATTTAAATTGTATTGTTGTAATGTTTACTTAAATAAATATTTTTTCCATTCCATTTGTTATTTTAATCAAATAGTTATAAATATACAATTTATTGACTTTTTAAAATGGGCTACTATAGTAGGCCACGCGTGTACTCAAGTAAAAAAAAGAGGCGCGTGTACCGTAGTGTTAAATGCTCATAGAAAAAACTGTAATTACTACTGTAGTAAGTAAGGACTACCACACTTTACTTACATGTATCCATTTCAAAACCCACAAGTATTTGATACAAAAAATACACAAATCACCAACTAAAACCTCATCGTTTGATGTGATGACTTGGTAATGATCTTCAGATCATAACAATCTCTATTACAAAACACGAAACAAATATTTATATAGTTGTTTCTACAGAACAATTATTAACACATGATAAGATAGTTGTTAATTTTATAACGTCATCTGCAGTACCTACATTAAGTATATTAATAAGTATCACTGTTCTGGGCAACGTATTTTGATTCCGTTAAGAACAAGTGTACGTCTAAGCTTTCGGTAGTACTGTGAAATATTTCTAAGAATGCTACAAGAATGTGAGCATGTTGTTCGTGTCTTTTATGTGTTTTCGAATAAAATATGGATGTTTGTTATTGCTGCTAAATCCTAAACCAACACATTTGTTTTATTTTTTGCCAGTTGGAGTTATTTGTGTTCTGTTTGGTTTGTGTGAACAAATATAACTATTTCTTGCAATATTCGCTTCATTTATCATTAGAGTTTGTAATACAAACAATGTTTTAATGAAAATCAAAACGACATCTTTACCAGCATTAAATCATTAAACGGACAAATCGTATACCTATTTATGTTTATCTCGTATCTAATCTATTTCTCTCTCTCTCTTTCTCTCTCTTAAATCGAAACAAGTCTAGCTCATCAACTTCTCCCTGTAGACCACTAAGGCAATTAAAGCAAGAGAATACTGTAAGTTTTTTAGTCCTTACATTTTTGTGTGATCTCAATGTCTCTTCTATTGCGCTTTTATAGATTTATTTTTATAATGAAGAATGATAAGACTAAAACAAGACATTCACCTGAATTGAGTCATACGCATACGCATATCATATGCAGTGTGTCCCAAAATATTGCTTTGCAATAATATACGACACATCAGTTGACAGGTCTCCTTTTGGCCAGTCATCGCGTCAAATATGGCAAGGCAAAATGATAAGCGCATTACCTTTGGGCGCACTCTTGATGGCTCTAACAGCAACAGCGAGCGGGCTTCTGGAGACATCGAGGCCGTTGACTGAGACCAGCCGGTCCCCGGGAGCGAGCCGACCATCCGCTGCGGCCGCCCCTCCACCCACCACCGACCGCACCACGATCACTGAACTGCCCGGCTCAGAGGGATCCTGGAGAAAATTACAAAGTTTTATTGAAACTCATTCGTAACTGATCTTCTTACT
The DNA here is from genome assembly GCA_963855885.1 of Coenonympha glycerion. Lineage (NCBI taxonomy): Eukaryota > Metazoa > Arthropoda > Insecta > Lepidoptera > Nymphalidae > Coenonympha > Coenonympha glycerion. Next base: position 16,457,977 of record OY979631.1, read on the forward strand.
GCGTCGTGAGGAATCTGACCTTACTTTAGCGCATTCCCTAGATCAGGGGGCATACCCCATCTCTTTATCGATTATTAAAATTTTAAAACAGTACAGTAGAATTACTACTTTAAGACATGGTGGTACAGCCCCATTTCTAAATTGACTTAGGTTAGTCTTTATCTGCTGCTAATTACTACCTTGCAATGATGTACCACCAAAATATATAATGTTCTCGGGCGATCCTGAGTAGAAACTCTTACTAGACCCAGGTTAGTACGGTAATTGCATTTTCATTCTTTAGTTGTATCGTCACTTATATACTCATACCATCACGACGTGAGATTGCAGTCAACTTATAATATAGGTTTATAGCAGCTGAGAATTATTCTCTATTGACTGTCAGTTATTCAAGTATTAAAGCTCCAGATGCAATCCTTACTAAGTAGTCGAGGATAGAGAAGCCCAGGCCACGGTCTTCCTTCTGCAGATCGATGTACTCCACCTGGTCACTCCACATCGCCAACCCGCTCAGCGGCTCCAGAGACCTGGACCTGTTGCGTTCCAGCTCTTCCGTGCAAAACTCTGCCAGAAAAATAATGTGGCAAATTAGTATTACAATAACGTTAAAATGAGATAGTAAGCAAAGACTTGCAAACACATGACTTTCCGCAGATCAAACGTGAAACGTCTGAACACGCAAACTGTTCCATAGTATTTGTTCAGAAGAAACGTAGAGATCCCTGAATTTTCGAACTAATTTTAAGTAAATTTTCCTGCTGTTTATGAGATATATGAGATATAGTCTGTCAGACAGACAGACGAACAGCAAACTAGTTATTAGGTATGACTATAAGTTAAGGAAACCTAAAAAAAGTGAATTTACCATCGTGATCATGCCCTGCAGACATGACAGTAGTGGCGCTGCAGAGAGAGGCAACGGAGCTTTCGGACTTCGCTTTTATCAACCGCTGAGGAGGTGCGAGGAGGTCCTGAAGACTGCCTCCGACTATGCTGCTCTAGAAGAGAAGACAACCGGTCAAGTGAGATGGATTTAGGGCATGTACTATATTTGGAAGTTGATTAGATTACCAAATAATATAACGTAGGAAAATTTCTATTCATAAAATATATTCCTTGGTTTAATTTTCCACTTGTGTCCACACTAGATGGACAGTTTTGACCTTAAGGCCCGGTTTCCACCAAAACGGAGCGGAGCGGAATCCAATCAGATTACGTCATTTTGACATCTCCTCTCCCCTCAGGTTAGGGAATGACAAAATGATGACATCTGACTGGTAACTCAAACACAGCTCTGCTCCGCTTCGCTTTGGTGGAAACGGACCTAACTGTATGTACCTAACACATGCAGTTAGGTCCCGTTAAGCAGCATAAGAGAATGTGCTAGTGGTATCACACATGGATGATAGATGTCACACAATATGTATATTACAGCACGTTAGTAGATTAAAGAATGTAAAAAATGATTAAGGTATAAAAGTTGCTACTCGTGCACGTTCTACAAAGAACATTGTATCATAATAAAAAGGCAAACAGGCATCAAAAATATCTTGCTCAATAACTACATTATAGCTGCTCGTGGCATGTTTACGCACTCACAATACACTAATGATCAGTGAACACGAAAGTCTGGCATGTTTGACTCAATAAAAATGTACTGCCACTTGCCAGGTGCGCTTAATGGAATGAAAGCTTCTGAACTTGACATTGATTGATCGAAATATTTGACCAGCAATTTCCTCTAGGTTTTCATGAAAATTATGAACTAGATTAACATTAATAGGCAATTCATTCTATACAGCCTCATAGTATAGTGATGAATATGGCAATGTTTGTCATAAGGTTCTGGGTACAATTCCTAAGGTCGCAAAAAATTTAGTGTTAGATGATAAGAAACTACAAAATCATTACACAATCTTCGGAGAGAACGTAAAACTGTCAGTCAATTGTGATAAACGTCCTTTTTACCCACGACGGAACGGAGTACGGGTATATGCGTTTAGGGTGAGAGACCGTTTGTACATTAGTTTGTTGATGAAATTTTTTGTATGTTTGTGTGTTAAATTGTTCACACAAAACGAATATCCAATAAAAAAATGTTTGTTTGTTTGTTTGTTTCTTTGTGCACATCCAATGTTCCCATTTATTCCCAAAACGGCTGAACCGATTTAGATTCAGTTTTCTGTATAATGTTTGGTATTCATTGGCGATGGTTCGTAGATATTTGTTACGAACATCGATCACCAGGGGGCGCCATAAAAAACATTTATAGTGCAAACGAATGTTCCCATTTAATTCAAAAACGGCTACACCGATTTCAATACAGTTTTTAATAAAATATTAGTGACTTATTGACGATGGTTCGTAGATAGTAGTTACGAACATCGCTCACCAGGGGGCGCCATAAATACATTTAGAATGCAAACGAATGTTCCTAATTTAAGCTTTTGGAATAAAAACACCTGAATCGATTTGGATACATTAATAGATAGTTGTTACGAAAATCACTCAACAGGGGGCGCGATAATAAACATTAATATTGCAAACAAATGTTTCCAATCATTTCTAAATCGACTGAGCCGATTTGGATACAGTTTTCTGTACAATATGAGTGAATTATTGGGAATGGTTCGTAGGTAGGTTGTTACGGTGATTGCACAGCAGGGGGCGCCACAATAAACGTTTCTTTATCATTTGGTAGCGAGATTTTCTAATGTGTCTGGTAATGTTTCTAGTAAACTCCTAGTGTTAGAGATTGTTTGATATATTCTAATGAGGCCCACACATTATATTTGGTGACGAGGACATTATATCTGATGATGTAACTTGGGATTGAGTGTTACTCAACTATCGTAACTATTAAAATACTTCGAGCTTAGACCCATTTGGTTTCGTTTAACTATTCTAACACATTTGATCTGATGACAAGGGTCAATGATGTCTTCCGACGCTGCATAGAGGAGATAGTGGCTAGTTTAAAAATTATTTTTATTTTGTAATAATATAATAGGTATAATAATTGAAAAAGTATAAAACAAGTTGAAAATTAAAAAAATTTAAACCCCCACGACTCTTATGGAGTTGAAATTATAAAAGGATTAAATAATATTTTTAAAACTCCCCGACTAAAGGAAAGTAAGGACTAAGAACCTATCAGTATAATTACAAATCCAAGAAAATCCGTCGGAGCTGCCATTGCCATTTCTGTTTCCAATATCAATTAATGCAGTTAGTACCTATAGGTAAGAAGATCGAGAAATTGAATTAGTTACCAAATGAATAAAGTAAACACACACACTGGTAAAGAGCAACATATCTTGCACCATCAACACCGGCACAGGCAGAACATAGCAGCTCCGGCGGATTTTCTTGGATTTGTAATTATACTGATAGGTTCTTAGTCCTTACTTTCCTTTAGTCGGGGAGTTTTAAAAATATTATTTAATCCTTTTATAATTTCAACTCCATAAGAGTCGTGGGGGTTTAAATTTTTTTAATTTCCACTTGTAGTATGCCAATCTGATGATGAAACGTTATGATTCCGCAATGTTCTTAATAGTTATCTTTTATTAATAAAGGAAATATAATATTGTGTGACCATGATGAAAATGACGCCCGCAATTACGAAAATTATGGAACCAAAATGAAACTATCTAGAGGAAACAACAAGCTTATTCTTATGACCAGACTCCATATGGGCAAATTTTTTATAAGCTTTGTGGCATTTTCTCACTAACTTTTTATCACAAAAATGTGAAGAGATTGTTATACCTTGTTAAATTATGCAGAGATGGATTAAATAAAAAAAATAAAATAAAATATCTTTATTTTCAAAAAATGGATATAACAGTGTCGTTTGCTAATGGTCCCCACACTAGGTAACCTGTTTCGTGGCTTTATTAGATTTATACTTTACTGTTTCTAAAACACTTACTCTTTTGAAACATGGTTCAGCTCTCACGTATGGCTCGCTTCGTTTTCTCACAACCACAAGCAAAACTGGCGACTTGACTGCCCGCAGCCTCGTCACCACTTCCACGTGATGCGCTCCTAGTACTCGCATACCGTTAACCTGGAAAACGGAGAACACTTTGCTAAAAGATGATATTCAAGCCAAGTTACCACACCTAATAGAAATTGACGATTTGGTAGAAGACGCACTGCGCTTAGCTAGAAAATGCCTATTCACTACTTTTATTACGATACCTGGGATTGTTAGTATCCGAAACACAGATTTTGAAGGATAATTCCGAATCGCTTTATGCAAATTATGTATCCCACGACATGGGAATGATAGCCCGCCCGCTGTCCTGTAAATGCTCCATTAATTTTGGAACTTGCCTCCAACAACTCATCTCCAACTTTATAAATGCCGAGTTTGGAGACGGGGCTGTTCGGCGCGATCGCCCTGATGTAGTGCCGCGCCTGAACTTCCTTTCCTCCCACCACGCGGACCGTGCCTTCGAGGGAAATGCCCAGCCCGCTGTCTTTCTCTTTCATTATGGTGCCCACCTGGAAATAAATAAGTTATTTCATATTACTCGAATGAAAGGGAATTGATATAACTTTTAAGAGCCGAAATAGAGTTGGGTTTAACGGAAAATTCTAAGATCAGGAATTTCATTTGGAATCAGGAAGAATGATATCACGCAAATAGCTTGCCTATTAATTATAAGTTGCCTATTTGTAGGAGTTTGATAAGAATAATATCGATACGGGAGTCCGTTGCAATCCGGCTCGTCCGGTAGCATGTAACACCACTTTTTCCAGGTTTACGTCTTGAGAGACCTACAAACGACGGTTTCTCTAATTATTGGGGCAAGTATTCGGACCAGTTCGCCACTTGTTCTCAACCTCCTGATCATGTATATTGCAGTCTGAGACACCTCGAATCGTGATATCGGTGAGGATAGGTGCAAATTGCAATTTGTATTCACAACAAAGGTATATTCATATTGGTACTGTCAGGTTCGTCCAGCCGTAAGTCTTGTCCACCACTTATCTTGATTACTCCTGATTTAACTCATGAAGAAATTTTCGTATGAGCCTAATCCATCGTCATCATGTGCATAGTCCTCGATCATAGTGATGTCCTTAGACAATGAGAAATTTGTACTCACAACAATGTTATATTGGTCTGGTGTCCGGACCAGACTGATTCGTCCTGCAGTGATCTTTCCTTTTGTCCTAGATCCTACTGATTTTGCCACGGAGATGTTGTCGTCTGTGCCACATATATAGGACCGTGATAGCGAAAATAGTAAATGCTTTTTGTACTCACAACAATGTCATATTGGTACTGATGTCCGGGCCAGTCCGGCTCGTCCTGCAGTATGTCCCGCCACTTGTCCTGGATCCTCCGGATCTCCCTCTCGGAGATGTCGTCGTCTCTGCCTATCACAATCTCCGCCTCGTCGGACGGCGAGGTTGGTGAGGGTAGGTGCGGTTGTATTTCCGAGTCCGGCTCAGCTTCTATTACTGTTGACTCGTCGTACTGGAAACGGAAGAAGATCATCAAACCTACTGTGACTTATATTACACATAACTAATTGTTTCTTATTCATTACAAGATAATTAAGATTTTTTTTAACGTACTGCGCCGTCCGTTAAAAAAATCTTCTATTTGATTTGGTGGTGTTATAGGTGAATTCAACATTTGTCTGGTTCAGTTATAAAGGTATAGTTGTCATGTTTAAAACAAAAAACTGATTGACTGACTGACATATCAACCAACGCACAGTCCAAAGTGGGTTTATAGTTTGACTCATAGGTTCCTTACGCGGTCTCGGGGTGCACTAAGGATTTTTTTTAACTTGAGAAGCGGGGGCTAAAATTTGTATCTACTCATTCAAGCCGTAACTACTGAACTGATTTGATTGAAATTTGGAATGGAGATAGATTATATTCTGGTCCGTTAGTAATAAATAACTAACATAAAACTACTTATTTATTTATGAAGCTGAAATGGCATAAGACAAGTCAGAAAGCTCTGGCTAGAATTTTTACACGCTAAAGTCAGTACTCGTAAACCCTCAGATAAAAGCACACTGTGAGTAATTACGGAATGTTTCATGTTTCTTTGCAGAAGTTGTTAAATCTGTTTTTTAAGCTTGCTTGTTAAAGGTTAGTTACTTACCACACTAAAGCTATACTTGGCGAGGGAGGTGACCGAAGGGCTGGGCGGTGCTATGGGTGATCTTCTGCCGTCCTGCGCCGCGAGCGCCTTTTGAAGACGCTCAAACCCCGCCCCTCGGAGGTATCTGGAGTTAATGAACTTTTACTTAAATCTTACATTCTGTTTACGAGCTAGAAAAACGTGACATACCAGTAGAGTGTAAATGAATTGCATGAAATAAGGTTCCTGTGCAGGCTTTTGGATACAAACGTCTGATTTATAACATCGTGATTTTTTTAATACTGAGACCATGTGTGGATATTGGATATTGCATACTGCAAGTAAACTGTAGTGTATGTACTATAGACCATAGAATTTGGTCATATTTTTATCCCTTTAATTTTTTAACTGCCCAAGAGTTTCGTTGTGGCTGGCTTACATGTTTGATTGCCACCCATTTGCAAAACAATAAGGACGTTTAAGACTTATCATACCTTAAAGCTTTTAGCCGTACAATGGGACCCCTCGCATCCCGCAACAGAGCTACAGCTCTATGATTCGTGACCCCATGGAGAGAAACACCATCTACCTGCAAAAGAAAAGCAAGAAAATGTTATCATAACTGCAAGACGCAGAGTTCAGAGGCATCCTTATTGATATCAAACAAACTCGGACGAAATGTTTTTTTTTCTTCTTCATTTTTGATTCAAAATTCTACTTATTAACATCAAACAAACGTTTTTCTTTCTCGTTTCTGACCTTTTGGTTCAACCAACAAGGTGTGAAATGACATTTCAGCTTCCGAGTTCCCAGCAAAGTATAATCTGGGTGCCGCGTAAGTACTGCCTTCAAGAGAAGAGTGAATTTTCTATGCAAGCATGCTCCAACCTCAACCCCATCATTGCTTTCTATAAAGCGTAAGCCTAACTATAATTAAACAAGAAGTTAATCACAATGCTGTTTTGAGATCAAATAACATATTTCCCATTTCTTCCTCTACGCGTATCGGCGTTTTTCAACCCACAATTATGACAAACTGCGGAACATCAAGATGAGAAAGGTCTGGCCTTAGCCTATTATGATGAGGAAGTACGGGTATTCTCCATGTTTTGCGTTGAAGTTCTTCTTATTTTGTGACATTTGGAGAACAAAATGTCATTATGGAGAATTTTACAAGTTCCTATGCAGATTTCCTCAATGTTTTTCTTCACCACTAAGTGTGGTACATCCTCGTATTTTGGCAACCACAACTATTAAAACACCAAAAGTACTAAACTCTGTTATTAGAGTTCAAAGGTAATAAAGGGTCTACGCGTTGATGAATATTCATTCGTTGGATTCGGGTGCCAGAAGTTAAAACAACGAAGGTAGAACTAAGCCAAGTTACCCCCCTTATTACGAAACTTTGTCGCGACCAATTTGTCAACGGCTATTCCGTTGGTATAGGTAATCTATATGTTTAATATTACGTGAAAACTTTGTCGGTATAACTTCTCCTCTTTATGAAAATTATTGAGTTGGTAAACCAACGTGTAGAAGATGTGGGAAACAGTCTAAAGAAACAGTCAAATTTCTAAAAAAAACCTTTGCACTCCTTCTGCATGAGTATTAACATTCAGAAGTAAGTACAGAAAACTTACATTAATTAATGTATATTTATTTGTGAAATTTTGTTTTAGAAACTTATTCTTTTCTTTAGTGGAAAAATCTAAATGTCCGATTTAAAACAGTTATAACGAGCCCAAATTTAACCCTGAAAGGGTTTTCGAAATAAGTAATTTTTATGTTTTTATTTTGTATACCAGTAAAACAAGCATTACCCCAAATATTCCCATCCTGCCCGGCAAACGATTGCACGGTGCGCAACGGGCAGGATGGGAGTTTGTTGTCCCATTCTGCCCGGTACCGGGCAGACGCACCGGGCGAAATGGGAGCAACCCCATTTACCTACGAGAAATATTAAAAGGACCGACTTGTAGTAGGCGACAACCTACTTACTAAGGAGGTACTTGTGAGAAGGCGTCATTGTTGAGTAATAAAAGATTTGCAAGGATGAGGAAGACAAGTATTCAACAAGCAATGGAGAGGTTACGAGGTCATCGCCGACGTGAAGCTTCATACTAATTGCAAGTACCGACAGCAGAAAAGTATTTGTTAAGATTTTCTTAGCAAAAGAAAAGTTTGTCCATAAAATGTTTCGTGGATGATCACAGACCTTTTGCAGGGATCAATCCATTAAACACCGTCATTAATTAATGTCTGTTACATTTATATTGTAATCATTGGTGAAATAATTCATCACATATTGTAACTGTAAGAGTATTTCCAAGACTCAAGATGAACTTGTTAGAGTTCCGTACCCAAAGGGTAAAAAACGAGACTCTATTACTAACCCTTTGCCGTCCGTCTTTTTTAGGGTTCCATACCAATTTGGTAAAAATGGAACCCTTATGGTGAGACTTTCTCCGTCCGTCCGTCCGTCCGTCCGTCCGTCCGTCTGTCACACTCGATTATTTCAGTAACTATCAAAGCTATCGACTTGAAATTTGGAATAGTTATAGGTAATAGTGACGCGACGTCATAACAATCGTAAAAATTTGAAAATTATTTTTATTTTTATTTAAAAAGGGGGGAAAACCGGGGCTTCGATTTTTTAAAATGAGATAACAATATTGAGTGGGGTATCATATGAAAGGGCGTTACTTGTGTAGTCTAAAACTGATTTTTATTTATTTTTATGTCCGATAGTTTTTGATTTATTGACGAAACTGTCGAAAAAAATACCGTTCCCTCCCCTTATCTCCGAAGTTTACCAATAGAAAAATCTGAAATAATTATGATCAATAGAAGTTAATGTATATTTTACAGGAAAAATAAAATCAACTCACTGACTAATATACTTTTTTTGATAATAACAAGAATCCGCCAAAAACAAAGTTACGTTTGCGGTTTGCCAACAAAAGTACCTACATGTAAATTATACTCGTAAATTCATGAATAAAAGTGATTCTTTTAATGTTTTACTTCTTTTATGGTATGGAACCCTCGGTGCGCGAGTCCGACTCGCACTTGGCCGGTTTTTTTATTGTAGATAAGCTTGCGCTTGACGACAATCATGCCTGATGGAAAGCAATGATGAAGTCTAGGTTGGAGCGCGCTTGCCTAGAAAATGCCTATTCACTCTTCTCTTGAAGGCACCAAGATTAAAGTCTGTCAGTAAGGCTCTTGAAACGTGATAGTTACAAACTTGAAATTTTCACAGATAATGTATTTCTGTTGCCGCTATAACTAAAATTATTAATAGTAAAAAAATGAATACATTAAATATTTAAGGGGTTCTTATACAACAAACGTGATTATTTTCTCGTTTTTTTTTTTTTTTTTTGGTGGGCAGGAGTGTTTAATTTATTTTAATACTACTGAGAATTGGTCTTGATAGTACGGAACCCTCAGTGCGCGAGACCAACTCGCGTTTGAGCAATTTTATTATTAGTTTTTGGCCTGCCTATTTTAACGAATAATATAGGCAGGAAAGGCATTATGGTAATTACTGTAATCAAAGAAAAAAAGTAAAATCATTTTTTATTTCCTTATTAAATACTAGCAAACCCGGCGAACTCCGTTTCGCCACCAGATGGCTTTCCCGCTAAAAAGATTTTCCCGCTTTTCTGTTGAAATTTTTCCTGAATTTTCTTTGCTATAAACCACACGGAGCACGAGACCTTTCCAACGAATGCAAAACCGTGGAAATCGGTTCGTGCGTTCTGGAGTTATAGCGTCAGGAAGGAAAACCCGACTTATTTTTATATAATAGACCTAGATACAAATCTGTATTCTCAAGCGCTCTTTAGCGAGTTGAAAAAAAAGCTTTTTTTAAGTCATGAGTGTTGCTTTTTCTGCATACAAATATCAACAAGATTAAAAATTCTTAAATACACACAGAAGTTTGCGCTTAGTAATTTACTTACACATCAAAATAAAACTTTTTTGTTGACTGTAGGTGCTGGAATAGAGATCAAAGCAAGGAAATTATAATAATGGAGCGGAGAGTTTTTGATGGTCGACACTTGAGGGGTTTATTGTTAAAAATTAATGAACATTTCATACTGAGATTAAACAAGTGGATCCTAAGTGGATCCGTTGTTACACCGTTGTTATATTGCCACCACTGTTACCTAGTTTAATAAAGTTTTTGTTTTTTTTTATGCTTATGCTAAGAAAAAACAAAAATTGCTGATAAAGAAATGCAAGAAAGCTGATTTATATCTAGCGAAAATAATGGATTTTATTTCGATAAAAATTTTCGATATTTATTAATATTATGAAACAACAGGATCAAACCATGATCGAAATGAAAATTCGAATTTCACCTTCGCACGTAGCTCCGGAATGTCAGATTTGCATGGTTTGAACTTCCTTCTGCACCTAGCTAAATTCTCACTGCTTCTTAATAATTGTTAGTCATATGTACACTCAATGCCAACCATAAGCATAAGTATGTTTTATTTCTCTATTACCTAGCATATTAAAAATCCTGAAAACAGCGACTAAACACAACTAGACGTCATTAAAACTATCAAGTGCTAATTAGCATGGCACTGCTGTTTGTCATGAACTCTATTGTATTAGTTCCTAAAAAAACACGTGAAAATTAATGTCATTCCGTTTAAGCACCACGTTGTCACATACAGATAGAAAAAGGTAACCCATCTTTTAATTGCAAGATAAAAACTCAGACTAGGTACTCTGTGGATAAAAACTGGAAAGTTCCAAAAGTACATTTCACTTCTCTCAAGACTTCGAAACCCATTTGAATACATTTGAATTTGCGAAGTGGAGAATTCAGTCAGTTGATAAAAGAAGAAACTTTCGAATAGCTTTTTTTGTTGACCGTGCTCTAGCCTCGTAAAATGTCAAGGCATGAAAATTGCGATTCCGAGCACACTTTGTGCTGATGGTCGACATTTAGAAGTTTTATTGTCGAGAGATTTGTAAATGTAGTTGCAGACTAGATTATCTTTGTCAAAAATAAAATAAAAAATAAACTAACCACCTTCATTTAACGTGGAGAGCTTAAGCTCTATAGCGTTAGTTTTTAAATTTTTCTTGGCATAAATTCTATAAATCAGAATACAAACCACTATTCTAGTAAATAAAAAAATAGCATTGCAAGAGTCCTTAGTTTAAAATCAATCACAATCACTTTTTTTGTTGTCAGTACAATGAGATGTGCTTGCTGCATACAAGGCCTTCAAATTGAATCTGAAATGAAATTCTGCATTGAATGTACGTAATCCATTAGTCTGTATATGAAAATAGAATGAATGATGAATTTCTATGGAACGCAAAGCTGTTGCCTCTGCAGCCTCGAAATCGTAGAAGAGGACTATAAGACGGAAATCTCATCGGATGCTAAGTGAATATCAAGCCGAAGAAAGGCCTTTTAAGAGGCACTAAGTACAACAGGTTCCACTTGCTCGTTCGCATTCATTGTATAAAAAATAATCTTGTTGTATTAAAATATGAGAATCACATAAAATATTATCATTATTAAACATTTTATAAATTTCAATCCAACAGCTCTATATATAACTTGTAAATTACTTGCCCTAATTGGCCGGAAGCCTTAAGTAGGGGACGATGTATAGGTGCATGAAACATTATCTCAAGAAGTGTAAGCTCATATCCTGAGGGACCAATAGGGAGTTCAAAAATGTACTATAAATTTCAAGTGACATCCCTAAAAACAACTCATTCAATATATAATGAACTCAAACACACACAAATATAACAGACAAAGGACATGGCTGTAACTGCTGGAGTCTGATTGCGTAAGAAAACCCAATCAGCGAGAAGAATGTTTCTTAGATAATTTAGGGGCTGATCTGTAAGAACAAATAACACGCTTTGGAGCAATAAAAGCAATGTTTTTTTGTATTTTATTAGACAACACTGCGAAGACACTAAATAAAGAGCGCACGATTGGACAAGGACAATTGCAGTGGGTCCAACAAACGAAAGCAGCACGACTGAAATACGAGGAACTACACCCACTGTATTTGCTCGGCCGTCACCGTATAAATAGATTCTGCGACAATAGCGAAGGAATAAAGGAAAACTTTGTGTAGATAAAAGCGTACAAATTACTGGCTTCCGACAAATAGAATACAACGTCCCGCTTTTGTATGAAACTCTTTCTACGCCCCGCGGACCCCGGACCCCGAAGGACAGCTATGCTATTCTACAAAATGAAATAGCTGCCAGACAGCTGCCAACCCGAATATGGCATGCAAAATTGTACTCTATTACAACTGACAAATTCATAGATGCATAGATGTACGCTCGTCGCTGTTTTGCAGAATAGCACGGCTGACATATTATGCAACATGTTTAATTTTTGCAAGATGCAACGATTAAAGTTTGTATCGTATTCCTCATAATGCAGACTGTAATGATCTACACATTCGACCAATATCTGCAATGTGCCTTAGGACAGCAAAAATGCAAAGTTGTTGGATGCAAGAGTCATGTAGAGTAGGTAACTACTGAACCGATTTCGCTGAAATCGGTGGTGCTGAGATAGATTATATCCTTGAATAATACATCAACTACTTTTTCGGGAAAATCCATTGTTTCTATGATAAAAGAGAAAAACAGACATTCATTCGGGAGAAATATATAATACTCCTTCACGCAGTAACTACTGAACCGATTTGTCTCAAATTTGGAATGGAGATAGATTTTATTATGGAACTAGCTGTTGCCCGCGGCTCCGCCCGCGTGAATTACGATTTTTTTACATATACCGTAGATTTCCTTGATTTTCGCGGGATTCTGGTGAGATGTTGTACAGAAACCTGTTCTTACTTCGCACGGGTTATTTTGAAAACTCCTTTTTTTAATAATAATATAAAGTTTCATTAATAAGTAGTTGAAAGATCAAAAGGTCAATTTTAACTGTCGATATTTCGACCCAATGGCACAGGTCGTGGTCACTACGTGACCACGACTTGTACCAATGTATCGAAATATCGACAGTTAAAATCGTCCTTTTCATTGTGATTTTTATTCTGAAACCACAAAATATGTCGAAAATTATTAAATCATGTGAAAAGTTGTACTGGTCGTAGAAAACTTCTTTCAGAGTTCGGCCGGGTAGGTACCACTGGGATAAAATACTCTACTAACAATATTCCCCAGCCCAACATAAAGAGTCTGTTAAAAATCTTTGCTTCATCTCAATACAATCCCAAGTATCAGAATGGCTATATATTTCTTTACGTATAAAAAGACCTATGACGGTCAATCGGTTAGGACCAGTTAAGACCTGAGAGTTAAGTTAATATTTGTGAACCATTATTTTACTCTTTCCATGTTGCGGATGATAAAAAAAGCCGTGGCACTCTGGGAATGTCCACAAAAGTGAAAACTTTAATCTGTTCATGTGTCAACAGTGCCATCTTAATGTAAAGTCAAGGAACAGTACATTACATGACAATTAATTATTATTTACAAAAATTCGGTAGTACCTATCTCCAAGTTTTACATTCAAGTTCCACATAATTTGTAGAGATGGCACGATACGGTATAACGTGGTGATAAATTCATGATTTTTGTTCAACCTAAAAGTGAAAAATCTTAAACCATACAAAATCTTCTGCTAAGCATATTTATTTACGGCTGTAAGGGTACTCCAGTCTGACTTGAGCCCTTACGTCCTAGCCCTAGGTGCTTGTCCATTCCGAGTTTCAAGTCACCTACTTGAACTCATCGATAAAGGTTCTGATGTCTATATTAATTTCTGAACTACAAAAGTGATGATGATAAAATTTATACGGAATAATCTTTAAAGAACCTTCTTTCTAACAAAAAAAAGAATGAATGAAATCGGACAACGGGTTAATCTACTATATAAAAATAAGTCGGGTTTTCCTTCCTGACGCTATAACTCCAGAACGCACGAACCGATTTCCACGGTTTTGCATTCGTTGGAAAGGTCTCGGGCTCCGTGAGGTTTATAGCAAAGAAAATTCAGGAAAAATTTCAACAGAAAAACGGGAAAAATCTTTTTAGCGGGAAAGCCATCTGGTGGCGAAACGGAGTTCGCCGGGTTTGCTAGTGAATTATAACTAAATACTCATTTTCACTTTGATGCCGTCTTCCAGGGAAACCATGATGAATTCCGGGACAAAAAGTATCCTATGTCCTACCTCGGAGTATGAACTATAATCATGTCAAGTTTCATTTAAATCCATCCAGCGGATTAGCCGTGATGCGCGGTCGTGAAACAGACAGACAGACAGACAGACAGACAGACAGACAGACAGGCAGACAGACAGACAAAAATGAAACAAATTACCGTTTTGGCTTCAGTATCGACTAAATAGTGTCCTCCAACAAAAATTTTCAAAATATCTTCATTGTACAGAATTCGACCCTTTACAGTTTTATTATAAGTAATAGATAATACATCGGCTTCTTTTTAAACCCGAAAAATCGATGGTTCCCGTGAGAATAGAGAAAACTAAAATTTACGCGAGCGAAACCGCGGCTATCTTCTAATATCTTCAAAAACAAAGTAATTTTTGCAGTTGGATAAGAATTCTTGATGCGTCAATCGGACTCGCACTTTGCTGTTTCAAGGCATAATATGTCATAGGCGTATGTGTCATAGGTGCATGCCAAAAAGAGCTGCAACTCCAATGTTAAACATGGTTAACCCAAACAAGGGATAAATCACTTTTGATCAGCATCATTTATAAATTAAATCAGCATTTTCTATCATTTTATCACGAGGTTTTTAATTTTAACGAGCAAATTATATTGTACAGTCTTTTACAAGTCCGTTTACAACATTTTTGCTGTCAACAAAACTTTTCTACCGCAACTTGCACACAATTAGTGTCTCTCGCTAAATAAAACAGAGTATCCGAGTTCCACGAACTCTGAAATAAACAAACTTACTTAATTTGTCGCGGGACAGCGGTGGCGTTAGTACAGGTTATTGTTCGAATTTCAAGTCGACTCGCATCGCACAAACGAATCGAATTCCTCCAAACATTTACAGCCAACGCCATCTATGGACAGTCACTGACATGCGGCTGTCAATAGATGGCGCTGGCTGTAAATGTATGGAGGCATTCGATTAGTTTGTGCGATGCGAGAAGACTCCAAATTCGTACGAAAACTTGTACTAACCCTTTGGGCCTTTTATTACTCAGTTTGAATTACGGTACCTATAACTTAGCTCGTGGAAAGTTTCATTATTTTATTTACTATGAACTTTTCTGGATTCTTTTAATCCTTTACCTTTAAACGAGCAATTGTTGTATACATATTTCTATATAATCTGGATCTCGGAAACGGCTCGAACGATTTTCATGAAATTTAGTATATAGGGGATTTTGGGGGCGATAAATCGATCTAGCTAGGATTCATTTTTATAAAATGTCAAATATACCAAAAAAAATAAAATTATGACTACTGCTGCCATCTATTGGCCACCGACCGAAGCTCGGTCACCCAGATATTTTTAATTAACGGGTATAGAACTTACAAGCCATTTTCTTTTTTCCCATACAAATGTATTCTAATTAAAACGTAGAATCAATTTGAGCTTTATTGCTATTGCATTGCATAAAGTAAGCTGGTGAACTTTTGTTAATAATTATCATGATTGACATGATTAACAATAAAGCGATTACTCACTTTTAAATGCTTATATATGTTTTATTTCATTATTTTTTATTCACTTCGCCCTATCTATCAGCAGCGTGACGGTTCTGTTCAGAAGAATTTTTTGCCCCGACTGTATAAAATAGGTAAGAGCAAAAAACTGCCACAATAAAAATCTTTTTGATAGGACGAAGTCTGTCGGGTCCGCTAGTCTATTTATAAAAATCATACTTATACTTGTAGCATCTGGAAACACAATTTAGCGAAATACCTAGAACTGAGCTAGACCATTCGGGATATCGCGTTAAACTCTAGATTCAGGCGTTATTTATTCACCAAGCCAGCCTGTATCCAGGTTAACTGCACGCCATTTACGGCCAGCTAATACGTTAGATTGATGTGTACTAATAATAATTGATTGCTCCACAAATATGGCTTGATGAATGTGTTTGTTTTGGGTCGGTCTTAGCTTTGACGAAAACGTACGTAGGTATACGATTTTTCTGGTGTAGCGCACAGGGTCGTGCACATCATAACAATAGTATACTCGTAGGTTCCAGGTTTGATGCCACGTTAAAAATTGCTGAAAAAAAACTACGAGTTTTGGTCATCTACTTTTAGAGTATGTTGTGTTTCAATTTTTCAACCTTAAGGCGAACTGAACAGGTCTGCCCGCGAAATTCAAAATTTTCGTGGTTTTTTGCAATTTGTACGCTTATTACACATAATAGGCTTATGGCAGTCATTTTGCGAGAATGGCAGTTACTTATTTACATGTTTATATCAAAATTTTTGATAAAAATGTCTATCCTAGGTATTTTTTTTTTCGTTTTACCTACTAATTTTTTGTATCTATTTACCTACATTTAACATATTTATTATTTATTGTAATTATATTTATTATATTAAACATAAATTAAATTGTATTTCCGCTGTAAAATATAAAGTCAATTCATGATAAATAATACAGAAAACTTTAGAGTACTTAATTTAGATTTTAAATGCAAAAGGAAAAGAAGTTTGATTGCGAAAAAGGTAAACTTTTCACACACATGGAAAAAAATTATGCCTGCATATTATTTTGTTATACAAAACGCATATTGTAATAGTTACCAAAACAAAACCTAGGATTCTTCATACTCCAGCATTTTCTCCGTACGTGAAAATTTAATGAAATTGCCTGCCATTAGTGCTGAAAATAGAAAATAATTAACGCAAGAGCCCGACCGCTTGGTAAATATATCATTAGGGTAGATCTTTTTAGGGTCGTCCCCATTTGTCTATTGCTATTGAGTTAGAAAGAGCCTTTTGTTGCTCAGCTTTCCTTTTAAAGAAAATTGTGCTTGAATTTTTATTCATTCATTCGTGAAAACTGCCATTTAATTATCTTTATAGAATTAATTATTAAATTATCAACGGATAGACAAAAATAACCCTTGCTCATAGTACCTGAAAATTGAATATACAATTTATTTTGAAGTGCATTGTTTTCAGGTCTATACCAACACAATATCTAAACTAATACAAAGTGATCTTATAAAAGTTTCGTTTTTCAGGGTTACGTACCTCAAAGTAAAACTTACCCTTTATTTCAGTAACTATTAAAGATATCGACATGAAATTTGGAATAGTTGTAGATAATGATGGCCCGCCGCCATTGAAAATCGTTTTTATTCCGGGTCGTCGAAATTTCAAAATAAGAGAACAATATTTAGTGGGGTATCATGTGAAAGGGCGTTACTTGTGTATTCTAAAAATGATTTTTATTTATTTTTATGCCCGATAGTTTTTGATTTATTTGGCAAACTGTCGAAAAAAATACCGTTCCACCCCATCAATGTATATTTTACGGGAAACATAATATTAACTCTGCATCTATTATACTTTTTTTGGTAGCAATTAACCTCATAAAACAAAGTTAAGTTTGCGGTTCGGTAAGTGATTCTTAGGCCCGGTTTCCACCAAAGCAGAGCGGAGTGGAGCTGTGTTTGAGTAACCAATGTAATATCGTCATTCGACATCTCCGAAACGGAGAGGAGATGTCAAAATTGTGAAATCTGATTGGTTACTCAAACACAGCTCCGCTCCGCTTCGCTTTGGTGGCTTAACTTATGGTTTAACTTTTTTTAATATAGTACGGAACCCTCAGTGTGCGAGCCCGACCAATTATTTTTCTTTTGAGATACGCGGAAACCTGAAAAACCTGCCAAGTGCATATTAAACTCATACACCGAGTGTTCTACAGACATACGTACCTACTACAAACAATTTTGCTTCTCTTGTAAAATATACATTATCTTATGTTGACCACAATATTCATAATATTTTTGATCTTTCAAAATTCAGGTAATTTATTTACATTTTACATGACAAATCAAAAACTATAATGAATAAAAATCAGTTTTAGAATTTACACCTCTTTCATGTGATACATAGGTACACCACTTGGTATCTAGTATTCTCAGATTGAAATTTCTATTTTTTTTATTCTATGTTAGGCTACTATCATACACCATACATATACAACCATTTCAAATTTCCTGGCAGTAGTTTTCATAGTTACTACTGAAATGTGTTTGTGACAGACAGGCGGTCGGACGGAGAAAATTAGACCTAATTCTACCCTTTCGGTTCGGAACCCCAAAATTTAATGAAATAATAATACCTACCTAATATGGAAAGGTCCTCTAAGTAAGGAAAAGAAACATGGCAAGGAGAAAAAAGTACATACGCGAGATACAGTCCAAAGTATCCTAAAGTTATTCTCTCAAACATAGGTATAGATACCCCTAGATGTACAAAAAATGTAAATAGACGACGCCACGCAAATTGCTCCCCGAATGGAATTGCGTATTGCGCTTTTATATTAAATCCGCCAATGTGTGAGAACATTTCTGTACAAAAGAATCTTTTCATTTTGACATGCTCCCACATCATTTTTAAAGCGGAATTTGCTATGATAACAGTAGCGATTTCGAGTCCACCATTGTTTTCGCGTAAACATGTTTATGATGAATCCATATTGGTAAACAAATCGAGAAAAGTGCTCGTAATACAATCGTCCTTACTCTACTATAAACGCGAAAGTTTATTTGAATGTATGGATGTTTGTTACTCTTGCACGCAAAAGCTACAGAACTGATTTTGCTAAAATTTTGAATGGAAATAGATTTTATTCCCTGTAATAATACATAGACTAATTTTCATCCCGCAAGAATATGTGGTTCCCGCGTGATTCGTGAAAACCGAAATTCACGCGGCTACCCCGCTTATTTCTTTCATAATATTCAATAACTAGTATAATATTTACGTTGAATACACGGCCGGAAATTTTCCTTCTATGCAGATAGGTACTTTGTCGGAGTGTCAATGCCCAGCCCTAGCGTGTTACATTCTCTATGGTACATTCTCCATGGTAAATTCTCCACCCGGAGGAGGTCAATTCTACACCTGCAAAGAAGGTGCTGCTTTTCCTGATGGGAATAGGCTTAGAGGTGACAATTAAACAGCGCCGAGCACAATAGATCAGGGACGAGACGAATAACGTTGTCACGGGAGCAGAGAAGCTCTGCACAAAGCACAACCGCGTCAGATAGATAACCTACCTATACCTATTTTTGCCGAAAATAAGTTATAGGTAGGTACTTAAGCCATAACTGCTTTTTTTGGCAAAATGACGTCGACCGATCTAGTCAGTTGATCACATTGTATGTTTCGGCTTACGATCGCTAAATTATGTATAGAGATGTTATATTGAAGCCTGGCACGCTACAGGCCGAAGGAAGGGCAGGCCGGGTGGCACGTCTTTCCACATTGTACAGTCAGCATAAAAACAGCTCGAGTGTAAAGAGTTTTTTTTTTTCAAAAACTTGAGTTTTACTTCTAATACACTTTAGGTTGTCAGAAGTTGACACGGACTTTTAGCCTTCTTTTCCAACTCTGCGGTTTTTTTTGGTGCTATAAAACTAAGTTTAAATGGTGAATTTGAAGAAGTAGTTTCTTCAAATTTGCCATTTATTTAACAACATAGAGGTAAAACTCTGACTAGTTTGGATCTTTATAATCAATCTGAATCCATCGACCAGCGTAGTAGGCATTGTCAAATACATTTTGGTTTTCAATAAAGTCCTGCGCCTGGTGGGCGCCCATAGTTTACGTGCCCATGCGCGACTATACATGTGCCACTATGGTTTGATATTTTTGAATAATAAGTACATTGAAATTCGCACAATAAAAGGGTTAGAAGATTAGTCGCCTTTTTTGACTGGCCATTTCTAAGAAACTGCGACAAATGTATAGATTCCGTCCATACAAAAATCGCTTGAACTTTGTTCCTTAGCAAGTAGGGCTAACTTGATTCTTTTGCTGTCGGTACTTTGTACCTAACTTACATAGGTATCCGAAACGCCGCCGCCCTGTTCGGAAACTGCTAACGAATTAATTTATCGCCACACGCAAACGGAAACCTACTCGACTAATTTGTTTTTAAACGTATTAGTTCCCGAATCTCGGCCCCATGTGATAAACACGAGTTTTTTGACGTCGCCGCCGAGTATCAAGTACGGAATTTTTATCCAAGTTGGAATACAATAAATATAAAATAATCGCTTATCGAAATGGTCATATAACCTTCTCATTTGCCACTAGCCCCACAGATTAGAAAAATAAGTTTATTTATTTATTTGTGTAGTATAGAAATAACATGTACAAAGAAACAAACACAGAAAGGACATGTACAAGGACATCTTATCACTACATAAGAGGATCTCTTCCAGATGCCCTAGATGTGGGAACAATAAAAACATGATATTATTCGAAGTAGAAATAATAATAACACATGATATATGCAAATAAGAATGATTTGTATTGATTGACAAGATTAGTCTCCACTCTAGCAGTCATCTCTATTGTGGAGACCAGCGGAAGATAAGAGAATTGGCACTTTGTTCAAGTTTTTTGTCACAATGTTACACCAAACATGTTTGGTTTCAAAGATTTGATTTTACATCTTGTACATTAACTGGATAATCCATTTGAATAAAACATATCGCCAAGCTATTAAATCTTCTGGTGTGATGGTGTGCAACATCCTATTAGGGCATACGAAATTAATTACTCTTCCCGCGTTAATGTGATTTCGTACCTACTTCTCCATCTTACAGTCTGAAGAGACTACAGCCAACTACAGCCAAAATTAACTTGATAAAATTTTCGAATTTCGAATGAATTTACAACCTGAAAAATACGAAAAATAACTACCAAAATATTATATGAATATACATAATCTAATATATATAAATCTCGTGTCACAATGTTTGTCCTCAATGGACTCCTAAACTACTGAACCGATTTAGTTCAAACTTCGTGAATATCTGTCATTTGGTCCAACTTAAAAGATAGAATAGTTTTTATCCCACGTGGACGAAGTCGCGGGCATCAGCTAGTATTATAGTAGAATTTAAAATTAATTCCAGTTGCATCACTGTAAAATTCGTAGTATCTCAACACTTAGTTAATGACAAAATTAAGAACGCAGTATGTGTGAATTATCACATAATTATAATATTATAATATTATTGTCATAAAATCTGTGATTATCATTGTCTTATTGTTATCTACACGTACAAAAGTAAAAGTGGAGTTTTACTCTCTGTAGAGTACTAGCGTTACTACTTCGGCAAAACAACTCCGATAAAAAAGTCGTTACTAGACAATGAGCACAGAATTTCACAAGGAAAGTTTCACATAGACGTGTGGCAATAAATATTCGTTATGCCTCCGTCCGATAGACCGGGAAAGGTCTGGGAATATTAGAATGAATTTCCGTTATTATTCGCTGAATTCTCAGAGGTATAAATATTCGCATAAAAGTTTGTTTCTTATGGGGATTTAAATTCTGTAGTAACTACGATTGTTGCGTATTTACACATTTTCATAATCACTAAACAAATCTTGAGCAACCAATAGTAAAAAAAATCATAAACGTATCAGATATCGATCTTGTATAGTATCTGGGACATTTTTCAGGACGCTGACCTTCAATTGAAAGCATTTTTATTAAAATTGTACATCCACCATCTTAAATATTACTGACTGAATTATTTTCAAACTCGGCAATGCAGAAACCTAAAAAAGGTCACTGGACACCTATGTCAAATTTTCCCAAAAAATACACTGCACCTCATCTTGAATTTTGCTTTTCAGCAATACTCCAAAATCTTGTAATGGACGAAGCGAAACTTTATGGTCTATGTTAACAATGGTTAATAGTAAACCTTTAAACCGAATTAAAATAACAGTATAAGTACCTCAACGATCCTGTCGTTGACCTGGATTTTGCCGCACAGGTCCGCTGCGCTGCCGGCGCTGATGCTCTTCACGAAGATGCCGCTCAGCTCCTCTGCAATATGTCAATGAACATTTGCGACCGATTCTCTTACATACAACGTACACAAATCGAATTCTGGTACAATAATTAATTAATTAACAAAACCGACTACAATTCTCATTAAACTACTGTGGAATATATCCTTTCCAACTAAAAATTTAAGATTTGTATGGTTTTCTCATGGACACCATTATCAGAACTGGACTGAATTGAAAGGTGACCACAAGGAAAAAATAAAAAAAGAATCAACAAAATCGATATACCAAGTCAAAAGTTACGAGGTAAAAAACATAAAAAAACATACTCTCGAAAAAGGAGGAGGCCTTTTTTGAAGTCGGTTGAAAACCGAGCTTCACATGTTGAAAACTACAGTTGAGTATCCTATAGGATTTACATAATTCCCTTGACTATTCTGCTGTTCAACCGTTGTTCCTACAAGTAAGCAACACATAGCGAGCAATCCAGAAGTGTTACAATTAGCATTTAGCTATGGACGGCGAGTTGTAAAGGGCCCTCAAAGCGAGAGCGCTCCCACTCCCCAGATCCGAACACCATTTTAATTTGCTCCCATTTCAGACACGGCTTAATGTGTGATTTTTTGCTTTGTACAGATTATTGGAGTTCAGCACTGCAATCTCATATAACGTAGGGATTCGTTTTATGAGTCTCTTTTGTCGTATTTAGCGCTTTTAAAAATCTACTGTTCATTTTATAACGGTAACCATGAGAAAAGGGATAATGCAAGTGTTTAGAACCTGAACAACACGTTAGCAAACAGAACTTGCAAAGAGAATTACTATTTATAGACGCACTAAATTTATTGATACTCTCGACCCGATGAACATTACACCTGCTACGAGATATACCTCTTAGTTGACCAAAGAAGTTATGGTGTAACCGGTAACACATTGACCGTCATGCATAGTGGTAACCTGGACGAACAGGGAGCTGCACACGAACCAACCTTGTTCATCAACGTGATGCCGATACAAACGTATCCAAGGACCGTAATGCTGAGGTCCAGGGCGGCGTCCGAGTTGAGATACACTTCGTAGCTCAGCATCTTTGGCTCCCCCGTACCCCAGAACTTCATTTCTAGTGGTAACCTGGACGAACAGAGACCTGTACACAAACCAACCTTGCTGACAAACGTATCCCGCGACGCTAATGCCGACACAAACTTATTCGGCGATTGTAATTCCGAGATTCAGAGCGGCATCCTAGATGAGATCCACTTCGTAGCTCAGCATCTTTAGCACCCTCGTGCCCCGCAGCGTCAAGTCTAATTGTATCTGGACGAAAAAAAAGGTGCACACGAACCAACCTTGTTCACAAACGTATCCGGCGACGGTGATGCCAAGCCCCAGGGCGGAGTCCTTGTTGAGATCCACCTCGTAGCTCAGCGTCTCCGGCTCCCCCGTGCCCCGCACCGCCATGTCTAGTGGTAACCTGGACAACAAGGGTGAACTTTTGAAGTGGAGCAGAATAACCGAGGAGGGTCTATTTTGAGTAGTTATTTGAGTAGTTAGTTGAGTAGTTGAGTATAAGAATCACAATAAATAGTAGGTAAACTGTCTTAAGAATCTATATGCAAACTGATTCTTCGCTTTTCCGTCTGTATAAAGATTATTCGCTTAAAATTTTTCTCAAATGTCAGTACTTTTTATTATTACCTACAAGAATTACTCAATTAAATAGATGATGAGATAGTAAATTGTGTAAAACAGATTTGCATTATATCAAAAACAATTCAATGTTCCGTGTGTTAGACAGCTCTACAGTTTACTAACAGGGAAAGCTCCTCTGGAAGTGGCAGATATTGAATTTACAGGCAGAAGCTTCGAGCCCAAGGTACGCCCACATATACGCCCTACTTATACATATTATATACGCCTACGCAAAGGCAAATAATAAATATATCTGAACGGGCATGTTCTTTAAGTTTGTATATCAGACCTCAAGATTGTCAGTTCAATTTAATCAGATCAAATCAAAACTCAATATATATTTTATCTGAATCTAGGAATCTAACTGGCCCTAATTAGGCGATAGTCGATTTATTTTTAGCAATTATCGTGCTAGAAATTATAAGCACAAAACTCTCATGATTAGCTCAGAATTTGGAAGTATAAATAATATAAAAAAATTCGTCCTCAAAAACTTGATGGCTTTTCGAGCGGCTGTGAGCAAAAGGAATATTAATTCTAATTAGAAAGTCGGAAGTAACCGTAAATAATAAAGTCGCAAAAATCGACGACAAAAATTATGGAAATAAATCTCGTACTTTTTCAATGTCGGCCAAAAATAAGAAACGGCTGATGTTCATTAAACTTAATGTTAATTAAATCTGAAGCTCACAAATCTGAAATTAGATTAATATATCAATATTTATTATTGCCAAACTAACATTGTCTTGTAACTAGAAAAAAAATGCGCCTGTTGTCTGATATGGCAGTTTTTGTACGGTTACTGCAGTTTATGACATAGGGATTTAACTGTATTAAGATTTAACTAATCTCTCCGTTAATAAATGATATTATTTAAAAACAAAAATTTTGTAAGGTAATAGGTATATAATAATTAATTTAATTTAACTGAAAGTTAAGTATTCAGTAATCAAGCTGATTAAATGAACCGACTTATTGGAAAACGCTTTACATCAATGATATGAACAGAGTGTGACGTTATCGGTTTTATTACGTAAATATTACGTGTCACCGATAATTGCGATCATGTGTATGGGTGGAGAGATATTATAGCCGAGTTTTACATGTAAAGTACTCTGTAGTCTTTCCAATTTTTTCTCTAACTTCTCTCTTCTCTTCTCTTCTTTAAAATGTAGAGAGGATAGCTATATTTTAGACAAGAGCTGTGAATCACCCCACTCAGGGTCTTTGGGTGAAATTGAAATTCTGCTTGTGAGATCACTTAGGTATTGTATGTAAGCGGACCTTTAACTAGGCCTTAAAGTCCTATAGTTTATCATGGACCAGTACCAGAGAAACATAACTGAACAACAAGAGCCAGCGCCCTAGCCACGTTGCAGATCGAACCTATTTCTACGTTCGCTACCGCTTAAAAAAACAAGAATAAGAAATTCCATTATTTTCGATAAGTCACGCCATGAAAATAACTGATCGACCCATAATGACTGCTCGATATCAAACATTTATGAGCGTCAGCAAACGAATTGGCTATTGGCTAGCCATGAATCCTGACACGAAAATTCGATTCTCATCCGTTGGCATTAAGGTAAGTGAGTGAAGATAGCTTACCTCAGGGGCGGGGGCTGCGGCTCGGAAGTGGTGATGAGTGACGGAGGCCTAGGAGTTGGTGCAAGCGCTTCGCGAGGCACTACGGCTACTATCGACGCTACCGGCTGTTGGAACAAGGAGATTTTAGAAGAAAGAATAAAATGCGTTTATCTGGAACTATAATACAGACATACTGACAAAATTTGACAAGTATAGTTGTGTGATCCAAAAGTGGACTCCACTAAGCATTAGCTACGACCGTGGGGCAAACTTAGGCATAGCGCTGGTTTTCCGTGGATCCAAAAATTTATTTTGGTCATCATTACAAGTAGATTTCTATTACATTTCATTTTTAGCTATAAGAAGGTAGCTTATTAGATCCAAAGTGGATCTTGTCATTGATACAAGACTTCCAATCGCATCTGACTTGCGCCACTTCCCGCTTAATACCTACCTAGTAAATGCAAGTCTGTGCTGCAGGTCTCATCAAACTCTTTGTTTACATAACCAAGAATGTTAAGACGAGCAAGAGGTTTACCGGTGTTAAGTGCTACACAAGCCTAGGTACATCAAATCAAATCAAATCAAAATGTTTATTCTTTCATATATAGCCTAACTTACAGGCACTTGCGAAATGTCTCTACCGCCACGTTCAGACGCAGATGCAGTGCGCCCCACAATTTTGTAGTGAAATATCAAACGACACTGCATTGCGCTCATAACCTTAAGTCTTATTTTGTCCTGTAATCAAGTCAGCATAAAGTACCCGGATCCCCTGGGGGATCATGTTAGGGGATCCTGGTGGACTAACTGATACACACACGTGGATCAGCAAATATTGGACGTGCAATCCCGTATCTGGAATAAATAACTACAGAATTCCCCGGGATGCCTACACGATTGTAAAATGATGAAAAACTGATTTACAAAATCACACAAACGAAAGAAAAGAAGATAAACTAAAATGATAATATTTAGAGATAAAATATATCTCTTGGTAATATAATTTTACCTAGAGATCAGCAAAAAAATTCCCCTGGGTTTATCCTTGTCGAAGCAGATTAGGAATAATAAGAGTACCCAAATTCATGTTAAAAGCGCCCTTTCAACGTACTTCTGAAGCCTTATCCCTACTTACAGCGACTCTTATAGTATTTTTAACAATTTGGACCTTTTTCAAATAATTGCCTATACCAAAAGTACGGTACGGCCAATGGCATACAGGTACCGTATGCCATTGGCTAAAGGTCAATTGCGTCCAGTACATACTGCTACGGAATCTTTTCAGATCAACAGAATCTTCAAAACTTTTCCTGAAATCTTGACTTTTACGCCGTGTCTATATAACATGAATATCGAAACAAAGTCCAAGATAAAATAAAGTCGCCAATGAGCAAAGTAAACAAATAAAAGGGAAGTAGCAGAAGGAACATATCTCAATCCAGCGCGATATAAAAAGCTTCCAAGTTTCACACGGCAAAGTTAAACACCAAGAAATTAGCGAGTATGCTCAAAGTAAATCTCGTGTTTCGTTTTTGAAAGAGTCTGCAGTCGTGTATACTAATTGCAAAGCTTGAAGAGATTCTTAAATACAGCTGAATGTAAACGACGTGCTGAGTTTAGAACGTGGAAATGTTGCTTACAAGTTATAATTAATTTTGTCATGAGATAACTTCACAGCATTTGTGTGTAGTTTATTTTATCTTCTATCTGGGCTGCGAGCCCAGGTATTTTTCCACCTTTATGAAAGCAGCTTGAGTTGCATTCAGAATCCGCATTAAATATTTCACGCTATGAATAGGTTACTGTAGTACCTGTCCATTATAATTGTAGATGGTTTCGATACTGGAATGTCTCTTCACAATAGCTCCCAACCCATATTTACCCAGCCAGTAAGTTTCATGAAACTGATGATATTATGATGGAGTCTTTCTTTTATAAACGGAAGCGGATGTGACGCTAATGTAGTAATGTCTTCGCAAAGTATCCCAAACCCATAATAACCAGACTCAACTCTCAAGCAATCTTAATTTGGGCTTTATTAAATCAACCCGCAAACATGATAAAATGGATGATACTATGATGAAACCACTCTTTCATAAACGTAAGTGGAGGTGAAGATGGTATAATGTCTTCGCAAAGTACCAAAACCCATAATTCCCAGCCTCAGGGAAGCTTCGTTCAGGTTTTATTTAATCCCCTGACAGGGCATTTTGACTATATTTTATATGTTACGAGTATGTGGTCAGATATGCAAATAAATAAATAAATAAATCAGCCCGCAGACAGGATGAAACGGATGATATTATGATGGAGCCTCTCTTTTATGAACGTAGACGGAAGTGACGATGGTGTAGTGTCTTTGCAAGCCCATTGTGCCCCAACTCAACCAAGCTTCATTCCAGCTCTAGGGTCAGTCAGCCGCGATGGAATGGACAATACTCGTACAATATGAAACTTACCCTATGATGTAACCTCTCTTCTATGATGGTAGGCGGCGGTGACGGAGGTGTAGTGTCTTCGCAAAGTGCCCCGAACCCATCATGCCCCGCCTCAGCCAAGCTCCGCTCCAACTCTATGGGGTCAGTCAGCAAGCGCGATGGAACGATCGGTGCTTGAGATGCGCCCAGCGACTGTTTAATAAGGGACACTAATAAAATTTCAGGTCTCTACAACTAAACCATCAGCAAGGTGTCTAAATTGCAGGTTATATCTACAAGTTCATCTATGTGTAATTGACGGGGTCGTTTGTCTATGATCTACAATAATATATAAAGAAATCATCTTCCTTTTCGTCTTAACCAATGGACAAAGATCTCCTAAAATTATCATCAAGCAGCTCGATTTCGCTCCGCATAAAGCCTGCTTGCTTTTCGTCTACCCAACTGCCAACACAGTGTTTTCCGTTGCGACTGGCGTAGTTTATGTAAAACTATAACAATATTATCATACTTAGTATACGTCGTCTGATTTAATTGATTGCTATTTACTACTTTTATGAATGTATCCAATAAATCTGATTGACAATGACGTCAAAGATAAGTATATTGTAGTTAGATACAAATTATGAGTTTATCGATTAAAGATTTGTGTATTCGTTTAAGGATATTAGGATAAAGAGTCGCGATATCATGAAACAGATAAAATTTACAAATATTATAAAGTAAGTAAAATGAGTTAGCTAGGTAGGTAACTCCGTTGGGGCGGGCGCCAGTAATTTTATTGGCGGGCGGACGGTCGCTTTCCGGCGTGCCAGGTAAACTGACATTATCCGGATATTGGGCGCTTTGTGCTCCAGACACGTATTAGCGACGCGCTGTTCACTTTTCCTCAAACTAAAGAGCTAAAAACAAATTAATATCATCCGAAGAAAATTATAGCCAATTTTTACTACACCAAGTGATTGGCGAATTATTTTGAGCAAAATTGAAAATGGGCTTTGTTATAGCCGTCCGTCAATATCATGTCTTACAAGTTATTCAAACGCTATCGCAAAGTAAAAGAAAACAAATGAAAGGCGAGGGTGGACTACACCATTACAAAAAATGGGAAATGCTTTCCAAAAAACCAACTTCAAATGCCACTACAAAGAGTGAAATAATTTTTATTTAAATTTTAGGTACCTACACCAATTCGAAGTCGGGCAATGTTTCATACAATCCCTAATAGTCCTTCTTACTTACTTGATGTGCAAAGAAACGACGAAGTCATAGACAATCGCCCGACTTCGAATTGGTGTAGGTACCTAAAATTTAAATAAAAATTATTTCACTCTTTGTAGTGGCATTTGAAGTTGGTTTTTTGGAAAGCATTTCCCATTTTTATTTTTTACTTTTTAGTGGAAAACAATAAAATGCACAAGGCGTTGTAAAAATACCCAAATCGCTTGAGGTGTGTTCATAAAATCTGAAGAGATCCCTCAATTTCACCAAGATCCTATCATCAGACCCTGACTTGATGACTTTAGTCATCAAATCAGTATCTGCTAGCAAATGCACCAGTAACTATAAAAAATACCCAACTCGCTTCAAGTATACTAGCAAAATTTGAAGAGTTCCCTCGATTTCACCAAGATCCCATCATCAGACTCTGACTTGATGACTTTAGCCATCAAATCAGTATCTGCTAGCATATGCACCAGTAACTATAAAAAATACCCAACTCGCTTCAAGTATACTAGCAAAATTTGAAGAGTTCCCTCGATTTCACCAAGATCCCATGATCAGATCCTGACCTGATGACCATAAGACAACTTGGAAAATATTACTCTTTCAAATAATCCCAAATAGTTCCATGTGTCCATATAAAATTTGAAGAGTTCCCTCGATTTCTCCAGAATCCCATCATCAGATCCTGACCTGATTGAAATGGGACCATCTGGAAACTAAACCCTTTTAAACAAAAAAAGAACTGTTCAAATCGGTCTACCCGTCTTCGAGTAATCGGTGAACATACATAGATAAAAAAAAAAAAAAAAAAGATTCCGACGAATTGAGAACCTCCTCCTTTTTTTGAAGTCGGTTAAAAAGACGTAAAAGTCAATCGCCCAAAAATGTTATTGTTGCGCAGCGTTTCAAGTCTATTGAAGTTATTTTGAAAGTATCCTATGGCTTTAAACAGAAATAGGTTTTAAGCTGAACGTTACAAATGAAAGCAATTAATTATGGACTTCATAAAACAGGCCATTGTTTGAAAAAGCGTGGATATAATGAAATAATTCAATAATTGCGGTGACTCCACGAATCCGTTCAACCTCAACATTACTTTTGATTGTAGCATAAAAGACCGTCGTTTAATTGAAACTGATGGTAAACAGCATAATCTTCTTAATATATATAAATCTCGTGTCACAATGTTTGTCCTCAATGGACTCCTAAACTACTGAACCGATTTAGTTCAAACTTCGTGAATATCTGTCATTTGGTCCAACTTAAAAGATAGAATAGTTTTTATCCCACGTGGACGAAGTTGCGGGCATCAGCTAGTTATTAATAAAACATGTTTAAAATGAATTAAAATTATTAAAAATGGCGAAAATTTTTTATTGCAGTTTGCATTTATTAAATACCTTTCTTTGGGTATAGTGAGCTAATTATAATAAAAAAAAAGGTATTTTAAAATACATTGAGGTCAAAGAGGGAGCCCTCGACTTGCAAAGTGCGGCAAAAAATTCTTTGCCTAAATTGGCAAACCCGAGCCGTCGGTACACAATCTTTACGCACACTGGCATCCGCGCACCATACAAATTTCTAAATGATACACTCACACTACAAAAAACCTTGCCGCACTCACGGAGCTGTCGTTGTTAGGTAGGGCTCTATCTAGTCGGAGCGCGAGTGACGACCTATTATAAATCTACGTTAAAATACTTAGGTAGGTATTGCAAAGTTCTCGTCAAAAGTGTAAAAGCTTTATTAGATACTTGAACTAAGTTTGTCAGGGCACACATCGGGCCGCAATAACTTGCACGCTGCTTCTCAACAAACTAAGATGGCCGTTTGCCAATAGTATCGCCGAGGTTTATCATCTCCTCGCTTCACAAACCACGAGGAAATATTTGTCACAGTTACAAAATATTGTAAGAAAGAAAGTTATGTTTCCACAAGTACTTTGTTCCAGATTTTCTTATTTGCCACATTTTGCAAAAAATTCGAATATTTTTTCTGAAGTAGGTATCTTGGCATTCCTTTTTTTTTCATAAAATTATTGCAGCATTTTTTTGTAAGTCGTACACTGTGTAGCCAAACCTCAGCCCTATTTGGGTGGTGAGGCAATCACAGTATTTCGTTGTTCCTCGTAGATGGCACGGGGGACAGTTGGTATATCTAGATACTTTCCCATCTTGTCCCTGGACAAAACTATAATCTAATCTGTGCTTGGGCATTATCCCTGCGATGTTACATCATACATGACCAAATCAGCACCCATGACCACCACGCACGACACGCCTCTGCAAAGCTGCTGCCTAATTTTCAGTTACATCAAGTTACCGGCTGCGCGACCAGCAGGCGGACGCACGCCCCGCACTGGCGCAGCACGGCGGCGGCTTGCCGCGCGCACATGCCCACCACGCACACCGCGCCGATGCGGAGCAGCATGTCGCCGCTGCGTGGCAGACATGCTGCACAGTTACCTGTATCGTCGGCTGCAGCACGTTGCTGTGCGCCGGCCGCGCGACCAGCAGGCGGACGCACGCGCCGCACTGGCGCAGCACGGCGGCGGCTTGCCGCGCGCACATGCCCACCACGCACACCGCGCCGATGCGGAGCAGCATGTCGCCGCTGCGTGGCAGACATGCTGCACAGTTACCTGTATCGTCGGCTGCAGCACGTTGCTGTGCGCCGGCCGCGCGACCAGCAGGCGGACGCACGCGCCGCACTGGCGCAGCACGGCGGCGGCTTGCCGCGCGCACATGCCCACCACGCACACCGCGCCGATGCGGAGCAGCATGTCGCCGCTGCGTGGCAGACATGCTGCACAGTTACCTGTATCGTCGGCTGCAGCACGTTGCTGTGCGCCGGCCGCGCGACCAGCAGGCGGACGCACGCCCCGCACTGGCGCAGCACGGCGGCGGCTTGCCGCGCGCACATGCCCACCACGCACACCGCGCCGATGCGGAGCAGCATGTCGCCGCTGCGTGGCAGACATGCTGCACAGTTACCTGTATCGTCGGCTGCAGCACGTTGCTGTGCGCCGGCCGCGCGACCAGCAGGCGGACGCACGCGCCGCACTGGCGCAGCACGGCGGCGGCTTGCCGCGCGCACATGCCCACCACGCACACCGCGCCGATGCGGAGCAGCATGTCGCCGCTGCGCAATCGACCATCCTAGACAGAAATCAAACCGGAGGTGTACACCGACAATGACTCATTTTTATAGTTCTAAAAATAATGAAATAAATAAGAATATAAATGAAAAAAGTCCAAATAAGTAGACGGAGATTTATAAATCTAAAATGGGAATTTAGCTCCAAAATAAATGCCATCTTACGATGTCTGTAGGATGACCAGTAGCAATCATGTTGTGTTTTAAAATCAATAGCTTACTTAAACCTTGATATTTTATCCAGACATCCAAAAATTATTTTTAGAGAAAGCCAAGTTAAAAGCTTTAGACACAAGTATCCATTCATTACCGGAGCTCTCAGCGTAGTGCAGATATGATGCTCGATTCTCATTAACGTGATGGAGGACTGTTGCCGTCAAAAGTGGGGAATGCACTCCATTCAATTAAAGCTCTCAGGGTTCCACTTCTATCAACATCTATATTCTATACCAATTATTACTGAGTAACGAGACAAGGGGATCGCCGCTCTACATCCAAGAAAAGAAATGTTTTTCATTGAAGAAAAAATATTTTTTTTACCGCTATATTTCTGCTAACCGACTTCAATACAAATAATATGAACATAATATTCGTAATAAGATTTTTCCAGGAGCCCCGGCTGCTATGAAATTTGAATTTTGACACATCTTGCAAAAATCAACAATTTTCGGAATCAGAGCCTATAATATCCTGCAGTGCTATTCTACAAAATGTCCATCTCTGAAACAGCTGCCAGACAGCTGCCAAGGCGAAGATGGCATGCAAAATTGTACTCTATTACAACTGACAAATTCGCACAGATGCATAGATGTACACTCGTCGCTGTTTTGCAGAATAGCACGGCTGTACTGACGTCTGACATCCAGGATATAATACCATTATCTCCATTACAAATTAGTTGCAGCGTTTTGGAGTAATTAACATCATACAGTACACATATATAAATTTTTGCCTTTATAACGTTTGGTGGTGTGATTATACAATTTTGTAAATTGCACAAGTATTTTCACAAACCCAGGTTCATTACCACTTGTATAGATACATGGAATTTCTAGGCAAAGTACCAGGAGTACATACCCTATCAGCAACACCTCCGGGCAGCACGCTCTTGACGACGACGCCCGAGGAGCGGCCGCCCACGATGCCGAACGCCAGCCCCGACCCATCGTTCACCAGTTCCACCACTTCCACTTGCGCCCACTCGCCGAATACCTGCTGCAAGTTCATGATAGCCTAGTCATTTTATAATAACTTATTTTCTTTTTTTCGAAGCCAACTTGGAATATTTATTTCAAAGGGAATAAAATATTTACATACCTACTTAGTTAATTAATCTAACTTATTTTAATGCTAAGTTATATACCTACCTATTAACAGCAAAATATAAAAACAAAGATAAAAAGTATAAGAAGAAAATACCATGTTAAAGTAAAATAAATACTGTTGGAACTTGTGACGAATGTTTTTATTTTACAGTAGTATAACAAGTAAAGTAATAATAGAAATAACCCCCAATATAACACTTACTTGTTTCTTAATTTCACGGTCTTCAAATCGGTCTTATCCAGAAAAGATTTAATCTGAATTTTATATCCTTTGACCAAGAGTTTCTCAAGAGCCAAATAACTAGCTAAACAGATTGCTAACACAGTTACAGTACCTACTAAGCATTTAACAAATGAATTTAATATCTCCTCCGTCTCTCAGCGAAATGGTAGTACATATTTTAAAATCTCTTCCTTAAAATTTGTAGACCGTACTAATACTAGCGTAACTACGTACCGTACTAAGATCTATCCACAAGCGGCGGTAAAGTTCCGCTATTAGGATTGAGTTTGAGATAGAAAATGAAGGCAGCTCAAGAAGAATACTGAAGCGTGTAGAAGCTCCAAGAAAAAAAAAAGAAAATAGCGAAAAGCTACATGCAAGCTTTAGATCAGAGGCCGTCACATAAGTAACGATGAAAGAAAACTACTTTTAAAAATCTCCTTCAGTATTTTGACTCGTAAGTAATCTTCCCTAATTTATTAGATCTACGCTTTTAAGCTTCACCCAACATCAGTTGCGTAGTTTGCAAGTCCACTTGTTCGATCTAAAAAATCTTCTCCATACTCTCCACACAACTTCTCCACCCACATGCCTTAACCTCGCACATAATAAGTTATATTTACCATGATGCGCCCAATAAGCCGCTTGCGTAGTTTGCGCGGCCGCCTCCTTGATCAGCTAACCTTCTCCATGTTCACCGCGCCGCTTCTCCGTACACACAACTCACTCGCGCACTCACTGCACGCATCGCGCACTAAAACATGCTCACTGTCCGCGCTCACTACCTATAGCACTGCACATCTTGGTGATGGTAATCTGAAACAAGAGGGAAAATGGACGTGAGTGTCGTGGAATATTCGGTACAAACAAAATTTGAAATAATAAACCTAAAATAAAAACTCCATACTATAAACTTCCCATCGCTAGATAGATGGTGCTGTGTTATTACCTATCTTCAGTTATCTCACACTAATGTGTTCGTTTTACCAAATCTCTATACGTGATTGCATACGTGCTCATTCTGTTGTCTAGTATAAGATAAACTTTCATTTTAGATTTTTGCAGATTTTCTTCGTGACGGGATTTTAGTCACGCAAAAAAATCCAGCGTGATACCGACGTAAAAGAAACTTTGTTTCAATTAACCTAATTTTTAATTGTTTCATTTAGTATAATACTTAACCTAATGACGAACTTACTCTACGCTAAGAGGACAAGAAATATGTAAAGTAAGTTGAAGCCTAAAATTTCTCAAATATGGCGTCGTTACCGCCCACACCGTTTTTGCGACGACCTCCGTGGCGCAGGGGACGCACGCTCGGATTCGAGTGGGAGGTCGCGGATTCGATTCCCGCCATGGGCACTTTAGAATTTTATAATTTCTAAATTGGCTCCTGGTCTGGGTGGGAGGCTTTGGCCGTGGCTAGTTACCACCCTACCAGCAAAGACGTACCGCCAAGCGATTTAGCGTTCCGGTATGATGCTGTGTAGAAACCGTTGGGGTGACCTAACTTACCCCTTCCAAGTTAGTACGCTAACATCTTCGAATGCATCATCACTTACCATCAGGTGAGATCGCAGTCAAGTACTAACTTGTATAGTATAAAAAAAAAAAAAAAAAAAAAAAAACAACAGTACGGTATCGCTGACAGCACATAATTTTGTCTCTCATGTCTCTTATGACAAATTAAAAAGGATGCTTCATGGCGGAGACTAAAAATACATATGTGACATCAGTACGTGCTGATCCTTTTTAAATTTAATCAATGACTAAACCTCAAGGTTCAAGCTGTATTACAATGCTTTATTACATTACATTGTTAAACGTACTCCTTGTTGTAGTAATAGCACGTGCTTGCATTTGCGGGAGGAGTATGGAATTTTATAATTGTAAAGTTATATAGTTTGACGACCTCCATGGTTGAGTGGTTAACGTGCCGGTTTTCAAGGCGCCGCCATCTCTGAGGTTCCGGGTTCGATCCCCGGTCGGGGCAATGTAGAAAAATAAGTTTTCTACATTGTCTCGGGTCTAGGTTGTTTCTGATTTCCTTAACACAAGTGCATAAGCTACTTCCTAAGGGATCAGAGCAATGTATGTGATGTTGTCCACTATTTATTTATTTATTTATTATTTATTTATTAGAAGGTGACAAAAACAGGCCCTAAAATGTAAATTTATGTTTCTTTTCTTCACGTGCTTAGCAAATACGTGTGTGATTTACGATTGGCTCTGTTTAAATTTCTAAAAGCGGCGGAAATGTTTATTTATCCCGAATGCCCTGAATCGCCGGATTATATTTAGGAAGGGACCGACGGAACAAGCTCGATTGTTGTTGCCACATACCTACCTATATGTACCTTCCATATAATATTGTGAGTATCGTAAACAATGGGGTCGAAATAACATGTTTTGTAAATAGGTGCTAGTGTGTTCTGGAGCCAGAAAAAACGAGGCTAAGGATTCGTGAAAAACAATCTCTAGTAAATGGAATGTTTTTCGCCATGACGACTCATTCGATTGTTTTTACACAAAACTGTAAAAAGTATGGGAATCTACCAAGGAAAATTCTGGAACAGAAAAACTCATCTTTAATTAAATATACGTAGTGCTACATTATATTAGCTTTTGCCTGCGATTTCATTCTTCAATATTTATCCTTAGCTTAGCACGTGGATCCGTCAGTAAAAAAAAAATCTCAATTTTTACTAATCTCGTGAGAATCACGGATCTTTCCTAGGTTCTGTGTTAATCCAGTGTATAAACTATCTCAATTCCTATCTAGATCGGTGCAGTAGACCTAACCACGGAATATATAATAGAACCTAACTTTGCAGAAGGCTCACTCCGCAAGATGATTCAAAGAAATAGCGACTCTAGCGCTGACACAAAAAGTGCAATTCAAAGTGCATTCGCAATAGCGCATGGCTACACCTCCGCAAACAACACGCAACAAACGCAAAGTTGTGGTCTCTTTCTATCGCGTAACTTCATCTCATTCGACGTACTAAGGTTGCCTCGCGATGTGGCGCACGCAGCGCGTGAAATAGACCGTACAAGAACTAACGCGAGCAAAGTAGCCGGCAATAGCCGCCTATCTAAAATGTGTGAAATTAGAACGTTGAGAGGGCTACCTGTAGTTTCTTCGATCACGTGATAAGTGGACCTGGCCTGACCTAACGTGAACAACGAAGGATTACATAAATATAAACACACATTCGTAGAAAACAGTAGGTACCTAGTAAGCAAAGGAAAGGAAAATATACATCCAATATTAAAATATCTATCGTCCGATAGAAACGCAATTACCATGTAATAAGAATCGACAACCGGGAAAACACCGTATAATGACACTTGTGGAGAACAGACAGGTTTGCATAATTCTATGAATTTACAAGCAGGGAAAGTCCCTTGCCATTTTCCAGGGATTTCCAACGGAGAGAAGTTTTATATTTCACGTCAGTATTTTGGTTCCAGTTGGCTTCCCGTTAGATTCACGTTCAGAGGATACACTGAATTTATATTTGTCTTGCTCACTCTTACTAATACATTGGTAGGTGCGATATGCAGTGTTGTGGAAGAATATAACAGAAAAACGTTTTACCTTCCTAAAACCTGCCACAATCCTAAATTTTTCGTTTTAGCCTTTGAACCATTTCGGGATACCTATATTGCAAACAAAGTTTTAGATAAATAGACAACTGCAACTACCAACATTTACTTATTTTATTTATTTTGTAACATCGACAGTTTTGTTAAAAGACAACTGCAGCTACCAACATTTATTTTATTTATTTTGATAACATCGACAATTAAATTTTATTAACAATAATAATTACAGACAGATAAATTATGTCTCATTTATAGACAGTTAAGGAAAAGTACCCAAGTGGAAAACTTAGAAGTGTTGTACTGAAGTTTTAATGGAGTACGGCTCTCAATTAATTCAATACCACTGTAATTCGACCTATCAGAAGCTTCACAACAGTCTAGCTGTGACAGGCTTATCCAATAACGTTCGTTACTGTGTGAATCCAAATTCGATCCGAATGCATTCCGTGGACTGAATACATTTATTGAAGCGAGAGGCATTAAAACTTGATCGCACGGGCTTCGAATTTAGATAAACTTTTTATATCTATACCAATAAAACTGTAAAGGGTCGAATTCTGTACATTGAAGATATTTTGAAAATTTTTGTTGGAGGGCGCTATTTAGTCGATACTGAAGCCAAAACTGTAATTTGTTTAATTTTTGTCTGTCTGTCTGTCTGTCTGTCTGTCTGTCTGTCTGTCTGTCTGTCTGTCTGTCTGTCTGTTTCACGACCGGGCATCACGGCGAATCCGCTGGATGGATTTAAATGAAACTTGACATGATTATAGTTCATACCCCGAGGTAGGACATAGGATACTTTTTGTCCCGGAATTCATCATGGTTTCCCTGGAAGACGGTATCAAAGTCCAAACGTTTTTTAGTTATAATTCATTAACGCGTAGTCCGATTCCATTCATTCTTTTTTGTTAGAAAGGAGGTTCTTTAAAGATTATTCCAATACGAATCTTATCATCATCACTTTTGTAGTTCAGAAATTACAGACATCAGAACCTTTAAGTTCAAGTAGGTACAAGACTTGAAACTCGGAATGCACAAAGAACCTAGGGCTAGGACGTAGGGCTCAAGTAAGACTGGAGTACCCTTACAGTCGTAAATAAATAGGCTTAGCAGGAGATTTTGTATGGTTTAAAATTTTTCACTTTTAGGGTGAACAAAAATCATGTAACTGGCGTTATCGCTACGTTATACCGTATAGCGCCATCTCTACAATTTATGTGGAACTTGAATGTAAAACTCTGAGATAGGTACTACTGAATTTTTTTAAATAAAAATTAACTGTCATGTTAATTACTGCTTCCTGACTTTATATTAAGATGTCACTGTTAAGACAGACATGAACAGATTTAAACTTTATCATCCGCAATATGGAAAGGGTAAGATAATGGTTCACAAATATTTTTAACTCTTAGGTCTTATCGATCCTAACCGACTGACTGTCATCTAAGGTCTTTTTATACGTAAGGAAATATATAGCCATTTTCCATTCTGATGTTTTGGATTGTATTGAGATGAAGCAAAGATTTTTAAAGGACTCTTATATTATGTTGGGCTGGGGAATATTGTAAGTAGTGTAATTTATCCCAGTGGTACCTACCCGGCCGAACTCTGAAAGAAGAGTTCTACCACCAGTACAACTTTTCACATGGTTTAATAATTTTTGACATATTTCGTGGTTTCAGAATAAAAATCACAATGAAGAGGACGATTTTAACTGTCGATATTTCGATACATTGGTACAAGTCGTGGTCACGTAGTGACTACGACCTGTGCCACTGTGACATCACCACAAGATAACCCGTGCAAAGTAAGAACAGGTTTCTGTACAACATCACCAGAAACCCGCGAAAAATCAAGGAATTCCAGTAGGAAGGTATATTATGTAAAAAAATCGTAATTCACGCGGGCGGAGCCGCGGGCAACAGCTAGTTTTAAAATAAATGTGTTTCAAATCGACACAGAGTTATTTTCCGAACGCAAAATAAATAACTCTGAGTTAATTCACAAATGGACACACATGGCGAAACTAACCCTTAGTTCCTTGTTTAATACGGAACCACAAAAACGGAACTTTGTTCCGATCGTCTGTCTTTTTGTCCGCCACTCGTGCCTTTTTTAAGAAAAAGCACCGTTAGAACTTTCTAGTTCAAGCACCAAATATTAAGATTCATGTACTCTAGCTTCTCGGAAGCCGGAGCACAAAAAGTATAAGCTTACGCAAAGGGTAAAAAACGCGACCTAGTCCGTCTGTCACCAGGCTGTATCTCTTGAATCGTCGCGGCCTTACTTACTTCCTAAACGAAGCTGTTCACATGACTGTTGAGAAAACGCGGTGAAGAAGATCATACACCAAAAGATTTCTCGTTGTCATTGATAGTTTAGATCCTCAGTCATGAAGGACCGAGCAGAGAGAGAGAGAG
Organism: Coenonympha glycerion; assembly: GCA_963855885.1. NCBI lineage: Eukaryota > Metazoa > Arthropoda > Insecta > Lepidoptera > Nymphalidae > Coenonympha > Coenonympha glycerion. Next base: position 16,497,810 of record OY979631.1, read on the forward strand.
AGAGAGAGAAAAAAAACAATAGATACTAATTTTAAAGATTAATTGAAAACAACGTCTGCCTAATCCCTACTGGTATCGCAACGGTCACACATACACTGAGGTCTGAGACGCAGTGGCTGGGAAAACGTTCAACACACGTCACCGGCAGCCAATCAGCCATGCCCCTGCGCAATCACACATATTACCCTCAGTCCTCACAGACTACTTAAGATGAAAGGCACATTGTTGTCGAAAATGTCAGCATCGAAGTTGTCCAAGAATATTATACAGTTAGATAGAAACAACTTCGACTAGGAAGCTGATAGAACAGTTCAACTGGGATGGGCAGCACTTGGAAAGCTGCGTCAAGACTTCAAATTGCCGTTACCCTAATACCTAGAGACAAAAGTCTTCAACGCCTACGTCTAACCGGTCATGACATACGGAGCATAAACGTGGACACTCACAGTAGGCCTTGTTCAGCGTGTTATGGAGAGGGTTATGCTGGGTGTTTCTCTGAGAGATAGAATCCGCAACGAGGACATTCGTAGAAGAACCAAGGTAACCGACATAGCCCAACGGATTAGCAAGCTGAAGTAGCAGTGGGCGGGCCGTATCTGTCGCAGAACTGTATGCCGTTGGGGCAGACGTGTTCTGGAGTGGAGATCGCCTACCGGTAAGCGCAGCGTAGGACGACCTCTTGTCCGCTGGACCAACGACTTGAAGAAGGTCGCTAGTAGCGGGTGGATGAGGACGGCGGAGGGCCGTGTGTAGCGGCACGCTCTCGGAAAATCCTATGTCCAGCAGTGGACGTCTATAGGCTGATTAAGTAAGTAAGTTAAGTAGATACTACTTAATATAGTCTACTACAACCCTGAATTTCACTATGGCTATTGCCCTACTATAGGGAGCTAGGGTAGGACAAAAGATAGAAATTATTGTAAAGGCGATAGTTTGCATTACTTATATGTGCATGAGTGTGTGTGTAATGTGAATAAATTGTCTCTACCCATCAAAGCCATAGTTACTAGGAGATTTGTGAATTTCAAACTGGTCAAGCTCCAGGCAATGTTTTTCTTTGTATCTGTCTGCAACGTCATAGCAATAAAGCTGAAGAATAAATCGCACTTGACGTTGGAAGATCGTTTGACCTTTTCTATTTGATGAATGGATGTGAGAAAAATTCACAAGTCCGATAAAAATAAAAAATAGCAAGAAAGAAAAATCTTCTTAATACTCAACATTAACTGAATGGAGTTTAATCTTTATAATAACGACCCCTTATGAAAATTAATACTCCATTGTCATCAAATTCGTCTGGGCACCGCGATACACACACACACAAACACACATATACACACACTCGCATATTGTGCACACACGCACGCATTCTTGCATGCACATAATATGTAAGTACGCACACAAGTATGATATGCATGCACGTTTACACTCAAGCAAATATTCATTTCCATAGACACGAAAAACAACTTAGTTACATTTCCATTCATATTCCAACCTTCCTCTTCAATCTTATTTACCCGAGTAAATAAGATTGAAGAGGAGTTTTAAACAAGTAAATAATTTAAAAATTAAAAAACACGAGTGCTCCGTGGTTAATTTACTTTTTCCAAAAAAATATAGCCTATTTTACTCAGAATGATGGAAGGATTCCAACGATACCCCATATGTCTAAATCTATTCAGCCGTTCAGAAGTTATTGTGGAATAAAGAAACTCACATACATACATACATAATACGAGTACATACATGAACCCTAAAAACATTACACTCCTTTTTTGGGCAGTCGTGTAAAAACCACATTTCTTTTGTTCCCGAGGACATAAAATATGTCGTTTTTTCACAAGTTACGCGGAAAAAGAGTAAAAACTCTTCTTGTGACACTGAATACTAAGTGCTACGGATACTTGTCATGCCTTGTTATTATTCTGCAGTGCATTCTCAGTTAATGGCATCAGTTTGTCAGACGCGGCTCCCAGCCTGACAAATTATTTCGCAACTACCCTCCATTTTCAATGGCTCCCTAAGTGCACCACTTTGTGATGTTGCAAGCAACGTTTACGATATTGGGAGTGCATTTACACAAAATAAAACTGAAGACACGGTAAGAACTGTCGTGCTATTCTGCAAAACAGCGACGAGCGTACATCTCTGCATCTATGAATTTGTCAGTTGTAATAGAGTAAAATTTTGCATGCCATATTCGGGTTGGCAGCTGTCTGGCAGCTATTTCATTTTGTAGAATAGCACAGCTTTATTGTACTTAGCCTAGCATCAGCATCGATGCAAAAATAAACTCCGGAAATGCCGACAGAAGTGAAAACTTGAACAATTCATGTTTGTAAAGTATTGAGAAGCATGTACATGTTGTTAAGTAAAAAAATACGTGTATTTTTACAGAACTTCCCAAAAAACGAGTGTGCCCTCCAACAAAAATTTTCAAAACATCTTCAATGTAAGTAGGTACAGAATTCAACCCGTTACATATGTGTATATTATGTAGATAGATTACAATACGATAGATGGAATGGAAATAAAACGAAATTCAAAAAATGCATGCAAATGATCTCTAAATTGATCATGTGACTTCCGCGCATTCTTATATACATTTTATTCAATTTCGTTTCATTGCCATTCCATTTATCGGATCGCAACGACATTTTTACGGCTACATAGAGCTCCAGAAACCTCAGTAATCTTCCATCGCTTACAACAGAGCAAGGGGATGCAAATGACCCTCTGACCAGCCTTGTGAAAGACATTACTACGGATGACATCACCCGATTGCCTGTCAAGTCATGCTAACGCCGATATCTGCGCTTAATGTTTCGCTCGGAGAAAAATTATTATGGAAGAGATTATTTATAATACCTACTTCTCCAAAGAGGCTTTGGCCAGAGGATTTCGTCGCTTGTACAATTGCGAATCCTTAAGTTTTTTGGCCACATATCAAGAAGGACAGATACATCTGGTGGTTCAAAGGCGAGTCGTAGGCACGCGTGCTATAAGTTTCTCTATTTTATTGAGTGCTCACTGCTCTCGCACTGCCGCCAACAGGAGCCGCTGGAGAACTATCGCTAAAGCAACAGTGGCACATCATTAAACATCGTAAAAAGTATAACCACGATCACTCTGTCAAGAGTGAACGACTAAGAAGAAGAAGACTACTCCAAAGAAGAACGGCCGATAGTGTTCTACTGTGAGATTCTTCTACCGTGAAGCAATAATGTGTTACCTACTGTACTTCGGTTTAAAAAGCACTGTTAATCGATGTGATTACCTTACCGGGCTTCTTTCGGACTCTAACGCCCGGTTTCTTCCACGACTTTCACTGAAAAGTAAGATAAATATGGCGGTTTGATCCTTATGTCTTTCGTGATAAGGGTCAGACCACCATATTTAACGTTTACTTTTCAGTTAAAGTCGTTGAAGAATCCAGGCGTTGGACAGTGAAAATTGATCGTGCAATTTCCAAGGAAAGTAACTTCTGAAATTGTGAAAACTTTTATTTGTACGACTTTCATTGGGAAACCCGCAAGAGCTTTTTATTCTACGTTATAACTGCACTGAATTGTAGATATGTATAAATACTTTGTCTAAGTTGACAAACAAGAGCCGTTGCTACACAATGTTTCGCGCACACTAGCATCCGCACAGCATACAAACTTTAAATTGACACACTCGCACTGCAAAAAAAGGAGTGGTCCACCGCCCCCCACTCGGTGATCCCCCAGGGCTTCCCCTGTCAGTAATACCAAGTGAAGACCTAATATAAATCTATGAATAACATAATGTGTACAATTTTTGAAGGATTTTCCGATAATAGTTTCCACTAATGTTGTCGCATAAAAACTTCTTACCTTTGTATCGAATAGTTTCATATTGATTTAGGTATAAGTCTAAGTTAACGCATGGAAACTTCTTGACTTTAGTGTAAGTACCGAAAAGCTCAGATACTACTCTTGATATACAGTCTAGTTACGAGTATAACGATGCATAAAAAGCTCTTGCACGGGTTTTCCAATAAGAGTCGTATAAATAAAAGTTTTCACCATTTCAGAAGTTACTTTCCTTGGAAATTGCACGATCAATTTTCACTGTCCAAGAGTGGCCCGAAAGAAACTAGAAGCTTACTTACGATTATTTTTATACCCATTTTTTTGGTTTGAAGATTAATTATTGCTTCTTAGGATACTTTGAAATAGTGAGTACTAGAAGTATTTTACTACGTATTGAAATACAACGTTACTTTTAGTATAATAATGCGATCCTGAAAGTAGTTTTAACGAAATCAAATATACCTTATTTTTAGGGTTCCATACCAATTTGGTAAAAATGGAACCCTTATGGTGAGACTTTCTCCGTCCGTCCGTCCGTCCGTCCGTCCGTCCGTCCGTCTGTCACACTCGATTATTTCAGTAACTATTGAAGCTATTGACTTGAAATTTAGAATAGTTTTAGGTAATAGTGACCCATTGCAAACATAAAACGTTGAAAATTGTTTTTATTTTTATTTAAAAAGGGAGAAAACCGGGGCTTCGAATTTTTAAAATGAAATAAAAATATTGAATGGGGTATCGTATGAAAGGGCGTTACTTGTGTATTCTAAAACCGATTTTTATTTATTTTTATGCCTGATAGTTTTGGATTTATTGAGCAAACTGTCGAAAAAAAATACCGTTCCCCCCCTTATCTCCGAAGTTTATCAATCGAAAAATCTGAAATAATTATGATCAATAGACATTAATGTATATTTTACAGGAAAAATAAAATGAACTCCCTAACTATTATACTTTTTTTGATAATAACAATAAACCACCAAAAACAAAGTAACGTTTGCGGTTTGCCAACAAAAGTACATACATGTAAATTATACTCGTAAATTCATGAACAAAAGTGATTCTTGCAATGTTTTACTTCTTTTACGGTATGGAATCCTCGGTGCGCGAGTCCGACTCGCACTTGGCCGGTTTTTTTTTGTGAGGATCTTCTGGATTTACAGACAAGGACCGACAGCCAGCGAATGCTTAGAGCCCGTAAAGGAATCCCAAAAAGTACTTACTTTTGTAAGATATTATAAAACTTTAAACCGCCAGGTTGCAGTGAAAATATCCTGTCACACCAAATTCAAAAATTTGGTCCAGTGCGAGTCGGACTCGAGCACTGTGGTTCCGTACTATCAAGACCAATTCTAATAGTCTACTTTAATAGTCTTAAAGTAAACAAAACATCCCTGCCCACCAAATTCAAAGTAATCGTTTAGTATATTTCATTCATATTATGCCGATGATATAAATAGGTAATACGTATTTTTTTGTAAACTTAACTTACGTATTTTTAATAAACTTCGGAGATAAGGGGGGGGACGGTATTTTTGTCGACAGTTTGCCCAATAAATCCAAAACTATCGGGCACAAAAATAAATAAAAATCAGTTTTAGAATACACAAGTAACGGCCTTTCATATGATACCCCACTCAATATTGCTATCTCATTTTGAAATTTCAACAACCCGGTTTACCCCCCCTTTTCATAAAAAATAAAAATGATTTTCAAAATTTTATGATTGCAATGACGTTGGGTCACTATTACCTAAAACTATTCCAAATTCCAAGTCGATAGCTTCGATAGTTACTGAAATAATCGAGTGTGACAGACGGACGGACGGAGAAAGTCTCACCATAAGGGTTCCATTTTTATCATTTTGGTATGGAACCCTAATGATTAGGTTGATACATAATAAGAGCATCATGCCTAGTGTGACCAGTTAACCTAGTCTGTAGGTACTTTTTTATTTAGCAAAAAGATTAAAGAATATTTTACTATTCCTTAAGCCTTAATCATATACTTAAACTTGAATTGATTGCATTTTGTAAAGAAAAACAATGATATATGAAAACTCTAAATAAATATTATGTAAATAATACCTAATAAAATAAAACCAGCTAAGTGCGAGTGAAATTTGCACATAGTATACATAATGGTACGGAACCCTAGAAACGCGGTTGACCAGTTTTTATGAATCAGAAAAATGAATTCTCATTATAGTGTCGTAATTGTTTGTTTATCCCACTTTAGACAGTAAGTATGTAACATTTTACGTAAATAAATATCTCCCACGAAATTTTGAAGTATGATGCAAAAGCTTCTAATTCAGAATAGCTACTAGATATGCCAAAGCTTTTCTCTGTTGTTTGATATGAGTAAGTTCTGTGTATCTTCTTTTTACCTAACAGTGCAACGGAAGCCTCATTATCTGGGATTTCTAATTATTTCTGAATTAAAAAGTAACTGGGTACCTAAGAAACTATGTACTCGTATGTTTACAATTCTGATAATATACCTACTTTTTCGTTGTCTGATAAAATAGGTTCGATGCCACAGACATGATAAAAAATAACACATTTATTTATTCACGTACATAAAAACGATTTAAATAAATAAGCATGCAATAAAAATACATTGTCGATACTCACATGGGTATATCGATCTCTAATATAACCGAAAACGTAGGCAAAAAACCGAGGACACCCAAACTCGCTGCAATGATTCTACCGTAAAAGAAAATTTCAATTGATTTCTATTAAACCTACGTTTATAATTTAAAGACTAATTATTTTACGTAACTATTTTATTTTATAATACAGTGCCGTAATACAGAATTGATTTTATTTTTATTTTTTTTGTGGAGCCAAATTCGGTCGACCGTCCGTGCGTGAACCGAGAATGGCCGCGAGACACTGGCAAATGAGGGAAATGGCGGGAAATGTGACATGCGCTTTGGGAAATCGATGAGAAAATGGGCCGAAAACGCGCGGCGTTCGAACTTGCGGCCAGCCAGGGTTTTTGCGAGTTCACGGCTGGGTTCACATGACATCGCAAGTTAATGGTCGAACTTTATAGACTGATAGGAAATGGCTGAGTGAGTTACTGTTGTAGGCTGAAAGTGTAGATGTAGGTACTATTTTTTAGGGTTCCGTACCCAAATGGTAAAAACGGGACCCTATATTAACTAAGACGGACTGTTCATCCGTCCGTCCGTCCATCTGTCACCAGGCTGTATCTCTTAAACCGTGAAATTTTCACAGATGATGATGATATTTCTGTTGCCGCTATAACAACCCAAGCACTAAAAAGTATATTAAATTAAATATTCTCCCATACAACAAACGTGATTTTTTTGCTTGTTTTTGCTCGATATTGATAACGGTATCAGATAAGTAGGTATAGACTTTTCAAATTTTCACAGAATATTTAGTTATAGGTATACTTACTGCAGAAATAAATAGTTAAAATAAAATTAAAAATTAAGGGGAGCTCCCAAACAACAAACGTGATTTTGGTGGGTTGTGGTATTTTGATCGGAATTGGTCTTAATAGTAGGTACCTCAGTGCGCGAGTCCGACTCGGACTTGACCATTTTTTTATATTCACTACAAGTTAGTAGGTACCTACTTGACTGTTATCTCACAAGATGGTAAGTGACAATGCAGAGGTTTGTTGATGCCGAACTGACTTGGAAGGGGGAAAGCGACCGCCAACCGTTTCTACTACGGCGGGAATCAAACCTGCAAAGTCAAAGTCAAAGTCAAAGTCAAAATATCTTTATTTCACATAGGCCTAACATACAGGCTCTTGCGAACGTCGGCATGACATTTCTTGCATAATAATGGTGATAACTACAAGTCGACTTAAAACTAAGTTTACGAGGGTTCCAAACGCGCCCTGCCGCTGAGAAGAAGCCCACAACAAACTCAGCCGGGTATTTTTTTATGTTATCACCATTTGACAAAATAAGTATAAATACTAAAAATAGGCTAGCAACGACAACAGAGCAATCTACCACTTATCAGTCAATTCCAAGGGTTTGTGTCGCTAATATAGTCAACCCCCCACTCTAATCCTGACGCTCGCCACTGCGCCATGGCCCATGGAGGTTTTCAAACAGTCTAATTCTATCCTACGAAATAATATTAGGTCCATGAATTATATAGGTCTAACACCAATGAGGTCTAGTGGTGAGCATACGCGATGTCTTTATCACGAGGTCCTAGGTTCGATTCCCGGGTCGAGCAAGTTAAGTTTTTCAGTTATGAAATTCTTAATATAAGAGTTTGGATATTTGCCTCGGAGAGCACGCTAAGCCATCGTTGCCTTGGTCAAAACTTCGACCATATTGTGCTGCGATCCAATCGAAATAAGAGAGTGCGGGAATAGAGAGTGCACCTGTGTATGCGCTCAGTGGCGCAGCAGAATACTTCCCGCGGCTGGCTGTGACGTAAGCAATCCTGAAATCCAATCCAATTTTGTGGTTATAATTTTTAATCGATTTTGCTGACAAAACCCTCTAAGGTGAAAGACGCCCTTTTAGCTTTCGTTTTAGGATTTGTTTTATTGCCAAAGCCTAGAATTAGGAAGTGTCTGATCTTTCTCCTGTTACAACACCGATTGACGTTAGAAAGTGAAGGAACATGGAGCACCTTTTACATAAAATCACTGCGCGTCTGACCTATGGTGTCAACAATACCGTCCTATAAAATTTGAGCCCCATAGCTGTCTTTCTCCTTAAACTATTTATACTCGTATTAGCCTCATGTGAGTTGTGACATTGGTCACTTGGAAATTTTTTGAAATGATCAATGACGAAATACGCAACGAAATAATACCTACCTATGGTTTTAGACATTAGATATCTCTTTAAACATGCACATACAAACAAAAGATCGGGATGTGACCGCGGCTTACATTCAGTCTTCCCCGGGGAAGCTTTCGTGACCCGACCCAAGCAAGCGGCTTACATCTACGCCACACCTACTCTTAGGCTGTTTGTCCACTATAACCGACAACCGACTATCGATTCTTCGGTTCGGTTGAGTATCCGATGTCGGTGGATTTTAGTGCGTGTAGCCGGGTTCCTTCCAATTCCGGATTCAGCCAATTTCTCAAGTCTAGTCTGGTGGGAGACTTCAGCCGCGGTCGGTTACCACCCTACCGGCAAAGAAGTCAAAATTACTGGGTGTTACTTACCAAGTAAGTACGATGATCATCGGTTGCATCGTCACTTAACATCATGTGAGAACGCAGTCAAGTACTAACTGGTACTGTGTAAAAGAGTAATGTAGGACGATAAGTTTGGTACGAGCAAAATGAAGACAATATATCTGTTGTCGTGGTCCGCGTTGTCTATTGGAAGCAAATTGAACCGACAGTACCTAGGTATTATCGGCTCGATTTAGCGACATCACCGACACAGGCGCCAAATTATAAGTAAGGTAGTGCAGGTTCTATCGGTCTGCTGACAAATTACAGCTATTTAAATGCATGAGGCGCCACAACGGCATCGTAACTACGCTTTGGCTGTCGGATAGCGGTCAGGTGGAATAACAGCCTAAGGTTGAGCTACACTGTAAACTTTCTATTTCCATATTTTGTTAACAGCCAAACATGAGGAGAGATTATTGTATGAATGTTCCCTTGCGGTAGGCAGGTTTTACAAATTGGAGAGATTATATAGTTATTTCCCAGTTAAATTTTAATGTCAGTATAGGTATTCTATTAAGTAGGTACCTACATACAAATTACAAGCTTCTCTATATCGCATTGCTAACAAAGGACATTTTATTGAATGGAATTAGCAGGCGTTATTTTGCGGAAATCTATAATTAGCAGGATACATTTGAACTTTAGTTTTGATATAATCCACTACTTGAAAAGAATCTGAATGGTCCCATATGCAAGAACATCGCCCACATAAACACTACATAAAATTCCAGAACACCGGAATCGATTCCAGGAACTCCCGTTAAGAAAGAAGGAATACCTACCTATGTACCTATAACAGGCGCGTCGTCACAAGTCATTAATCTACCCAGCTCATAAAATCTATCGATAAATCGACGACGGATTAGCACTGCGCCGTAACGTTACCTGACGTAAAATGATGACACAGCACTTCTCTAGTAATATGGCAGTGTAAAGGCTCGCGTCCACTAGGCTCGCCTAGCCGAGTCGAATCGAATCGCAGAAAGTCGCCTTCTTTATATTTAGGTACTAGGAAACTGCGTCCATTAGCGACGAGCTGCGGCGCGCCGAATCGAATCGACCTCGCGACTTGCTCGGCAGGCGAATTTCTTCGCCGATGCGACTCAATTCGGCTCGGCGCGCCTCAGTCGACGTAGAGAAGCGAATCCGCGCCAATGTATTTTATTTTCTATCAGTCAGTATTAATGTCGTGCACCTAGTATTTTGGTGCACGCCGAATCCTTTTCCTAATTCTCCTCTTCTTCATCAAAAAGTATTTGAAATAAAAACATCTCTTCATCCGAGCTCACTCGTTGAAAAGTTGCGATGAATGAACAATTGGATTCGATTCTTCAGAGATGAAGAATAGAAAGATGATGATGGACGCACTAGGAATAAATGAGACTCGATTCGATTCGACGCGTTTCTGCTGTAGTCGACGCCAGGCTTAACAATCTGATAATCGGCATAATCTACCCCTAGTTGATCTAGTCTAGTGGTAAGTATGCTTGACAGACTTGACTGCAGATCGTGGGTGACACCTGGGTTCAATTCCCGGACCAATAAAATATACCTACCTAGTTTTGAGTTATTCTATCAGGAAATTGGCGTAGATTCGCCCCCGTGCCTAGAAGAGCACGTAAGTAAAAGCTGTCGGTCCTAAGCCTGATCTCTCTCTGCTCGTATCGAAGCAGTGTATTTGAGAGAGAGGGAGTAGAGAGTGCATCTGTGTTTGCGCATACACTTATGCACTATAATATCCAACATAGGATAGGTAGGTATAATTATGCCGCGCCTGTGGAAAATCTTGGCAGAGGTTGATTGCCGTGACTGAATCTTTCAGGAGGATTCTATTATTATTTATGCCCCTAACCTCGGCTTACATACGGCCAGCGTTGCAGTGTCATCACAAAAATCGTTATTCCAATTTTCCAAAATGCTATTGCCCACGTGATCAGGGGGCACGGCAGTGCCCCCGCCAAAGTCAAAGCGCGAAGCAAAACTGCCGTACCATCTTTACAGGAACCATTTCGCCGCATTTTCGGGCTCCTATTTGAGAACCTCTGGATAAGACCAGAACGCTGAAATTTTCGCTATCCAGTAAGCTATAATCACATACTTAAAACCCAAAATTTCAAGTCTGTAGGTCATATAGTTCCGAAGTTATGCGAAAGCAAAGTTTCGCATTTTCGACACTGACTGACTGACTCACTCATGATCATCAAAATAGAACTAGTACTTCCCATAAACTCAGAGAGCTGAAATTTGGTACAGAGTTAGGGTTTAATGGCCACATAAAGGGAAAACTATAAAAACTAGGATAATCGAAGATCTGGAGTACCTGGTGATCACTGCATTAATAACTTTGTAATTCCATATAAATTATATGAGATTACAAAGTTATTTATGCAGTTAATGTATCTAGAAAAAATTGGTTGCCTGTAAAGTCGGTATACGGGCGAAAGTTTTACGTGACAACGTATGTCTGTCTCTCTCGCTCTTAGGCGGGCTAACCATGCCCGAGTGGAAGGGACGCGTGCCTCTCACTCGCTCTCATTGTGAGCGCATAACGTGAGCGGAGCGTAACGCAGTTTCTTGAAGTGTCACCCGGCAAACCAATTTATAAGACGTTGTCACGTCAAAACGGACAGAAATATTTTGTAATATTTTGAAGTTTCTACAAAAAGAAGTGAAATCCCACCAAAAACATTCTGTAAAAAACTAGCCAAAGTCAAAATGGAGCTGCTTGTTTATCTCTAAAAAGTTCTGAAATCTAGACAAAGTCGTGCCAAGTCTAAGGTTCCTTACTGCGATTTCTTTATTATTATAGTTAATGTTGTGTGACTTGGCCGTTGAAGACCAAGAACCGCTACTCATTGACGATGAATTCTGGCGACAGATTGGTGCAATGGTGTCATGGAGCACCTGGTTTGAACCCTTGTGTACCCTTCAACGGCCAAGTCACGCAACATTAACTATAATAATAAAGAAATCGCAGTAAGGAACCTTAGACTTGGCACGACTTTGTCTAGATTTCAGTACTTTTTAGAGATAAACAAGCAGCTCCATTTTGACTTTGGCTAGTTTTTTACAGAATGTTTTTGGTGGGATTCAAATTACTAAACGCACGGGTCGATAGGCAAATTAAAAGTACACGAATACCGTCGCGTTGTATCGTATGTATCAGTGTTTGGTTATTGGTAATTGGTTGGACGGTAAAAAGGACGGATGAAAGAGTACATGCTACCGAAATGCGAATTAAGATGGATGTATGACAAGAATGGATATGATAAGGAACGAGTGTGTAAGGGGAAGATTGACAGTTGCGCGTGACAAATTGGCGCGAAAGAAAAGATGAGGTATGAAAGCTTACCGTGGTATGGGTAATGGGCACGTAATGGGGAGTGGTGAAATCATGTAGAGGGAAAGAAGTAGAGAAAGACCCATTGAGTAACTAGTATCTCTATGGAAAGACCGAAGAGACGAATAGATTGCTTGAAATGCGTGTGAAACATTTAGGTCTGTGGTCCCTTACACGCCACAGATACCTAAATGGATTGCACCTAGACAGATAGAGAGTGAATGGAAAAGACGTGCTGACAATGCGACAAAGTCAATGACGAAGTACCTATGTACCTATGCTACTCTAAGGGCGCCTTCAAATTAGCCGCAAAAGGAGTAATAATGTCCTGTGGCCGCAAAGCGAAGCGCGGCGGAAGTGCGTTTGCAGCGCTGCAGCCGCGCTACTCTGTAAATCTATGTAAATAAACAACGCACGGCTGCAGCGCCACAGATCACTATATATTAGTCTGACATTTTATTTTTTTGACAGTTGATCAATATGGCGTCAGCCGCCGGAAACGGCACAATGCCGGAAACAGAGCGATACTAGCGACAACTAAGCGCATTCCTGGAACTAAAGCTGTCATAGGCCTGTGCAGCGCTGCAGACGCGCGTCAGTTCATCGATCGACTAGTGCAGCGCGCATATTTTTGTACAAATTCAGCAGTGTTTTTCGTCAGAGTCCATCGTGAAACTATGTACTTATAACACTACAATTATCAAACCTAGTGACAGAAGCGCGTCTGCAGCGCTGCAGCCGCGCTTCACTTTGCGGCTAATTTGTAGGCGCCCTAAGAGGACGATGTTGAAGTATTTTTTTTTTAATATGGCGTCGTTACTGTCCGCAACATTACAGTACTTACTGCTGACAACACACAATGTTGTCGTTTACATTAGCGCCATTTTACAGTTTAAGCAAATTAATAAGAGTTCCATTTTTATCATTTTGGTATGGAACCCTAAAAAGGATGCTTCAGAGCGGAGCCTAAATACATGCGTGACGTGACGTCACAAAGTGCTAATCCTTTATATGTTTAAACAATGGACAAAGTGCGTTGGGGAAGAAGGCAAATAAAAAGTCCACATTGAAATCATCATTTTATTTAATGTATTTATTGTAGATACGCATATGTACGAGTAGCTCACAGCGACTACGACTCTAGTGGAAGATAACGTACACATAGCATAGTCTGCGCTGCGTTTTGCGCTTTGTCATAGGCATATATTTTTAGGGTTCCGTACTTCAAAAGAAAGAAACGGAACCCTTATAAGACATTGTTATCAGTCTGTCTGTCTGGAGGTCTGATCTAATTTGAACTATGATGTCAACGAAACTGACAAATACTAATAGTTCATCTAAGAATGTTTTTTTTTATATAATTAGTAATTTATGATATTCTGAACTGAAATTTCAATCTTTATTGACATATTTTGTTGGATATAAAATAGTTTTCATCCAGGACAGGTTAATTTGTTTTACTATAATCCGCTACTTGATAGGACTCTGTATGGTACAATATGCAGGAACACTACCCACTTGAAACACTAAACACAATTTTCCAACACTTTCTTCGACGCACGTTTCGTTCCGACACCGGGATATCCTCAGGAGACGTTGACTTCACAATGCGAAATCATAGAGAGTGGCCTCTTAATACGTGAAATAAATATTCTGATTCTGATCCACCAGAAGTTTTCAGTTATATAATTTGCTAACAAAGCGCAGCGCAGACTATGTGATAATAAATAATTACATACTATAATGCGATTACAATACAACAACCTTTATTTTATTTTATCAAAGCAGAAATAATGGCCCTAGTCATTAATTACATTAAGCTACACTTACTGAACGAAACGCGTGGTAATATCATTGGCACTCCGATTAAAGGAAAGTTTTCGGTGGGAAGAATTACACGACAGGCCATTAGAACTGAACAATTTTATAAATAGAAAATTTTAATTTTTTTTTAATTAAATCTCCAGCCTGAATACGAATTTTAAAGAATATGCTAAAGTATACATTCGAATTGAAAATTTCGAAATTATTTACAAATTGGTATCATCTGGATAAATTCGAAGTCAACTCTAATATGTCCATCAACAATTTTCTTTATGTTATTGGTTACTTACGTTTATTTTTTTTATAATTTAGAAGATAATGACGCCGATCCAAGTAGGAGATCTCTAATCTTAGTAAGTGTAGTATTCTGGAATTGATGGATTCCAGAATACTACACTTACTTTGCACAATTTTTCATATAGAGAAAAAAAAACAACATTAAAAAAGAGCCATTCTGTTTTTAACAATTTGTTAGTTTAGAGATTGTGTAAATCAGAATTGGCATCAAAATAGCGTCATTTACCTGTATATATTGTAATCACACTCAACACCGGTTCACGAATTAGATATTAACACTTATACACCTATAACTATAATACATTTAATTAATAATAATTATTATTTAATACCTAGCAACAGATCTTTTGGTTGTCTAAATAATGTTCTTTTTCTTTTTCTCTATATAATTTTACAAAATTGAAACAGATTTTCATGTACAAATAAATAGTGAGTGACTATAAAACATTTAATTTAATTTCCCTCTAGAACTAGGTAATTTATTTAATTTAACTAACAAATAAAATTGTTCATGTAATTTATATTATGTTCGTGGCCGACGGTGTAATGAGGCAATGATGATGACGAGTCAAGGATTGTGAAAAACATAGAAATTTTAATCATACAGACGTTATTATGGGTACCTTTGGGTCACAACTGTCATTGGTGCTGTCATTAAAACAGTTTTCTATTCTATACATTGATCTACATTATAATATATTTTATGAGGGTAGGTAAACTTCAAAACCTGAATTGACACTTTGTCAAATTACACATCCAGCCAGCGAAATTGTCCTATATGAATATTAACAACTTGCACATAAGATTAACATATCTTTACGTTTATTTGATTACATATAATACAGCCATTGATATAAAAAATCCAAGATATAGTATAATACAGGCTCATAGATATATTACATCCAAGATATATTGCGTTCGGCGTGAGTAAATTCAACATATAGGTATTTAATGTGTATAGAAATAAAATTCCTCACATATGACTAGCTGTGGTAACAAAACCTAAATTATGTGCGCAGCAAATAAAATGGGATCTTTCGAAATTCTCACGGGTTCGCCTGGACAAAATACTCAACTGATATTCCAATTAGGAAAACTTTAAAGAAAGCGTATACAAATTACAATCGTACCTTTTATGTGAAAGATTATACTTAAATAATGTTTAAGTAGAACGCGATGTATCATTGGTTTTTTATATCAATGGTTACAAGTGTTTTCTTCGAAACCTGAAAGGGTTTCAGAAAAAGTTTCTATAAGATAAGTTTATAAAAAACTGCCACTACGAAATGTACTTTTTAGTTAAATGTGATACAGATTTGAATGAGCATCGAAGCCTAAAATCACAATTTACACACATGTGTGTAAAATGATTTCATGATCACACTTTAATCCCATTTTCATTTTCAAAATAGAGGCGTTATTTGTGCTCAATCAAACTTGAATCGTATACCGCCAAGCAGACGAGAGTTCAAAATCGAATAACAACGTTACTATTCAAACGTTTTACACAACAGTAAATAAAAGTACCCTGTTTAGAAGACATTGTATATTTTAAAAATTGTGTCCTCAGCCTTTTTAATGATATTATTTGGTTTCATTGTTTTAGTCTGACGGATAATAGCCGGCTGGTATAAAATACAAAACGGTAGAAAAGTGACAAATTTCAAAATAAAATTACAACTTGATAGAAGGTAGAAATATGGATTAGGGTTAACAAATCTCTAAACTAAAAGTAACAAGTTGAGTTCAAATAAGCTATAGGCAATTTAAAAATTAAACTATCAGTTATATTCATTTTGGTAATTTACAAATGACGATGTTTCAAGTTAGTTTCGAAAGCTACATAACTAATAGCCTAGGATCCCGCTATACAACGACCTTCACCGAGCTGCTTATTGGATGAAAACTATTTTATATCCAATTTAATATGTCAATAAATATATCGCAAGTGGGTTGCCTAAAAAATTTCAGTCCAGGGTATGATTGATTAAGAATTTAAAAAAAAACCATTGTAACATGGACTCCTATTTGTTAGAGTTTAGTTGACATCGTAGTTCAAATTAGATTGGATGTTATAAATAGTGCTTTTTGCCAGAAATACTTTCCTGGCTGAGGAAAGTATTTCTGTTCTATATTTTTTGGCAAAAGAAAGTTAACGGATAATAAAATCGTAGGTTTTATGCACAATTATGCACAATTGCAATTTGCGACCTGAATCGCTCATCCAATCTAATTTGAACTAAGATGTCAACGGAACTCTAACAAATAGGAGTTCATGTTACAATGGATTTTTTTTAAATTCTTAATTAATCATATCCTGGACTGAAATTTTTTAGGCAACCCACTTGCGATATATTTATTGACATATTTAATTGGATATAAAATAGTTTTCATCCAATAAGCAGCTCGGTGAAGGTCGTTGTATAGCGGGATCCTAGACCATAAAGTAAGTGTACTTTGAACATGCGTCATTATTAAAAGAACTGATTTTAGACGCAAGTTGATAAAAAATATAAATTTTATTTATTAAAGCAACTTTACTTTGTATTTTAAGTTTAAACATGATGTAAATTTGTAAAATAAAATAATGATCCCTGATATTTTTTGTTCACTTGTCTAAACTAGATGGCGCTAGTTTAAATCTGAACCGCGGTAATATTTTACCGTATTTGCGTATTTAAGTGCCTGTTGTTATTACTAAACAGTAATATGATCCCGAAATCTGATTATCTTAATTTTTGGAAACCTCTAGAAATAGAGGGTATAGAGATACGATAGTTTAGAAACGGAAGTTGCTTATCGCGCATAATAATTTCTTCTGAGTTTTAGTGAGAAGAGAATATATTTTATTATATTAAGGGCGATTTTCCAATCGCCATATAAATGACGTTTTGACAGATTTTGTATGGCATAATATGTTAGCGATCCGGTTACGGAGTCTACATTTAAGTAATTTAGGTTGTCTACAATAGTACTATTTCTTTTACAATGGTACCTACCTGTGGAAATGTAAAGATTTTTTTTCTAAAGACTATAAAATCGGAACAATATCTCGCTCCCCATCAAGTTTTATAAACTAAATTAATCCAGCCGACTGTTAGCCGTGAAACTATATTTACTAATTTGCTAAGGGATCTATGCGATACAGGGTCTCAAAAGTAAAATCATACATAAAACACCTACTAAAGAAAACACTACATATCCGGGAGTTCATAGACGGACGTTGATGTTGGGTTGGGTTACTCTTATTGACTAGGAATGGTGATTTATTTATACATAACATGTCGAGACCTGATCTAAGAATTGATTTCTTAGAACTAACCTTTTTACATACATAAAAATACTAAATTAATAACTAAGAATATAGCAATTAAAGATATTGAATTGAATAATAACGGAGGCTACACGATCAAGCAGTTTTTCAACTCAAAAAATTTCAAATCGACCATATAGTCAACCAAGACCCATTATATGAATATT
Source organism: Coenonympha glycerion (assembly GCA_963855885.1). Taxonomy (NCBI): domain Eukaryota; kingdom Metazoa; phylum Arthropoda; class Insecta; order Lepidoptera; family Nymphalidae; genus Coenonympha; species Coenonympha glycerion. The sequence goes on from OY979631.1 coordinate 16,515,789, forward strand.
TTATATTCTTGGTTATATATAAAAGACATGTTATTTCATCCCACCAGATGTCGCTAGAATGACTGAAGGTATAAATGTATGTATCATTAATATTCTGTATCGATGTCAAAACTTGGATTTTGGCCAATCAAAATTACCACTAAGAACCATGTTTTTACAATGTCAATTAATGATTGATACAATTTCACGCGACGGGTGGGCTGAGCTGATAAATGAATGCTTGGTGCTAAGACGGAGTTCAACAATTGACAATGGCTTAGTGAAACATTCTTTGTATCATCCGTACTGAAAATTGCAAATGTCATCTGTCAAAACGGGATAACATTTACCCGCCCGCGAAAAATTTTTTTTTAATATTTAGTTTTTCGAAGTTACGCTGTAAAATTGCGGTAGTAGCAGTAGTATTTTCTCATTTTTATAATATAAAATCTTTACTTGAAAGTTTAAACTGGATACTCTGACTAATTTCTCAAAATGACCACTTTTAAGCAAAGATTTTGATACTGCAATATACCCGCAATTTACTGCCATAAGCCTATTATGTCTTATTAGCTTACGAAAAGCCAAAATAAAATTGAATTTAGCCGGCAGTCTCGCTACAAGAGGTTATAACACCCTCCTAAATTATGATTTTATTACAAACTTCCGAACAGTGTTACACCAATAAAACACAAATAGGCAGCAGTAATAAGTAATAACCCCTTAAATTTGCCTTAACTGAGGCTAAACCATGCTTAAAACACGGTTTTTATAAATATTTCTTCAACATATTTTGTTAATTGCACAACTATAAACCTTAACACTTAATAATTATTATTATTGGTAATGTAAAAAAATTACTGAGTCTCCATACTACTATAATATCTCCATTATTCTGATGTACACGCAAATGTAAAGTGGAAAACAATATAGAGTAGGCAATGTATAGAAATGCAGTACAGATCGCGTTTCAGAGGAATCATCGTTATTTTTACTTACAAACACTTACTTACTATGTAATAATTCTTAACTTTTAACCTATCTCTCCGAAAAAGTTCAATCAGAATAGTAAAGTCAATCAACATCCTTAACTAAGACTGAATCTTTACAAACAGCATGGCATAAAGGTAAGGACACACTACATTGCAATGCAATCTTTTTTTACTTACAAACTTTATGCTACGAGTTTGTAACATTTAGCTAACACAGAGCGAGAATAATTTTTTTTTAAGTTTCTCGGAATATCTGAGGAAAGTTTTTTTTTTATTATAATACACAGTCACTTTTAATATTGTAGTGTCCTCCTAATTTTATTAATTTCAAACCTATCTAAACCACTATTTAATTTAAGAAACGTGATTTAATTTCAACAATAGCGAGTCTATTTTAGCCTCTAAAGTCTAAATTTAGTGTGTCTAAAAATCTACAATCCCTTCATCTATCAATCTAAATCTGGTACCCTTGAGGGGATAACAGATTTGAAGTCGCTTAATTTAGAGCCTCGAAAAATAGAATCGCTATCGATATTGGACTTAAAAAATATTTATCCAGGTTTGACATTATAACGTTCACGCTATCCGAACATCCGTCACAAAAGGGCAAAGAATGGGCCCAAACAACTCTATCTTTGAAGAATAGTCTATAATAATTACAAAAACGCACATGTCATAGAAGTAGCCCGAAATGCGAATATAGTAGAAGAAAATTCGAATGGAAATCAGGAGCTAACTAATATTTAGGTACAGCTTTTTCATTTTACAGGGACGGTGCAGGGCAAAATCAGAGAGATACACAAAAATAACTTTCATCGCAATCTATTTAGAGTTGCATTTTATGTAATACGTATAAACAGGCCCTGCGCGACGTCGATAAGCAAAATTCAACTCTAACTCTATTAAGTCATAGTGTAATTTGAATCCCGCGCCGCCACCGCTCCGAAATCTGCGTATCATATTTACAATTTTCAAACAAAAATTGTACCTTTTTTATTTTTCTTCACCGCCATGAGCGGGACTGTGTAGTAGGCGGTAAACTTAACGTTTTATAGACGGGAGCACAAATTATTGCGCTCCGTTAGAACGAGATAGAACGATAACGCGTAAGTTAGCCTTAAGGTTAGAGCGAGATGCAACGATAACAAACGTTGACGTCACATCTCGCTCTAAGCTTAAGGTCTAGGATAATCTAGGTGACTGAAATCGGTCTGGGAGACATATTATATATTATTTACTAGAACAGTGTTTTGGCATGGCATCAATAGAATTTATATACAAGGTGGGTAATTATAACAATAAAATAGAGAAGGAAACATATACAGCAGTCGCACATGACTACTGACAACTGACAACGTGACAATTGACAACAGACAGCTAATCCGATCCAGTCCGAATTACCGTGTCCGGTACCGTACAGTGACCGATGTATACGCGGCTTAAAAAAATATGGTTAAAAAAAATTCAAAACATAGTCACCAAGTTAAAGTTTAGCCTTAACAAATAATAGTCAAAAAATACATTAAAAAAAACAGTACTTTAAACAACATCAATAATAATGAGTATTAGTTTACTATATACATTATACAATTGGTATATAATTAAAAACTGTGGTTCATAATATCCAATCTTACAGAAGGGAGATTTTATTGTTATAGCAAGTTATTGCATTGCCAAAATAACTATAATTTTAAGTCAAGCCTGGTCAATAGAAAGACAAAAACCACTCTCGGTATGTGTATGTCATGTACAAATTAGTTAGATTTTGCCACAATATGGCAAGTTTTTCTTTAATCATAGGCTTTAAATCAGTATTAACACTAACCTGATTAAATAACAATTAGGTATCCGCAATCTTTAATAATTTCAATACATTTGAGTTGGAAATATACTTCATATGTTATTGATCTATTGTGACGGGGGCAATAATTACATTAGACTAAGAAATAAAATGTAAAATGGCTATGCAATAAAATAAATCGAGTAGTTACTAATTTCAAATAAACTTTTCATACTCAGCACCAAATCATAATGAATATATAAATTACTAGCTGACCTGGCAAACGTTGTTTTGCCCTTAAGGATATTAAAAAAAATAGATAAATTGAGATTGATAAGCTATCCTATCTTTTAAGTTAGAGCAAACTGCACCCTGTGTGCGAATTTTATTATAATCGGTTAAGTGGTTTAGGAGTCCATTGAGGACAAACATTGTGACACGAGATTTATATATATTAAGATTATAATTGTTTTCATTTTATTGCACTAATCACAAGGAAAAAAACTGAATATTTATCAAAACTGATATAATTTCAGTTTTGTAAAAATACTTCTGCTAATCGCAAAATCAATACTGATAATATATTCGAGGTTTTATTAGCTCATGAATTATCACGCTTGCCGCTCGAGTGCTGATCGGCACTTAGTTTCGAGAGAAACGTGAAATAACAAACTGAAAAACTAACCAGGTTACCGGGTGAGACATTTCTAAACAATCATTTTATTTTTACTAATCGCAAAATCAATACTGATATTATATTCGAGCTTTGATTCGCTCAGGAATCATCACGCTTGCCGCTCAAGTGCTGATCGGCACTTTGAGTGAAACGTCATAAGACTGAAGTCTAAATGGTGTACAGATGGCACATAAAGTTCATAACGACTCGCGAGTTCGAAGTAGCAACAGAAGTCGCACGTGAGCAGCGCGTCGCCATCGTCGCTCGCGTGCTGATCGGCACTTGACTTGAGACGAATGAATTCACAAATTGTAAGACTGAATGGTGTATAGGTGGAATATAAAGTTCATCGCGAGCTCGAAGTAGTAGCAGAAGTCGCACGTGAGCAGAGCGTCGCCGTCGTCGCTCGCTTGCTGCTCGGCGCGGCCGGCGGCAACTCAGCGCTCGCGCAGCAGCAGCGGCAGACGGCGCGCGGGCGGCACTCGCGCCCCCGCCCCTCATGTCTGCAGCGCCGTGTTGATCTCGCGGTGGATGTTCGACTGCGGGCAAACGTGAGGAAACGGTATACCAAATATTTACGGCGAAATAGGGTATATTTTACCCAAAAACCTTTAATACGTCTTTGTTTATGAAGTCATGGTTTACACCCACCTACAAATGTCAAAAACGATAGGTTTTTATTCCCGGGGACATATTTGAAATGTTAAGGGGGACCTAGATCGTAAACCTCTACAAGAACCCGAGGCCGAAACCAAGACGGCAGGCCTTTAAAAAGGGCTTTAAGAACACCACCAGGGAAAACATTTTCCCCTGATCTCTTCCTGTGCAAGAAGACCAAGCAGAGCTTCAAGGCCTGTTTGACCAAGGCCCAACAGAGAAGACTACAGCTGCTGAAGTCTCTCACCAGCTCATCTATCTGCCTGGCCAGCTGGTCGTTGAGCGCCTGTATCACTTGCCGCTGCCCGTCCTGCGCCGCCAGCGCCAGTTCCAGCTGACTCTGCGCTAGCTTAGCCTCCGCGTCCTGTGAGCAAAAAAAAGAATTCATGTCGTGGCACGACTGAAACGAAATTCACCTACCGCTTTAAAGATGGCTCTCCATCAAAAAGTATTATTGCTAAATATGACTACCGCATTAAGGTCCCAATTTTTCACAAGAATTTCCAAATTCTCAGTAACATAATTTGTACATCTAATTAAATAAAGCCATTTCAAAGTTAATTTCACCTGTTCACTTTTCTTGGACTTGGTAATTTGGCCTAATTCTTCGTTCTTCTGTGTCAACTCCGCTTCCAACTGCGCCACACGTTGCCGCAGCTGTTCCACTTCGTTTGCGTCGCCTCCTGCCAAGTTGTTGCACGTCAACATCGACAGACACGCCATAAATAGTTTAATGACGCCATCAAATCAAAATGAGGACTCATAGCTCATCGTGTCGCGAAGCTGAAGTAGCAGTAGACGAGGCACATTGCGCGAAGGATGGATGGACATAGAGGACTAAGCCACTTCGCAAGTTCGGCTCGTAACCGTAAGCGTAGCGTAAACATAGCATACGACGAGAGCAGTACGAGCACGATCATTTTCAAACATGTCCGCAGACGAAGCGGTGTTGCAGCGAATCGTAGGAAGCGTAATTGTTATGAGTAGCGTTTAACGATACGCTTACGCTTACGAGCTGTGCGCGAAGGCTTAAGGTACTAGTGGCGACACAGCACTAGGAAGCGAATAGTTGGTAAACTCTCAACCAAGCGGACTGATGACATTTGAGAGTTGCTGCGAATCGTTGTATCCTACTGGCACGAAACCGTAGAGGCAAATAACACCATAATAGTACCTCACGGTACAGAAGATTCACTCCGCAAAAAGATTTAAATGAATAGCTACTCTAGCGCTGAGGAAATTAAGTGCAATAAAATTCGCAACAGTGCCTTATACCTGCGTCGTTATTGACCTAAACGTCGTGATTTCTTTGTTTCTCGTTACTTTATCTTTTCTCTATCTCTTTCCGACTCGCTTCAGGGCAGGGGTTCAATGCCAATGCATCCTGATCCTGCAAGTACACGTTGAGATAATTTTGTCTGCATTTGTCGATCTTATTTTCACTGTTTATCTCTGATTGGAAAAGGAATTAAAGAGACTGGCAAAAGTAGGCAAAATTATCTCTGCACGAACATCCGCCGCAGCCCCGCTGATAAAACCGCTTGACGCTATGTACTTGTAGCTTATGTACCTACAGTGCGAGTGAAACCCCAGTGAAGGTTGGACATCCCTTCAAGGGGCGTCTGTCCAGCAGTGATCTTGCATCGACAAAAATAATGGAGACATTGCATTAAAGTGAACACGCAGAGTTCTTTAAAAGACGAAGCCTGTGTGATTTTCGATCGCCACTAGAGCCAAAATCGCCTTACCTTTCCCCGTGGCGTAGTGTCTGGCGCGCGCGACTTCTTCCCTGTACTGATGCAGCTGTCTCTTCCATTCCTCCACGTTGGCGGTGCTCTCCTGCAGAGCGGCCGTCAGTCGGAGGTTGTTGCTCTTTAGCGTCGCCAGCTCCACTTCCCATTTCTTAGCGTTCGCTGAGCTGTGAACAAGATATAATATGGCCTCACCATTGGCAGCTATTATGGACTAGTTCACTACAATTAAGGGCTGCCTCGGCATCGGCAGAAAATGTATGCAACAGCGCAATAAACACTCGCACTTGCTTAAAGAAACAGAGCAGCTAATGTATGTTTAATTATCGAAAGTGCAGCCGTGGTCTATACCGTGCCGTGGTATACTAAGAGAAGTAGGTAAATTATCAACATTCTATTAAGAAAGAAACCATAGTATGCCGATTCGCTATAAGGATCAAGACAGCAATGTTCACTTTAAAGATAACGCAATATTGCAACTGTAGTACCAGACTGCGATCTCCTGAATGGTAATTAGTGCTGCCGTCGGAGATGTTATCGTACTGACTTGAAAGGGGGTAAGCAACCCCTTACAGTTTCTACAAAGCATCCGCGCCGGAACGCTTAATCGCTAGGCGGTGCGTCTTTTGCTGATAGGGTGGTAACCAGCCACGGCCGAAGCCTCCCACCAGACAAACATTGTTCCTCTATCAAATGCATGAACATGGTGCAACTAACCGAAGACTTTATAGAGCATATTTCGACAGCCTAACTTTGAGGAACTGTGTAGTGTTGTATGGTTTGTATATTGTTTCTTTTACAGTGCACTTTTCAATCGTTACCTAAGATTTCTGTTACAAAAACTAAAAGGTACCGGTTGTTATGAACCATTGTAGCGCATATGGATGATTTATAGTAGCAAATATTATATGTAGAACCGCGTAAAACATGCAAGCGTCGATGACGCCGCCGTAACGCCGCGTCAGTGTGCGAAAACATCCGAAACACTTTCGATCGTAAAGCGAGAAATTTATCGTTGCGTAACTGGAAGCGCGTCGGAGACACGTTTACACGATATCGAAACGTAACCCATTGGCATTTCTGATACAAAAAGCAAAACAACCTTCCTAAAACATATAACTTCAGAACATTTAGAAATAGACATATTTTTATGCTAATAATATACTTTAAGCAAGCATACCTTGTGAAGACCATCCAATAAAATTGTTAAGCATACCTATTCAATGAAATTGTTAAGCATAAAACATGTGGTTAATTATTATTATCACTATAACGGTTTCTTTCAGTACATTTCATTACACAAACGAAGAAATAACGAACACTTTGAAAAAAAAACTTGCCGATATCGGGAGCAACGCATCGACTGTCGAGTCTCAACTTCATGTTCAGAACGCCCATGTCCTGCACAGGGACGTTAATACGAGTAGATCAAGACGCGACATCGCCTAAACGTGACATTGTAATCACTATAATTTTGCATCATCAAACTAAAGTTTCAATAAAGGCTACACACCATTACAATAAGAGCTAAAATAGCGCAACGACGATAGATGCAGCAGCATTTTATTTTTTTCAAATTTACGGCATCGATTATGCACATCTGCGTGTTCATTGCTCATCTCAAATTATATGCGCTAGCTGATCCACTTACTTAGAAGTAACTGGCAATAGATAAAAGAAGTGGTATGAAAAGTGTACTTTTCCACATAATTATTGCAATTTGTACCTCTGTTGTTCTATTTACGAGTACAAACACTTTAGCATCTACTTTAAAAATCTAATATCACATTAATGAGAAACCGTTGTCAAAAAGCAAGGGCTTACCAAGGGTTATTACAAGAACCATTTTATTCTTCATTCCAACAATTGACGTACTTAATATTTTAAGAAAAGCTGCTGATGCAGCGTTCGCACAATCACTCAATATCAAAATGCTTTTGACGAGGCAACAAAAAACTCTCAGTGCAAGAGAAGAATTTTAGGTTTACTTACGACACATGGATTTCGGTTATTTTCAAATGCCTCAGAAATGGTGGAGTTTTTCAGGATTAAGTGATATAGTCAATACCTAATAATAATCACTCAGTTACAGAATTATTTTACAGGCATAGGAGCATAATCAAATTAGTCAAACCAGGCGTGTTACAATTATTACAGTACGTCGAGCTTGCGCATAATGCACTGGTATAATTACGATGCGTTGCCCAAGCCAGAAGCAGCGCGTTACGATCGATGCCTGTTCCGTATGGGTACTCATTTTTATAATGAGCCTTCACAACTAATGATTCTCCACGCCTGTTCATTACTATCAGATTATGCTTACGCATTTTCTTAAAATCACTTCGGGGTGAATTTCAAACCTCGTTATTATAATCTTCTCTTCAACTGTTTCCACTGTTCTTTTCAAATACTGCAATTATAAAGTGTTTGTCATTTGTTTTTATTTTGTTTTTGGACACCAATTAATTAAAGATTTTGATTTGATTATTTAGTTATCCACTTCTAAGCTTAAGCATTACTACAGGTTTGAAAGAAAAAAAGTAATCTTGTAAAAATTAGATCTCGCCAGATTTCAGAGATTTTACGAAAACATCCAAGGTGATCGAAATCGAGTGCTCAGATTAATGATAAGACATCAACATTGCAGTTGAACCATATAAATGCTGCGTAAACATATACACACTAAAAGCTTATGACATAAAAGGATAATTGACTTCGGAAACATTTCCTTGCGGTGATCGACGATCGTTTTCATATATCGCTAACGCTGTACTAAATAAAAGTGCCGGAAAATTCCGCACTTGTTCCTCGATTGTCATACTGTCTACCGAGGCGTGATTTATTATACTGATACTTATTACGAGTTCACTCACTGTCCAGTAAGGTCCACAGTAAGGTCTGCCAACACCACCTCTTTTGCTAATGGTACAACCATTCAAGCACCTTTGTTCCCAATCGTCCATTAGTCTTACATCGTATTTGCTCTTTACCTTTGCGACACTAGACTGGTTTCTACAACTAAACCACGCTCATTTCAAGCATTGAAAATACTATTACACTGATCAACTCTGATAGTCCACTGCAAAAATAACACCTCTCCTTTAATGACATGTCACATGACATTTATCTCTGCTGCTTATTAATTAAACCCATCTCCTTCTCACTTTCTTCAGAACGTCGTCGAGCCCTTATGATGTTTTGGATGATTCTAATGAGTCCAGTAGTTTCTATTCTGGGATTTGCAGTCTTTTAAGCGTCCATATTCCTAATCCTATATGTATACATACCACTAATCCTATTATCACTTTAGGCCTTAGGGATGAATTAAAGGACTGTTTAGTGTAGTGTAGTGTATATGAACTTTGGCTACGTCTATCTTATCTACAGGAGTATTTTTTTCCGTAAGACTTCAATTCTTCCTTTCATTCAAATCAAATTCTCCGTCTATTACCACTTCAGCTTCACGAGTCCATGAAGGAATTAAATTATTCAACATATAATCCGTCAGAGTCGACAATATAATCTTTTTATTGATTACATACAATTATATAAGAGAATAAATGTAGCATAAAGAATTTCGTACGCTCCAATTCTTTAAGAAAACGATTGGATTATCTTGTCTGTGGTAATTGTTTTTTAATGTAATCGTTTTTGTTGTTACGACCCTTGGTGGAATTACTTTTTTGTCTTAATGTACCTATTGAGGATGGCATTTAAAAAAAGGCTAGTCCTAAAGATTCTTCGTAAAATCTACTTTAGGAACAGGGTGTCCTTTACAAACCGATATACACAATTTTTTTTAAATCACAGAGTAATGCTCGTCAGAAACCCCGCATATATTATTATTAATTGCAAACGGACACTGCGTGTTGCACTGTCATCGTATTTCAGTTTAATAAACGATTTCCTCATTTCATTAACTTGTCCACTGAAGCTGCTGCTACCGTATATTTAATTTCATAATAGAACTAACACATTAACATACATAAGCTATAATTACTTTGTCATGGCGACAGTGTTTGCGCTGTTCCAATTGACTAGTGGAAAGGTAGGGAATAGGGTTGTCTGTGGAACAAAAACTATGGTGACAAATAACTGTTTTGCCTGGGTGATCCCGAGGTCATTTTGCCAAACCGTCCTTTACCCTTTCTAAATTATAAAGGGAACCACACCAGAGTATATTATATATACTACACAGTAATATATATACTGTACCATAGATTAATAAGCCTATGACTGTACGATAATATGTATACTATAGGTACCATAAACCCATTCAGAGACCTTCTTTGCGAGTATGTACTCGTATTATTTTATGCTATGAAGTATGGACCATCAATGTGAACACCAATAAAACGGCTGATTGCCTTCACAGTTCATGAGGGTAAGGGTATGGGTAGCGATATTTAATCATTGAGGTTTGTTGACTTGGTCAGACTTGGTATACGCACTAGAATAATTTTCTCTGGCAAATTACAAAAACTTCCTTATAAATAATGACAGGAATAAAAGGATTGAAAACTATTAAAAACTGGGCACGACCTAGAGTACCGGGTTACGAGGTTATGTAACAAAAGCCAGCTGTGCTGGTTGGCCATTTATAAAATTAACAGACATTAATTGCAATTTAATATGAAAAGAAATATAGCTAGTAGATCGTACATAATAATGTTTAAATATGCCGATTCACTCTTGTCCTTATAGCTAATACATACATATGAGTACATGCTTAGTTCTTAAATAGCAGGAAACGCGGACAACATAAGTGCAATCCAAACTTGTATCATTCATGTAATTTTCCTTTCCGAAAACTTAAGTTTACTTAGATGAGTTCAAAAAATATATGACTACTTTCAATGAAACTGTAATTACTAATTATGGATTCATTCAAATGAGGATTCTACCCAACGTGGATAAAGATTAAGTCTCCGTTATGTCAATTCTTTCAATGTTTTTTTATTATAATATTCGTATTCAACTTTGAGCATAAAATAGTTACGTCTTGGTATCATCTTAAACGTGGATTTTATCGTCTCTCCTTTAGCCTGCGGATAGGATCATTTTATCCCCTGTTGTGGACATTCTTCGGGGATAGAGTTTTAACCCCTGCTTATGTTAAAGGAACAGCTTTCTGTCAAAACAAAACACTTAAGTATATTTTTATTTCACTGTGGTCATGCGTGAGTGAGTTTTTTATTTTTTAGTTTAGGCATAAATTACTATGTTGTGAGCGCATAGAAACAAAAGCAATATTAATACCATGGGGAGATCTTTTTGTTCCTCCAACTTCACAACCTGCAAATTTTCTTGAAAACTCCCATTGGCTGAGTTTCTGGTTTATTTAGGAGCTTCAATCTTTTTACTTAAACCGTGGTAGAGCCTTTAATGATGATTATTTAATTAACTACAAATCTATAGTTTATATTGCTCTCCTATACACATAAAGGCATATGTTGCAAGTTCCACACATCTGATTTTCAATCTTATTCCTTGCGAATAGAGTACATAGTATATAATAATCACATAGTTACATTGTTGAGGAGAAGGGGGTGAGCAGAATTAACTATTTCTTGGGTATAAGTGGACACGCACCTATAAAATAATTTGCATTAGTACGTCAGACAACTTAGTGTGCAGTTTTTTTTTATTATTTCCATAAATTGTGAATAAAAATGGAATTAATCGTGAGTAATTTTTTGAGTTCGTTTTGAGTGTGGTGATGGTGATCTGTGTTTTAAGAGTTTTGAACCAATAAAAAAAATGTTTGAAAGATAGTTTTGTTACAAACAAGGTGTGCAACGCAAACCCTGAAAGCGGTTTTTCAAATACTATCGATATCTTTATTTTGCTGAAAATACCTAAAAAATACAAATAAGCTTAAGTTTACATCCGAATTATAGAAATTCCGAGACTTTAGTTTTCAGCAAACGGACTGATTTACGAGTAAATATTATTGAAATTGTTTTTTTCCGAAATAACTTCTTTCAGTAAACCGCGGGTAACAGCTCTAGTAACAAATAAGAATAAAATAATTGAATAAACTGCTAGAATAGTGAAAACTGTTTCGCATGAGGTGTCGGCCGCACGCGATCTAGAATCTAGATTTACCATATCATTTAGTATTTACGTTGTGGGGGTCTGCTAAAAGTTTCACGTGGAACAGCCCCTAGATGGTGTAAGGAAAACGCGTTCATCGTTAACGTAATCGTTTACTAATTCCGCCCGCTGATTGGTTCCCTAATTTCCGTCAGCCAATCAAATTAAATTGAGTTGGACTTGATTCGAAAGCGCTATTTCCCATTTCCCAGTCTTTCTTTAAATGTAGATATAGGCTTACGCTACGACCGAAATGCGAATGTTGAGATGGAAGTGTGGGGTGACGAGAAAGGATAGGATAAGGAACGAGTACATAAGGGGATGTTTGAAAGTTGCGCCAATAACAGAAATGTTGAGGAGTAATGGTAAGCGTAGTATAAGGGATGAAAATCATGCTACTAAAAGAACAATCAGTATGCAGGGACGAAAAAGTAAAGGAAGACCGAAAAAGAGATGGATGGATTGCGTGAAAGAAGATATAGGTGTGAAAGGAGTAGATTGCCAGTAGACAATTGATAGGAGCGAATGGAAGAAGAAGACATGTTGTGCCCACCACACATACCTAACGTGGGAAAAGGCAGAAAGAAGAAGAAGGCTTACGCTTGGCAACAATCACGCCTGGTAGAAAGTGATGATCAATGGTCTAAGTTGGAGCGCACTAGCCTAGACAATGCCTATTCTCTTGAAGACACCTAGATTGTACTTGGCTGGGAAACACGGAGTCTGGGAGAGCGTTCCACACCTTAGCGGTTCGTATGAGAAACGTGGCAGAGTTCGTTTCCATTGGCTCAAGCAAGAATTAGACAGATTTGAGTGGATTAAGTTTAACACACTACTTACAAAGCAATGATCAAGCAAAAATTACTAGAAATGACTTGCGGTACTATTAGCACTTGATCGAATCGAAAGTTTGGTCACTAGAAAAGTGACACGCAAAATACTGTGACATAACTATAACCTGTAGTGTTTAGTTAACATAATATCATGTAAAGCTAAGTACATGTTGCCTTATCTATTCTATAACGAACGACACAGATATCATGTGACTTATCGATAACAACTATCATTCCTATACATTTTTTGAATTTCACTCCATTACAGCAATCAGAAAAATATTATAGGCAAAATATACATTTAGGCTGCTAATCATGTTTCACCAACCGTTCTCATTACTTTAAGTCCCGTAAGGGAGTTCAAAGTTTCTTCTTTATTTATTTATTTATTTTGTCTAGAATTACAATGAGTCTTAGTTTAAAGGATCGATGACGACTGGAAAAGTTAAAACTGCGTTCCAGCCGTCACGCCTACCTCCGAAACTCAAATAAAAATACTAATTTATAATAATTTAGGTAGGTTCTTATTAAATTTCAACTTTGTAATTTTTAGTTGCTTTTCCAGTAGGTATATTATGTTTTCTTACAATTGGATATTGGAGGATTACTCCTTATATATTTTTCTAAGATCCATTATAATCTACTTCTTCCGTTGAGGTTCAAGTACTCTTCTTGGAAGTTGTCTCGTGAGATGCGTTTTGGTAGTACATATAACAATATTTTCTGTAGAGACCCCATTTATCCATCAACGAACCGACAGAAATAGTGTTTAACTGTTTAGGTACCAATAGCGAAACATTGCCCGCAACGTCCGCGGCTAACACAAACATCGCTTTCCTTTTCATTGCATATTCGTGTACGTGACATTATCTTTCCGCGTTCACAGTGCGCTGATTTTAATAGCGGGTAATTTACGGCGAACGCCAGGCTAGTTGCATTAGTACTTTACTAGTGAGACTCTACGTTTCAATGCACCATAAAGTATTTGTCATAATTCGAAAAACGAAAATTGGCGTCAGAGGGAAGCGTGTTCATTTTTGTCCCTATGAGAGTATGTGCTTTCTCTACTTTGATCTCTATATTGGTCCATTCATCTTTTTTCATTCATTTTCACGCTCGTCTTCTACAAGTTCTTTCTCATAGGTACCTTAGTGATGATAAAATATAGTGTACGTCACTCGCCCAAAATATTTTGCTCTAGGACGTCGTATACCTGTAGTATTCCTCGTGAAGCTGAGGATTCTACTTTAGAATCCTTTTCTTCGCCCTGAATTCAAATAACGCCCTCGAGGTACTAAATTGCACTCTTAAAACGCAAAAAACAACTATTATTATACTCTATATCAGATGATTATTATCTCCATCACCATCTCAACCCATTTGCCTGTAAGGTGATAGGCGTCAAAGACTAGTTAAAAAGAAAAAGTTTTATAACTAATCAGTTTGTTCTCCATGCCAACGCAAGCGTTAAGCAACATCAAAGGCGGCTTAATCGCTCAAGTTTTCTAATAAAGAAAGTTTGATTAAATTTTTTTACTCCTTAGTCGATGTGAATTTTTTTGAACTTCACTTGTAAACTTTAGTTACTCCTTTAAGTACGTCCAAAGCATCTCATGATATTGTGGGACCTTATTTATTTATTAACTATCTCAGAACTGAAAATATTTAATAACGACAAAAGCACATTTCGAAAATGAAATAAAATCAATTATCCTGTAAATGTTACGACATCATCAAAGTCATCGACTCTTGCTTTATGATCCGTTTAATTGCATTGTCAGTCATCAAATTTATTTCTCCGAAATACAAAGGTTTTTCTTGACTTTTCAATCATCCGCATCTGATTCCAGAAATCCATACCCCTTCTCCTGATAGTCGCATCAGCTCTGGCTGAGTACGAGGGCTACAGCCTGGAGGGTTACGAGGGTTACCACCACCAGCCCATCATCCACCACCAACCCTTGGAGGAGCATCACGGCGAGGAATATGATCTGGACTATCATGTGAGTATAACTCGATCAAATTTGTGAAATGTTAATTCACTTAGAGTCTAGACCTATTATTATGTGGATCTCTACTTGATAGTCCGAAAGAATACACTGTTGGTTAGTGGTAAATATTACTAAATACAAGCAGCTTATAATGCTAATCAATTGAGGCTCCGAAGTGCTGCAATGCAATTATCTCTATAGATAAGAAAAAAATAGTTGAAAGGATTTGGCACCAGTGGGCCAATTAAGTACGTAAGACATACGTAATCTTCGTTGTCGCAATCATTAACAAATTCTGCTCGTTGATTGGCAGAATCTGCTATATTTCCATTTTTTCCGGCGCATGTATTGGCAGATTTTTTTATGGTAACGATGAATTACGATGTAGTATCTCCAGTCCACTAACAGTGCCTAACTTCTTCTAAGTAGAGGCATATCTGTCATAAATCTCTGTTACTAAAACAGCTTCAAGAAAAGGCTACAAACTAAGTTTGTGATTCACAGCATTGAAAAGCACAAGATTTTTGCAGTATAACTTGATCACAACTCACCGCATTAAATAGCCTAATTTAACCCCAAGTTATTGATCGGAGGATCAGTCAATTTAATACAACATAAGTTTTTTTCATATTCCAGGCGCATCCGAAATACTCTTTCGACTACTCCGTGAAGGACCCTCACACCGGTGACGACAAGGAACACTGGGAGACCAGGGATGGTGACAAAGTTAAAGGTAAAAAACATTAATTGTAACGAGGTTCACGTGGCTCAGTCGTGATGGTTAAAGGTCCGTTCAGAAGTCCACAAACAAAGTTGAACATCCATCAACTAAGTCTAGAACGTTGATGGTGAGCCCATCCTTATAATAGCTTTAGTTCCAGTTCCCTCAATTGTATTGCATGGATATATTGCCCTTTCCACTTTTCTAAACCCAAAGCAATTTTAAAATAGATTTCCCATAGGAATGGGCAAAGAAAAAATCACAAGAAATTGCTAGAAATTCCATTTGAGGTTATGCGAAACATAACCTCAAATGGAATTGAATCTCTCCTTTTTGAAGATCGCATATTTCATCTGAGAAAGAGGAATAGCATCACAAGTAACGACAAGTAACGATTTACTTTACGCGGTCCATTGTTTTTAGGGTTCCATACCAATTTGGTAAAAATGGAACCCTTATGGTGAGACTTTCTCCGTCCGTCCGTCCGTCCGTCTGTCACACTCGATTATTTCAGTAACTATTCAAGCTATCGACCTGAAATTTAGAATAGTTGTAGACAACAGTGACGCGACGTTATAGCAATCGTAAAAATTTGAAAATTGTTTTTATTTTTATTTAAAAAGGGGGGAAAACCGGGTCGCCAAAATTTCAAAATGAGATAACAATATTGAGTGGGGTATCATATGAAAGGGCGTTACTTGTATATTCTAAAACCAATTTTTATTTATTTTTATGCCTGATAGTTTTTGATTTATTGGGCAAACTGTCGAAAAAAATACCGTTCCCCCCCCTTATCTCCGAAGTTTACCATTCGAAAAATCTGAAATAAATATGATCAATAGAAGCTAACGTATATTTTACAGGAAAAATAAAATCAACCCTCTAACTATTATACTTTTTTTGCTTATAACAATAATCCGCCGAAAACAAAGTTAGGTTTGCGGTTTGCCAACAAAAGTACCTATATGTAAATTATACTCGTAAAATCATGAACAAAAGTGATTCTTTTAATGTTTTACTTCTTTTATGGTATGGAACCCTCGGTGCGCGAGTCCGACTCGCACTTGGCCGGTTTTTTTTTAAACATGAGACAGATATAGCAATAGCGAGGGACCTGAGAGAGACCACTTTACGTTTGTCTCTCACTGGTCCCTTGCTATTGCTATTTCTGTCTCATGTGTCAAAAAGAAAAAAGAACGGACAGAGTTTGAAACCTTAGTGAACTCCGGTCTTACCTGATACAATGATTGAAATTTTCAGGCTCATACACCCTAGTAGAGACAGACGGTACAAAACGCGTCGTAGAATATGAAGCTGACGACAAGAATGGCTTCAACGCGGTCGTCCACAAGATCGGCACTCCCAAAGAGGACTTCGAGGAGTACAAGGAATATAAACTGGCAAAACCGGTGTACGAAGAGTACAAATTGGCGAAACCAGTGTACGAGAACTACCAGCATGAGTATCATCAGGAGATCGATGGAGGGTTTGTACCGATTGTTGGTAGTTACGAACACTGATTTAAAAGACTAATTATACTCGTATTTGTGCATAGTGCTGCTTTGGTTGTACACGAAACTATTAATTGGATTAATATTAATTATAATATTACACATAAAATTAAGGTGTAAAAATCTTAGCATATTTTACCACAAACATTTGAAATTATAAAATAGTATTGTAAAAATTCGAAAATAATAATATGAAACTTTCAAACGAATGCACATGATATTTTTTTTAGTTTACAACCAAATTAGTATACTTTCAATTTTATGTTATTGTTGATTTACTTTTAAGATAATTTTCCACTACGATATAATAACTATAAAAATCAGTATTATAATAAAATATATCTTGTTGGTTCCTTTTAATGGTAATACAACACAGATCAATAGCATTTTAAATTCATACTTTGGCGTCACAGCTATTTTTTGGGCCCATATTTAGAGAAATTTGGCATGTAATTTAGTGTACCAGGATTGGCTATACTGGTATTTAATTGTTATACTTATAGTTAACACAAGTCGTGGCAATTGGGCCATTAAATGTTCAAAATAATACTTCACAAACCTAAAAGGTACATTATATAGCAACCTTTGAGTCATAATTTACATCATTCGTTCAATTATTTGTAACAGGAGAATTTTATTTTTTAATCCAGTCAGTGTTGGCCACGTAATATGTAGGAGGTCATAAAAACTTTGTTAATCTTTTTAATAAATATTAGGTATTTGTTACATTTCTGGTTTCTTCAGTTATGAGATGAATCTTATTTTATGAGATCGCTAATTTTCAAAATTAGTGAAAAATATAAAATATTTGTAATATATCACATAATTGAAGAAGGAATACTAGCGAGCTATGTTAATATGTTACTTGCTAAGTAGACTCATTTTATTATTGGTATGTTTTATGTAATTGAGTAGTTCTTGTGAGTATTTATTATGTCACTTTGCTTTAACTAAAATAAGGTTTTTCTTAAATTCGATGAGACTGTACCATGTTATAACTGTAGTTTATAAGAAATGTACAAAAGCGACATGAAATAAAACTTTTTTTTACGTTTCATTTATCGTTTCTATTGTCCTCAAAGCTCAGAAAATAGATCAAAGGGCTAATTATATTATTTTATTTTTAAATATTGAACTCACTTTTTTTTACTGGGAGAGTATGGCGAAATTCCAAACTGACAGAGACAGAGAAACTCTTATGAACCATTAAACTTTTTATTTTAAAATAAATTTGGCATGTAATGAAATGAGTGACATTTCATTCATTTGAATTTGCCGCGCTTCGCGTATCAGCTGTCTGTCGCGTAGGTACCTATGATTAGTGATCTGTGTCGATGATTTAAAATGGCGAGGGACGCTGAAATTGTTGTGTGCATTTTTGTCGTAATAAAAACTCATAGAAAGAATGTGATTGAGGACTCGAGATATAGTGAACTTTAAATGTCGTTTCTTTGTTATTTCAGGTGAGATAGAAGTGTAATTGTCGTAACTTGATAATAACTAGATAATTGTAAAATAAAACAAAACTTGTAATAAAACAAAACTTTGTTATTTCAGAGAAACAATTTGTGGTTTAATTTTGGAGATCCTCAATGTCTTATATACGATTATGTTTCTGGGTCAAGCGTGAGTTGCCTTCATAAAATTTATTTTATTTATGGCTAAGCCACTCGTGCAAACAGAGAATCAAGAATTAGCACCATTGTAACTTAGTAAAAGGGATAGTAGATTTTGAGACGCGCTAAATTTAGACTCAAATACAGAATCGCTAACATGGTATCTGATTAACAAAAGGCCAAAAAATATTACCAATCATTCTAATAAAATTTTTCATGATTCCTAAGAATTTCTCTGTATCTTCTATGGTATGGACCATTCCCATACTATCCCAGTAAGAAAAACTGTTGATTGTAGTTTTCCTCCATATACCTTTACTGGTGGTAGGACTCGTCTTGCATCTAACATAAGCAGGCTATTTTATATCACTTTACATAAAATCTTGATCGTGTCATCATTCTCTTGTTTTAAAAAAAATGTTTCAATCTGCTGTCGAGATACGAATAGCAACGTGACCACACATCCGCACGTTCCTCCACGGATTTTTTAATTTCGTCCGAAAGCGACGCAATAGCAATCTTAAAAACGCATAGATGAGATGGGACAACACCTGCAATTGGCAGCAGAGCCAGTTGCCGCGGTCCTACGTCACTGCACTCTCTCTCTCACCGTGGCGTAGCGACCGCGGTCCTACGTCACTACACTCCCTCTCTCACCTCTGCGCGAGCGCCAGCTTGAGGCGGTCGTTCTCGTAGCGCAGCTGCTGCTCCGTGGAGTCCGGCGCGGCGGGGTCGGCGGGCGCGCCGGCCGACGCCAGCGGCCCGCGCGGCGCACGCCCCACCGTGGCGTAGCGACCGCGGTCCTACGTCACTACACTCCCTCTCTCACCTCTGCGCGAGCGCCAGCTTGAGGCGGTCGTTCTCGTAGCGCAGCTGCTGCTCCGTGGAGTCCGGCGCGGCGGGGTCGGCGGGCGCGCCGGCCGACGCCAGCGGCCCGCGCGGCGCACGCCCCACCGTGGCGTAGCGACCGCGGTCCTACGTCACTACACTCCCTCTCTCACCTCTGCGCGAGCGCCAGCTTGAGGCGGTCGTTCTCGTAGCGCAGCTGCTGCTCCGTGGAGTCCGGCGCGGCGGGGTCGGCGGGCGCGCCGGCCGACGCCAGCGGCCCGCGCGGCGCACGCCCCACCGTGGCGTAGCGACCGCGGTCCTACGTCACTACACTCCCTCTCTCACCTCTGCGCGAGCGCCAGCTTGAGGCGGTCGTTCTCGTAGCGCAGCTGCTGCTCCGTGGAGTCCGGCGCGGCGGGGTCGGCGGGCGCGCCGGCCGACGCCAGCGGCCCGCGCGGCGCACGCCCCACCGTGGCGTAGCGACCGCGGTCCTACGTCACTACACTCCCTCTCTCACCTCTGCGCGAGCGCCAGCTTGAGGCGGTCGTTCTCGTAGCGCAGCTGCTGCTCCGTGGAGTCCGGCGCGGCGGGGTCGGCGGGCGCGCCGGCCGACGCCAGCGGCCCGCGCGGCGCACGCCCCACCGTGGCGGAGCGACCGCGGTCCTACGTCACTACACTCCCTCTCTCACCTCTGCGCGAGCGCCAGCTTGAGGCGGTCGTTCTCGTAGCGCAGCTGCTGCTCCGTGGAGTCCGGCGCGGCGGGGTCGGCGGGCGCGCCGGCCGACGCCAGCGGCCCGCGCGGCGCACGCCCCACCGTGGCGTAGCGACCGCGGTCCTACGTCACTACACTCCCTCTCTCACCTCTGCGCGAGCGCCAGCTTGAGGCGGTCGTTCTCGTAGCCCAGCTGCTGCTCCGTGGAGTCCGGCGCGGCGGGGTCGGCGGGCGCGCCGGCCGACGCCAGCGGCCCGCGCGGCGCACGCCCCACCGTGGCGTAGCGACCGCGGTCCTACGTCACTACACTCCCTCTCTCACCTCTGCGCGAGCGCCAGCTTGAGGCGGTCGTTCTCGTAGCGCAGCTGCTGCTCCGTGGAGTCCGGCGCGGCGGGGTCGGCGGGCGCGCCGGCCGACGCCAGCGGCCCGCGCGGCGCACGCCCCACCGTGGCGTAGCGACCGCGGTCCTACGTCACTACACTCCCTCTCTCACCTCTGCGCGAGCGCCAGCTTGAGGCGGTCGTTCTCGTAGCGCAGCTGCTGCTCCGTGGAGTCCGGCGCGGCGGGGTCGGCGGGCGCGCCGGCCGACGCCAGCGGCCCGCGCGGCGCACGCCCCACCGTGGCGTAGCGACCGCGGTCCTACGTCACTACACTCCCTCTCTCACCTCTGCGCGAGCGCCAGCTTGAGGCGGTCATTCTCGTAGCGCAGCTGCTGCTCCGTGGAGTCCGGCGCGGCGGGGTCGGCGGGCGCGCCGGCCGACGCCA
Organism: Coenonympha glycerion; assembly: GCA_963855885.1. Taxonomy (NCBI): domain Eukaryota; kingdom Metazoa; phylum Arthropoda; class Insecta; order Lepidoptera; family Nymphalidae; genus Coenonympha; species Coenonympha glycerion. Next base: position 16,536,697 of record OY979631.1, read on the forward strand.
GCGGCCCGCGCGGCGCACGCCCCACCGTGGCGGAGCGACCGCGGTCCTACGTCACTACACTCCCTCTCTCACCTCTGCGCGAGCGCCAGCTTGAGGCGGTCGTTCTCGTAGCGCAGCTGCTGCTCCGTGGAGTCCGGCGCGGCGGGGTCGGCGGGCGCGCCGGCCGACGCCAGCGGCCAGCGCGGCGCACGCCCCACCGTGGCGTAGCGACCGCGGTCCTACGTCACTACACTCCCTCTCTCACCTCTGCGCGAGCGCCAGCTTGAGGCGGTCGTTCTCGTAGCGCAGCTGCTGCTCCGTGGAGTCCGGCGCGGCGGGGTCGGCGGGCGCGCCGGCCGACGCCAGCGGCCCGCGCGGCGCACGCCCCACCGTGGCGTAGCGACCGCGGTCCTACGTCACTACACTCCCTCTCTCACCTCTGCGCGAGCGCCAGCTTGAGGCGGTCGTTCTCGTAGCGCAGCTGCTGCTCCGTGGAGTCCGGCGCGGCGGGGTCGGCGGGCGCGCCGGCCGACGCCAGCGGCCCGCGCGGCGCACGCCCCACCGTGGCGTAGCGACCGCGGTCCTACGTCACTACACTCCCTCTCTCACCTCTGCGCGAGCGCCAGCTTGAGGCGGTCGTTCTCGTAGCGCAGCTGCTGCTCCGTGGAGTCCGGCGCGGCGGGGTCGGCGGGCGCGCCGGCCGACGCCAGCGGCCCGCGCGGCGCACGCCCCACCGTGGCGTAGCGACCGCGGTCCTACGTCACTACACTCCCTCTCTCACCTCTGCGCGAGCGCCAGCTTGAGGCGGTCGTTCTCGTAGCGCAGCTGCTGCTCCGTGGAGTCCGGCGCGGCGGGGTCGGCGGGCGCGCCGGCCGACGCCAGCGGCCCGCGCGGCGCACGCCCCACCGTGGCGTAGCGACCGCGGTCCTACGTCACTACACTCCCTCTCTCACCTCTGCGCGAGCGCCAGCTTGAGGCGGTCGTTCTCGTAGCGCAGCTGCTGCTCCGTGGAGTCCGGCGCGGCGGGGTCGGCGGGCGCGCCGGCCGACGCCAGCGGCCCGCGCGGCGCACGCCCCACCGTGGCGGAGCGACCGCGGTCCTACGTCACTACACTCCCTCTCTCACCTCTGCGCGAGCGCCAGCTTGAGGCGGTCGTTCTCGTAGCGCAGCTGCTGCTCCGTGGAGTCCGGCGCGGCGGGGTCGGCGGGCGCGCCGGCCGACGCCAGCGGCCAGCGCGGCGCACGCCCCACCGTGGCGTAGCGACCGCGGTCCTACGTCACTACACTCCCTCTCTCACCTCTGCGCGAGCGCCAGCTTGAGGCGGTCGTTCTCGTAGCGCAGCTGCTGCTCCGTGGAGTCCGGCGCGGCGGGGTCGGCGGGCGCGCCGGCCGACGCCAGCGGCCCGCGCGGCGCACGCCCCACCGTGGCGTAGCGACCGCGGTCCTACGTCACTACACTCCCTCTCTCACCTCTGCGCGAGCGCCAGCTTGAGGCGGTCGTTCTCGTAGCGCAGCTGCTGCTCCGTGGAGTCCGGCGCGGCGGGGTCGGCGGGCGCGCCGGCCGACGCCAGCGGCCCGCGCGGCGCACGCCCCACCGTGGCGTAGCGACCGCGGTCCTACGTCACTACACTCCCTCTCTCACCTCTGCGCGAGCGCCAGCTTGAGGCGGTCGTTCTCGTAGCGCAGCTGCTGCTCCGTGGAGTCCGGCGCGGCGGGGTCGGCGGGCGCGCCGGCCGACGCCAGCGGCCCGCGCGGCGCACGCCCCACCGTGGCGTAGCGACCGCGGTCCTACGTCACTACACTCCCTCTCTCACCTCTGCGCGAGCGCCAGCTTGAGGCGGTCGTTCTCGTAGCGCAGCTGCTGCTCCGTGGAGTCCGGCGCGGCGGGGTCGGCGGGCGCGCCGGCCGACGCCAGCGGCCCGCGCGGCGCACGCCCCACCGTGGCGGAGCGACCGCGGTCCTACGTCACTACACTCCCTCTCTCACCTCTGCGCGAGCGCCAGCTTGAGGCGGTCGTTCTCGTAGCGCAGCTGCTGCTCCGTGGAGTCCGGCGCGGCGGGGTCGGCGGGCGCGCCGGCCGACGCCAGCGGCCCGCGCGGCGCACGCCCCACCGTGGCGTAGCGACCGCGGTCCTACGTCACTGCACTCCCTCTCTCACCTCTGCGCGAGCGCCAGCTTGAGGCGGTCGTTCTCGTAGCGCAGCTGCTGCTCCGTGGAGTCCGGCGCGGCGGGGTCGGCGGGCGCGCCGGCCGACGCCAGCGGCCCGCGCGGCGCACGCCCCACCGTGGCGTAGCCGCCGCCCTGCCGCAACGAATACGTTCATCAGATTCATATTATTATGAACGAAGTTTATGTACTTAACTAGCTAACGCCCCCGGCTTCGCTCACGTTGAACCGCTGTTTTACTAAGGCGTTTAATTTTCAAAAATCGTTCGTTTGTACAGTACTCTCCGTAACCGTTTTTGTTGTTACGAGTATGTGCCGTTTGTGTCGAGTTGATGCCACAACGGAACTCATATGCTATAATTACACGAAATTTTAAAGCATCCATTATGACGAAAAATGGTCAAATGTAATGAAAATACAACGCTAATTAAAAAACAAAAGACTGAGTTTGTAAAAAGAATGGTTTTAAAACAAAATTAATTTGAATTTAGAATACTGAGCCATTACAAACTATTTTTTTTATTTGAAATGACCAGTACTGAAGAAAGGCAATCTCATAGGTAAAGACCTAATATTAGTAATTGCATTCTCAGTATTATGCTCATTGCTCAGTAATTTTCGAAATTTCTACATGGATACCTGTGACTGACACAATATTTTTACGAGTTAGAGAAGAGCTATTTACAATATTTATCTACACAATACCTGAAGTGAGGATGAAACCGAATGTGCTCGTTGGTGGACCATCATCTCGTCGTTTTCTGGCTTGGGCTGAAACAAGAACTCACGTAAGAACGTTTGACAATTATTCCATTTAACTTCAACTTCACGTATTATAAGTGAAGTTGAAGTTAAATGGAAGTAAGTAGTAATAAAGGATGGATGAAAGAAATCAAGTCGATGCGATCTACACAGATTTTGCTAAAGCGTTTGACCGAGTGGATCACGTTACCTTGCCCCAAAAATTAAACTCGCTAGGAATTAGTGGGAACCTACACCGATGGTTCACTTCTTACATCAAGCATCGTATGCAGGCAGTCGTGTCGTAGCGCTAGAAGTAACTTCATAACAATACCATCAGGCGTACCACAGGGCTCTATCTTAGGCCCTCTTTTGTACAATGCCTATCTATATGACATAGGAATCTGCTTTTCTCACGCCCAACATTTAATGTTCGCAGATGACAAAAAAGTATTCCTTAGCATACGCAGCAATGACTATTGCCTTAAATTGCAAGAAGATCTTAATTCCTTAACCACATATTGTATTAAAAATAGGATTATCGTCAATGCTAAAAAATGCCACCACATAACCTTAACTCGTAAATTAAAACCAATAGTATTCGAGTACAAGATTAATGGTGAGTGTATATTAAAAGTGAATACGGTAAGAGACTTAGGCATCAAAGTTGATAGCAAACTTTCCATGCATGATCATATTGATATTGTAGCAGACAAAGCATATAGGCAACTGGGTTTTATTAAGCGAGTAACTCGGAATTTTAAAAACATAGAGTGTATAAAATCACTCTATTATACTTTTGTTCGTAGTGTGCTCGAATATGCCTGTAACATCTGGTCGCCTCACTACATCATACATTCTCAAACTCATTTCTTCATTCTCACCTGCGCGGGCGAGAGCGCGGGCGGCTCGTCGCCGGCGGGCGCGCGCGCCGCCAGCAGCGGGCTGGCGGTGGCGGACGCGACGGGCGTGGCGGCGCCCGACCCGTTGCTCGGCTTGGCCGTCGCGCCGCACTGCTGCGCCTGTATCGCTCCTTCACCTCTTGTGACTGTGAGTTGTGTACGTGCAGGTGTTGTACCACTACCTGCGCGGGCGAGAGCGCGGGCGGCTCGTCGCCGGCGGGCGCGCGCGCCGCCAGCAGCGGGCTGGCGGCGGCGGACGCGACGGGCGTGGCGGCGCCCGACCCGTTGCTCGGCTTGGCCGTCGCGCCGCACTGCTGCGCCTGTATCGCTCCTTCACCTCTTGTGACTGTGAGTTGTGTACGTGCAGGTGTTGTACCACTACCTGCGCGGGCGAGAGCGCGGGCGGCTCGTCGCCGGCGGGCGCGCGCGCCGCCAGCAGCGGGCTGGCGGCGGCGGACGCGACGGGCGTGGCGGCGCCCGACCCGTTGCTCGGCTTGGCCGTCGCGCCGCACTGCTGCGCCTGTATCGCTCCTTCACCTCTTGTGACTGTGAGTTGTGTACGTGCAGGTGTTGTACCACTACCTGCGCGGGCGAGAGCGCGGGCGGCTCGTCGCCGGCGGGCGCGCGCGCCGCCAGCAGCGGGCTGGCGGCGGCGGACGCGACGGGCGTGGCGGCGCCCGACCCGTTGCTCGGCTTGGCCGTCGCGCCGCACTGCTGCACCTGTATCGCTCCTGCACCTCTTGTGACTGTGAGTTGTGTACGTGCAGGTGCTGTACCACTACCTGCGCGGGCGAGAGCGCGGGCGGCTCGTCGCCGGCGGGCGCGCGCGCCGCCAGCAGCGGGCTGGCGGTGGCGGACGCGACGGGCGTGGCGGCGCCCGACCCGTTGCTCGGCTTGGCCGTCGCGCCGCACTGCTGCGCCTGTATCGCCTCCTTCACTTCTTGGAACTTCTCGATGAACTGGTAAAGAGAAGATAAAAGTTTATTTTTTTAAGTGAAAATTTCTTTAGGCACGATGGGCATTTTTGAGATGGAAAAGATCCATAGAACTCACAACAGCGTTCCCGTGCATCCTGTACGTCCTGTACCTGTTATATTTCGTAACCTTGAAGTGAAAACTTTGGCCTTTTAGAGCTGAGTAAAAACCACTGAACTCGTTAACGTTATGTAACCGACACCTCACACTGTTACTGTCACAGATCCGAGAAGTAAGTTATTACTTGTTTGAAGTTTTGCACCACCTGCAGTTCTTCTTCTGCACTTCTGTATTTTCCTTATCTGTAGGTTGCCTGGCAGAGATCGCTAATTATCGATAAGGCCGCCTTTTGTACACTAATTAATTTTAACTCCTTAATTACTGTAACCTTAGAATCGGGCCATATACTCTACTACCGCGAAGGCGATAGAACGTCCCAAGGCGGAGTGGGGTTTCTGTTCAACAAAGTCCTTGCTAACAATATCGTGGAGATCAGCAGTGTGTCGACGAGGGTTGCGTATGCGGTTCTCAAACTAAATAAGAGATATTCTCTTAAAGTAATACAGGTCTACGCACCAACGTCGACATACTCTGATGAAGAGGTAGAAGCTCTATACGAAGACGTATCCAGAGCTATGGGCAATACGAACAAGTCCGTCTTCACGGTTGTTATGGGGGACTTCAACGCAAAGGTGGGAGTACAAGAACGCGACGAGTCGAAAATAGGGCCACATGGATTCGGTGATAGGAACCATAGGGGGCAAATGCTAGTCAACTTCTTAGAAAAACAAGGGTTGTTCTTGATGAATTCATTCTTCAAGAAGAGCGCCCAAAGGAAGTGGACTTGGCGGAGCCCCGATAACATCACCAGGAATGAGATAGACTTCATCATGACTGATCGTAAAGACATATTCAGAGATGTCTCTGTGATCAACAGGTTTAATACCGGGAGTGATCACCGCCTTGTAAGGGGCTCTCTGAATATAAACCTTCAGTTATATAGACGGCGCATGATGGGGTCTAATCTTCGTCCTCAATTCTGCCAATCCAAGGCGACACTACAGAAGTTCCAAATAGAACTTAAGAACCGATTCGATTTGCTGGAAACCACCGACGAAGTTGAACAGAAATACGGCGATTTGGTGAAGGTCATTCGTGAAGTGGGAGGTAAATATTGCAGAAAAGACGGGAGAAGTTCAACATCCAAAATCTCTAGCGAGACCCTGGATTTAATGAGGCAAAGACGGGAGAATTCCGCAGCTGTTGTAGATCGGCGTACTCTGAACAAGCTCATTAAAAAGCGGATACGCTCCGACTTGCGAGACGCGAGTACGCGTAAAATCGAAGAAGCGATTGAACGCAACAAGGGGAACAAAGTATTCGCTAAAAGTCTTGGTAGGAGCCATCTTACAAAGCTGAGGACTTCAGACGGCAGAACCGTTACCTCGACTCCAGAGGTGTTAGCTGAGATCGAGAACTTCTATGGGCAACTATACTCTGCGCATGCCCCTAAACCCGTCCCTCACCAAATCACGAATGACAAGCGAGCGAGACTTGCTCGCCACTACACCGATGACCTCCCGGATATCGACGTTGGCGAGATTCGTATGGCCCTGGAACAGCTTCGTAATAATAAAGCACCGGGTGATGACGGTATCACAGCGGAGCTTCTGAAAGCAGGAGGAACTCCAATCCTGAATGAACTGAAGTGTCTCTTTAATACCGTCATCACGACCGGTACAACGCCAAAAGAGTGGAGCAGGAGTGTTACCATACTCTTCTTCAAGAAAGGAGACAAGAACTTATTGAAGAATTATAGGCCCATCTCACTCCTGAGCCATATTTACAAGCTGTTCTCTAGGGTTATTACGAACCGACTTGCCCGGAGACTTGACGAGTTTCAACCTCCGGAACAAGCCGGGTTTCGAAAAGGCTACAGCACCGTAGACCACATCCACACTTTAAGGCAGATTATGCAGAAGACCCAGGAGTATAATATGCCTCTGTGCCTTGCGTTTGTGGACTACGAGAAAGCCTTCGACTCCATCGAAACCTGGGCGGTTTTGGACTCACTGCAGCGTAGCCAAGTCGATTGGCGATATATCGAAGTGTTGAGATGTCTATACGACGCCGCCACAATGACCGTTCAGGTGCAAAACCATGCAACACATCCGATACCAATTCGAAGGGGAGTAAGACAGGGGGACGTTATTTCTCCGAAACTGTTTACTTCCGCTCTCGAGGATGTGTTCAAGGTTTTGGACTGGAAAGGGTGTGGCATAAACGTTAATGGCGAATACATCTCGCACTTACGGTTTGCAGACGACATAGTTATATTGGCAGAGACGCTGCAGGATCTTGAGCAAATGCTGACCGACCTTAGCACTTCTTCCAGACGGGTGGGTCTTAAGATGAACGTGGACAAAACCAAGATCATGTTCAATGAATATGTCATCACAAGGCCCATAGTTGTCGAAAATGTCAGCATCGAAGTTGTTCAAGAATATAACTACCTGGGACAGATTATACAGTTAGGTAGAAACAACTTCGACAAGGAAGCTGACAGAAGAATTCAGCTGAGATGGGCAGCATTTGGGAAACTGCGTCAAGTCTTCAACTCGCCGATACCCCAATGCCTAAAGACAAAAGTCTTCAACGCCTGCGTCTTACCGGTCATGACATACGGAGCAGAAACGTGGACACTGACAGTAGGCCTTGTCCACAAGTTCAAAGTCGCTCAGCGTGCTATGGAGAGGGCTATGTTGGGTGTTTCTCTGAAGGATAGAATCCGCAACGAGGACATCCGTAGGAGAACCAAGGTAACCGACATAGCTCAACGGATTAGCAAGCTGAAGTGGCAGTGGGCGGGCCATATCTGTCGCAGGACCGACGGCCGTTGGGGCAGACGTGTTCTGGAGTGGAGACCGCGTACCGGTAAGCGCAGCGTAGGACGACCTCCTGCCCGCTGGACCGACGACCTGAAAAAGGTCGCTGGTAGCGGGTGGATGAGGAAGGCGGAGGACCGTGTGTAGTGGTGTAAATTCTTTTAAACATTATTAAAATGAAAAGTACATTGTAAGTGCTCCCGATTATACGGGTAAGTTGTGAATTGCACCCAATTTTTTTATTATTATAGTGAACGCATATTTTGCTATGCCATTGTACCTATTTGCCATTTGTTTTAATTCAACTTTATTCATTTTTCTACAAATCAATAGATTATTTTAATGTATTTCGAGTAGCTAATTCATATGAATTTAAGCATTATTAAAAAATAGCTTCATATTGCGTCATACTTTTTGTTGTACATCGAAGAAACTACCTACCTTCATTATAATTTAATTTCATACTTTTGCGCTTTCATAGTAGTAACTTATTACAGTCTTATTATAATCATTTCATCCTAGCCTTCTGCTTTTTCAATTCTATCATTGTAAACTCCGTTCTGATTTGTTCTGCACCGGCAAATATAACTGCGTGTAGGAAGTACCTACGTTTGCCGGGGTAGACAAATGCGAACGGAATTTGATGCAACCTGCTTAGCTTGGTTTGTATCATTTCCAGGAGCACCGTACGGGCTAGGGTATTGGGATCCCGACCCGTCAACCATCGCCCGCTTTAACCACCTCGCCCCGCGACGTCACCTGCGGCGGCGTCCTCCCTGACCTTGGGCCGCCCGCCATCTTAGGTCCAAGCCAGGGGAGTACCAGCTACGTAACCGCAACAGAAGTAAAATAACAGATTGGCCACCACGACCCTACAATAAAGAACATGGGCAGAAATGTACACAAATAAAGTTTAGCGTCTAGATGTAATATTTATTACAAGACGATTCTAATAAATAACAGAATTTCTTCAAGGTATCACCGGTTATTGTAAAGGACGGGTCAAAAAATAAAATATTTAAAGAAATTCAATTGATACTGATAGGTTCCGTTTCCACATTCCTGACTGCTAGTGTTGCCGGATGCCAAACTTTTCCACTTTTATGCTCCATCTTTTTGACGATCGGTCCACTTTTATACGAGAACAACATGTAACAGACTATACTAAAGAAAAACCTATTTTCAAGTACTACGTTAATTCTTAGATCAGACTGTAGAATACAAGACAATAATAACTGTGTCAAAATTCAAAAATTGTATTCTTTCACATAGGCCTAGCTTACAGGCTCTTGCGAAACGTTAAGACTCTACCGCCTCGTTCGGAAAGTAGCACTGCACCGAGAAGAACGGGCAAGAAACTCAGCACTTGCTTTTTTTTTAAATAATAAATATAAATGTCGATTTCAATCGTTCTTTTTTGCATTTTATTTTATTCGAATATATTTACATAAAAAGATTAAATTAGTTTAGGGGTTTCCATTGCGTTGGAGTAAAACTGAATATTATTTTTCCGTGTGAGTCACTAAACTGTTTGAATATTTGTGATTTTGTAATTCAATATTAATTTATTAACTCAATTAGATTTTCCTTTCAGTTAATTGGAGTTTTTTAATTCCGGCATCTCGCAACATTGTCCGACAGCTTCATGATGGCTACATGGTCTCAACTGTCGACATTGACAAATTCTGGGTCAAGTGACAAGTATTTATCAAAGAGTATATAGTGTATTGTCTATGCTCTCAGATGCTTCATGGCGGAGGTCGCAGTTGTTAAAATACTCAGATACAATATTTTGAAAATAAGTATTAATTTTTCTCCACTTTTTTGTAAGAAAAATCTTTTAGCATTGAGTTCAGGCTTGCAGGTCCAACCAAAAAAATATTTTTTCATTTATAGTTGCAATAGCGTAACGTGACCGAAAGCGATGTATGGGCCCGCACCATTGTTCTTTGTGTGCCTCCGCTGAACTAGAAAACCTACATGTAAAAATCTTACCAAATAAATTATTTTTTTTTATTTTCTAACACCTAATATTTTATTTCACTCTTTTTTTTATTAATATATTTTTTAAAACCGGCACAACAAATAAATTGTTAAATAAATACATAAGTTTATATTGCCTTCCCTTTTCTGCGGTTACCGTAACTGTTTGAAGTTCCCGGAGTGCCACGTTTTTTCTTAAGACAATAATTAATGAAGAGACGAGCAAGACGTTCACCTGATGTTAAGTGATACGACTACCCATGTCACATCCAGTGCGTCCAAATATTTCGCATGTAATGTCAAACGACACGCTCTACTATGGTAATCATGAGACATTAGTTCTAAAATCTTATTTTGCCCAGTAATTACGTCGGCTTATAGTGGTCTTCAAACTGAAAAGCTTGGCAAAAAAGAGCAGAAAACATGGGAGCGCCTGCATACATAGTTGATAACAGTTCCGAAGTATTAAATGGTGCAATACTTTTTGTTCAACTCGTGTTAGAAGAACAAAAATTGACGGATTTTCTGTGCTATATAGAACACTTTTTTTTTTCAAAAGTGTATATTTCATCGCATTTTTCTATCGAATAAAAGAAAGTACCTAGTTCTTTAAGAGCTCTTACATAAAAGAGCTTACATACAATGAGTTCATTTAAAATTCCAATGAAGTAGGCGCTTTTACCGCTTGAGGAAGTCAACAAGCAAAACTTTTCATGCCTGAATTACGACTTTTTAGGTTTGAAATCAGCGGAATCAGCGGAAACGGGAAAGCATGAATGCTATGAGAGAAATATTATTTTACTTTATTTGGGTGACTTGTGACGTTACTGGCCGAACTTCTACGACGTCTTCGTAACGTCATGTTCGCTGTGATGGTGCTGTTTATTGGAGTAATACCTTCTCCAGTTCAGCCTCGGAAGCGAACCCCAGCCCGTACACGGTGTTCGCTCGCACGTCGCTCCATTGGCCGAACTTCTGCGACGTCTTCGTGACCGTCATGTTCGCTGTGATGGTGCTGTTTATTGGAGTTTTACCTTCCCCAGTTCAGCCTCGGAAGCGAACCCCAGCCCGTACACGGTGTTCGCTCGCACGTCGCTCCACTGGCCGAACTTCTGCGACGTCTTCGTGACCGTCATGTTCGCTGTGATGGTGCTGTTTATTGGAGTTTTACCTTCCCCAGTTCAGCCTCGGAAGCGAACCCCAGCCCGTACACGGTGTTCGCTCGCACGTCGCTCCACTGGCCGAACTTCCTCGACGTCTTCGTGAATGTCATGATCGCTGTGATGGTGCTGTTTATTGGAGTAACTAGCAGATACCCGCGGCATCGCACGCGTAAATTTTAGTTTTAACTATTCTACGGGAACCATCCATTTTCCGGAATAAAAAGTACCCGTTTTCCTGAGATTTTCCCGACAAAAGAGTAGTTGATTCTAGGATATAATCTATCTCCATTCCAAATTTCAGCCCAATCGGTTCAGAAGTGACAGCACGATCGCATGAATATCTGCTATTTAACTATTTTCTTAGACACCATGGATTTTCCCGGGATAAAAATTTGCCTATGTATCCAAGATAAAACCTATCGCCTTTTTGAATTTCAGTCATATCCGTTCAGTAATTACAGCGTGAAGTAGTATTTTTCCCGCGTGCATATCTGTTTTTAAATTTTCCCGCGGAAACCATGGATTTTTTTGGGATAAAAAGTAGCCTTTGTATTAATCCGGGATAAAATCTAACTTCATTCCGCATTTCAGCCACATCAGTTCAGTAAGTAAGGCGTGAAGGAATATTTTTACCGCGTAAATATCTGTTTTTCACTTCTACCATAGAAACCATGAACTTTTCCAGGATAAAAAGTAGCCTAGGCATTAATTCAGGATATAAACTATCTTCATTCCAAATTTCAGCCAAATCGATTCAGTAATTGCGGCGTGAATAATTTTTTGCGCGTGAATTACGGTTTTTAAGCCCACGTTTTAATCCCACGGTAACCTTGAATTTTTTCGAGATAAAATGTAGCTTATGTGTTAATCCAGGATATAATTTATCTCCATTCCAAATTTGAGCTAAATCGGTTCAGTAGTTGCGACGTGAACGAATATTTTTCCCGCATGGATTTCTGTTTTTCACTATGATCATACTCGTAGAAGTCATGAAATTTTCTGAGATAAAAAGTAGCCTACGTATGAATCCAGGATAAAATCTCCTTTCCGAATTTCAGTCATATCAGTTCAGTAATTACGGCGCGAAGTAGTATTTTTACCACGTGAATATCAGTTTTTCAGTTTTCCCGCGGACACCATAGATTTTTCCGGGATGACAAGTAGCTTTTGTATTAATCCAGGATATAATCTATCTCGATTCCAAATTTCAGCCAAATCAGTTCAGTAATTACGGCATGAAGGAATATTTTTCACGCGTGGATTTCTGTTTTTCACTGTTATCATAGAGACCATGGAATTTTCCGGGATGAAAAGTAGGCTTTGTAATAATCCGGGATAAAATCTATCTCCTTTCCGAATTTCAGTCATATCAGTTCAGTAATTACGGCGTGAAGTAGTATTTTTACCGCGTGAATATCAGTTTTTCAGTTTTCCCGCGGACACCATAGATTTTTCCGGGATGAAAAGTAGCTTTTGTATTAATCCAATATATAATCTATCTTTATTCATAATTTCAGCCATATCAGTTTAGTAATTACGGCGTGATGTAGTATTTTTCCCGCGTGAATATCTGTTTTTCCCTTTTCCTTCAAAACCCATGAATTTTTCCGGGATAAAAAGTACCCTACTTATTAATCCAGGATATAATCTATCTCCATTCCAAATTTCAGCCAGATCCATTTTGTACTTGCGGCGTGAGTTTTTTTTCCGCGTGAATTTCGGTTTTTAAGTAATCCCACGGGAACCATGAATTTTTGCGGGATGAAAAGTAGCCTATGTGTTAATCCAAGATACAATCTACCTCCATTTCAAATTTTAGCCAAATCGGTTCAGTAATTACGGCGGAAAGTAGTATTTTTCCCGCGTGAATATCTGTTTTTCCCTTCTCCTGCAAAACCCATGGATTTTTCCGGGATAAAAAGTACCCTATTTATTAACCCAGGATATAATCTATCTCCATTCCAAATTTCATCCAAATCGGTTGTGTACTTGCGGCGTGAGATTTTTTTTCCGCGTGAATTTCGGTTTTTAAGTAATCCCACGGGAACCATGAATTTTTGCGGGATGAAAAGTAGCCTATGTGTTAATCCAAGATACAATCTACCTCCATTCCAAATTTTAGCCAAATCGGTTCAGTAATTACGGCGGAAAGTAGTATTTTTCCCGCGTGAATATCTGTTTTTCCCTTCTCCTGCAAAACCCATGGATTTTTCCGGGATAAAAAGTACCCTATTTATTAACCCAGGATATAATCTATCTCCATTCCAAATTTCATCCAAATCGCTTGTGTACTTGCGGCGTGAGATTTTTTTTTCGCGTGAATTTCGGTTTTTAACTTATCCCACGGGAACCATGAATTTTTTCGGGATGAAAAGTAGCCTATATGGTAATGCAAGATACAATCTACCTTCATTCCAAATTTTAGCCAAATCGGTACAGTAGTTGCGGCGTGAAGACGTATTTTAACTTGATAAAATCCAAACTTCGGACCCCCGTTTCACCCCCTTAGAGGGTGAATTTTGAAAAATCCTTTCTTAGTGCACCCCTAGGCCTCACAAGGAACATGTGTGCCAAATTTGGAGTCTCTAGACCCAGCGGTTTGGGCTGTGCGTTGATATGTCAGTGAGTCAGTGAGTCAGTCAGTCAGTCAGTCAGTCAGTCAGTATCTTCTTTTATATATTTAGATAGGTACCTTCCCTAGTTCAGCCTCGGAAGCGAACCCCAGCCCGTACACGGTGTTCGCTCGCACGTCGCTCCACTGGCCGAACTTCTGCGACGTCTTCGTGACCGTCATGTTCGCTGTGATGGTGCTGTTTATTGGAGTTTTACCTTCCCTAGTTCAGCCTCGGAAGCGAACCCCAGCCCGTACACGGTGTTCGCTCGCATGTCGCTCCACTGGCCGAACTTCTGCGACGTCTTCGTGACCGTCATGTTCGCTGTGATGGTGCTGTTTATTGGAGTTTTACCTTCCCCAGTTCAGCCTCGGAAGCGAACCCCAGCCCGTACACGGTGTTCGCTCGCACGTCGCTCCACTGGCCGAACTTCTGCGACGTCTTCGTGAACGTCATGTTCGCTGTGATGGTGCTGTTTATTGGAGTTTTACCTTCCCCAGTTCAGCCTCGGAAGCGAACCCCAGCCCGTACACGGTGTTCGCTCGCACGTCGCTCCACTGGCCGAACTTCTGCGACGTCTTCGTGAACGTCATGTTCGCTGTGATGGTGCTGTTTATCACCGCCTGCAACAAACGATAATAATCAACACAATTAATTAGTCACCAGCGGAAATATACATCAACTATGGTGATTTAAATAGTTTCGCTGTCTTCAAATTGGTCCATTTCGCATCGTTTTTCAGTCTAATAAATTAACCGAGGATTTGATAAAATCTATAAAGAAACCTGAGAATGCCTGCCATGGTTCTTCATAATGCTCTAAAAAGCGTGTGAAGCCAACCATGTCGTATTTGGTCAGGGTAGGTGCTAGGTTATAGGGTTTATGCATAGCCCCCTTTCAATGTAAGAGAAAATCCGTGGTCAATAATGCACTTTAAAAAAAGGAGATACTCCGAAATCTTCACAATAACTTAGAAATGTGAAAAATAAATTCATATCGTACGCATAGATCCGTATATCATATCGCTAACCTACAAACGCTCCGCCGGTTCCATCGTAGGTGCTTTAACAAAGGATTTCTCTCCGGTAACGAGAGCCCAAGTACCAATTACTCGTGCATGCCATCCCATTGCAAATATACTGCACTTGAGCGAATATTAAATTTCATTCTAAACATATTTTTTATTTTGTATTCAAATAGAACGTTATTTTGCATTGAAATGGTTTTGATCCTTACAATACTTGTGGTTTTATAAGTAGGACATGTTGTAGTAGTATTGACGGATTTTATGGATTATTATCATATGTTGACTTTATTCTCTACACCCATATTGAATAGAACCAATTGAAATCTACTCTATGGACAGGGCGAACCGCGCGAAAAAATTTCACCAGTTTATCGGTGTCATTAGTACCAACAGTATAAGGCCATGCGGTAGTTCGCTCAGCGGCCACCTATAGTATTTTGACAGTTGGCACTACTGTTTGCTTGTATGATAAAGGTTTACGTAAATAGTTCGGATGCCCATATCTTGAGGATAGTTATCAGTGATAGAACCCTTTACAAGAAATTTAAATCTTTGTAGCATCAAGGGCTGCATCAACACATATATGTAGAGCAGTGAAAATTTCAGGACTCAATGAATATAAAGCACATTAAATTAATCGTTTGTTTGTGAGTAAATGCATGAATTAAAAGAATAAAATTAAAAAATGTCTTAAAATGGATCACCAAAAATATGTATTTTCTCGCCTTAACTTCCGATCAACTGCACAAAATTGGATAATTAGATTATTACAGCAAATTTCGGAAGGTTGTAAAAGGGAACGGGAACACTATTAATCCTGGAAAATCCACGATTCCTGCGGTACTTGTAAAACCAAAATTCACACGGGCGATGCTGCGGACAACAGCTAGTTTGGGATAAACCTTTTTAGGGTTCCATACCAATTTGGTAAAAATGGAACCCTTATGGTGAGACTTTCTCCGTCCGTCCGTCCGTCCGTCCGTCTATCACACTCGATTTTTATATATTACCGATGGGCACGGATCTCTCCTCTAAACCGGAAGGGAAACACTGGGCAACTGAGGGTTTGGGGACTTCCCACGGCTTGAGAACATTATGATTTATGGTAAACTCTCAAGTCGGCAATTGTTTAAAGAAAAACGTTTTGATCGCTATCGTAATCGTAATCGCTATCGATAGCGATGAACACATTTTTCTTACACGATCTGGCGATCGTATGCAGGTTTCTTGTGTTTTCCTTTACCGCAAATCTTTTTTTTTTTATTATATATTGTAAATTGTAAATAGGCTTGCGCTTGACGACAATCATGCCTGATGAAAAGCAATGATGAAGTCTAGGTTGGAGCGCGCTTGCCTAGAAAATGCCTATTCACTCTTCTCTTAAATCAACTGATATCAGTTTCCACTAGCAAATAGCTGGTTAGTATTTATTAAGACGCATTTACACGGTATCAGCTTTCTTATGTAACGATGCGGAACGTAACGTATGATCGATCTGTAGTAACTACTGCAATAATTCACAAGTTTCACCTACGTGTGGCGAAACTGTGCTATGATAGAGCATTGTTCTATGCACACCTAGTATCTATATCTATCCAGCTATGTACCCACTGGTAAACAAAGCCTGGTTTTTGTAACCGCGGAATGAATGGGTAACTAGTACAATTTGTTACCTTCACACAAAAGTTTTTGTTCGGCCAAAAATGTGATACTCGGTAAATGGTTCGATGGGTTTGTTTAGGCGGTCTGGGTAACGTGAAATTCAATGCTGAAGTCACCGCAAATACATACATCGCTACGCTAACCAAATATCCTCAAAGAAAAGTTAGAGTTTTGCATATCTGGGAAGCATTACCTGCTGTGTGTTTTAGTATAAAGGGCCAACGCCATTATAAGGCATAATAAGACATAAGAGCTGATGATTAGAATGACGAGCGCTGCGTCCTGGGCTCTATGTGAACTCGCAGTTTACCTTGGTGCCTTCGACGCTGATGATGCGGTACAGGTTGCGCGAGGAGTCGTAGAAGAAGGACATAGACACGGCAGCTAAGCTGGCCGACATCCACGAGCGCTTCGTCCGTGGCTCTATGTGAACACGCAATTTACCTTGGTGCTTTCGACGCTGATGATGCGGTACAGGTTGCGCGAGGAATCGTAGAATAAGGACGCGAACTCGGCGGCAAAGCTGGCCGACATCCACGAGACGCCGTCCTGGGCTCTATGTGAACACGCAATTTACCTTGGCGCCTTCGACGCTGAACATGCGGTACTTGTTGCGCGTGGAGTCGTAGAAGAAGGACGCGGACTCGGCGGCAAAGCTGGCCGACATCCACGAGACGTCGTCCTGGGCTCTATGTGAACACGCAGTTTACCTTGGTGCCTTCGACGCTGATGATGCGGTACAGGTTGCGCGAGGAGTCGTAAAAGGAGACGGAAACGGCGGCGGAGCTGGCCGACATCCACGAGCACTTCATCCATGGCTCTATGTGAACACGCTATTTACCTTGGTGCCTTCGACGCTGATGATGCGGTACAGGTTGCGCGAGGAGTCGTAAAAGGAGACGGAAACGGCGGCGGAGCTGGCCGACATCCACGAGCACTTCATCCATGGCTCTATGTGAACACGCTATTTACCTTGGTGCCTTCGACGCTGATGATGCGGTACAGGTTGCGCGAGGAGTCGTAAAAGGAGACGGAAACGGCGGCGGAGCTGGCCGACATCCACGAGCACTTCATCCATGGCTCTATGTGAACACGCTATTTACCTTGGTGCCTTCGACGCTGATGATGCGGTACAGGTTGCGCGAGGAGTCGTAAAAGAAGGACACGGAAACGGCGGCGGAGCTGGCCGACATCCACGAGCGCTTCGTCTTGGGGTCTATGTGGAACACGTGCGCCTTGCACGTGAAAATCGGCTGCTCTCTGTAACAGATGGGACGTGAGCTCTAATTAACAATTTAGATACATCGTAGCCATCGTCGGACGAAGTTGAGCGTAATGTGTGACGCTCAACTACCCGACTAAGAGCTCTGAAGGGAAATCTCTGGATAAAAGAGACTTTGGTGGTGGGTGTTGTGTGTTGCTATTTTGCGGTCATGCTGAGTGACGGCGAGGAAATTTGCGTCACAACTATTTTCTCGACGAAACTTTAGCCCCTGTATAATATATTGTAACCCTTATTGACAGCTCCACCACAGCAATTTATATGATTACTTCATCTTTAAACACTGAGTATTTGGTCCAGTTCAAAATACAGGTAAACGGAATCGAGAAACAAATCATATCATTGGTATATATAAATGGGAGCATACATACACTCACAAGAACTACTTTAAGAACTTCACAAAAACTAAGAATGTTAACATCATCATAAAGAAACTCAAATGGAAATGTGCTGGGCACACAGTCAGGGGCCAAGATAAATGGAGCAAAACAATAATGCACTGGTACACAGGTCATATGAAAAGGAAAAGGGGTAGACCGTTCCAGAGATAGGTAGATGAAATCAAGTCTATGGCAGGTGGCAACACTTGGACAAGAAAAGCTTGTGACAGACAGATGTCTGACAGGAAATTGGAGGAGGTCTTTGCCTTAAATGGGCAAACAGACTAGGTTGTTGAGGCAGAGTAATTGTTATAATATACTATATAAATATTGTTTAAAAATGTACTTTATCTATGCTCATTGCTTAAAGTTCGAATTATGAAATCAAAATGTGTCACATATTGACCTACTTTATTCACAGACTTCTATAGTTATGAAAAAGTTATTCATTATAACATCGCTGTACTATGGAAATATCTCTAGATAGTTGAATAATTTCCATTACGATACTCGGCTCTGGTTTCCTGTATTTTTATGTGTCGTCATCACAGACCAGGGAATAACTTTCTTTTCTCTGTGATCATCATAGCCAAAAGAGAGTGTAGAGCCAATCCTCAATTTTGTTTTTTTATATATGGAGTCCACAGACAACATTTAGTTGGTAGTCATGGGATGGGCCATAATCGACCATAGACAACAATTAATTCACAGAAACAATAATTTTTCCCTGCCTTATATGACTGATTAAAAAGTGTGTTCATACAGAATATTGAAAAGAATTATGTATAATTTTTGATTATTTAATTATCCACTAAAAATATACTTTAACTGACTTGTATAAATATTTTTCTACTCTTTTTTGTTTCATGACTTTTTTAACAGACTATACGCAGTTTACAACTGAATTTTGGCGCCATACCTAACTTTTAACATATTTTCATGTGTTATTTTTGTTAGTCGCGTCGCGTCACTTAGTCAAAACTTATCGCGGAAAAATGTATAGCAGTGAAACCTACTAAAGAAAATTTAACTCCACCTGACATTTTAGTAATTGCAACAAAAATGACCCACAATCTTTTACCAACAAACTGAAGGATTTACGACAAACGTTAGCAAGATTTTATGCTTTGGATTTATGATAATTTGAGCGTAGATCAAGAAGTGTATGAAACTCTACATAATTAGGTATTAAACACTCGTGTGATACTATTAAAAAACTCGCCTGCGGCTCGTTTTTTAAACTCACACTCATGTTTTAATTTCCCCCATTATGCATCCGTTTCATAAACTACTATTATACTGTTCAAATATTATTCTTCGTTACTCTGTATTTTAGTATCTTAGAAAATTGCAAGTTTAGTGTCAATAATTATGTAAACCAAGTTTGAATAAAGGCTCTTTTTACTTTTTATTTATTTTATTATACATATTATACTCATGACTTTAATATTGGATGAAACAACGTTGGACCTTTGACAGACTTTTATCAGATGCCCATTAAGTGGGTCAACAGTGAACACAGAACTATATTGTAATGTACTAATGACGTTTCCTGTACACACAAACATTGGTGATCTCAAATGTTATTTAAATATTATGTAAATTGTTATACAAATAATTGAATACATATTTTCTATTATGCTCTTTATCAGTAGGTAGTATTAATTATATCTATGCCTATTTACAAGTAATGACTTTAATAGTGGTTTTCAAAAATTTACATTATTACATGTACCAAATATCGTTAACATCAATGAAATAGGTAGATAAGCATGGATATTGCATGAGCATATATCCTATGTTTGTGAGTTTTGATGTTTGTTCTCAATCACACCGTAACGTAATTGATTAACAAACACACACATACACACACAAACCATTATTATGTTAGTGTGATTGAACAAAAATTATATACAGGATTTAGGTAAATTGTGTTATAACTTATATGAGAAGAAATTTAACTTACGATTTTTTTGTATGACTCTCCATTGTTAACTCCACAGACCAAGGTATAACTTTAGTTAACTCAGCTTACAGTAACTAAATAGACCATCTGATTTGTCATCTCCAAAATGCTCCTCTCAGTGTCAAAAGAGTGTAAAACCCACACTCTTCAACAAATTTCAACTTTATAAAAAGTGCTTTACAGTACGAATCTCCTTGCCAAAATATATTTTAAAGGGCATCTTATATCACAATAGGAATTTCAAGAGACTTTTCAATACAATTTGCTGATAAGATTTGAGATAAAATGTTGAACTTTCAAGAGTAGAATTTATTTGGAAGTGGAATTTGAGTCACATCTAGTGGTCTATTTAAAATATACCTACCTAATTTTACAATAGATTTCATACAAGCAGGTGATATGTCTAAAGGATCTATCCAATGTGATATTATCTTGATGATGTTTTAGTTCAAATAAGGTATTCTTCAAACATTATTGTGGTACTGCTATGCAGAATCATCTAATGTTTCGGGGCATAGAAAATATTATATCATAAATTATTATTATATTAATTAATAGTAGATATATATTAACATGAAATTGTATTCAGTAAATAAATATAGTTTGAGAATAGTCTCATAAATATACAAAATCTAAATGTAGATCAATTTTTGAAAAAAAAGTTCTCACCCATTTTGATAATGTTTTAATGAGGTTGTCTTTTTCCTAAAGCCCTGAAGGGACTAGTAGGCATTTCTAATCATTAATGTAATACTTAGCTGTGTTTTCTACAGATCACAATAAGATATTTCCCTCCACTATGGCATCTACTGATCACAAGGAGATTGTATGGAGAAAGGTCAACTTTCCACCATGCTAAGCTATCATACCTTCGGCTATCACCCGGTGTTACCAGGCCATAGCACTACTTGTCCCATCAAACTTATCTGGAGCACTGCACAGCACTCATGCACTCATGGAGGTGACTTGCAAACCAACGTTTTTGGCAGATACAATACAGATACTCTTACAAAAATAACAGTGATACTGATACCGCTACGCTTATTGAATTCATAAAGGAAAGTAGAATAAATAATAAACAATTAATAATTAGTTTTACTTTTTAGTAATCAAAATCAACATTTATAAGATTTTATTTAAAAAACAAAGTATTATTTAAGTTTTGTGGGTAAAGGTGATTTCGCAAGTCTGTTTGAAAAAGACCTGTGGTGGAAAATAGTCTCTCAGATGCGACAGAACTCATTAAGTGTTTTTAAAAAATAAAAAGCATTGATGGTAGAATCTCAACCTAAAATCTCAACCTCAAAAGTTTGGTTCCTCTTTCAAAGATTCAAAGATTCAAATCATTAATTTCATATAGGCCATTATTTGTTAGCTCTTATGAAATGTCAGTTAAAATAATTAATTAGATATGCTTATTAATAGTGATAACTATTTAACAACTTAAAAACTAAGTTTATGAGGGTTTCTTGACTTCTTTCACACTTGAAGTCTTCCTTCCGAAGGTTTTAAATTGCATGTGATAAAACTAGTTTTTAGAAGTATGTAGTGCTACCACTTTCAAGAGAAGTTATTGTGAAAGGGATATTATTTTTAGATATTAAATTTAGAGACTCAATTTTGTGTGCAATTTTAAGTGAAATTTTAGTAGCAACTATTAATTTGTCAAGCAAAAGTCGAGCTTTTTATATTGTGGAAAATGAGAGATGATGTGTGTTACCACTTGTTTAACAAGTAAAATGGGTAACTTCTGCTGTCAATTAAATCAAAATGTCAAACCTTATCACTGTTATCAGTTATCACAAACAACAATACAATAGATATAAATAAATAAACTGGGTACAATCAAACTACCCTCATGCTTATAAGAATTTAATTTTTATAGAGAAAACTAAGCTAAGTTACGAAAGTTTAAATAACTGAGTAATTTTACTAAAATATATTGTACTAGTTGAGGTCAATTTGCTCTTTCAACTGGCCAGCAGAAAATTATTCAAGTATGAAAAATATAAAAATAGCAGCGACCCTACGTCCCCCGGCGACCTTACGTCTGGCTAAACGTTCAATCAATGATAAAATTGCAATCGGTTCAACGGGTTTACATTGCGAAATATTAATTTTAGCAACTTGTTTAACTTCAAAAATAAATTTACAGAATATTTTATACATTAATACGCAGTGCGTAAATAATTCTTCGTGGGTATAAATTAGCTATTTATAAAGGAAACCCTTAAAATATCGCATCGCATGGGTAAAATGCATCCCCTCCCTAAAATAGGTTCCCTCGAGGTTTGAGGGAAACTCGATTTTCTCGTCGAAACAACGTTTTAGGAGGAATGAATGCGGCGCCATAGTAAATAATAAAATGGGTTTTAAAACTCACCCCATTGTTTCTTTTCCTGCTGTCATTTAAAACAATAATTTGGAAAATATCCTACTTCATTATTTTCTAAAATTTATCCAACACAGCTGTCAAGCAGCGGTTTCACCATAAACTAAAGAGCTGAGAGATCAGATGTTGCCATAACAAATAATTACATGTCAAGGCTCTTCATTCTTTTTGTTTCTGACATGATTTATGAATTTTGTAATAATCATAAACATTATTATTCTCAATCCTTATTAATTATGATAGTTATTATATTTATTTAAAGATTTCATTCTTAAAATAATTATTAACTGTGCTGCTCTCTATTGCTATTGCTATGAAGCAATTTTTTTACTACTCAACAATAGATGGCGTGTATGTAATAGTTCATCTATTAATAACTAGATGTCCTGCACATATAACACACAAAATAGTATAAGAGTACTGCACCAAAATCGTTATATTTCAAACTTAGTAGATACTTAGATAGGTACAGTACTTTTTATCCCGGAAAATTCATAGTCGCGCTCGGATTCGAGTGCGAGGTCGCGGGTTCGATATCCGCCACGCGCCACTTTTATTATTTCTAAATTGGCTCAGGTCTGGTCTGGTGGGAGGCTTCGGCCCTGGCTAGTTACCACCCTACCAGCCGAGACGTACCGCCAAGCGATTTAGCGTTCCGGTGCGATGCTGTGTAGAAACTGTTGGGGGCGACTTTACTTACTCCTTCCAAGTTAGTACGCTAAAACATCTTCGGCTGCATCATCACTTACCATCAGATGAGATCGCAGTCAAGTTCTAACTTGTATAGTGTTAAAAAAAGGAATTATAAGGTATTCGGTAAATATATTTTGTCTACATGCATTGATTTATGTAGTGCGCGTGAAAGTTTTTGTTATTGCTCGTTCGTAACGACTTGTGCTTGTCGGTTAGGTACTTAAAAAGATTGTTCGTGGATCTCGTGTAATTGTTAAGGTGAAGCCAGCATTTCAATATAAAAAGTTATTTGGTCACTGGTAACAAACTGTGCTCGACCGAGCAGCGTATGCTAATGCTATAGCGAGGCTCTCCTCTTTGGCGTAAAGTACCTAGGTATTCTTCATTGCTAATTGCACTGTGCATGTCTCCTGAGATTTATCGTATGTCAGGATATCATGCAGGAGAACGCCGTGCTTGCCCTATTATTTTTTGGTATAACTATAAACTAGGGATGTTATGGATATATAATTTTGGATCCGGATATGGATATGGATATTGGTAAAAAATAATATCGGTTTCGGTTACGGTTATGGATATTAAATTATTTCGGATTATCCGATAGTTTCGGTTACGGATATAAATTTTTAACGAACTCTAAAATGAATTACAAATAAGATTATCAGCCGTTTTCACTAAACCTAGGTAACGCCTAAATCGAATGCTTAGCCCTAAGATGACAGCTGTTGTAGGTGAAAACTGTCACCTATCGGCTAAGCATTCGATTTAGGCGTTTCCTAGGTTTAGTGAAAACTGCTGTAAGGGTATTAATTGAGTATCGCAATCTGTCATACAATTAAGTCTTTCTTACAGCTACTCATTTTGAAGTGTTATATACTATTAAACACGGATCCGCATATGGATATGGATATTGGTAAAAAATAATATCGGTTTCGGTTACGGTTAAGGATATTAAATTATTTCGGATATCCGATAGTTTCGGTTACGGATATGGATATCCATAACAACACTACTATAAACACAAGAAAGTTCAAGCAAAAAATTAATAATTGAGCTGCCTTTTAACAAAATAAAAGTGATTGCGACTGGACAAAAAAAACAACGACACGAAAAAAACAACGATATTCAAATAGAGCGGATATTATTAAGAGGACCTTATTAATGTTTATTTGTATTAGGATTTAGGTTTATTATTCTGATAATGAGAGAGATTTTGATTGGACGAAACAAAAAACCACCATAAAAAAAATTATAATTAAGTAGCCAAGCTATTTTTATAAGGAGATATTATAAGTGGATTGAGGACTTCATTTACACTCCATTCTTATTCAAATCTAATATATAAAAATATCGTGCAATTTTTTTTTGTTACCAATCTCCTTGTATTGTCTCCTCCTCGATTGTTATGAAATTTTCTGTGTACATCCGGTAGAGCTATTTTTTATAACCCTAATAGCAAAACCAAGTTTGCCGACTCAACTAGTAATGTTCTAATATTTCTGTGGCGTAGTATGGCGTAGTGGTAGCGAACCTGCCGTCTGCATCGTGGGTTCGATTCCCACTACTCGAAAATGTTTATGTGATGAGGAAATAGATAAAAAAAGTCAAGCGAAATACATGTTTAAATTTTTATTTATCTATGTGTCTGTGGTCACCTTGCCTGCAATATTATTATTAATTCAAAAAAAATGAAATATCTATACCTATCTACCTATACTTACTGTGTGTACTTGGGGGCAAAATCGTCATTCTTGCTTCCTAATCCTTCAACTGGCGAAATCTTTTCGCGCTGTTCGCCCTGTCTTTAGTATACAGTATCTGGGTATCAATGTGTATATTGTGGTATGTACTATGTACATAGTAGATTCATAAATAAGTAAAGGCGCATGCATAAAATCGCCCTCACGGTCGAATCGGGGAAAACCGGGTAGGAAGTGTGAAGTGCAGTGCAATGTTGTACCTAGGTAGTAGGTACTCACGTGCGGCGATTGCTAAATCGTACAAATCATTGCTGCTGTTCAATAATAGATAATAATTTACTGCTTACCTCTTGCCTCACTATCGGAAATGTATTGACTGCA
This sequence comes from Coenonympha glycerion, assembly GCA_963855885.1. Taxonomy (NCBI): domain Eukaryota; kingdom Metazoa; phylum Arthropoda; class Insecta; order Lepidoptera; family Nymphalidae; genus Coenonympha; species Coenonympha glycerion. The sequence continues at coordinate 16,561,585 of OY979631.1, forward strand.
GGATGTTCGATCCTCCCTGATTTTATTTATGACTTAGGTGTTAACTATTAAATATCTAGGTATTTGATTTAGAACCTACGTACATGCATTTTTTTGTCCGTATCTAGGTTTTACGTATTTAAATTTATGACCCGCGCGATTACGCGATTTTATGTGATTTTTCAAAAAATCTTTTTTGTAAAAGGAAGATGTGACTAATTAAATAAAATAAATAAATAAAATTTTAACTGATTTATCAACGCTCAGTAATTGGGTATTTGACTCCAATTTTTTTATTACTTTATTATAAAGTAGAATTAAAATAATGACGTGCACTGAAAGAACTAATTAAATCGATCAAATAACAAAAAAGTTATAAGCATTTAAAGATATTTTGTGATTAGACAGAGATAGCAACATGAAATTGTGACGTCACACCTTACCAATGCCATAGTAGCTTCGTGCGGCTTCATACAAATTTTCGTTTTGCGAGAAAGGGATAGAAGATCCCCCCACTCCAAAGTTTAAACGCCTGTAACTTTGTAAATCTTCGTTGGATTTTAATATTTCTTTCACTGCACGTTATTATTTTTATCCTAGTTTATAATAAAGTAAAATTTTTTATCAAATTCAAAAGTAGTGTAAGACCCAATTAGTGGGCTGATTATTTATCGTTTTTATTGTTGTTTCGTTTTAAGTTTTGCATTATTTTTGCACAAACAAACTAAACGATACATAATCAGCTCCCAGATCACATTTAGATAGACATTCATTGGCAGTAAGAAGCGATTTTTTTAAATTCTTTTCAAGGGGTTATTAGAGCAAGCGAATCCGCAGGAACTCTCTTTACTTAATATTGTTAATAGCCGCTGTCCGTGGTGCTATGGAATGGGAAAACCTATTGATATCTCTGTTGCACTTATACCTACGGGCTTTACTCCAGGCCTTCCGGGCAACAGACACCACGCCGCTCAGTATCCACTTTTTTTCAACCCACGGCCATCGACTGCTTGTTACAGGTATATATATATATATTATATGTATACTTATTTATAAGTCATAAGTTGTAAGTTGGGTCGAAGGTCCGATCCCTGACTTTAAAAACAAAATGATTCAGCAACGAGATAGTGACTGTCGAATCGAGATATTTATCATCGACACTTCCTCACTTCCTCGCAGAATGCTGAACCATGTCGACCTTTAAGGAGCCTTGACACTCGTGCATGGTGCGAATACTACAGGATACTTAGGGTAACTACATACATTTCTTCATCAGGTTACCAAAAAATATACATACTTAATTTTCATTTTTTTTTTCAATGACGATAAGCTTTTATAGTTTAGGTACTGAAATAATCGAGTATGACAGACAGACGAACGGAAAGACTGGCGGACGGAGAAAATCTCACTATAAGGGTTCCATTTTAACATTTTGGTATGGATCCCTAAAAAGACCGACTCCTCAAACAGAGGAGTCGGTCACGGAGTCGGTACGGTGACGCGAGCTCATGTCTTTTTCCCATCTCAAAATATAGAGGTGATGGCTACAGTGAGAGTGGCGCGCGTTCAATGGGTTTTTCGGCTTCGGCTCGTTCAGCTCGAGCCGATGAATTTACTCGCCAGTTACCGACATAATAAATTATTATTTTTATGTAAAACTTATAAGTCGGTTTTCCTCTTCTTTTAATCTTATATAACTTCTACTATATTTTCCATGTGAGCTTTGTTTCTTTTATTCTAATTTTTTATTTGTGAATACTTATAATTGGCTTTACGTAATTTATCTATTTTCTCTGTAAATTTGTTTTTCTATTAAATAAGATAAATTAAATAAATAAATAATAGGTAGATACCTACTTTCTCAAGGTGAGAGAGTTTATACATAATATATGATGGGGAAGTTTATTTGTCGATATATTTTTTTATCGTTTTATCACAAACGCTTCCTCGCAGACGCTGCATGCCGACCTTTTTCGAGCCTTGACACTCGGTTCGTGATGCGAATACAATGAAATAGTACAACGAGTAGATTGTAAATCGTAATGCCTCATTATTGAGTGCTTCACTGCATTGAAAATGTTTATCTTGTTATTTATAAACCTGTCCAGCTGCCAGATTGTTATTAGGTAAGCAAATTGCTCTATGTTAGCCATGGCCACCATATTTGGAGGAGATAAATTAAATAGGCAGGTAAGTATTTCTTTACTTCTTTTTAGGGTTCAATACCAAAACGGTTAAAATGTGACACTTATGGTGCGACTTCATCCTCTCTTTATCTTATATAGAAACGTTGGTCAATGGTCAACAATACTCATCTACTTCATATTGGTTCCTTTGGGAAACTAAAAAATAAAATCTTTCGGCTTTAAAGCCTAATGTTTGCAAAAAACTAAATAAAATTAGAATTTTGCGAACTACGTACTTGGGCAGAAACCCTTTATGCAACGTATACCTTCTAAATACGAGTATGCTTTTTTTTTTACACACCGAAGGGGTACTTAAGGCGATCCTCTCTAAATCGCGCGATGCGTCTTTGCCGTTAGGGTGGTAAACAGCCGCGGCCGAAGCCTCCCACCAGTGTGCTGATTCTGTACCGTTCAGTTAGTTAGTTAGTAACCCTAACTGGGTTATTAACTAAGAAAACGAAGACAAAAATCCTATTTTTGCACAAATTACCAACCTAGGTCGCTATCGTATCATGTCAATATACCATGCTAGTTACTATCTTGTACAGAAATATAATACAAAAATAGGATTTTTGCCTCCGTTTTCTTAGTTAATAACCCAGTGCGGGTTACTAACGAACGATACAGAATCAGCACACAGATCGTTCAGTTTATTAGTAAGTATCCCTCACTGGGTTATTAACTAAGAAAACTAGAAAGGCAGAAAGAGCAGTCAGAGTAGGCAGAAATCCTATTTAGCAACTAACATGGTCATGTCATAAATGTCAACCCAGTGAGGGTTGCTTTTGAGGATTGGACAAAAGATCGAGAGGAAAGGGACTCTTTTTGCCCTTATCCTATACTTACCACTAACTATTTCCTTGTGTTCCTATTTTGTGATCGTCACATTTTTCGACATGTCAGGGGAATTTAATAATTTCCTAATTAATTATAAATATCAGCATCGAATGCACCAGTTAATCAGCTAATCGGTTAACAGTTAACTGAACCGTGGCTCAGGCAGTTATATAACTACTCACTGATCACGTAACCACCTGTAAGTTTTATTTGCGGTTAATTAATATTGCCAAGTTCGCTGACCTCTCTAGTGCTTACAAGTTACGACTTAGCGTTATAACCGTAGAAGTTTAAGCTCTGATGACGCTAGGTTTTGATTGTCATCATCATCATCCGAGACCTGCTCCCATTTATTTGGGGTCGGCCTTCCTTATCCTCCTCTTCCATTCAGCACGATTTTGTGCCAGGTCTTTATTTAATCGAGCATTTTTGAGGTCTTTTTCGACCGTTGTCAGCCAAGTGGCAGGTGGTCTTCCACGCGAGCGTTTCGTCACTGGCAAGTCGAGGGCAAGCTTCACCATATGGTCGTCAGGGCGTCTTTGTATATGGCCATACCACCGCAATCGCTAGGTTTTGATTGTGTACTGTGAAATTGACTCCGATTAAAGGCTTAAGTACCGTACCGTAGCGTCAAAACGCTTTGTAGAGCTGTTGCGCCACATTGTGCGTAAAACCTCATTGCCCTGTTACCGAGGTAGATGAGAAATATGTGATATGTCTAATAGATCCATGCATGCCCAAAAGTCATAATATAATGGCTAAGACAAGGCTGCTGGCTGACTATGACAAGGTAGAGAAGTCGCGTTGCCCATATTCAACTATTTTTTCGTGTCCTTTTAACCTTATTGTTTACTTTAGAATCAATAAATTCAACTATTTTTTCATGTCATTTTAACTTATTGTTTATTTTAGAATATAAATGAAGTATTCGCGGAGAAATCTTATTACCTACATTCTTAGATAGATTCTACATTCCTACCTATAATTAATGTTTATAAACTTAGGCGCTATAATTTTATCTGAATTATTTTATTGCATTTGCTATCTCCGCACATAAAACAAAGCAGAAAGCTAATATTCTAATGAAGGGTTATATATTGTTATTACTGTAGAAGAGAATTTTATTGATTCTGCATTCGCTTTGGGTGATTTGACTTTATGAGCTCTGCAACACTACGCTTGTTTTTGCTTAGCGATTCATCAGGCAAATTATACCTATAACACGTAGATATGTCTATATTCTTCTGTCTATCTACTAAGTATCTACTATTTACTTATAATATGATTTTCATTCAAGACACATCTCCAATTGGCAATGAAAATGAGGTTACTAATATTTTTTCTAAACTGAATAGTTTGCGCGAGAGATACTTCCAAAGTGGTAAAATGTGTACCCCCCACCCCCCTCTGTACCTTCTAAAATTAGAGAATGATAAAACTAAAAAAATATATATTACATGAAACTTCCACCGAAAATTGGTTTGAACCAATTCGAACGAGATCTAGTAAGAGTATAGTTTTTTTTTGTACTAACAATCAACCTCAAAAAACTTTTTACACAGTACTTTTTATATAGTAACAACTTTTTATACAGTAGTACCGAACCCTCGGCGCGCGAGTCCGATTCGCACATGGTCGGTTTTTTACCCTTTGGGTACAGAACCCTAAAAACAAAACGAACTACTAGCAAAAATAGAAGTTCCAACTCTCAATCCAAATTTTTCACGGTCCTTAATCACGCGTTATGTAATTTAAATGTGTGTAACGAATTACCTTACATAATTGTTGTTGCATAAATATCAGCTATGTTGATTCAGAACAACAAAAGTGCGATCGAAGTAGGTTTTGATCACTTTTTTGTTAGTCTGTGGAAACCTCAGCTACTACCTAAATGTAATTATTGTTTTAAATTAGATTTTTAAATCATAATGGAATATTGGATTTGTTTTTTTTCTTGGATCTAGGACTCGTTATTTAGATGAGGCGTATCAATTTGCTTATCTAGATTTGATCTAAATTAACATCAAGCACTTTAAGAAATACCAAAGCCTCTACTCATCGCTTTACATTATGAATTTAATGAGGATTTTTATAATAAAATCCCTGAACAGAAATGTCATGTAGTGAATGTTATTTAATCAAATAAACTGATTTAGGTATTTAGTATTTACATGGTACCTAAGTTAAAATGGAGAAGGTGCGCAGTAAGCTAAAATTATTATAAACATCCACCTACAATAAAATTTTGACTAAAAGCGCGATGAAAAGCGTTTACCTAGAACTAATAATACATTAAATATTATATATTACAAATAGAATTGATGTTTTTAATACACAATACACCGATAGAAAATTCAAAACAGCCCTTAATCAAAACAAAATAGGTACCTACTTACCGCTTGAAGTTGTACCTATGACGTATTCAGTATTTATTTCTGATCATAAACTCGAAATTTTTACTAATTGTTGCTAAAGTTACTTCAGAACAGCCTTTGATTTCTTATTTCTAGAACCATTTTTTAAAAGATTACGACACAATAGCTCGAATTGCATTTAATTTACCATTATCCATTTGTTTACAATACCTAATTACATAATTAAATATGCCGCCTAGATTCAGTTAGCCGTTTTAATTTTCTAATTTCATATTCCAATTATTCTCGGCATCCATTTACAAACTATGTACTTGTGGTTGTTATTGTATCCAAATGAAAATACGCGCCGAGATAACGCTAAGTGCAAATAACTGAACAGGCGATCTCCCGCTTTCTGCTTCTTCTTCTTCAAAACTCAAAATATACTTATTTCACATAGGCCTAATACAGACTTGTAAAAAGTCGATAAAAAGTTGTAAAAGTCGATTTGTTGCATAAGTATGGTAATAAATACTCTACCTAATAATAAGTCTACAAAACTAAGTTTACGAGGGTTCACAAATGCGCCATGCCGCTGAGAAGAAGCCAGCAACAAACTCAGCCGGGTATTTTTTATGTTATCACCATTTAACAAAATAAGTATCCCAGCAAAAACATTTTCATGTAAAATGTTGCCAAGACGAGAACATGTGGCTCACACTATCAAAAAGTTATCAGATCAAATGTAGAGCAAGACTTCTAACTCTACACGCCCTAACTCTATAAATCCTAACTTTATAAACTCTACACTTTAGTCAAAATATATTATGTCTTGGCTGTTTCGGTACCGTTACATGGGCGTAAAGTGAAGAATTTATGCACTGTTCAGTACTTTTCTAATAGAGTTTTGCAAGTGGCATAATGGACCATGCAAAATTCAAGAAATTTCACATTAAAATTAAATGGTACCATTGTTATGGGAAAAAACTTCCATTTATTAAAAATATCCTCTAAAGCAAAGGAGCAAGTGCAGTGCAGTTTCTGAGGAGACTCAATACCTATCTAATAAATAATCGTTACTACAGAAACTAGGTATTGTATATCAGAAAAGTACAAAGTCAGTGAATAATATTTTTACTTTACACCCATGTGACAGTAACGAAACAGCCAAGACATAATATATTTTGACTAAAGTGTAGAGTTTATAAAGTTAGGATTTATAGAGTTAGGGCGTGTAGAGTTAGAAGTCTTGCTCTACATTTGATCTGATAACTTTTTGATAGTGTGAGCCACATGTTCTCGTCTTGGCAACATTTTACATGAAAATGTTTTTGCTGGGATTTCACTTCTTTTTGTAAGTTGTTTACGACTATATTTTTTATTTGGTTAATTTCCTTTTCTTAGGTGTATTTCTTGAATATCATTGCAAGGTGGATATTTGTCCGAATCAAGTATCCCCCCCCCCCTCTATCATTTAAATGAGGGAACCCTCCTTGGTTCACCTAGTTTATTTTTTTCCTTATTTGTAGAATATGTATTATATTTCTTGCGCATCAAAGGTGCCTTTTTTATAGCCCACACTACCTATCTTCTCGTTTATCTTTTTTAGTTTGGTCTGGGGTGCTATTGAAGTTCAACTAAGGAAAACTATCACGGTTAAGTAACGAGTTAACGAGTATTGGCCTTAACTTATAAAATATACTTGAAAATAGTAAGAATTTCGTTATAATTCCATGGAAAATATTTATCAAATACAAGATGCATACCTACAGTGTCTATTATTTATACTTTATAATGTATGACTGCGCGTGGCCCTTTTTTTATAGTTCTACTCGTATATTAAAATGTTAAAAATGCAAACTTTATGTTGAGACTTCCTCCGTCCGTCCGTCCGTCCGTCTATCACAAACAATAGAATATTTCAGCAACTACCTACCTACTTACGCTATCTACATGGAAATAGATGTCGGCGTTAATGGCCCAAGGTCATTGCAAAATCACCCGGAGCAATATTTCAAGAACAAAATTCCCAGCTCTGAACTTGCATAAGGCATAAGGCATAATTAATATCATTTTTGAAAATACCTACTTGCTTGCGCTAAGTAACTGGACGATTTTTTTTAATAATCCACACGTGCGTTTCCACAGGGTCGTCACTAGACGATACTTTTAAGTTTTGTCCGAGTGCAGTCTGCCATTTAAATGAGAGAACTTAGTACCTGCCTACTTGGTTCTTGTAGTTCTACGTAGGTAGGTATGTAACGAAATTTTTGAACGTGATTTTAACCCACTTTTAAGCATCGGATTAACTTAAATCCGTGCGTTTGGGCACTAAGCAGGTATTTGAGCGCTATATAACGCTATTCAAAATCAGATTTGACGCTTGGCACGTTCGACAGCTCACGCTGGGCACTGGGCACTCGGCTCAATGTGGGTTTTTGTCACTGAGCACTGGATCATGGTCACTCGACGTGCAGTGAAACTCGGCTCGTTAAACATGAAATGCTTGGAACTTGGGCTTGAAACGTGTAATATTACTGGGCACGTGGCACTGGGCACTTGGACGCTTGGCCGCTTGGGCACTGGAATCAGTGGAAAAATTTACGTGTTTTCCATATGTTTACTAGCATTACTAGCAGATATCTAACATGAAATTAAGTTTTTATTATACCTATATACTTATGGGAAACCCCATACGAACTTCCAACCCCCTAATTTTATGGATGTGGGGTGATTAACAAAAAATCCTGAAACACGTATTTAATTGTTTATTACAAAGAGTCCCTATATCAATTTTGAGACCTCTAGCATCAATATTTGCGGTAATTTCATACAAACTTCCATCCCCTATTTTAAGGGGTTGGGGGGGGTAAATTTCCAACTTTTGGAATTTTTTTGTTGGTTGTGTGCTAATACTAGCTTATATACCAAATTTCAGCTTTCTAGGTCTTCAGGTAGTACCTAGGAATGGGAAACCCCATACGAACTTCCAACCCCCTAATTTTATGGATGTGGGGTGATTTACTAAAAATCCTGAAACACGTATTTAATTGTTTATTACAAAGAGTCCTTATATCAATTTTGAGACCTCTAGCATCAATATTTGCGGTAATTTCATACAAACTTCCATCCCCTATTTTAAGGGGTTGGGGGGGTAAATTTCCAACTTTTGGAATTTTTTTGTTGGTTGTGTGCTAATACTAGCTTATATACCAAATTTTAGCTTTCTAGGTCTTCAGGAAGTACCTAGGAATGGGAAACCCCATACGAACTTCCAACCCCCTAATTTTATGGATGTGGGGTGATTAACTAAAAATCCTGAAACACGTATTTAATTGTTTATTACAAAGAGTCCCTATATCAATTTTGAGACCTCTAGCATCAATATTTGCGGTAATTTCATACAAACTTGCATCCCCTATTTTAAGGGGTTGGGGGGTTAAATTTCCAACTTTTGGAATTTTTTTGTTGGTTGTGTGCTAATACTAGCTTATATACCAAATTTCAGCTTTCTAGGTCTTCAGGAAGTACCTAGGAATTTTGATGATCATCAGTGAGTCAGTCAGTCAGTCAGTGACGAAATTTGGGTTTTTTAGACGTCAATAAAATCTAAAGTATAAGACCTATAAAATTGAAACTTTATAGGTTTAATAAGTTCACTGGCGACATCATTTTCCGAGAATTTTGATTATCTGAAATAATTCAGGCCTAAGTTATAAGGCTTTAAAAATACGGCGAAACACTTCGAGAAAAGATAGGTAGTGCCCTCGCGCTTCGCTTGGCTCGTCTTGGCGGGGACACTACCGTGTCCCCAGATTTGAGGATAGGAGACAGACAGGACATAACAAACATTTCCAAGTCTAGATCATATCCGGTTTTTCCATTCATACGTAGAAGTAGTCAAATAGTCAGTACCTACCTATTAAAACAAATTATGTTACGATGTTAGGGGTCATAAAACTTTTGGGTTGGTTTATCCTAACCAACATATCTTTCATGATTTCGTGCCCTACAGATATATTAATACTCATTTTATAGCACCTCCAAGTGATCCAACCATATTGCTATTAGGGATTCATACAATCCCTAATAGTCCTTCTTACTTACTTGATGTGCGAAGAAATGACGAAGTAATAGACAATCGCCCGACTTCGAATTGGTGTAGGTACCTAAAATTTATATAAAAATTATTTCACTCTTTGTAGTGGCATTTGAAGTTGGTTTTTTGGAAAGCATTTCCCATTTTTATTTTATACTTTTTAGTGGAAAACAATAAAATGCACAAGGCGTTGTAAAAATATCCAAATTTCTTGAGGTGTGTTCATAAAATCTGAAGAGATACCTCAAATTCACCAAGATCCCATCATCAGACCCTGACTTGATGACTTTAGTCATCAAATCAGTATCTGCTAGCAAATGCACCAGTAACTATAAAAAATACCCAACTCGCTTCAAGTATACTAGCAAAATTAGAAGAGTTCCCTCGATTTCACCAAGATCCCATCATCAGACCCTGACTTGATGACTTTAGTCATCAAATCCGTATCTGCTAGCATATGCACCAGTAACTATAAAAAATACCCAACTCGCTTTAAGAATACTAGCAAAATTTGAAGAGTTCCCTCGATTTCACCAAGATCCCATGATGAGATCCTGACCTGATGACCATAGAACAACTTGGAAAATATTACTCTTTCTAATAATACTCAAATAGTTTCATGTGTCCATATTAAATTTGAAGAGTTCCCTCGATTTCTCCAAGATCCCATCATCAGATCCTGACCTGATTAAAATGGGACCATCTGGAAACAAAACCCTCTTAAACAAAAAAATTATTTTTCAAATCGGTCCACGCGTCTTCGAGTAATCGGTGAACATACATAGATAAAAAAGAAGAAAAAAAAAAAAAAAAGATTCCGACGAATTGAGAACCTCCTCCTTTTTTTGAAGTCAGTTAAAAAAAATATATATTAGCTAAAAATATTATATTATACTTAATGAATGTACGGAGTTCGGGTATTTCTGAACTGACTCTTTGTGCCCTGGCCGATCTTCCGAAACTATGAAATAATTAAAAATACAATGAAAATTTGGATCCCTAAAATTTGGAGCTCTAGGCAATATTGAAAATGCTTTCCTGCCCTGGGGAGAAATGAAAATGCTTTTGTGGGCTAGGAACATAGTAGCATTTGCGTCCGCATTTTGGGCACTAAATATCTCTTTCCGAGTGAAATGAAAATAATATATTTTGGTTTCAATTAGATACCTACGCAGTACGTACAGTAATTGTTGATGTTATGTGGCAACCGTTTCTATTAAATCCGATTAAAGAACAGCATCAACTATAAAAGCGTTGAATAGGTTGATTAGTGTAATCATACTTATAGAGAGAAAAAACTATATTTATCACATTGATCAATTCTTGATAAATCAATTTAAGTATGATACTCGTATTAGAGAATGGTAGTTAATTTCGTACCTGCGTACAGAGAATGATTTATTATTGATTTGAAACAGCATTAATTAGTATATGGACCCATAGACAGCTTTTTTTAAACTTGACCCAAATACCCGCAGGCAGTTTTCAATCGATTGCAATACATACATAAGTAACTATTACTTAACTGACGTTTGCAATGGATAAAAACCCAAAGTTGGTGATTAATTTTCCTTGCCAATGTCTTTACAAGTGGTATTTTTTTTTACTTTTTAAAGTTACCATTAACAATCATAGACAAGTGCCTAGTAGTTTTCCTCTACCGTTTAAAGCACTAAACTATACTAATTCCTACACTGTACACTGTTGGACATAATATTTAGGCGATCGAAAGCAAATGCCACTACAACATGATATCCATCTAGCTCACCAATAAATGTCTATTTTATCAAGCCGCTTTCCACCACTCACGAGTTTTAGTAATTTTAATTCTCAAACTCAAACTCAAAATATCTTTATTTCACATAGGCCTAACATACAGGCTCTTGCGAAACGTCGGTACCTATGATATTTGTTGCATAAGAATGGTGGTAACTACAAGTCGACTAAGTTTACGAGGCTTCCAAACGCGCCCTGCCGCTGAGAAGAAGCCCACAACAAACTCAGCCGGGTATTTTTTATGTTAAAGTATAAATACTAAATAGGCTAGCAACGACAACAGAGCAATCTAGCACTTATCAGTCAATTCCAAGGGATTGTGTCGCTAATATATTGTAGTATGCCTTTTGAATGAGTTCAGGCTTGACAAACCCTTTGAATTTATTAAGTGACATTTCAGATACATGATTTTGTAACTTATTATAAAATCTTATACAGTTGCATGCAAATGATTTGCTAATTTTAGATAATCTTGTGGCTACAGACAGACAGACAGCTTATATCACAAAATTGAGAATCACTAAAAATGGCTTCGCCTGCGTGCATTTCTGTTTTCATAATATTTGAAACTGTCAAATAGATCCCAGCAAAAACATTTTCATGTAAAATGTTGCCAAGACGAGAACATGTGGCTCACACTATCAAAAAGTTATCAGATCTCATGTAGAGCAAGACTTCTAACTCTACACGCCCTAACTCTATAAATCCTAACTTTATAAACTCTACACTTTAGTCAAAATATATTATGTCTTGGCTGGCGACATCATTTTCCGAGAATTTCGATTATCTGAAATAATTCAGGCCTAAGTTATAAGGGTTTAAAAATACGGCGAAACACTTCGAGAAAAGATAGGTAGTGCCCTCGCGCTTCGCTTGGCTCGTCTTGGCGGGGACACTACTGTGTCCCCAGATTTGAGGATAGGAGACAGACAGGACATAACAAACATTTCCAAGTCTAGATCATATCCGGTTTTTCCATTCATACGTAGAAGTAGTCAAATAGTCAGTACCTACCTATTAAAACAAATTATGTTACGATGTTAGGGGTCATAAAACTTTTGGGTTGGTTTATCCTAACCAACATATCTTTCATGATTTCGTGCCCTACAGATATATTAATACTCATTTTATAGCACCTCCAAGTGATCCAACCATATTGCTATTCGTAGAGTCTGAATGCTCAGACTACGGAATCACCTTATAGGCGCCGCGCGCTTCGTTTACAAGTTTCTTGTTTGTCAATAAAAAAACAATATTTATTTATGTCATAAATTAACGAAAACCTGGTTAATTACTAAGTTTACGAGAATCTAATATTTCCGTAAACAAGTCTCTGGTAATAAGTTCCTTGTTACGACAATGCTCGTTGCTTCTTGTCGTTTTTATCCTGGTTATGCAAATTTTTGTTTTTTTTCCGTTTTATTTACACACTAAAGTTATTCATTTTTTCCTTTGCGAGAATATTTTTATTGTTTTTCAATAATTAATGCTACCGATGGTACTTTTCCGGTTTCCTTATCAAACATAACGTAGCAAAGCATATTCGTACTATAACAAATAATAGGCTGTGTAAAAATAAAAAAAAATAGATATTTACAATTTTCTCAATTACATATTTTATACGAGTAAATTAGTTTTATGTAAAAAAAATACGAACAATCAGAACAGAACAAAGAACAATGTTTAAGGATCTTGTGCCGAAAATATTTTAGAAAACCTTTGGCATAATTTTACTAATCTTTGAAGTCAGAGATTGGTCCGTCAATCCCGAAAGAGAGCATAGAGTACTAGAGTAGGTATTTTACTGTATTTTAACTATATTGGCTCTATGGGAAATCAACAGCCTTCGCGTTAAGATGAAGGCTAAAATAGCTGATGATGGTGGCATTTATAATAATGCTGCTACCAAAATTAACTATATAAGTAAAACTTATATTTTTCCTCTCAGGGTTAAGAGTTATCATCGTAGAGATAATACTAACATGATAATACTAGTAAATCACCCGGCAAACTACAACCAATACTTTAGCACGTGATTCGTTTGCAACACATGTACTATCTCTAAAAACAAACGTAAACAGATTAAAGCACTGGTCATACTTGAAATGTGAAGCTAATGTGTTGAATAGCTTTGTCGCTGGGCTGTAAAGCGATTGAGATGCGATGCGATTGATGTATCCTAACGAGGTTGCTCTGGTTGACAGCAGAGACTCACATTTATATTCTTAAAGCCTAACAAATAAACTTTATACAGCTACCTTATAGTTAGTTATTAGTTTCGAGTACAACTACTTATTCCACCTGTATTCACATTAATTTGTAAGATAGGTTAAGTGTCTTTTGATCAGTGTTCTGATATTAAAAGCATCTAGGCGATTTTTTCTTTTGATACCTTTTGTTGTAGCTATACTTCGGCTTTAAATTCGATGCAGTAAAACGAAGTTTCGTATTTTACTAAACTCCTTTAATCCTCCTATGTTTCATCAAAATAAAATATTATACCTAACATGAGATAATTGCCTTTCAAAACAAAATAATATATATTTATGCGAAACACTTTGATTTTGTTTGTTTAGTTACAGTTAAAAACGTCATTTTACTGCATCGAATGAAAAGTCGGAGTATACAGTCACTTCTTTGTCAGCGGTGGGACAAGTGCCTAACATCGGTAGTCAGTAGGTATTCAGGGTTCCTCAATATAGTAGAAACTACAAATAGAACATTTATGGCTTCACACTCAATTTTTCTTACTGTGTTGGCAGTTATTTTTTGTAACGGTTCGTAGATATCACAATGCAAAATAAAACGGTGTAAAAAATCAAGCCTTTGACTTCTGAGTCAGTCTAACCAAAAGTTGTTTCAGCTCCCATTTATTTCGTTAATTTTGCGAATTGCTTGTTCAAAAGCTGAACTGATTGGATTGAAATAGACATTGAGACAGTTTAGGTATATACTACTTTAATAATTAAGATGTTCTATCAAAGATTATTCTAATCTTTGGTTCCATTTATCACACTCCTTCAGTCCTCGCAAGCAAAGTCGAGTAATCGACTTGATTTTTTAAATAGTTATTAAGTAGTTAGGTATAGTGACTCAACATCATTGCAATCATAAAAATTTGAAAATATTTTTATTTTTATTTCAAAAGGGACGAAAACCGGAGTGTTGAAATTTCAAAATGAGATAACTATACATAATTATATTGAGAAGGGTATCATAAGAAAGGGCGTTATTTGTATATTCTAAAACAGGTTTTTATTTATTTTTTATGGTTTTTATTCAGTTTTTGATTTATTGGGCAAACTGTCAAAAAAATGCTTACTTAAGGTAAAAGTTAGGTTTGCGGTTCGCCAACAAAAGTACCTACTTGTAAATTCAATGAACAAAAGTGATTATTTTCACGTTATACTTCTTTTATGGAACCCTCGGTGCGCGAGTCCGACTAACACTTGGCGAGGTTTTTTTTAATTAAAAAAGCGATCATTCGCCAATATTTTAACCTGTGAAGCAACCCAGCTGTCATAGCGTGAGAATCGATCCGTCAAGGTGAGCCGGGGTCGAAATGTGCCCACTTTCCACTCCCAAGGTCGGCTTAATTAAAAAACGGCGGTCTCTCAAAAACTTACCTTAAAAACCTTTTAGTGTTACAATAGAGGAGGACGCAACAGAGCCGTGTTTATTGTGTCGATAATAGAGCCTCATCGGTAAATAAAATCGTAATGAAACGACGATTCTACATTTAAGGTGTTGCGGCCCTACCAGCCCGCGAAATTCAAATTTTATTTAGTTTTTCGCAAATATTAGACTAACTACACATTGTAGATTTATGGCAATGCATTTTGCGGGCCTATTTCTTATGCATCTACACGTTTTTAATAGAAACTTTGCTCGAAAGTTCCCACGCATCTCATATTGGTTCCCGAAAGATAATTTTTTGCATTTTCCCAGATTTCGAGCTATCGGGGACCAATATGAAATAAATGAGTATTGTTGAGCAGAGTTTTTGTTAAAAATATGTAGATGCATAAACGTTGTGCCCGCAAAACACATTGCCATAAGCCTTCGATGTATAATTAGCCCACTATGAGCGAAAAACTAAATAAAATTTGAATTTTCGCGCCCGGATGGTACCCATCGCCCTAGGCGGTATACAAATATTATCTTTTTAGCAAAAAAGCAAAAATGGGACACTTATATGGTGAGACTTTGTCCGTACGACTTGGCACTGTCGATTATTTAAGTAACTATTAAAAAAATATATCGCCATGTTTGGAATAGAGTTTTACATATTTTCTTGCCAGTTTTTCTCGGTGCTTCTACTTAGTATTCCGAACCTAGCGTTAGAGTTTTGACTTTTCCTAAGATCCTGTAAATTAGGCCTATGTGAAAAACAATGTCGTTGCAATAAAAAAATTGAAAATTGTTTTTGTTTTTCTTTAAAAAGGGAAGATTTTTTTTTAACTGAGATGACTATACCGACTGGAGTATCATGGAGACTGGAAATAGCGTTCTGGTCATTCTAAAACAAATTTTTATTTATTTTTATGCATTTTTTTTTAATTTTTATGTGATTGTTCGTACGAAATGACGCAAAAATTCTACCTAAACATTATTCTTCCATTTTGTAGCAGTGTTTTCACCTCTTCCGTAATGCACTACGCAACCCTCAGTATGTGAGTCTAACTCGCACTTGGCTGTTTTTAATAAAACCCCTGTAACAAACAACAACATTTGAACAAACCAATACTTGTGAAAGTTATGTTTATTTATTGGTTCATGTTCTTTAATGAAGTAATTAGTAAAGCAAAGTTTTTTTTTCACAAAATATTAAGAAAATTTTATGTTATCTATGCCTACGGGCTTGTTAAGTATTCTTGAGATGAATTATTTACATAGTTTTACAAAGTAAGTAGCAAAGTAGCAAAGTGCCACCGCGCGGCACTTTGTGTCAAAATTGAAGGCACCCTTACAGAGGTTTCATTTCGGAGTAGTCATTTTAATTTAGTTAAATATATGAAACAAAACAAAACGTACAGTTCAAAATAACAAGTGTATTTTTAAATAAGAAAATAAATTGACAGGTTTGTATAAATTAAAGTTAATATAAGGAATTAAATAAATAACTCAAATAACGAGTTGCACCCCAATAAATTACTCTTTTCAGGTTTAAATTGTCTGCAAATTAGTGCACGAAAAATGTTTCTCGTTTAGAAATATATTTTTTTCATTAATCTATTTTATGTTCGGTAAGTATAGAAAAATCACGCTCGATGTAACTCGTGGAAATATAATTTATACAAAGGTTAAGGTATACGAGTATATAGGTACAGTAACAAATATAAGGTTAGATTAACACATTGAAATAAATGTCCGTCTTCTTTATGACTGTCGTATGTTAAACGATGAAAAAAAGGAGCAAATATGAAAAAAAAATGAAAATTTAGTCGGAGGTGGTAACTAGCCGGGAAAACTATAGAACATAGAGTGTAAAGGCAGTGAAAACTCTTCCCGGGACTACATAAATGCTAAAATTTTCCACACACACAATAAGTCAAAAGCTCCCTTTTTTAATGGATCGTTAACTTCGTCCTTGAGCGTTCTGTGTAAGGTTGCATTTCCGCTGTAATTTCATTCCTTCATTGGAAATGCACACATTGCTTTACATTTCTGCTTTTCTGTTTACGCTCAAGTGGAAACGCAGCCTTATGCTCAAAGGCAAGAAAATATTTCCCCAGCTGCAATAACTGTGGAGGCGACTAGCTTAGCGTCCAAAGCTTTGTGCGTTAAGTTATCTTATCCTAAGTTATCTTAGGACCCTACCCTCAAGCATTCTCTACTGCAAATAAACTGAGACGCTAAGCTACTCGTCTCCTAAAAAACTTCTATCTTCTCTACTGTAACAAAGTTACAAAGATTTTTCAACAAGCTTCTGTGTATATTGCTTACTTATGTAAGTAAGAAACAAGCGCGATACATAAATTATTATACAATTGAAGAAATGTATCATTCGAGCAATAAAACACAAAAGAGATTGCTCCGCACCGCAGTGCCTGCACCTCTCACTCTTGCGCAACGCAATTAATTCACAACAACTTAAAAATAGTATTACAAAAAACTTAAATAAATCATGACATGGCGCGACTGACTTAAATTACCTTAATTAATCTTAAAAACATGTAAAAGGACGGTTGGTTCGGCGCTTCGTGGCATCCCATGTTTATCGTACTGACGGCGGGTAAGCGCGGACGGTAGTGTTCTGATATGTTACTGAAGAGCATACCCGATACAGTACACAGGTAGCTGTACGTTTAGGTCTGTTATGTAAGCAAACGTGGAGCGGGCATCCATAGATCGCAATCCAATTTACGCAACGCGCTCATCCCGCCGCGCCATCGCCTTCTCCCACGTCTCTCACCGCCAGATGTCGAGTCTACAAGCGTCATGTCGATTTTGCCTGTTTGAATTTTGTGCTACAACTCTAACATACTCGGATGAAAACTCCCCACGGCGCGCGCCCTGCCGGAGCCGCAATAAATACGCGGTAATAAATTACTACACACTACGCACTTAAGCTACTTAAATAGGCCTATCTAAATGAGCTTCGATCACAATCCTCGCCGAGGCGATCCTCGGCGTCGACTACCAGGTAACTATCATGACTCATCCAGCTCACTCTCTCCACGAACATTCCTTTATAAACTAAGAACTCGACACGCGATCACGAATCGTTTCCTCGTGGATTAAAAACCAGGTGGTCAGCACGTGAAAGGTGGTTATCCAACGTGATTAGAAAGGTGTCACGGTCGACGGGCGCTTTCTAGCGCGAGTACAGCGCGAGGTCCGAAATTCTCCGCTGGCGAGCGGCGGCGTGGAAGCCCCGGGTTCCGTCCGGGCCCGTCGGCGTGCGCGGCTCGAAGCGCGGCGTGCACGACAGGCGCCGCCCGCCGCACTCCGCGCCGCTCAGCGAGCAGCCCGACAGCCGCCGCGCCAGCCAGCCCTCCGCGCTGCTGGCGCTGCCCGTGCTGACCTGCGACGCGCGCCGCGACCCGCAGAAGAACGACACGCCCGAGTCCGAGCTGTGGCTGCACGTGGACGGCCGGCGCGGCACCCACGTCTGGATCTCGGGCGAGCGCGGCGCGAAGAACCCGCTCGAGTTGCGCCTGTAGAACGGCGCGGGCGTTCCGTATCTGTAGTCGTATTCGGGCTCCGAGCCGCTGCAGCACGAGGAGTACTCGCACTCGTGGCGGCGCGGCGCGGGGCGGCGCACCGGCGTCTTCCGCTTCGGCTCCCGCGGAACGCCGTTCAGCTCGTACACCCGCATGCCGTCCTCGTCCGAGCTCTGCAGCCGCAGGGCGCTCCTGGCGGCCTCGGACTCGGTAAACTCGACCAACGCGCACACACAGTTCACCAAGCTCGGGTTCTTATTCAGGAATTGCCGAACGTCGGCCGGGACCGGGTTCCCGGGGCGGAGCACGCGGACTAGAGCGATTTCACCGCAGCTCGCGAAGAGCCTGGACACGTTCTCAACCGAGGGCTTGTCGATGGGCATCCGGACGGCCACCACGGTTCTAGACGGAGTCGTCTCATCGTACGCCGGCAGCGGTTCGATGCGACGCAGCTTCGTTCCCAGCTCGTTGATCTCCAGCTTCGTGGAGCTCTTCAGGGCTTCGGCCACCACTCGCCAGTCCTTGGTCAGGTGCTTGACGCGCTTGAAGCTGGATATCAGCTTGAGGGAGACGTAGCCCTCCTTGTTGCGGCGCACGTGCTTGAGGAGGAAGGCGTCCTTGGTGATGTTGGCGTCGGAGAAGTAGAACTCGACCTGCGCCACGATGCGCGCGGCCAGCTCCGCGTCGGGCGGCGCGTAGGGCGGCTCCTGCGCGTCGGGCACCACCTCGCAGCCGGAGTCCTTGCCGCCGCCGGAGCCCGCGTCGGACGCGGAGTCGGATAGCTCGGCGTTGTCGTCGGTGGACGGGCGGCGGTCAGAGGCGATGCCCTCGTCGGGCTCGGGCGCGACCTGGCCGGGAGGGGTCGCCTCCATGTCGATAGCGCGTGGGTTCACCACTTTAGCATAACAGGACGTGCGACTCGCTCGATAGCGCGGTACGACTGCGGGCGCGCGGCGCGCACGACACTGTTTTATAATATCGGAGGGATGCGCGCGCGGTAAAAGGCGCCCGGAACCCGGCGAGATGGCATTGCAGACTCCGAGACGCGGGCCGTGCGTTAATCGCTGTTTACTTCACATGCGTCGGCGGCCGAGAGCGGGCTCGCGGGCCGTACACCGCGCGTGCAGCGCCGGCGCGACGCGCATTCACATCGGCCGCGGTGTCACGCACCTCATTACGGTCGCATCGATGAATAAATTAATTATATCACTGTGCACGCGATGATCGGGCGGATCCATGCGAATCCGTGCTACGGCTCTAGATTCGCGTGCGTGCGGATTGTTACAAATTACTTAGATAACGTAGAATTTTAGTACTTAATATAATTAAAATACCTTATGTGTCCTAATTACTCCACACTACGTCGTTAAACACGTATGTCATAATTCAGTACCTATGTAGGACTCATTTAAACCAATAGTTAAACATGTAAACAAAACGACGTGTCACAGGAGCCTTTGTATGCTAGGCCTATGTGAAATAAAGAATTTTTCTATTCTATTCTATTCATGCAAAGACGTTTTTTATTTTTTTTTTATTTTTTTTGTAACATTTTATTACATATGAATTAAGTACCTAATAGTTTTGTTGCTCAACAATAAATCAAATCTAAGTACTTACTTTATTACCAAAATTGCAATGTAACTGCTAAATTAAAATGATTAACAGCTAGTTTCTACCAGTTGAACAAAACAATTGATAAGAGATTTTTCATTGGAACTCTTCAACCTTTAAAGATTTCGTGCCGAACGCGGAGCAACGCCTCTATCAATTAAAATAAATCTGTATAAATAATACAATTAGCTCCATCTGACTGTAACTAATTCAAATATTTGCATTATCTTATATGTAGGTCGCGGCTTTATCAGCTAATCAAGAGCTCCGTCAGTAGTTACACTACGACCAAACTGGTTATATTGTTTGGTAACGTTCAGTTTTGGACCACTCCTCAAAACACATGTGACATTAGCAACATATCTGCAGGCTATACTTGTACATGAGCTCAATATCAACATGTGGCAACTGGTAACATTCCATCAACATTTACTGAAACTCTTGTTACAAGGTTATTGCAGTTGCGAATAATTTTCCCTACAAAAAAGCAGATTTCTTATAACAATTAGGTCATCTTTAAAACGCTGTTCTTAATCTTTTTTTGACAACTTTTGCGCTTGACGACGGATATAACTGGTTAAAAAAACTGATAAGGGTCTGAAACCATGGCGATAACCTACTGATCTTAGTGATCTTCAAAATAGGTCAAGTGCAAGTCCGACTCGTACTCGCAGGGTTCCATACCATTCTTCTAAGGTACATTCTACCATCAATAAAAAAGTCTGTAAAAATTGTCTTAATTGATTACGACCAAAAAATATTGATTCGGACTTCTGCATTATACGACAATACTAACTTACTTATAAGTTATAGTAGAGTAGATACTAGAAGAGCCCCAATGTTACTCTATTGATAGGGTAATATTGGGGCTTCTGCACCATCGACCAAAAACAAGCAAAAAAATCATGTTTGTTGCATGGGAACCCCCTCTCATATTTATTTTATTCTGTTTTGTTTGTTATTATAGCGGCAACAGAAATACATCATCTGTGGAAATTTTAACTGTCTATAATAACTATCACGGTTCAAGAGATACATCCTAGTGACAGACGGACGGACGGTCCAACGGACAGACGTCGGAGTCTTAGTAAAAGGGTCCCGTTTTACCCTTTAGGTATGGAACCTTCAAAATGGTAGGTAACAATTTAATGTCGCCTACTTAATGGTTGCTCAAATTAGAAGATGAAAAATGTTAGGTTTTTTTTTGTAGATAGGCTTGCGCTCGACGACAATCGTGCCTGATGGAAAGCAATGATGAGGTCTAGGTTGGAGCACACTTGCCTATAAAATGCCTATTCACTCTTCTCTTGAAGGCACCCAGATTATACTTGGCTGGAAACACGGAGGCTGGAAGGGCGTTCCATACCTAAGCGGTTCGTATCAGAAACGTGGAAGAAAAACGTTTCGTGCGAGTTTGTTGGATGTCCACCACATAAGGATGCCACCGCTCTCGGCGTCTTGCAGTCCTAAAGCAGAAAGGTGAAGGAGGTACAAGGTTATGTAGTTCCTGAGCACACTCACCAAAGTATATCCTGTAAAAAACTGCTAAACTGGCAACATTGAGGTACTACTAACAACAGCAGCGTGGGCTGAAATAACTAATTTTAGCAAGGGCTCTAACATCCCCGTAGAAGCCTATACATGTTAAAGGGATTAAGCGATCGTTACCCTACCCAGTGGCCTGTATCGACCATCGACTGAGCGTTGGGTAACAACCCTAATTGGCTTACCGATGCCTACTCAAACTTCGCAGAATATTATTTATTATACGACATTTCGGGACGGGAATCGACGGGAATCGAACCCGCGACCTCCCACTCAAATCTGAGCGCGCGTCCCCTGCACCAGGGAGGTCGTCAAAAAGAAAGCAAATAAATTGGTAAACCTTAGAAAAATTACCCGTATCCTTTGAACAGGAAATTCATTACGTTTAACAATAATATTGACTAACCATTGATGGCTAAACCTTCCATTTATAATTTTAACCTTAGGTGGTTATAACCGTTCACTGCAAGCATTGATTAATTAATAATTGCAATTACAAAAGTATAGAGTTTTTTTTCTTTGATTTTCCTCGTAGATTGTTTGTTGACCTTTTTTTATAAATATCGCAAAAATATCTAGGTACCTACGTAATAAATAATTAATCTGATGTTTATTAGTTTAATGATGTCAATTATTTTATTTTAATTAAAATGATGTTAATAATATTAATTAATTCGATTTAATATACATAATAATGATAAGAAAAAATACCTACTTAGAAATAATATTAAAATCTTTAAAAGTGCGACTTGAATAGATACCAAAAATAGGTACCAAATAATAATATAGCTAACTAGCTATATTATTATTTGGTACCTATTTTATTGAATTTCTCAGCCTGATTAGAAGTCCTGTGAACTAAAATGTCTCCCATACATTCGTAATACCAAAATCATTCCGAAATACTTTTGTTAAACGAAATTGTAAACGAATTTAGTTTTGCTTATTTTTATGTCAAAGAGGACATGTTTTCTGCTTATTTGTTTTGTAATAAAAACAACACTATCTCACGTCGCATTAGTTCAGGAGCACAGTGTTTATTGTCCAGCTAAAGAAAAACACCAGTTAATAAAGAAAGTTACAAGTTTTCATTCATAATTTTTGGTATAAATGTAGTCGACCAAAGTTATAAAAATTTTGATCAAAATTGATTATTAGAAGTATTTCCGAACCAAATATGGCCAGAATTATAGATTATTACTATATGAATCCGAATAACACCACAACATGAACGAAATATGCACGAAATAAAAATGATTTTGGTATTACGAATGTTTGGGAGACATTTTAGTTGAGTGCACGAATTACAAATGATTTGGTATTTTGAATGAATGGCAAAATCGTAGTTCACAGGACTCTTACTCGTAATTTTGAATGTAGAATTACATCTCTATATGTGAAGTCTCTCGTCAGGGAAACTTTTCGGAGTTAAAAAAAATAGAGGAGACAATCGAAAAAGGAAGCGATATTTTGAGATCACTTGTTGCAGTGTTTTGGTTTTCTACAACAAGGTTTGGTTTGGTGGTGTCCATGAGAATTTTCCCTCAGAGGGAAAAAAATGTGTGCGTTTGTGAAAAATATACTTGGTGAAGGAAAACCTAGCCTGCCGGCAGTTCGCCATAATGTTCTCAAAGATTATGCGAAGCTCGCTAACTCCCACTTGGCCAGCATGGAGAAGCCAAAAAAAAATCAAACCAAATCAAACAAACCCCTCTTATTCTAAAGAGAGACTATATTTCTGAGAAAAAGATCTCTATATACTCGTAGGTATCGTATCTACATACGAAATCAAGGAGCAAGTTTCAAGACCAGTTTTTTCAATTTCCTTTCAGTTACATTTTGAAAGTATGACTTGTAATTATTTTGAATATTGCGAAATCAGCAGCTATTCTCCGTAAGTCTTCTGAAGCCCTAGTACTCAGTGACGCAACCTACTTGTTCGGTGACCCGCCGCAATAGGATTTTTTTATCAGGTCACACCGTAAACCACCGTGACCGACATTACGAGTAATTAAAGGTTCAAATTAAAATAGCGACCGCAAAGTAAGTACACATGCGCACAAAAATACTCCTAAAAAAACTAATCACACTATGTATAAACTAGTTATCTAATACCCATAACACAAGCTATCGCTTACTTTGGGGCTAGATTGCAATGTGTGTAATGTCCTGATATATCTACATATATTTATTTATTTTATTTAACTCAAACGTTTAAAATTTGTAGAGTTCCGAAATTCGCAAGAGTTTCTTTAAAAGGGCTTTTCCACTAAAGACATGCTGCATTGATACAACGTTATGTGTCAATCGCATCAATAGATTAAGGTGTTGCGGCCCTACCAGCCCGCGAAATTCAAATTTTATTTAGTTTTTCGCAAATATTAGACTAACTACACATTGTCGATTTATGGCAATGCATTTTGCGGGCCTACATCTTATGCATCTACACGTTTTTAATAGAAACTTTGCTCGAAAGTTCCCACTCATCTCATATTGGTTCCCAAAAGATAATTTTTTGCAGTTTCCCAGATTTCGAGCTATCGGGAACCAATATGAAGTAAATCCTATACCTTTAAACGAGCAATTCTTGTATATATATATATATTTCTATATAATATGGATCTCGGAAACGGCTCGAACGATTTTCATGAAATTTAGTATACAGCGGGTTTTGGGGGCGATAAATCGATCTAGCTAGGAATCTTTTTTTAGAAAATGTCGAATTCACCAAAAAAAAATGTGACTCCTGCTGCCATCTATTGACCAGTAGCTATACTACCGAGCGAAGCTCGGTCACCCAGATATTGAGTATTGTTGAGCAGAGTTTTTGTTAAAAACATGCAGATGCATAAAAGTTGTGCCCGCAAAACACATTGCCATAAGCCTTCGATGTATAATTAGCCCACTATGAGGGAAAAACTAAATAAAATTTGAATTTTCGCGCCCGGATGGTACCCATCGCCCTTAAACAAATGAATCTAGCGATTATAACTTACTATTCTAATTACTGTACAAGTCTTGCCCGCGTGGATTGGTGCCAAGAATATTGGCTGCATTTCCGCGTTGAACAGCTAGGCTGATACGTTGCGCAAAAATGAGCCAACCCTACCTTAGCTATTAACCTATTAACCTAGCAATTAACCACGGGTATAGCTCTCGAAGGATTTTTTACTTTTTTACTTTAATTATCTCTAAATTCATACCTATTTGTAGTTGATAAAAGTAAGACCTTCATACATGAACGTCTTTTAACCTCAAGGTCAGTCAGTGCATGTACCTACTTATTGTTAAACAACTTTTTGTTTGCAGATAATATTTTTAGCACTCGAAAGGCGGATAGGACGACCCTACCGGTGCAATATTTTAATATAACAAATGAAAATGGTTCTTTGGAAGCTATGTTATAAGGTTCATAGTTATTGATAGGAAAACAAGACATCTACTTTTCCGATAGTTATGTAATGTTCTAAATGAACACTATTTTCAATTGCCACGTCAACAGCCTCGGTAGCGCAGTAGGCAGCGCGTAAGTCTCATAATCTTAAGGTCGTGAGTTCGATCCTCACCCGGGGCATAACTTTTGTAATTTTTTTTGCATTGCCTTTGCTTCAAATCTCAGTATTTACAACGAATATATAATATTACTAACGTGTATCTATCTATGCCGACAGTCAAGATTTTTTTTGAAGAAAAAATTAATCCTGAAGCTAACTGAAAAGAGAAAAAGAAAATTATAACGTAAGTACCTACAGGCATTCGTACAGGAGTCGTATATCAATTAATTTAAATAATACTATTCAAGTAGTAGGGAATTTTTTAATGGTCTTTACTGACATTTTTTGTTTCATGCCCTTTTGATGAAATTCATCAAAACAAAAAGCTTTGGGAAATGAAAACAGCATAGGCAAGAAAACAGTGGCGGCAAAAATGGTGACGGAAAATCAAAACGGACAAAAATTTTACTAATCATGTCCTCCACAAAGTACTCTAGTAAACCGGCACTATAATAAAATCCGCAACCTTTGTAACGCAATAAACAGTCTTTGCGTATTTTTTGTCTAAAAACTTCCTGATTGATGGTAGGTTCTTACATTTTCCGCACTCAGATAATACATATTATTTATTTTGTAAATTCACTCTTTTTAGAGAGTCTTGTCTTCAATATCGTCTTCAACTTTATAGCGCTTGTAAAAGTATTGTTTGAGAATTGTCTGATAGAACTTCAGCCTGGGGCCGTACTACCATCCCCTATTGTCATAGATTTAAAATAGGTCGTCGCTCGCGCTCCGACTAGATAGAGCCCTACCCAACAACGACAGCTCCGTGAATGCGGTAACTTTTTTTGTAGTGTGAGTGTCAATTTGAAATTTGTATTGATGCGGATGCTAGTGAGCGTGAAAAATTGTGTAGGTATAGCGACCAATGACATATTATTCTCTTTAGCCAATGGTAGCGATGGCTCGGGTTTGCCAATTTAGGCAAAGTATTTTTGCCGCACTTTTGAAGTCAAGTATTATTTTGACATTTTCATTCAATGTCAGTATGAAAATTTTAAAACAATATTACAATAAGGCCCGGTTTCCACCGGAGCGGAGCGAAGCTGTGTTCGAGTAACCAATCAGATTTCGTCATTTTGCAGACATCTCCGAAACTAAGGTGAGAGGAAACTAACGATAAACCTCTTTAGCATAGATATAATAGGTAGATACTCGCATATTGCGAGCAATGAGGTATACATAGGTAAATAAATAAATTTTCATTTCA
This sequence comes from Coenonympha glycerion, assembly GCA_963855885.1. Taxonomy (NCBI): domain Eukaryota; kingdom Metazoa; phylum Arthropoda; class Insecta; order Lepidoptera; family Nymphalidae; genus Coenonympha; species Coenonympha glycerion. The sequence goes on from OY979631.1 coordinate 16,587,905, forward strand.
TCTCATTTCATAATATTATAATAATAATTCATCGTCAATCGTTTTCTCCTCAGACCTATAGTCTTTACTTTTCACCAAAAAAGGAACTCGTACCTTCAATTCAACGCGGAACTAGCAATAAACTTACCTATCTATATCACAAAATACTTCTTTATCGTCTCAAAGTCCGTCCGTTTTCCTGTCCCATGCGTGATTATGCATGGAATATGTAACGAATAATTTAGTATTCGTCTCGAATCTCAGTTCGCGAGCGAAGGTCAAGTGCCAAGATCTCGGCCGTTTCTCAAGACCCGCAGCAAAACAATGTGTCATCGCTGTTTGAATTCTTAATAACTTATTGCCTGCGTCTTAAAACAGGGTCTTCGTTAATTAATTTTTTGTTAATAATTCATAACATTAGCATGGGGATAAACAAACATGCGCACAAAATTGCATGCGCATAATTATACAAGATATATACGATGAAGATTAATCTGGTTGGTCCCTTGCGATGTGAAAGTTTGTGATTTTGTATGTTTGGATAATTGTTAGTTGTTACTCAATACATTATTAAACCGATTTGGCTAGGAATTAACATAGATTAAACCCTGGATTAACATACCTATAGGAAAAATCCACGGTTTCATGGAATTTGTGAAAAACCTATAGCTACAGTCCTAAAACCTATAGCTACTCTAGCCATCTATAGCTACAGCTATAGGTAGATTGTTGTTCAAATTTTTCTTGTTATTGAAAAATTGAGAACCAAAGCGGGCACGGGAACGGGTAACTCACGATGCCCTCGAGATTTTAGGAAAACATAAATTCACACGGATGGAGACGTTGCTGAAATACAGTTTCATTTATAGAAGTAATTTTGACGACCTCCGTGGCGCAGGGGACGCACGCCAGGATTCGAGTGGGAGGTCGCGGGTTCAATTCCCGCCACGGGCCACTTTGGAATTTTATAATTTCTAAATTAGCTCAGGTCTGGTCTGGTGGGAGGCTTTGGCCGTGGTTAGTTACCACCCTACCAGCAAAGACGTACCGCCAAGCGATTTAGCGTTCCGGTATGATGCTGTGTAGAAACCGTTGGGGTGACTTAACTTCTTACCCCTTCCAAGTTAGAGTACGCTAACATCTTCGACTGCATCATCACTTACCAGTGAGATCGCACTCAAGTACTAACTTGTATAGCATAAAAAAAAGTAGCTTAACTATAATTGTTTAATTTACAGATACCTCTGATTAAGATAGTGGATATTTTAATCATACCGAACAAAATCATTTCGATTCTTGATTTCTGAGATATTAAGATTTTCCGCTCTGTGGGCTGATTCTCTATAGTAACCCTCACTGGGTTGTCAATTTACAAAACGGAGCCAAAAATCCTATTTAGGTATTTTCCTTGCACAGTTTAGCAACAAGCAAGGTATGTTGATATATACCTTACCAACCTAGGTTGGTAACTTGTCCACAAAGAATGCAAAAATAGGATTCTTGCCGGCGTTTTGTTAGTTAACTAGTAGAGTAGCTTATACTGAGAAAATGAAAGAAACAGAATCAGTCCACTGGTGTTTTTTTCTCAGAACTTTCGTAGATAAAGCCCTTGAAGTGAACTTAGAACTACTAGACAAAACACTAAAATTAAAATTAGCCTATTACTAAATTTAAATACACCTCGTTATCTCTCGTGCAGTGACGTTGACAAACAGCTGATTGTTATTTCTCGCTTAATCGCAGTTTAATGAGATGTTATCGCGACATTTATTAGTAGAGACAGTTTCAGAGAGATACAATCAATTTTTTATTTACATCAGCTAGAGGTCATTCAACGTTGTGACCTCAGCCTACGATCTCAATCGGGTTAATATATTTCAATCACAAAATCTTATCGGAAAGTTTCGCAAATGTAAATAATACACCTGATTGTTTTGTGTGTGACATTTTACAAAACTGTGTCGTACATATAAAAGTATACCTACGGAAATTCCCAAAATTTTTTTTTTTCACAATTGCGTTGAATTCATAGGAATTAAATACTTAACGATTAATCGAGGGACTTTCAGGATCAAGGATTTAACCTTAGATCAAAATGGTAACATGTATATATGTCAAACATAAGTTACATGCAAATTTCACAAAATTCATTTGGCCAGGTCTGCAGGTCTGGTGAGAGGCTAGAACCAAGGCCAGTCTAGGGCTTTCTAAGGCTAGTAGCTATTCTGTAAATATTTGAAGCGTCTACCTGTTGCTGTTATCAATATCGAGCAAAAACAAGCAAATAAATCGCGTTTGTTGTATGGGATGGTATGCCCCATATCTATTTTATTCTATTTTTTAGTAGTAAAATTTTTTTTAGTAACAAAAAAGCATCAGCTGTGAAAATTTCAAGTTTGTTGCTATCTCGGTTCAAGAGATACAGCCTGGTGGCAGACGGACGGACGGACGGACAGCAAAGTTTTAGTAAAACGGTCCCGTTTTTATCCTTTGGGTACAGAACCCTGAAAAACATTGCAGTATCACATGCACATACAAACATTGTTAACAGGCAAAACCCATTTACCTCGTGTGTCGTGTGTGTCATGTGACCTAGACACAGTGCGCGATGCAGGAAGAGACCTTGCGCGCAGGAAATGCTCGCGGGGATAAATTAGTCCGTGATGTTTTGCGGTGATATGGCTAAAATTCTACGACATTGTTACGAGAAATTTCCTTAATGATAAACGATTTGAAGACTTCCCTAACGCAGTGGTGGTTGCTCGGATTTGAGTGGGAGCTAAAGATTGGGCCCTAAACCTACATTGCGCACATCAAAAACGTCCACAAACATGTTGAGTGAGTGCTCTCAGCATGCTGTAGTTTCACTTGTGACAGAGAGAGTGACAACGTGTCACACAAGACAAAAACGTGGACGTTTCTGGAGGGCTCATCTAGTGATTTAAATCTTTAGTGGGAGTTCCCGAGTGTTCTTCCTGGATTTTCTTGGAATTATACTGACATGTTCTTAGTTCTTAATTTCCTTTAGTCGCAGTTGTAGTTTTCAATTACAAATCTACAAAAATCGTGGGTGTTTTAAATTTTTTAATTTTACATTTGTAAATAAGTGGGTACACCTAATTATTCCGATTATAAAAGAAGAAGAAGGAGAAGGTAGTAATTCTTTGCGGATATTTTTAGATACAAATAATTTTCGAATTTACATTCCAAAATTTTCTATAAGATCTGTGACCATTTATGTGTCGCCTGCTATGTAGATTGTAGATACATAAAGTTAACTATTTAAGTAAGATTTCCACATATCGTCGATCTAGGTCACACAGACCTAGGTAATATCTAATGCCTAAGCAAGAATTCCACTCAAAATCAGGTTCCTGATAAATTCCGTCTACATACAAACATACATAGCTACCTACGAGTGCGAACCATAAGAGTATGAGGTTGAGCGCATTTTCTTCAGGCTGATTTAAAATTGTTGACTGTTATGAATTTATATATTTTGTAAATTGTTATAATTGAAGTGAAAACTTCATTAGGCCGTCCGGCATTTTTGAGATGGGAAAAAGCCTTGCAACTCGCGCCACTGTTACCTACCGTAACCGACATCTCTATTGAGAAAAAACCATTAAACTCGCTGCATTGTTACGATTATTAAACGCGCTCCATCTTAGATTGTATGTTCACTTTCCATCAGGTGTTTTAAACAAATTGTGTATACATATTATATAGAACCCTAAAATAATAGACTTGACAACTCCCACGCACCTAAAATGTCCGATTTTTAGTGGCCGGTAGCTAATGCTCGTTTTCACCAACGGCTAAGCCGATAGGTGGCGGTTTTCACTTACAACAACTGTCAGTTAAGGGCTTAGGTGTCCCTTTAAATGTTGGTGAAAACGATCATAACAGTCGGTAATTAAGTAACAGTAGGTAGGTATGAGTACTTTATATTTATTAATTAATGAATTCAGCGGATAAGGCATACAAGAATTACTGAATCATTTCGTATGTAACATTGCCATTTGCGGCCCTCAATGCCGGTCGGAAGGAAATAAGGTCGAATAAGACATGTTATCAATAACGACGGTGCAACCGTTTAACTGTAGGATTTTTAATGACTATTGAATTTCTACAACCAAGTCCTGGGTTCCTTTCTCGTTATATAATAATATTATTGACACCGGTGAAAATTCGTTGGTTGCATATCCTTTCAAAAGGCCCAAATACAGTTATTCAGCCCCATAAACTAGTATCGATGACAGAAGTCATTGCGGGCATATTCACACCGTTCACAAAAGTTTACTACGATAGAAGTACACTTCGCACGGTTTTTTGCCCATATCTCGGCCACTGACCATACAAATTTCACAAAAATCTATACAGCTCCTTGGGTTAGTACTACTAATCGATAGAAAAATTCAATAGGTTGTTTGCAAGTTATCGTTCCGACTAACTTGCTTGCTTGCTTACTTGTCGACATGTCTCTCGTGACTGAAAGCACCGATTTTGATGCGGTTTTCGCCAGTAGACGTGAAATTTCAAGCACAAACTGCTATCAGCGATACTTATGGGTCTAGCGATTAACCCTGGTCTGCCAGGTCAAAAATACTGTTTTCGAAATTCTACCAAAAGCAATATATTCACTTCGGAACGGTGTGAATATTATGATAATTGTTGGATAATTGTTATTTATTGTAACTGATTTGTTTCTTTTGTTTTCCTGAACGGATTTATTTCTCTTCACCAGTCTCACGGCAAAACTACTGAACCGATTAAGTTGCGGAATGGAGACAATTTTTACTATACTATTTAGAGATACACAGGCACAGATATACTAAAGACAGGGCGAACAGCGCGAAAAAATGTCGCCAGTTTAAGGGAGCAAGAATGACTATTTTGCACCCTCCCCCGTCAGTAGTCAGTATAGGTAGATAGGTAAAAACCTATTTCTTTTTTTTAATCAATACATATAATAAATCTGTTGTTTGTCTGTTTGTCTGTCTGTTTGTACGGGCTAATCTTTGGAACGGCTGGACCGATTCCAATGAAATTTTGTGTGGTGGTAGCCTATGTCCCTGGTCAACATATAGGATACTTTTCATCCCGGTAAAATAAAGAGTTCCCGTGGGATAGTTAAAAAACTGCAATTAATTTAACAGCTTTGTAAACAACAACTAATGAACTTAATTTAATAAAATTGGTTATGCTGATACCTTATGTTGCCTTTTTAACACAATATATATATATATAGTAAAACTTATTAATCCAATCGAGTTCCCGCGGGAAAGAAAACATTACAAAAACAGTTAGCAGGCGTCTTTCAAGTAACGGATTTTAATGAAATTTTATGATCCTACTTTATATATATGCCCGGTCAACATTTAAGATACTTTTCATCCTGAAAAATTTGAGAGCACCCGTGGAATGTTTAAAAAAACTCATAGCTACTTATCTACGTAGCACAATCAAAACGGGGTCGAAATATCGACAGTTTAAATCGTTCTTTTGATCGTGCAACTAAGTATAACTATACAAGATAACCCGTACGTAGCAGGAACGGGTTGCTACGTACACAGCAGCGCATCAGAATGCTTAATTACAATATCTGGGCGTTGGTATATCTCAGAATAAGATAAGTTTGGTTAGTATAGATATTACAATCCACGATGACACGCCCCACTCTGTCTTACTCCATGCGAATTGAGTAACATGAGCGATTTCGACAGAGTGTATAAGTAGAGGAAGACCAAAGAAGATATAGGTAAATTGTGTGAAAGAAGATAGCACGTTGACAGGAGAGATTGGAAGAAGACTCCTTTACGGGTCCATCGAACCCAGGGACCACTCATTTATCTTAGGAAAAATTAAAAAATTCCACGGGAACACTTTTGTAAAAAAAACGAACTGCACGCGGGCGGAGCCGCGGGCAACAGCTAGTTAATAATAATATTGCAGGGAAGGTGACCACAGACAAAGATAAAAAAAATTTAAAAAAATAAACATGTATTTCGCAAGAGTTTAGACAAATGTCGCTACATTATCTTGTATGAAGAACGTTTACTTAAAATGTTCGGATGGGCCTATCTTGACTATTTTATCTATTTACACAGGCAATTTTTATCTATAGGAAAATCTGAGATCCTGAAAAACCTAAATTATCTCCCACTTCTCTACCTTGCAACATATTTTTGTTCAAGTATGAATTAAAGTGATAATAGTTTATTATTTTATAAGCCAAAACAAACAACACATGTTTTTCTAAATCCTCACCTAGAAGAGGCGTCTCTAGGTCACAGACCATACATATCACATTCATCTCCAAATGTGTCCGGAGAGATAGATTGCCTTCCAAAATTAATGTTAACGAATAGTTCAGGAGATGACCTGTAAATATTAGCTAGACTTGTCTATCTACTGTACGACCTATAGCGTCTACATCCAGTTCATAAACAATCCTAAAATAGCTCAGAATAGGTGCAAATGCAAAATAACAAATCAAATGCAATATTTAGAAAAAAATATATGTATATTATGTAAAAAGACCCTCCTATTTAGTGCGTACCATTGGTGTCACAAAGCAATAATTTTAAGTTCAAAAGAAAAATATTTTTTTTTGCAAACGCGGCGGGGATTGATAAACTAGTAAAGCAATAAAGAATTACATAATAGACCTGTAATATACCCAAGACGCGTTGGACCGCGAGAAAAAGTGTCTATGTAAACAGTTTATCGGTGTCAAAAATGTTTGTTTTGACACCAATAGCGTCAGTAGTAAGCCGACCGCAGTATTATCCATACACTGCGGTCGTCGCCACAGATCACTTAACTTCTCAATAGTCTGCTCGCACGTTTCCATGGAGACGGTTTTCGCCATATTGTGACGTACCTATTAGTAGAAAATTTTGAAAGGCGATGTTTTCTTGTGTGAAGAAGGTTTGCGAAAAATGTGCCGATGACCATATCCTCTGATTTCTTATCGGTGAACTACTTAAAAAGATTTTTTATTCTACGTTGGACATCATGGATGTTTTTACGATAATCATCTAACTATCTATGAAAGTCACATCAAAATCGATCTATCCGTTTTAAAAATAAGCGCTTCCAGACAGACTTCAGTTTTCAAACACATATTTTTGTCATTTTGTTGATCAAATAATCATAATATTATGAGCTCTATGTAATTTGTATGCTAAGTAGATTGATATTTGACATACCTATTCGTGGTGCTAAAATTCGCAATTGAATAGGCACTAATTGTTAAAGTACACACTGCGTCGTGTACTATATACACACTTTAGTGGTGCCATAAGCTTTATTAGTGTTGGTACTCGAGTGGTTATAGGATTTGCGTCGGCCGTACCTTGGCCTATAATCTGTGAAAGAGGACCATTTATCAGCGGAACCCTAAGAGCTGGCATGTCACTCACGACTCCATTCGCGATACTTTCAATGCCAAAATATAATAAGGCCAAGACCACACCACATATCTACTTGTGTACTTAAGTTCTTTAGCACATGTATGAATGTGCAAGGCACAAGCGCAAGCGATAATATTGACCATTCAACCGCCTGCGCTTCTCCGGCGTGATCCCGTGGAAATGTAATTCTTCCTTGTCTCATATATTGTGTATATTATGTATCTTATCCTATGTCGTAGACCCATAAACTATGTGCAAAATTTTAGCTTTCATTGACTAATCATAGCCGAGTTGGTTTAAACTCGGCGATGATTAGTCAGTGAACAATTAAGTTAAGATATTTAGGATAATAAATAGTTTAGTTTAATTTGTTAGAATGGTAAAAACTATTTATATGTATAAATAGCTTAGAATTGCTTTTAAGTTAAAAAAATATAGCAATAGTTTAGTTTAATTTGGTATAATGTTAAAAAGATAGCGCATTATATCTCGGGAGTTTGCGGCGCTATAATAGTCCGCTAATCAGTACTGTAGTAGAGTATATCTACAGTCACATTATATCCCTCGATTACCGATGCATGTGATTTATGGCAGTAGGACAGTAATAGGCTAGTAATATGAATAACTGTTAAATCGCTTTTAAAAAAGATTTTTTACACACAATGTCATCTGATGATAAATGACAATGCAGACGAAGATGTAATCGTACTAACTTGAAAGAGATAGCCCGTAACAGATTGTACACAGTATCGCGCTGGAACGCTGAATCATTTGGCGATGCGTTTTTTGCCGATAGGATGGAGACTGGAACAGACCCGAGCCGAGGTCCGAACCACTAATTGAACTCGAATCTGAGTACAGTTACTCTATCAACTGCGCCGGCAATGTCTGCCACGAATTGAACTCGCATCGGAGTACTTTATCAACTACGCAAGCAATTTCGTCAATATTTTTTCTGCTAACTTCTCAAAAAGCTCAGAAGCTTCAATACTAAGCTCACAAAAAGCTCTTTGTGTTTAATGCTCTCTTATGACTTGCACCACTCACACTATTACCGATACACCTGTGTCAACACATATCACGAGCTTACTGCTCGCATGTGTATGTACTTGTATTTAACGGGTTGTTTGTCGAAAGACCTAATACCTATACCCTGGACGAAGTGGACCGCGAGAAAAAATGTCGGCAGGTTACCGGTGTCAAAAATGTTTGTTTTAACACCAACTACTTCAGTAGTAAGTCGACCGCAGTATTATCTATAGACCGCGGTCGCCGCAATTGATCACTAAACTTGACAATGATTTGCACGCACGTTTCCATGGAGACGATTTTCGCCATATTGTGAAGCTCTCAAAAAGCTAAGAAGTTTTAACGCTCTCTTATGACTTGCACCACTCACGCTATTACCGATACACCTGTGTCAACACATATCACGAGCTTATTGCTCGCATGTGTATGTACTTGCATTTAACGGGTTGTTTGTCGAAAGACCTAATACCTATACCCTGGAAGAAGTGGACCGCGAGAAAAAATGTCGCCAGGTTACCGGTGTCAAAAATGTTTGTTTTAACACCAACCTCAGCAGTAAGCCGACCGCAGTATTATCTATAGACCGCGGTCGCCGCAATTGATCACTAAACTTGTCAATGATCTGCACGCACGTTTCCATGGAGACGATTTTCGCTATATTGTGAAGCTCTCAAAAAGCTAAGAAGTTTTAACGCTCTCTTATGACTTGCACCACTCACGCTATTACCGATACACCTGTGTCAACACATATCACGAGCTTATTGCTCGCATGTGAATGTACTTGCATTTAACGGGTTGTTTGTCGAAAGACCTAATACCTATACCCTGGAAGAAGTGGACCGCGAGAAAAAATGTCGCCAGGTTACCGGTGTCAAAAATGTTTGTTTTAACACCAACCTCAGCAGTAAGCCGACCGCAGTATTATCTATAGACCGCGGTCGCCGCAATTGATCACTAAACTTGTCAATGATCTGCACGCACGTTTCCATGGAGACGATTTTCGCCATATTGTGAAGCTCTCAAAAAGCTGAGAAGTTTTAATGCTCTCTTATGACTTGCACCACTCACGCTATTACCGATACACCTGTGTCAACACATATCACGAGCTTATTGCTCGGATGCGTATGTACTTGCATTTAACGGGTTGTTTGTCGAAAGACCTAATACCCTGGACGAAGTGGACCGCGAGAAAAAATGTCGCCAGGTTACCGGTGTCAAAAATGTTTGTTTTAACACCAACAACTTCAGTAGTCAGCCGACCGCAGTATTCTCTATAGACCGCGGTCGCCGCAATTGATCACTAAACTTGACAATGATCTGCACGCACGTTTCCATGGAGACGATTTTCGCCATATTGTGAAGCTCTCAAAAAGCTGAGAAGTTTTAATGCTCTCTTATGACTTGCACCACTCACGCTATTACCGATACACCTGTGTCAACACATATCACGAGCTTATTGCTCGCATGTGTATGTACTTGCATTTAACGGGTTGTTTGTCGAAAGAACCGCGCAAATGCCGCGCGAATGCAATTATTTGTAATGTTATGTCACTAAAGATAACCTTTCGTTACGGCCGACCGCATCCGAAAAAGGACAAAACACTTCGGAGATAATAAGAGTAAAGGATATCAATTATTTCAGTCGATAAAGCGATAAGTAACCTATTTTGTAATGCAAATTTTTTTTTTTATTTTTTATACGCTAAAAGTAGTAAAAATATACAATTTTGTATGTGCAGGATGCCTAAATAAGTAACCCATATATTTCGATATTTGTGGGGCGGGCACCGATAAAGAACTTGAGGATATGGCAATCAGAAGATTTTATAGTATCGACTGTCGAATTTCCCACTATAGCGTATGCCATCTCCGTGGAAACTATTGACAATAGTGTAGAGATCTGTGGCGGGTGCCGTATAGGCAATACTGTAATGCTGTTGGTGTCAAAACATATATTTTTGGCACCGGTAAACTGGCGACATTTTTTCCTTGGGCGACCGTGAATGCCAGACCAGAATACCACCGACAAGTCCAGAAGATGGCTTTCTTGACGCGCCCCCCCATCTGGTGTGTCGGCAACAGCGATGGGACTGCCGCTCCTGGTCTGGCGGTAAATACGCAAGTGAATCCCGTACTCCCGCCAAGGTGATCCGTCGCGGCAAAGCGCAGATTAGAGAGGATGTCCCATTAAGCCCCCTGCCCCACGTAACCCCTCCTATTCCCCTGAAAGAGGGGTATGCATCAGGCATACAGACACCTGTTGATAAAAAGATTTTTTTTGTAACTAAACCAAGGATTCAAATATCGATAAACTCTAGGTCAAGTTAAAAGTGAACTGTCAATAGCCGATAGAATTCGATTTTATTTATTGATTACGCTAGAATGACTAATTCACACTTAATTTGAATTAATTATACCGGCTGTAACAATAGACCTGATTATTTATTTTTTCAATGATTGGGACTGTGAGAATATCGGTTATTAGTTTCTACTAATTTTTATAATGAAATTCGTTACTTAGATACTTGCAATATCTTTTAATATGGTAGGTAAAGGTTTCAGACTGACTAATTAGCTCAAACCACTGGACGGATCGTCCTGAAGTTTGGCATACAGGTGATTATGACATCATGAGATGATGGACAACCGTAATAAGTCATTCAAACTAAACGTAGGTACAGTACTTGTATGTATACTTATTTTAAATACAAATTTTTAACTCGCAAAATTCCAATTTATTCCCGAAATTATGTTGGATATTTACATTGCAAGTTAAAGTTTAAATAATTTTACACTCCTTTTTTGGTCAGTCGTGTAAAAATTAAAAAAAACGACTGCCCTATGGTAAAACTAATTTTTCCAAAAATATATAGGATATGTTTACTCGGAATGGTGTAAGGATTCTAACGTCCCTACTAATTCTACCCCATATTATGTCTAAATCGATTCAGCCGTTCAGATGTTATGGTGGAATAAAGAAACTCACATACATAGGTACAATATAATTACATGAACCCTAAAAACATTACACTCTTTTTTGAGCAGTCGTGTAAAACGGGTTAAGAAGATAAAATTTTCTTCGTTGGTAATAGGTACTATGGTTAGCAACTAGTTTGACTGACGGACTAAGGCTCAAAAATAAAATCAAGAAGACAGATTAAGGTTTTCTGGCAAAATAATTTCGAAAGACACAGTCGCTGAGACTAGTGTAGCCAGCTTTAATTGTCTTCGCGGTAACTGTAAGTACCTATGTATTGATAAATTATACCGTGACTTTACATTGCGTGCTAATCTTGTGCAAATTCTAGCGCCAAGTAAAGTTAAAATCTAAATTAAAAACATGCTTAGTTACAAAGTAAAAGTACCCGTAGGCCGTAACTGTGAGTTATTTTAAGTAAATTAAGCAATACAACACAGAGAAGGTTGTACCGGACCGCAATGTATGATCGATGACGTATAAGCACGGATTTTCCCTACCGCAACATAGCCTTACTTTAATCTAATCATTTATCTTTGAATCCCAAACACTGTTTGTAAATTATTCTAGGAAAATATTATCCAACCTGTAGCTTCATAGTAAAAGAAGAAATCTCAAAAAGTTAAGGAAAAGTAAAAGCTCTACCATTTACTCGCATTCACCGATTTTAATAGAAAACGATTTCAAAATCTTGGGTTCTACGTAGGCACTCATTTCGTGGGAGTTCTAGAAAGAAGAAACTATACATCATCATTATTAAAAACTAGCTGCTCCGCCTTCGTGAATTGCGGTTTTTCACAAATCCCGAGAGAAACGTGGATTTTGATAAAAAGTAGCCCATGTGGATATAATCTATCGAATGAAATCCATTTATTTTTTCACATAGGTCGGTCGAACTTACAGGTACTGAATGTCATCTCCGAGAAGCTGTTTTGCACGGAGAATAACGGACCAGAAACTCGGATGTATCATGCCTACAGAGTTTAGTATAATTGCGGCGGGAAGGAACAACAAATATACAAACGTAAGTATAGATAAAAACTACCGCCTGTTTAGTGAGATGTGATAGTTTAATATCAAAATTAATAATCATTAATATCTGGCTAAAAAATAATTTATTGTGGAGCCAAAAGGTCATGTTCAAATAATAAGTACAATAAATTATTACACATATTACGTAATACGCCAGTAATTTTTATTTATTCTTATGCACTTGAGGTGGGAAACTATAAAACGCCACTTATCAAATAATAAAACGGCGTCGGCCTTTTTGTGCCTGTTCAACAGTTTAACGTGCAAAATAAACACTTTTATTGTCAGTTTATTTATTTACACGCACTTCGATTGAGTGTACGAATTCACATTAAACAGTTACACAATAGGCAATAAAATCTTTGATCAAGAAATATTGCGTTGTAGCGTTTCCACGCGGCTCTGCCCGGCCCTCGTGAAGTTCAATTTTTCACCAATCCCGATGGAATAATGTGAACTTCCCGTTCCCGATCCCGCTCCCTATTCCGACTTTTATACCTACTTTCAAGGAAGCGATCTACTTTTATACCTACTTTCAAGGAAGCGATCTACTTACAACTCTCGCTACATAGATTAAGCCTCTTTTTTCTCTTGTTATAATAATCATACTGTCGCTATAGATTACGGGTTTTTTTATTATCCGACGGGATCGGATTTGGATAATGAATATGGATTTTCTCGGGATAAAAAATATCCTTGTTCTTTTCCAAGGTCCAGTCTATATCTGCCGAATTTTAACAAAATCGGTTCAGTGGTTTAGGCTCGACAGCATTATAAACAAACATTCACATTTATAAATGCTTACTCGTATATTATGAAACACACAATATTATTGATATTTATTTGACGAAACCTTTGGTGTAGTTAACGCACACTCAGAATCGTAGGAGGGAGCTCCCGGGTTCGATTCCCGCAGTTTTGAATTTCACCATTTATTTTGCTCGAATGTGGTTTATACTGGCAGGTTACCACCCTAACAATCAAAGAAACAACCCTTACAATAAAAGGTGAAGAAAAAAATCACTCCTATAATATAATACATACAAAATGACTAATCACTAAAGAAGACCCAGAACCGATCGTGGATAAGATAAATATAGCTTCATTGGTCAGGTAATGGAAATATTTGTTGCAAAATACAAAATTGAATTATTATTATTTCCTGTGTAAGGATGGATTGCGTTGGTCATCTTTAATTAATTTACTGTTAATTTGTAAGGAACAAGGAAACAATGTATGGCAATATTATTTCATTTGAGGAATAATGTTGTAATTGTAAACACTAACAAACAATTTAGTAGATACGGAAAATTTTCTATTTTCCTTTTTGTAAGCTATTTGTTTACTTTACTTTAGTATCTACAACTCGTACATAGAATATTATATAGTACCTACTACCTTAATATCATACTTACTAATAGAAGTGATATTTGTATATTTCATCTTAATACCTACTACACCGAATTTGCTGGAAATTTGTATGGAGATAGGCATCGATACTATGGTATATCGATGGAGATAGGTTATATTAACAGGAAAAGTATATCTTCCGACGGAGCTAGGTATTGTAAAAGTATTTAAGGCTCAAATAATATAAATTTAAGATTAGTTTTTAATTTTTTTTTTGTAATTACTAATTAGTAAGTAGACTCGTGAGTTACTCACATCAAAGTCGTTACTCAAAAAAATTTCGTAAACTTGGCACTTTTAAACTAAAGTTTTACTAAAATATAGGTGACATAAGCCTACAATGTTTATTACTTTATTAGTTTACAAATAGTGAAAACCCAAATAAAATTTGAATTTGGCTGGCAGGAGCATTTAGTAAGATAAAGTATAAAGCCTTAAAAGGCCAATGTATCTTTCTGATCTTTTAAAAATAAAGTATCAAGATAGCATACATTGAAAAAGTGACTCTTTTAGAAAGTGAAAACAATAAAATAAGCAATACAAGTCGCGGAAGCGGTTTAGTGCAGCAGATTGTAAGAGCCGTGATTTCCTCCGCGTTTACGTTAGAAAGTTGCGAATAGATAAGCGTGCAGTTAGTATAATGTGTACAGTCAGGGTCAAAAATGCATAGCTTAAAGGCTAAAACGGTATGCACGTAACCGCATATTATCGTACACTGACTATCAATTATAAGACAAACAGAGTTCGGTTCAAAATTTTTCAACCTAATATAACACTATGTATACTAAGGGATTTGGTTTGTAAATTCTAAATGGACTTTTGACTCTGACCGTACATTGTACGTCCACAAAAAAAAATTTGAACTAACGTCATATTTGAACTTCAAGTTGGTGCTTTGCGAAATAACAAGGTTCAAAGTCTTCATATCAGTCAAGTATTCAAAATCGTCTTAAAGAAATGTAGAGCGAAATTCAACTCAAATTCAAAATATCTTTATTCCACATAGGCCTAATATACAGGCTCTTGTAAAAGGTCCTTATGATATTTGTCAAATTTGTATGGCGATAACTCCAAGTCGACTTAAAACTAAGTTTAAGAGGGTTCCAACGCGCCCTGCACTGAGAAGAAGCCCACAACAAACTCAGCCAGGTTTTGTTTTCTGTTACCACCACTTCACAAAAGGTCTTAAAACTAATTGAGCTCGTATAATTACAGCAGTTCATTCATCCCCAAGGATTTAATTCATGTAAGTAATCCTTAATACTATAGTAAGCATTATTAATGAGCTTTATGAATGTAGGCCAATCTGTCGAAATACTGAAATTATTTTTAATACTCAGCAAAAAAAATACCTTTTGTGTATAAACCAACTATCTATTTTGTATCATTGTTTCACAAATAGTAGATATAGTCATAGGGAAACTATTATTATATCTATTATTGGCGTATTTATTATCGTAGTTAATACATTACAACTTAATTTCCGTCATTCCAATGATTCTATAAAGCATAGAAACCTGTGCATACTTCACTCATACTTCCTTTGTACTTAAATAATAATTAATCAGCAATAATTTTGTAGTCGAAGAGCTTATGGAACTTTTAGACCATTCTACGTATGCTGTTAGAATATTGAACGAATTCGATCGTTAATAAAAAGATAACATATTATTATTTGAATAAAAAACCGAGTTTCTGTAAAAGTTATAAATAGTTCCAGAACACAATTTAAGATGTTATTTTCATTGTACCGAAAATAATTGGTTATTTCAATAAAAAAAATACTTTTACTTAGACCATAATGTATCAATATTTAAAGCATTTAAAAAAACACAAGTAATTTTCGTAAAACACCTGTGAAAAGGATGTGTGGAACGCTCTTCCAGCCACGTACTGGGTGCCTTCAAGAGAAGATTAAATAGGAATTTAATGAGGTAGAGGTTGGATAGTTGATTGCTTCCCATCAGCCATGATTGTCGGCAGTAAGACTTACTAAATAAATAGGATATAAAAGTCTTTAGACTTTAGTAAGGTAATCCAAAAAAATTCAAGTTATCAAGTATCTTCCATAAACTTGCCACCAGCTCTCGTATTTTAATTTATTAAGTACATTTAAACTCATCCTTGTCACTTTGTTCCGACTCGCTTCCTTATCGGTGCAATTATTTCTACCTAGGTTACCTAGGTCACCGCTCGCAACGACCTTGCAGATAACTGCGTATTTGCTGTGCTCATGTTAGCCTAATGATGTTTACGTTACTACTTACTTGCTCTGAAATAATAACAACAATACCAACAATCGCAATCAAAAGACCACTTAAATAAAAAGAGATCCACGAATTTCGTAAAGTAAAAACATTTTTAGGCGTTTTGGGTGTTTTTGACATTTGACATGGGAAAAAACCGTTGAACTTGCGACATCATTACCGATACCTCACACTGTAACCGAAACCGACACCTCTGTTTGAGTTTTCATTGATACTAGAAAACTAGTTAGCTGACTGAATATAGCTCCATCTATCGAGCGGTCGGTGCACTATCGTCCCAACCGAGTGTTCCACGATAATCGTATATTCTAAATTCAAAATTTCTTTATTTCACATAGGCCTAACGTACAGGCGCTTGTAAAATGTCAGTATGATATTTATCGCGTATGGTGATAAGTGATAACTACAAGTCAACTTAAAGCTAAGTTTACGAGGGTTCCAATCACTTCCAACGCGCCCTGCACTGAGAAAACTATTTGTGCATGTTTGTTCTTCTCCACGCCCTAACTACTGAACTAATCTTCTTAATATTTGGAACAGAGATAGACATTACCCTTTTCACCTAGGCCATCTGCTTTTAAGTCCATGGTTCCCGCGATGACAAAACAAGCTCTATTGAAATACATAATCTTAATATATATAAATCTCGTGTCACAATGTTTGTCCTCAATGGACTCCTAAACCACTTAACCGATTTTAATAAAATTCGCACACCATGTGCAGTTCGATCCAACTTGAGAGTCAATTTATCTATTTTTTATAACCCCTAAGGGCAAAACAACGTTTGCCAGGTCAGCTAGTATACTTATATACCTAGTTTTCTTTTTGAAAATCTATCACATTATTCCTCAGATCACTCAACTGTGTTTGAGTGATCTGAGCATTATTCATATAGTCGTGTAACAAAATTCGAAGTCTGAACTTTCTACATAATATAAGTCAGTTTTAATTTAGTTCAAAACAGCTTGACCTTTTGTTATCTGTGCAATTAATTTACATTTGACAGCTGCAGGTATAATTCAGTGAGCTCTGTGGAGCGATTTGTCGCGAAACAAATGTACACCGGCGCGTGTCATTGACATAAACACTTCCTGCGCGCGCGCCGGCCTCCGCTGCCACTACCGGTGAAAGATAAAGAGTATGATCAGCAAAAAAATAACTATAATACAGATATCATCTCGCTGCAGACTCGGCGTGTATAAACGTGTTTTTATACCTACCCACTCATTAATAAAGATACAAAAAACAACTATCTATATATCTCATCGTAACTATTTTTTACACGTCCATACACGCCGAGTCTGAAGCGAGATAAAAACTGCACTAGTTTTTTTGGTTCTATAAGCAAATTCTACATTATTGTAATCTCTCTCTCTCTCTCAGTGTAGTGTAAAGTTAAGGGTTTCTACGCTTGGAAAGGGGTACCTACTTAGTGTAGGTGCACTTTGCAAGGGTTAACATCAAACTGAATGCCTAATCTTTGACCAAAGACTTATTGTAGATTACGTTTACTTAGAAGTCATATATAATTCCACAAAAGTAGTTGAATCCAGAATCTCGTGCTTCAATATTGCAGTGAGCCCACTAACTACCAAAATAGCAAAAATGCGTTTCTAGACAAAGAATTTACATCCATTAAAGAGGAAAATCTCATATTTATATTTATGTTGTTACTTTATATCAAAGAGATTCGGCAGCATTTTCGACGAAATCTCCTAAGGTGCAATTTTCGTACTTTAACATTAAAACACTCATTTTTATTGATATAAACCGCATTAAAGTCCATTCTGACAGAAGCGGCGGAGGACTTAGTTTAATGTAAAGTGATGAGGTCATGCAAGTTATATCATAAAATGCGGAAGCCACTTCAACACCGATTTTAAACACGGACTGCAATAAAGGCGACTTATCTTAGCATAAATCTAAACTTGCATAACTGTATTATTAGAAATTATAGTTTCTGAGATTAATAGTACCTACTACTATAAGTACCGTTTTTATTACATCATAATCATTTATACAATCAAGGTGTTACTTTTATTGTTCTCGTTTTTTGTCAACCGTACGCAAACGTAATACGACCTTCCCCAATGTCGCGTCGTCTGTGACAATAGTAAAACCACACAAACTTTTAATTTGCGTTTGTATTGAACGCTTTCACGTCTTTATTAAGTCTAAACTCCTTTGTTTTATAATTAAAAATAGTGCAAATGAAGAACAATGCTACTTTATTTTGGTCTGTTTTTTAGGGTTCTCTACCCAAAGTTTTATTTTACCGCTGCCTTATCGTGGTAAACTGATAACAGGGGGCCTACCACCATGACTTAAAGCAATATTATTGTAATATTGTTTAGACATTTTCATACAACGTCGGTATGGAATTTTTAAAACAATATTACAATAATATTACTTAGGTCACGGTGGTAGGCCCCCAGTAGTGGCAAATTGAAATACCTCTATATAATATGCACATCTCAATATTTTTGCACTTAGGTGTAAAATCATGGGTCAGTAATGCAAACAAAAGCAATAAATGCAAAACAAACTAAAACCGAACATATGTCTAGCTCCGCTTGATAAACACTTCTTCGTGGATGATTTATGGATACAAGAAGAATGGTGGCTAATTTTATTAGGGCTACCAGTATTAGCCTCTAGCACGTAACGTTAAAAAAGGTATACAATCAGCCACTTTTTTTAAATGTTTTGGTTTTTAATACAAGATTGAAAAGTAGGTCATATAAAAGGCTATAAACTCTCGCGCCAGTGATGTTGATAAAATTGTGCCTAGTCCTTACCTAATGATTATGACAATTTGCACGGCATGCGTAGATTTTGAAGTTTTATGGATTATGAAGCTTTACAGATCCACTCGTTGCTCAACTTTTTCACCTCTATCGTAATCATGGATAGCGTATTTAGTCATTGAAGATCGTAATACTGTAAAAATATCCAAGCTTCAAACTTAAAGGGATAATAGTATTTAGATTAATTGTATAAAAACGAAGTGTTGCAGAACCCTCTGTTTTAAACGAGTTCGACTCTCTTGGCCGGTTGTCTGTGTAATCGCAGGGTGTTTAGATTTTTTATCATAGATCAGCGAATAAGCATTTGAAATCGGAACTGCAATTAGATCTTATCGTATCGGTATATACCTACACTCACAGTTAGCGAAGCGTGCAATATTCAAGTCATGTTTTATATCCACTTTATACCTAATATTATACCTGCATATTAACGAATACTAAAATTTGATAAGCCGTGTGTGGTTTAGGCTTCTGTTAATCTGTTCCAGGTTCATTCCGAAATAGATCAGTTTTAAATATCGCTTAAACTTGGTTCAGGGTATTATCTTGACCGTCGAGCGAGCCATTAGCGTGGTGGCTTCGGTCATGGCTGGGTTCAGTGAATCTATGTAGCGAATTAAGGGTTATACATTTGTAAGTTAACACGATAACGTTGGTACTTAATCGGTAAAATTGTTACAATTTGATGAGAAATGGGTAGGTACTCGTAGCTACTTACTAATGAAATAAAGACGAACATAGTTATACCTACTTACCCACAGACCAAGGAATAACTTTATATTCTATTCCTTGTTCTGTGTACATAGGTAACCAGTGGTAAAACCTTCATGTGCCAAGTATGGGTGAACACTGCACACACTTAAAAATGCCCTCAACAAATACCTACGGACCACCCTCAGAAAATCTACGGCTCCCAAAAAGTTACTTTTCGACCTTGCCAGTTTTTCTTAAACGCAATTTTAAAAATACAAGTAAATTGCATGCAGGCTTGATCTCACAAAGAGCCTTTAGCACCATTAATAAGGATGATGATTTTAATGAGGATTGATATTAGTTTGCTGACATTAAAACACCACTTTATTTGTTATCTGTACTCGTATATACTCGTACAAACGGTAGTATGCCTATAGCGGTTTATACATTTGGACTATACCTACTGGATATAATCAAATTAATACTGCATTGTGTGCAGTAATTATATTATTATGTACGAGTATAATATCAATCAGCCGTCAAACCCAGCCTTGGGCAGGTGAAAAGCAAATAAGATCTTTTCGATAAAATGTAGCCCAAGAGCGCCTGAGCAGTTTTCAGGGGGTGTTTTATAAAGCTGAAGTTTCATGAGGTGGCATTTCTGCGTTGCCGTTATAAAACGGTTGCACTACTTATAATTTTTTGCTCTATTATTTCATCTTAGTATCCAATAGAAATATTAATAAGTAAATGAAGTATAAGAATTTTGTCTTGTGTTAGCTTATTATAACATTTATTTTATTTTATTTTTATTATTAATGCACCATACATAAAATTTAACGAAACACAACAAGATACATGATGTGCAAAGGATAGCTTATCCCTATAAAACAAAAGAGATCTCTTCCAGCTACCCTGATGTGAGTAAGGTGACGAGAAAAGTGGGTTAGGTCAAGTGGCACATAACTATTATGCTATACTGGTACAAACATATTTGGTACAAACATAATTTGATACTCCAATAAAATAGTAAACTCGTTTGCCTAGCAGTTACTATTATTAAGGATAATAGTACGGATTAGAGAGAATTAATTTCAATTCCAGAGTCCCACAATTATATTTATAGTGTTTTACTTTTATGAAATTCTGCGCATCAGTATACTGATTTGTCAAGGTATAGATTATTATAGACCGATTTAATCTCATGTTAGGAATACTTAGGAAAGGAATGGATGTATTGCGAATTTTATAAAACACCCCACATATTCGATGATGGTCTCTTAGTTCGTTAGATCTCTTCGATAAAATGACATCATTGATTAATGTGACTGATTTATCAGTATAATGCTATTAAATATTATTGTACGCAATCATTATTATGAATGTCAAGGGTGTTTCCGATATCACGATTGAGGCAAATGAGCAATCAACTCATCGACTGAAGATTCCTTATATTATAAGTAAGCACCCTTTACACATATTTAATAAGTATTATATTATAAGTAGTACCTGATATAAAATTACAAGTAAAAAAATATAAATATTCAGTTCACTGGAAAATCTAAATAAAATTTAGTTGACCATACAAACATTTTTATGATCAACCTTTTTACGACTTTAAAAACGTAATATTTAGTGGATTAACGAATGATATATAATTGATGATAATAGTGGCAGTATTGATGCAGTAAAGAAGAAAATTCTGACTTTACAAATTCGCTTTAAAAGTATTGACTTATTTATATTCTCTAATTAACATATGAGCGTAATAATGTAGTGTAGCATCTAAATTGTAGACAGTCATTGAAATTTTATACATCTGTTTAGATTAATTAATATATTAACATACAATGGGTATACGATGACCTCTTACAGCGACATAATTATGATATCATTTTGCTCTATGCGGCAAGTAATTAGGAGCGACGAATGTCACGGTACTATAAATAAGGACATCCTTTAAGAGACTTGCTCTTACACTAGCCGCTTGCCCTTATGAGGATATGGCCTAGTTTTGAGCAAGTACTTGCAGTTGCCAATATCAGCATAATGTGATAAATTGGTATTTTGTGTCTTCAATAACGTACATCATTATTTATTACAGACAAATACGCTGAATTTGAGCAAATAATAAAATAAAGCCTGTATATATGAATACTTTATATGTATATTATTATTATTTACATTACTAATTTTTCACATCAAAAAAATTATTTATCATTATGTAAATTATATGATTCATGCTTTGATAGTGCATTTATGCCGACATTATAATTTTATTTATACCAATAAAATCAATTAAAATCCCGCTTTTTATTAATTTCTTAAAGCTTTTCAGTCGGCATTTGTTATAACTCAATAATTAAGTCAAAGTATATATTAATGACATCCGCTCAGCATGATATATCAAATTAATTTTAATAGGTTTATAAATAGTAAGTCAAATTTATTCTTCATGGTTCTAGAGTCTAGACCAACAAATAAAATGGGCATTTGTTATTTATTCTAAAAAGAAAAGGAGTGCAATTATTGTATAAAGTATTTTCAAAAAATGTTTGCTCTGCGTTTTTTTTTTAGTTTTTCTTACTTAACCACTTTACTATTCTTTACTTTCTTAACATTCTAATATTCTTCCTACCTTAGAAGATTTGTTTTAGTTCTGATTTTAAACAAATGCTAATATATCATATTATCGGTATATTTTTCTGAAAAGACGAATAATTATAATGCTTGAAAATTATTTTTTAATTTAATTTAATTATAATATAATCAGGAAAGAATTTTCGCATGAACTGCAGCATTATGTCTCAAAATTGGTCAAGTGCGAGTTGGACTCGCGCACCGAGGGTTCCGTACTATAAAGCTCCATTCTCAATAATATTAAGGTAAACTAAACGCCCCTGCCTATCAAATTCAAAAACAAGCAAATAAATCACGTTTGTTGTATGGGAGTCACCTTTAACTTTCTTTATATTTTTTTTAATTTTACTATTTATTTCTACATTAAGTAAATATATCTATTTTGTGAAAATTTTAAGCGTGTACCTATTACCGTTATCAATATCGAGCAAAAACAAGCAAGAAAAACACGTTTGTTGTATGGGAGCCCCCTTGAATATTTATTTCATTCTATTACTTTTAGTATTTGTATTTCGGACACAGAAATATATTCTGTAGCTATTACGGTTCAAGAGATACAGCCTGGTGTCAAACGGAAGGACGGACGGACGGACAGACAT
This sequence comes from Coenonympha glycerion, assembly GCA_963855885.1. Classification (NCBI taxonomy): domain Eukaryota; kingdom Metazoa; phylum Arthropoda; class Insecta; order Lepidoptera; family Nymphalidae; genus Coenonympha; species Coenonympha glycerion. The sequence goes on from OY979631.1 coordinate 16,610,756, forward strand.
ACGGAGGGACGGACGGACAGCGACGACTCCGTAATAGGGTTCTTTTTTACCCTTCGGGTACGGAACCCTAAAATGTAATCTAGGTATTGGGCAAGCCGACTTCCTTTTTCCTTCGCTAAAGTCCAAGGTTCATAGGAGAGTAATTAAAACCAATATTCCCGCGAACTCGTTAACCCTGCGGTTGCCATATTGAAAAAAAAAATCAACAAAAATTGTTCGCCATAATAATAATTATATTCTCGAATTGATTTATTCGCCGCGCGAAATACAACCATGTCAAAGTAAACTAAACGTGTTCACTTCGCAAAATGCATTGATTTGTATCGAAGTGTGGTTTGATATGGTAGCATGTTTGTTAATAAGAAGATATTTCTTTTTAAAAATCAGTGGAAGACCCTGACACAGTTTTGGTGCGTTGTCGCCACACATGAACCATACGAGTTTGTATGGAGGGCCACACCCATGTGTAAAACCTACACGGTATTTTAACCTCTATTTATACCAGCATTAAAAGTGAGAATAGTACGAGATTTAGGGCCGCGTTGCTCTCCGTACAGTCTTATTTATAATATTGACATATGAACATTGACTTTTAAACGTGATTCAGTACTACTTTCTGTATGTAGGTAACGTCTGGTACTGTTAACACTTAATGTATATTCTAAAATACTGGCTCGCCTTCGGGACCTTTTTTTATTCATTCTCATATCAAGATAAAGCTTGTCATAAAATAACTCAATATTTTTATCCCATAAGCTATTTCCCGCGACTTCGCCTGCGACTATTTCCAAATAGATATATTTTCTTTTTTTTTTTATTTACTTTAGACAAACTGGTACAGTAAATGTGGCATATTTGTTCCCAATTCTGTTTCACCTAAAACCCTCTTTTCCCAGGTGGTAGAAATTAGGACTCTTTTTGTTTAGTCTGCCTGGATAAGTCGTAGATATTTTGTTGTAAAGATGTTTTTATACGGTTTGTAGGATGCTGTATATTCATTATTATTGGATCTGATGAGAAAATCACTCAGAATGAGCATTGCAGTGCTATCCAAAAAATGACATTGCAATGTAAAGTCTAGTAACTACATACTGCGAAGAAATAAGGCATATTATCACTATCACTTAACGTCAGATGTCATCATGCACTTCTGCAATTCTTTGTTACTAGATGAAAAATGCATGAAAAAAGAGATAATAAAGATCAATTTTAACCCTAAAATGAATTTAGTATACTTTATCAAACACACAACTATTGATAGATGTAAATTGTTCATCGCAGAATACATAGTACAACGGGCAATGCTATCCCACCACCAGACATTTGTCTGGTTGAAACCTCATAATGAAAAATACCCACACTTATCAGTACTTAGAAAACGTAAATACCAATGCATAGTAGGCACGAGCCCTAATCCAATAATGCCTTATTTCTCCTACGACATAAAAAATATCTGGCCATAGCGCACCTACATATAAGTACACTTACTTATATTCAAATGATTTTATGCCTTATACCAGCTGTGCTATTCTACAAAATGAAATAGCTGCCAGACAGCTGCCAACCCGAATATGGCATGCAAAATTGTACTCTATTACAACTGACAAATTCATAGACGCATAGATGTACGCTCGTCGCTGTTTTGCAGAATAGCACGGCAGTATGTGTGAAAGTTTATATTTCCCTGAATTTTCTTGCTACATTTCTCCCAAAGGTGTCAGTTGAAAGTTATCTTTATAATAATATGTTAAAGTTTAATTTGTTTGTTATGTTAAACAAATAGGGTGTAAGTATAATAAATAGGCTTGCGCAATAGTTCACCGTTCGTAATATATTTTAATCCTATTGAGTATTGCGGTTAAGGCTTTGCGATGCATTTTTTTGTTAAGTACAAATGTGTTTTATCTACATATTATGTGTATGATTTCTTTAACACACATTTTTTATACACAATATACCCATTCCACAGATTTTAACCCATTCTGTGTGAAAGGATCTTTAAAGCTTTTTACAAGCCTGTGAGCTAAAAGAAAACATAACATGTGTTATAGTAAAGCAAGTTTGTAAGGTACAATAAAGCACGTGTGTCATAAAAAAGCAGGCCAGATATCCCTTTTTCTAACGGCTGACATTTATTTATTCAAACTCTATTATACTTTTCTCTAGAACCTTTTCCAATTTGAAGTGATTCTAAATGACAGAGTATTATAGAGAAACGTTTTTACAGAGAAATGTTTACTAACTTATGAATAATTTCAAAACTGACTAAAATTTATTTACATACAATAATAGAGTCAAAATAAGTAAAGGAGAATGGCGAAAATTGGCCCAGCTCTAACAAAAATAACCCAGAGACCGTTCAGATTCTGGAATGATTTATTTTGGATTACTATTTTTCATAGAATTTTATTGTGTAAATACTATATTTTAGAAATAGGGAATCACAAATAAAATACAATTAAAAAACCGGTTGAATGGCAATATTCGTTTAAATATGGCAACAAAAAGTCAACTTATTACCGATCCAATACTAGACACGGGTCTTTCAGAATGAGAATGGATTTTTCTGGCTTTTTCAGGTAATCTGCAGTAAAATCATTCACTTGGAAACAATGAAATATATCTTAACCTAGCCTCACTTTTAACAATAATGTGAATATCTTCATTCTCCCTACTTTATTTGATTGACTTTGTATGACAGTTTTGTAAGTCAGGTTGAGTACTACAAGTATCAGAAGTTTCATAACTGAACGTGGATTGGAGTGAAATTTAGTCTGGGCCAGGAAATGTATGGGAGATCGCCGGTCTCCTTTGTAAAGGCATTCAATTTAATATCTCGCCACTGTTTCGTGTACTTTGGTAGTAGTAGACCTCTACCGTTAGACCCCTCAGTACAGATCTACAAACCAATGAACGCGTATGACAGGTTGCTCAAAGGCTCTATGCAGCGCGAACTGACATTTAACCTCCAACTACCATTAAGGGCAAACCATTAACACTTTTAACTTGTCAAACAAAGAATACGAGTAGGTACGTTAGTTTGTTATTAACTAACTACTGGTTTAATAGGTTAAACACTTACATTAAATTACTTATTCATCAGTATATAGAAAACTTGTATGAATACTTCTAAGAAATTTTCGTTTATGAACTGAATTTATAATATTTTTTAAGCTATTGCATAGCTTCTATCGCGGGCTTTGACGGTGCAGACCGAATCCAGAAATTTCGTAACGAAAATAACCTGGCACTCCTGAAGTAGAGCTTTTGGTACTAGGCTAGCATGAAAGCAAGGAGCGCAACTCCACAACTTTTTAGTATTTAGTTTGCCATCCATCAAAAAATAGCAGAACTTTTTAATGACGTTTTGAAATATCACGCCGTGATATTTCAAAAAGTCATTAAAAAGTTCTGCTATTTTTCGATAGATGGCAAACTAAAAACTAAAAAGTGTGTAGTTAGCCTGGTACCAAAAGTTCTACTTTTCGATTGATGGCAAAACTAAAAATTACTTTAAATTCTATGCAATAGCTTTACCGCGGCAGTCTCCGAGTGCCACACGCCTTTTTGTTTCAAGCTTTAACTATTCAAGGTTATAATGTCTGACCGAAAATTTAGGGCATGTAGCGGAAAATCGACTGCTTTACATTCAAAAATTTTCAGAGCACAAACGCAGCAAGGAAATATAGAATTTCCTATTGAATACGCAAATTAAGTGTGCGAAGATGGATATTGCATTCTATTCCTTTCTCTTGGAATGAAGGCAAACATTGTTTTTTTTTTAGCCAATATACTTACCCAAAAAATATTCCTGTAGACTTTATATACGTCCTAGTATTTAAGTATGAGGGTAAAGTACAATTTAACCTATGTTCATAACAAATCGTATGAAACCTGCAAAGTTTTTACATCCGAGTTAAGCATATTTCTGGTAATGACGTCAATAGAGATGCGTGTTTACGTCACTCGACGGAAAACAACCCTCCAACGACGTTATCCTCAGACGTAACATTATAACTTTAACACCTCCAACTTATACCAGTTAAGTAATATATCATAAGCTGATTTTAAGTACTATGTAAGTAGATAAGTGAACCTATTGTCACGTCCACGTAATATTTTTAGGTTTTACTGTAGACAACCAGTTATAGACAAGATTCTGTTAAAACCAATGACGAAATACGCTACGCTAAGAAAACGGGAAAGATGTGAAGCCAAAAATATGGCGTCGCGCGTCCTACGTTTCGGTATTGTTGACAGCAAATGCCGCTGTTGGTCGCATACATTAGCGTCATTTTACAGATTTGACAAATTAAAAATCCGGCTTGGCGGAGCCTAAAATTGTATGCGTGACGTTATTAAGTGATCCTGATCCTTTGGCATGTTATATAAAACACGAGTTTGAGGATATCTTTTCAATATTGAAACATGCTATATAACATTTTCTTAATGTATTTCATGCGTTTTTACTTTGCCACAACTTTTCTTCTTCTTGTTATTAAAGATCTCGTAGGTACTTGTTACCGCTACAGTCAGCTACGAAGCCTACGCGCGCTGTCTACGCGGCGTAGCACAACGGAAAAATATAAAAAGTTCAATGATAAATTATTTTAATTTACTGGAAGAGATCGCTGTGTAGCGATAAGGCCGCCATATTGTACATTTGTTTTTGGTTATTGTATTTGTTTTTTGTTTCCTTCTTGTAATGGTGTACAATAAAGTATTTTCTATCTATCTATCTATCTATTTTTTAATATGACCATTTTGCAAGCTTTTATTTAGTTTCACATGTCCCAAGGTTTGTTTGTTTGTTAGTCTACAATCAAATCTTAGATGTTACAGATTGAGCTGGCATGTCGCTGATCTGATGATGGAACCGGAAGGTGGCAAGTTTACAACTCGGTAGTTTAACAACACAACCCTATCGAGTTTTGACTAGTTTCTGGACTGCAAGGCTAGACAATGTAACTTTGGCGTTAAGCGTTGACGACAGTAGAAAAACCACCAGTACAAAACATATGAAAGCAGATTGTATCTATGCTGAGCGGTGTTCACTGCTGCTGCTGCTGTCGCTACTCACGCGAAGTACGCCAAATTTATGTACAACATCTGCGAGGACCCAAAATTACAAGTTTTGGTTTCTCGCGGACGTTGGACTCGATTTTTAAAAACAGCGTGTCTTCCTATATTCGGTCACGTGGTTTTTCTACAGTCACCTGTTTTGTCCATACATTTTTACCTACTGTCGTGAACGCTATACGACTATTACTTTGTCTAGCCCCGCTGGACGAGGTTTTCCACCGTTGTGGTGTTGGGAGCTATGCAGCCGACCGCATTCGATGTAAATGCAGTACGTACATTAAACTTGTATGTTATTATTTTAGCGACATGCGCTTGCGCAACGCACACGTGTGCGTTTCGACACGCCGCTCGCTAGTGCCGTGTCACCGGTGGGTTAGTGATGCGATGAGGCTTTTTATCGATATCGAATATCGGTTATTTTCTGTAAATAATATATCATAAAAAATACCCATCACTTTTAAAGGTTACCATATTTTATTGCTCATTACAATTTAGTTACTGACTGCAATCCCAACTGATGGTAAGCCAAGATGTGGCTAATGATGATATCGTACTTAAAGCAATTAATCCGGTTGTTACACAGCATCGCACCGGAGTATGTCTTTTTAACCAGTCTCGGAAGCCTCTTACAAAACCAGACTAGTCAATTTGCAAATTCTAAAATTCTATGAGAAAATATCTAAACAATAGGTTCGACACGTTTTCATTTATAACTTTCCTTGTACATGATACGGTACTTATAAACAAACAAATTCCAATTAATTATTTCACGTTGTATTCGATGAAAGGAAAATTAGTAATTAAAAGTAGTAAATCTTGCTTTTTTTACTGTATAAGCTAGCGCTGGACTGTGATCACACCTTTTGAAACGGTCTTGTGAAACCAATGGAAAGTGATGTTACAGTCTAAGGTGGAAGGCGCTTGCTCTATTCACACTTATTGTAAAGGCGCGCAAGTTATATAATAAATCTAGTTTGTATTAATCGATTTAAATGTTTAAAAAACCAAATTACACACACCACTAGCGGGTCCAGATGGGCGCGGCTGCTCGCCTTGCATATATGCTCGGAGTCTGACACATGCATTGCGTATACGCAGTGCAATTTGTGGGCTTTTTCATACGTTACCTAATGCCACGGCCCACGGGTCACTCGATCTATGTATTACTTACTTTTTTTATTGTACGAGTAGATAAGCTTGCGCTTGACGACAATCATGCGTGATGGAAAGCTATGATGAGGTCTAGGTAGGAGCGCGATTGCCTAGAAAATGCATATTCACTCTTCTCTTAAAGGCACCCAGATTGTACTTGATTGAGACTGGAATGGCGTTCAACACCTTAGCGGTTCGTATCAGAAACGTGGAATATTTTAACGCGATTTTAACTTACCGTCTTTAAATTTCCATTTGCAGCCTATCTTTTTGACGACCTCCCTAGCGCAGTAGAGTTTGCTCGGATTCGAGTGGAGTTTGCTCGGATTCGTGGGTTCGATTCCCGCCACAGACCACTGTAGATTTTTAGAATTTCTTAAAACTCAGGTCACCAGACCGGTGGGAGGCATGGGCCGTGGGTAGTTACCACCCTGCCAGCCGCCAAATGATTTAGCGTTCCGGCGCGATACTGTGTAGAAACCGTTAAGGGTGAGCTACTTACCCCCTTCCAAGTTAGTATGGTAAGATCTTCTACTGCATAATCACTTACCATCAGATGAGATCGCGGTCAAGTACTTACTTACTTGTAAGTATAGGATGAAAGTGTAAAAAATAAAATAGGAGCAAAGAAAAGAATACGGATTTGATACGGATTGGAACTTGCTTAAAATTGTGCATAGTTACGACAACATTAACTGCATTATCTGGAATTTTTGTTTGTTTCTCCTTCAAGATCCAGTGTATATTTTATCATGTGCTGCCTATATAAATCAGAGTAACCATCCATCTGGCATCTGTAATACTTTAGAAAATATGCAATAAAATACTTAACATTAATTTCATTATTTTCTTTTATGCTTGTTACACGTAAATGAGTAAATCTATTCTCGTTTAATTTTATTTTCGCGGCCACATCTTACGAAATATATTATCCCATAAATAAGCAAGTGCCTCCTAGTAGGCAACTCAATTCAATAAATTACAATCAAACGTCCTTTCGCTGCAAAATGCAAAACCCTTATTGATATGCAAATATGACAATACCAACACATCGCACTGTGGCATGATTATTTATGAGATGCCACCACTAACTGTTTTTACTAGCCTCACTTTTAATCTTCTGAAATTTACCCTATTAATTATTTATTTTATTTTTATTTTATTTTAATTTTTTCAGAATTTTTAGAGTAAGAAATTCTAATTATTTTATAAAAAGTCGGGGTATATATACGAGTATGATAGGTAGGATCGTATGTTATACGCGAATTAACATATTAATGTTAATTTTAACAATTTATTGTTTTGTTATGTTGTGCTATTGTTTGTAACATGCTTTGGCTACTGCCTACTGAGTGGTTTAGTTAAATTTTGAACGCATATGATAAAACAAAGTGTTTCGCCGATAGAAGTAAAATTTAGATATTTTGTTTTCCACGATCTTGTTTCGATCAGTTGTCTGAGTTTTATTAAATGAGCAAAATACGTATTCACGAAAACATTATTATTAAATCTAATTATATTACGTCCTACTACAAAATCCTTAATATTTAATCTCTTACTTTACTTGTAAAGGTCTTTTTATTTTTATTTTTAGTGTCCAATCGCATAATTTACGGATAGAGATCACGGGTAATGTCAAGTTTCAGTCCATTGGAGTGGAAATTACTCTGTCCTTTTTTCTACCTTTTAAATAGGTTGTTAATTATATTTGCGAAAAATAGGCACTAAGTTTAATTTTTATCTTTAAGAATAGGGACGTACTATATACGAGCATTAATTTCTACAGAACATTGATGAGAGCAGAATTGCAAGGAAAAATAATATAAAATTTTGCTCATGTCTGTTATTTTACTGGTCAGTAGTACACTTGTCTCCAGTACAAGAATAAAACCGCGCAGAAAAAGACATACACGACAGTATGAGTTGTGTGACATATGAATGAGTAGGTACGCATTATACACACTTGAACCTGGCTTATGGCCAATGGTGTCAGGGTCAGAGAAGTTTATATAAAGTTAATATACTCGCAAATACACGCGTTTATATCCGGAGATACGAGTAAATGGCGTAAGGCTAGGATGTAGCGCCTTGGCAGTAACGCTACGAGTACTATACTTTTTGTTTTAATGGTGATAGATAATGTAATATCTACCGAAGAACTCAACATTACGAATCTGAATTTCGTCGCGGAGGGATGTGGCTTGTATGGCTCAGTTGGAAGAGCGTCCATCCGTGACAGTTGGGGGACGCGGGTTCAAATCCCGCTGCGAGTGAAATTTTGATTCGTATTCAAATTTATAGAAATCGATAGAGAATGGTTTGTAATAGAGAATGATTCAGAAACCTATAATGATCCATTTTATTTAGTTTGGTGTTGCAGCTACATATATTATTCAAATTATGACATCTAAAAGATCCTTGTGAGTCTTATTAAAAAGTTCCAGACAAAATTGCTTTACCTATTACTGGGCTAAGTTAGCTTTTTACATAATAATTATGTAAAACTACAGCTTTATTCAAACATAAAAAGATATCATACCTATGTTACGTATTGTTAAATGGTGATAACATAAAAAAATACCCGGCTGAGTTTGTTGTGGGCTTCTTCTCAGCGGCAGGGCGCGTTTGTGAACCCTCGTTAACTTAGTTTTAAGTCGTGAATGGTTATCACCATTACAGTGACCATGTAAAACAAAACGACGTGTCATAAGAGCCTTTGTATGCTAGGCCTATATGAAATAAAGAATTTTTCTATTCTATTTTATTTTATTTTTTTTTTCTGGCAATAACAGTCAATTAGCTTATAACTATAATAGGTACAAATTAAATACGGGTTATAGACAAAACATTGCCGAAAAAGTATCTACATATCAAAACATATAAGTTTATGAGTAGTAGTCATACTTAATATGAATAATAGTAACAATGTACGCTTAAAACAATGATATAACAATAATTCTTATTGAGACTTTGATAATATTACACAGAAAAGTTGAAGTTTAAGATCATCAGTCGTCTTAAAAATAGAAATTACCATTTAAATTATCACACCAACTCAGTTTTTCTGATCCTAGTCCGAAGTAATGCAGTCGTAGTACTATGGAGGACTAAATGGAGGTTAGGTAAATAACTAGTTATTCACTTTTTTTTCTTCGGTAAAGTACAAACTAATTCGCATATTATACTTGCTATATACTTGCTATTACTATTATACTTGCTTGCTTGTTCGCATATTATATTGATACTACTTAAGTTACTATTATTGTGATTATAATTTTTTTGTAAACTAAATTTAAAACATTTATAAAACCTGTTAGATATACTTCATACCTATTTCAGTTTAATAAAGGCTATTTTATTTATTTATTTATAAAGTACAAACTACAGTGGCGCGCATTTTTATTGATAAGGACAGTAGGTGTGTAAGTAGGTCGCCTACATACTGACCTTTGTGTTAATCCCCGGCCATGTGCCCGCACTGGTAGGTATCTATCTATACATAATAATATAACAAACTGCAGGTACACTTTTTAAATACATAGAAGGTCTCATTTCTTATAGAAGGTATACATTTACCGACCTCTTTGGCCCAGTGCCGAGAGCTCCGATACGGAGGTCGCGGGTTCGATTCCACCATGCGCCACTTTAGGATTTACTCCATCATATCAACCTGCGGACGTCCACTGTTGAACAAAGGCCTTCCCGGGCGACTCTTCCCACCACACTCTACTCCAGGATTTTGCCATCGCAGCTACGACACGCGTGGCCTGCCCACCGCCACTTCAGCTTGCTTTATAGTTTGTACTATATCAGTGACCTTGGTACACCAGCGGATCTCCTCATATAGGATTCTATCCCTCAGGGAAACTCCTAACATAGCCCTCTCCATTTTAGAATTTACTTTTTTTTAAATTAGCTTAGGTAGGTACATCGAAAACAGAAATTCATCATCTGTGAACATTTCAACTATCACGGTTCCAGAGATACAGCCTGGGGAAGAACGGACGGACGGACAGCGAAGTCTTAGTAATAGGGTCCCGTTTTTACCTTTTGAGTACGGAACTATAACTAACATGTCGCATGTACAAAATATTGCTTTTATAATATCAGTGTATAGTATGAGTAAATCCTAAACCTGCAAAGGAAGGAAAGAAAAACACTGATATTTACCAAGTTTTCTTTAAATTTTCTTTATTAAAATTAACATTTTCTCAAAATTTTCGCGTTCATAATATTCCAAACCGTACAGTCACAACCTGCTTTATGCTGCAGAACTGTTTAAATATTTTCACCTGGTTTTATGTCGTCCATCCACCTAGTTGGGATCGGCCAACACCATTCTTCAGTACCCTTGCCTCCGCCCACCTCGTAGATTTCCAAACCACGCCTAACAACATATAACAAGCCTAACATGTAACATACTTCTGCTGCGCTGCTCCGGTTCTCATTATCTTAAAATAATTGCAAATATGATAAAACGCACTTTATGATATCAATATCTGGGTGACCGCGCTTCGCTCGGTAGTTTAAATACTGCCCAATAGATGGTAGCAGGAGTCATATTTTTATTTTTTTTGTAAATTCGACATTTTCTAAAAATGAATCCTAGCCTGATCAATTTATCGCCCCCAAAACCCCCCGTTTACTAAATTTCATGAAAATCATTCGAGCCGTTATACAAGAATTGCTCATAAAAAATTAGCTACCATAAATTCGAACCATTTAATGGCACATGTCAGGTTGCAGACGGATCTTGCACAGTACCACACCGCACGTACTAAACTTTAACACGGTTGACAAAAAAAAATTATAAAAGTGAGTATAATAATTGTGTGACACTAGCCTAATATAACCATCAATGATATTCTATATAAAATGAGATAACTATGTACTTTTAGTACCTACGAATATATGTATATTAAATAAACTTTACTCTCATAATTATTTAGTTTCATTAATAATAAGTGACTTATTGTGTTCTTTTTTTAGAATAGTAAAAAGTAAGGAGCATCCCCGAACCACTGATGAGAGAAATAGATCTGTACTAACGGGTATCAGTGTTTTTGTCACAATATTATATTCTATCAGTTCTGCTTGTTTCTACCAGATTTATGCACCTCAGATAACGTTATTGTATGTTTGTTTAGTTTGTTTGTGGTTGCGTGACACGAGCCTTTGGCACGCTATCCGCCACGAGGCGGCAGGCGTCGACAATCACGTGATAGAGGACCAACTGTACGGACCTAATATAATGGATGTTTGTAACTTTACCATCTCATGGAGATGTTAAGGCAAAAAAAATCTAAAATGGTACAAGGTGATAGATTAATGAAAAGAATTAAAAATATCTGGTTTTAATTATAAGATTTTCGCTCCGCTCGTGTGAATTTCGTTTTTTCACAAATCACGAGGTACTTAATTGTGGTTCTCACTCCCTTTCTCAACTTTTATAACTATTAACATTGGCTATTTTTTTCTCTACTTTTCTAATTACTTCTTTTTCTCAACTTTGGCCAAATATTTTCAATTCATAACGATAACCACCACATATTTGTGGACAGTCTGTAAATGTCAAATTTCTATCTCTCATAGGACCAATCTGAATAAGTGAGGTTTTTAATTTGGGCTTTTAGAAAGTGTAAAGGGTTTTTTGTCAACGCTACAAAGCTGCGAGTATAAGATTGATTTAGCGGATAAGTGGGCATATGAAGTGATTAGCGAGTAGCGACCGAGTGCCCACTGCCCCGTGCTCGCAGCCTTGCGCCCGCGCCGCGTCCGCCCGCCCGGTCGCTGACCCCGCTACTGTTAGAACACTGATATATCTCAGTTTCAAACACTCTTTATATCACACACGATTGACAGTAGCGAGAAAAAGCTCTAGGTCTTTAATATTTCATCAACTATCTACTCTGGCTACAGAGTGATGGTTGATTTAGAAGTAAAGAAACGATAGCGCAGTCAGAGCAGTGAAGTAATAAGTTTTTTAATACATTTGCTCAAAAAGTAGATGTTTCCATGTGTGTTTTGCGTGCGGAAAGATATTCTTTTCCGTAGTGCTTTTTTGTTTTCCTGCGCGGCACCGGAGCGGGCGCACCAGAACGCGGCACCGCAGCCGGCACCGGAGCACAGCTGCACGCAAACACAAACCAATATTTTTTTTTTCACAAATGTATTAAAAATCGTCGTTCTATGTTTTTCACGTGCGGAATTGTCATTTTTACTCGTACCTATATTTGACCCGCGCCTTCGGCTTGGGTCAACAAACAAACCAACTCGTAAAGAAATGTACTATTACCAGCCCGTATACTAGGTACATTGTACAATGTCGACTTAAGATAATTTCCTATTATAGTTCCCAATATCCTTCAGTATACAAGATGTAAAAGTTACAAACACTACGGACTACCATACTAATTAATTAAATAAATAATAACTTCCCTGCATAGATCAGCAAAATCTTTGATTAGTGAAAGACTAATAAATAATTGGACTATCATAAAGACTTCTAAATAACTATTGTATTATATAGTACGGATATGGTTTGTGCATCAAATCCTGCGTCGTCACTTTCTGCAGAATATATTAACCATTAATTAGACTAACTAAGTAATTATTACCTATAATAATAGGCTTTTATTTACAGTATCATAATAACATGCATTATACTTTAGGTACATATTAATATGCTCGTTGGTGTGACCCTGCTATGATAATCGTATTATTAAGAGTGATAATAGATTATACATTTACCGACCATTAGCTGCATTCAAACACTAACCTTCGTTTATTCTTTAACGCTTAGATAATAAGAGATCTTATAATTTGCTCCTATTAATTGTTTAGCTGCCAACGCAGGTGTTATTCATGAAATGGGTATCTATCTAATATCATAATTTTAATTAACTTACAAATCTATGGGTATTTTTCTTGAAGGGCATAACTTCTTCGAAAACAAGGTTCATGTAATGTAACATAAGAAATTATAATATTAGAAAGACTACCTGACCCGGCAAACGTTGTTTGAAATTTAGGAACATAAAAATAGCGTACAACTTACTGTCACACCTACCGAACATACATAGAAAATTTAATAGAAATCGGTCGAGCCGATTCGGAGGAGTTCAGTAACAAGCACGAGACAGGAGTATACGAGTAAGTAGCTAGCTCTACACGTTGGCGAGGCGAGGCGAGTGGCTGCGAGTGCGAATGATATATTAGTACTAACCTCTCACTCCTACTCGCAGTCACTCGCCTCGCCTCGGCCAACTTGTAGAGCTAGCATAACACATGAAATATAGTCCGACAAGGCTCTCTTGGCACTTGAAGGAGGGCGCTGTTGCAAAATAAAGGCAGCCATAAAATAAAATCTCCTCAATTTTGCTTCAATTTTAGTTTAAAATAGTTAATAGTTAGCAAAAAAAACATAACATACAATAGTGATATACTGACAGAGCAAACTATCAAACAGTAGCACAACATAGCGGCGTTAGTTCAGACTTTGGCCACGCGCCAAAATAGCCTTGTCGCTGTAAAAGTTTCAAGTTTACCACTGTGTGTAACTCGACAAGCATAATACACATATAAACTTACTTATATGTTCGAATGCAGAAAGCGAACACATGTGGGTCAAGTGTAACTAGGTAGGTACGGGCTCATGTGCCTTAGCAGCCTCTGACTCGAGGGCTATGGGCTTCTAGAACATAAGCACGTGTTATAAATTGAATTGTAGTAATAAGTGGGTTCATTTTATTAATAATCGTGACTATATAAATACCGTAAAGCGACGTAGGTAAGAGATACCCACCTGCAAAGATCCGTCATCAGTAAGAACAGGGATCTGATTGTGTAAGAAAACGTATTTATCGTTATCAAATTCTGCCCCCTGATTGGCTGGCGTAAATCAGGGAACCAATCAGCGGTCAGAACTTGTAAACGAATACGATAACGATGAATAAGTCTTTTTTATACAATCTAGGGGCTGATATTATGATCATAGGCACAATACCATGGTAGGTACAATACCAGGATACAATTCCATGGTCTCCATTCAGCCCAGGCACCGGCTGCATGATTACTTTTGAAAAGTATACCTACCTGAAATTGGTAAAAAAAGTTGTCCGGCTGAGGCGTGACCCAGGCGCGGTCTGAAGTGAAAGTCTGTCAGAAGGGACATGACCCCCCAAAATCTTACATGTCCAATTAAAAAGTCGGTAAAAATATTATCATCCGATTTTCCAATAAAAAATCGGAGATTCCCGTTGTAGGGGGTCATATTTTACGCGTCTAGTTAACGTGACCACGGTTTTTAATAATCATTAGACATTACGTCTATAAAATTAAGAAAGATAAGAAATTTGAGGATATGGGCATCAGAACCATTTACGTAAACCTTTTTCGTACAAGCAAACAGTAGCGCCATCTGCCAAAATTCTATAGCGGGCTGCTGAGCGAACTACAGCGTAGCCTGACGCTGGTGACATTAACAGGTATTTTGGCACCGCTAAACTGGCGACCTTTTTCACGCCATCCCCCTTGTCCAGTTAATTAGGCGATAGGTCTATTGACGTGACTAATTTTGTTATAGAGTATAGACCATATTATAGAGATCCAAGAGAGACCTCGACTTCAAAAGTGCGCCAAAAATACTTTGACAAAATTGGCAAACCCGAGCCGTCGCTACCATAGAGATACTATGTACTGACGGTCGCTACACAATTTTTCACGCGCATACTAGCGTTCACGCACCATACTTTCGAATTGACACACTCACACTACAAAAAAAAGTTGCCGCACTCACAGACCTGTTTTTGTTAGGTCGGGCTCTATCAAGTCGGAGCGCGAGCGACGACCTATTATAAATTCTATGTTATAGTCATTTCAATTTACGAAGACTTACCCTACTCTGTCAAAGTCGCTTATGTTTCATACGAATCTTATGGAGTTTGACAGAGTGGGGCGCGTCTTCGTGGATTGAAATATCATTAATTATCCTACACCTTTAAACGAGCAATTCTTGTATAAATATATGTTACTGTAAAAGCCCAAACCTCGGTAAATCCTAAGATTTTCTAGTAAAACCTATGATTCACCAAACCTTAATGGTAAAAGTTCGAATAGTTTTAGATTATCGTTTATTTCAAACTTTTACCACCATTAACTTGGCAAATCTTAAGATTTACCTCTAGGCACGGTATATGTTGAGAAAAGCAAGTCAAAACGTATTCAGCGTATCGTCTCGTACTCGTGGGCAGTCTACAACCCCTCGCTACCCGTACCGCCTCCACACACACTTGTTAAATAAGTCATCGTAACAAACAAATACTTGATTTCTCCATTCTCTTCTTTCACCGGCGCAATTAGCTTTTCTTCACCGCCTATAGTCAAGGCGCTGTAGTCGCCTGTAATTAATTGCTTCCTTATTTTTCACGGTTTTTGCAGTTTTTACTTCGTCTAAACACTTTGCGTATTTGCCCCTATCGAGATAAAAGTTACTGTTTTTCTTGTTTGCGAATCTGAATTTGCACAAAATCTAGGAACTTACTCTTTGCAAATTTCGCACCGTCTCAGCCGTGGCAGTTACAGAAGGCCATTCACATCATCAAATCTCGTCAGCCGCAGGCAAGCATTAATGTGTTACACTAATTGAGTCTGGCTCTGAGGCGATGCACACGGATACGACGTCCGGTGTAGGTCACGAAATTAATAACTACCATTGATCATTAAACTTATACGATTTAATGTAATATATTATTATTGTGTCAATTAGTTTTAGGGTTCCTTGCTAAGAGAGCCTAACAGTGCATATTTTAGGTTTTGAGTCACAGTGAGTGCGATTGAGTGTACCTACTCGGAAATCGTCTGCGTGGAAGTCGCGTGGTCTATTTTGCGATCGGATGTCATTCGTATATCCACATTTTTTTTTATTTCGTTCCATAAATGTACCAAAATCAACCTTAGAAATGGAATAGAATAGAATAAAAAATAAAATTTATTTGATAATTAATTGTTTTTTTTTTTCATGTCGGCCTAGCCATTCAGAGGCTCTTATAACGAGTCATAATATTTTCAACTTACTCTAGGTATCTCTATAATAATGATAACTATTTCACACGGAAGCACAGAACACGGAAGCTGGAAGGGTGTTCCACACCTTAGCGGTTCGTATCAGAAACGTTGAAGATAAACGTTTCCTTCGAGTAGGTACGCTGGATATCAACTACAATATAAGGATGCCTCTTCTCTCGACATCTTGTGGTTTTGTGGTAGAAAGGTGAAGGATGTACTTACAAGGTTGTGGAGTTCTTGAGCACATTCTCCAAAAATCCCCTATTCAGGTACTTGGCAGCACGAAAATAATAATGACACAATAATAATATAATCTGTTTCTACGTAGTAAATGATTCTATTTCTACTTAAACTGCGTTTTCAAGATGATCTCCGACATTTACCCGCGCCCAGCTATATAGAGGCGTCCGACCTGCAATCACAGCTCAATAAATCAGCAAATCTTGCGCCTTGAACTATCAAACTCACGCGGCCCTGCCTGTAATTAGTGTGAATTATCGTTCGCAATTTTTTAATATAAATTTAACGATATTAATGTCATTTTGAGGGTTACAGAAAAGTGGTAGGTTTTGTGTTCTGTAGTTGTTATACGTTAAATAATAATAATTAACAAAAAACCGACTTCAACTCGCTACTTCTACAGTTGAATACATCCTTTCCAATTAAAAATGTAAGACTTAATTGAAATAGGAGAACACGAGAAGCATCAGCTTACTAATAAAAAAAAGAATCATCAAAATCGATTGACCCAGTCAAAAGTTATGAGGTAACAAACATAAAAAAACATACAGTCGAAATGAGAACCTCCTCTATTTTTGGAAGTCGGTTGAAAATAAGGAAAGTTTCTTCCTGTTGCTGTTAATCAAATAGGGACCAAAATAAACCTATCCGTCCAGTGATTTGAGACTTTGAGTGGTGTGGTTAAAATGGATCACCTTTTCCTTTTATACGTCGCAATAATACAGAATTACAATTAAAGGCGCAGTTTGAGTTGCTGAGCCAATCACTTAGGTAGGTATGTAAGTAGCTAAATAATTAATAAATAATCTCCTCCGTTGCCTCCGATAAACCCTCACCCATCGAGCTCGTTTTCACCTTTGATCATAATCTAAGGTTTTCACTAATATTTTAAGAGTCACCTAAG
The DNA here is from genome assembly GCA_963855885.1 of Coenonympha glycerion. Classification (NCBI taxonomy): domain Eukaryota; kingdom Metazoa; phylum Arthropoda; class Insecta; order Lepidoptera; family Nymphalidae; genus Coenonympha; species Coenonympha glycerion. The sequence continues at coordinate 16,628,199 of OY979631.1, forward strand.
CCCTTAGATGACAGTTGTTGTAAGTGAAAACTGTCACTTATCGGCTTAGGCGTTTCTTTCGTGATCTATGGCCGTAGGTATACCTATTATGCTAAGGTCGCAGATACCTACGGTAAGGTACCTACGTACCTAACTAATGCATTATGCACAATCCATAATAATAATTGTGCATAATAATTAGGAGGTTCTTTACAGAAATAAAGAGCTATAAAAGTTATAACAACCAAAATATCCTAACAACGGAGAGCTTTTACGCAGCACTATATTGGCTGGCACTTTACCAGTTACGGGTTGGAACGAAATCGATAGGTGTACAGTAAAAGCTTCGCCGTATTACAGCAATTACGTCACTGTAATAATTTTGACGGTCAACAACCGCACGATGACGGTCGACGTGCTCATTTTTTTTAAATAATACTTTCACTTTTTCTTACTCTACTCAGCACCCACTCTGATCTCCATATTAATAAACTATAAAGTTCAACTACCGCCACCTAGTATCGAGTAGTGAAACGACGTTTTTGATATGTACTTCGTGCTGGCTTTTGTGTGATGATGCAGATTTGATCATTAATTTTATTACTCCTTAACAAGTCAGGATGGCCGAGCGGTCTAAGGCGCTGCGTTCAGGTCGCAGTCCACTTCTGTGGGCGTGGGTTCGAATCCCACTTCTGACAAATAATTTTTTTGTTTTTTTATCATCTAGGTAATACAGCGTAAGGGCCGGTTTCCACAGCGGAGCTGTGTTTGAGTAGGTAACCAATGATTTCGTGATTTTGACATCACTGAAACTGAGGGAGAAGAGATGTCGAAATGACAAAATCTGATTTACTAAAACACAGTTCCGCTCCGCTTTGGTGGAAACCGGCCCTAACCGGCCGGCGGCTCTTTTATGTAAAATAAAGAGTACCGTACATTGTACCGATGTAGCCGGAGCAGTCGGTGTAAGTATTCGGTACCAGACGTGCCGACTGCACCGGCTACCACACTCACACATTCCATATCCACTGAATTCCAGAACTTTGTCAGAGTTCAGAACTCTGCCGATGATTGATTTGATGAGAGATTTGCGTCACTCTGCGTCTCAAGCACGTAAGGATATTCAATGTACTCTGTGACGTACATAAGCATGAAGAATCTTCTTTCAAATTTTAATATTGCATAGAATATTATGTATGTGAAATGTGAAAAGGAGTTCAAAAGTATTACCTAGGTACCTAGGTATAAAAAAAGGAATTAAACATTTTTTTTTTTTTATTTAACGGCCCTGGATAGCAGTCTTTTAAGGCCTTAAACCAAAGAGTATATAATCACTCCTTAAACGTTTCGAAACATGTTGAACCACAGACCAGGGCACAGACCAGGAAAGGAAGTCATGGTCCAGGGACGTCAGTCATCTTTCGGGTCTGTGTCAGTCATGGTCATAGAGTAATTTGTGTATAAAGGTCATGGTCTTGTATAAAACGTAGTGATTATATACTCTTTGGTCTTGTATTGGTGGTATTGGTCTTGTATTTTTAATTTTTAGTGCTGAACGAGTCAAAGAGTATATAATCATTACGGGAACGAGTTTTGAATTTTATTCTAAAAACTTTTTAGTTTTTATATCAAATTGAACTAAAACTTAATAATGCCTACAATAATTAAAGTTGCCAATGAACAAGAAATCGTTAGAAAATTGTCATCATACATTGAAAAAATTTCGAACGACGCTATCTTGAATCGTGGAAAGTTTTTCGTTGGACTCTCAGGTAAGATCTACAAATTATTCTGTAATAATCAAGATTTATATATCGATGGTAATAATATGTGGGCATGTCTCTCTTACTACAAAGCAAGTAGAGCACCAAGCAAGCTATTTGTAAGTTACTAGATATTAGTATAAGTCAATCTATCTCCAGATTTAAACCAAATCTTCTGTAGTTGCGGCGTGAAGGAATAATTGTTATTCCATACATGCATAGTGTTCGAATCCTCTATGTGTAGGTACTCTGAAGGTTATTCAACATAAACAACTGGACGTTATCATCCTCACAGTGTAAATGTACATAATATTTTTTAATATATATTAAATATATAATATTTTTTAATATATATTTATCTGTTTTCTAGTAACTATAAAATAAGACTTCGGGGCCAAATTGTGATGTATAATGTCATATAGGGCTAGCATGCATGTGTAGAGATATTTCTCTCTACTTTTGTTGCTCTATTCTCTTTCTGATCCATATTGATAGACAGTTAAAAGAGAGTGACAAAAGTAGAGAGACATATCCACCCGCATGCTGCACTATTAAAAGAGAGTGACGAAAGTAGAAACATATCTACCCGAACGCTGCATTAGGTGATATATTTATTAATTAATTTTGAATGTTCACAGGTGGCTCAGTAGTGAAGTACTTATGTGAAGGTTTACCTCAGGTGGACACAGCGTGGGACAAATGGGTGATAGCTTTCTGTGATGAGAGGGTTGTGCCGGAGGACAGTGATGACTCAACGTTTGGGACGTACAACAAACAGTTGATACCTAAAACCAGTCTAAACAGGCAGCAGTTTATAGTTATCAAGCAGGGAGTTACAGGTACCAATCTAGATTTCTCTTCCCTCTTTATTTTTACTTTTAAAACATAGGTGCATATATTTTTTATTTTATTGATTTTAATTCATCACATTCTGCCATCAAAGCGATAGCTTGAGTTGTGGGTGCTAGAGGTATAGTCGCAGAATGAAAAGGTTCATCACCTTAGTGTCGATTTTCACTTGCACTAGTACTGCAAGATTCTATAATGTCAACATACCAAAACAATTGACTAGTGCAAACGAATCTGTTTGAAAATTGATGAACCTTTTCATTCCCTTACTGTACATAATATTCACAGACAGAAGTTACAATACAATACAAAGTTGTGGGAAAAGAACCTACAACTTCTGCTGGAGGGGTCAGGACTACTACTGCTGCATCATTTGGTTGTCAAATTCCTCATTATCTTGAGATTTTTATTTTACTATTACCAGTTAGTACTTGACCATCTGCTGGTAAGTGATGATACAGATGATTGTACTAACTTAAGCACTCACCTCTTAAGTTTCTACATGGTATGGTGCGAAACGCTAAATTGCTTGGCAGCGCAGTTTCCACTATTATTCTTCTTCTTATACCCAGTAATTTCTTTCCAGCTGAAGAAGCAGCCAAAGACTACACAGAACAGCTGGCAAAAGCATTCCAAGGAGAAGACTTCAAGTTTGACCTGCTACTTCTGGGTATGGGTCCAGATGGCCACACCTGCTCACTTTTCCCGAACCACTCCCTGCTGGATGAGACATCACTGAAAGTGGCACCAATAACCAACTCACCCAAGCCTCCTCCAGAAAGAGTGACACTGACTTATCCAGTTATTAACAATGCGAGGAATTGTATATTTGCTATTAGTGGCACTGGCAAAGCGGAAATGGTTAAGGTAAGTAGATGTAAGTTAGGACACAAAAACCTTCCTTATCCCTTGTCTACAATATCACATTGGGTCCTTCCCTTGTCTGGGTGGCCTCACCTACACACGAGGTAAAGTCCCGCGAGCCATATTTTGTCTTTACTGTAAGCTGTGTGTGTTGCCTCAGAACACTGATGAATTTGTTTTACTTTCAGCGCATCTTAAAAGACAAGGAGGATCTACCAGCAGGCAGAGTGAAGCCAGTCGCTGGATCAGTTTACTGGATCGTGGATGAGGCGGCTGCAGCACAGTTATAGGCAGATATACCTTTATGTACATTGTATAATTATTATATTAGATAAAAACCAAGTGGAAAGGTTTGACAAAAACGTAGCATAACATGGCTTCAAGAATTGAGTTATACAGCCCTAATGACATTTTGTAAGGGGTGCCATGTTTTCAAAAAAATTCATGTTTTCATACAAATTTTTTGAACGTTTAACGTATCTTTTCTCAAAGAGGTAAGATATTATAGATCAATGTCTTTTCTTGTGATAGTAGTTTGTAAAAAAGATATTTTGGTGCCTTTTAATTAAATGTAAGTTTCATTCCTTTCTTTAATACATTTATTATAGTTACGTGTTTCTGTTTTTATTTGAGATTCCCTTTTATTTAAGATAATATAATATAATAATGAAAAATAAAACGGCAAGCACATGTTCCAATATGTGTATTTCCCCCTCGTACTCCGAAATGCCCGCGAGATCATCTCAGCATTCTTTCACGATAAAAAAGACCTCGATTACTAATACGTTGTTACATTACAGTCGACGCTATGACGACGCTATATGTAATTACAAAAAATATGACAACTAAATACAAAAGTCAGGCGCGCATAGCGCACCGAACACTTACGATGCATATACAATAAACATATTTTATATATAAACATAATGTAGCACTACTGTTAATTTATATAAAGAAAATCATTGTAACCTAAGGGAGTGGACTTACACGAATGAGAAGAGGCGAGGCGGGGCGCGCGAGCTAAGCCGAGGCACGCCAACGATGCGGGAGCACCAGCGATTTGGCCCCACAGCGAGTGCCCGCCCGAATAACAGCTAACTAACCTAATCTCGCGTGAACACGCAGCTTTATAAAAAAATGTATATGTATACTAGAACAGCGGCGCGACGCCCCGACGCGCGCCCTACCGTACACTAGGAATTTCAAATCAAATAGTACATAATATTAACATAGTTTACCATTTTTCATTCAATTACCTTTCATTTTATTTTACAATATCAGTTACACGTTAAAATAGATACACGTACTGTCCTGGTTTCTTTTTTAAAATGTATAATTATATAATATATCACGCACGTATAACATAGGATCAGGAGGGTCGATTTCTTACAAGTTTCACTAAAAAATAAAAATAGGATGCGTCCACAGGCGCGCACGGGACGCGGTGCACTGCGCGGGAGCGACACACAATACGTCAGCTCGCGCGGCGTTCCCTCGCGTTCAATATATTTTAAGTTAATGAGAGCATTTACAATTTGACCTATACACTATCAATTATTTATTATCATTATTTTTAAATACTTCGATACAAATTGACACACTATCGACGCGGGAACGCCGCGGGGTCTCCTGCGCAGGGCGCGGCGGACGCGTGGTATGCGCTAGTCCTCACGAAGCGCGCGGGGAGCAAGCGCGACATGATTACACGTGGTGATGATGATGACGCGTGCGCGGGCCCGGCGCGCGGCGAGCGGTGCCGGGCGCGGCGCGAGTCTGTGACTGATGATTTGCGGTTAGCGGTCGCCTTCTATGTACACGTGTCTATCTTTGTGTTGAGAGCCTGCAATTGTAATTAACACTAAGTTAACACAACTCATAGAACAACAAGAACTCATAGAAAAGAACTACAATGTCAGATCTTGTATTAATTTTATCCATTACGACATATGTGTGCTTCTTGCCAAGTTTCATGACCAAATAGAAGATGGATAGGTTATTAATTTTGGCCGTTAAAAAAGCGGATATCCATAGATTTTGAAATTTCGAAAATGTATTAAACGGCTACAACTTTTGATATTGTTTGGTAGGAAATGCTCTAGAGTCTAGACTCTAAAATTCTCTTCAATCTCATATTCCAGAAAATATCTCTGGTGTAGATTGTTAGGTTTGATGAATGAGTCTCACCTTGTGAGCAACAGAGCCTAGTTGGGCGCCCAGTAGGACTGCGACGAGTACGTGGGCTTGTTGGCCGTGGGTTTAGCGGCGCCCGCGCGCGCGGCCGACCCGCTCTCCTGCAACAACCACGTGACAGTTACTTCACTGCTGCTTGCCACTTACAGCGTTCACCTCGGCGCCACATGTTCGTACCAACACTGGCTGCCAATGTTGGAAAAGGTGGTCGTTCCAATGTGAAGAAGGACAATTTAGAAATTAATGAATGTGTGTAAGGCCAAGTCTTTGTTAGACAAGTCACACTTTTGACATTTGGGACCCCATTAATAATATCGACATGAATAAGTATACCCTATAATCGAAAGTCGATCAACTAGAATTATAATTAATTAATTGTAAAACACACACCTTCTGTTCAGGTATATTCGATAATATTATTATTAATCGTAGTTAGGTACTTTAGGCGTGAATTTTAGAATTTATTACAACATTATTTTTGTGAGGTGAGAAAGGAGAAAAAAATCGAAAGAGGAAGTTGGATTTTTTTTTAATTTTATAATTTGCAGATCATCACAAACTGTTGTTAATCGTAGTTTTAAATACAGAAACAATTTAAGGCGTGTTAAATAACTTAGATGTGCGAATATTTTTCATTACTTTTTGAAGAGAAATCATAACAAAGCAATCAATAATTGTTTTTTATGACAATTATTTTTAAGTTGCGTAATATACCAGTACATAAGTAAATACATAATACACATTAGCATGCAAATATTATAAGGCGGGTTACATAAATAATAAATAATTAATATATAAAATACATATATGTTTTTTATATAAATATACACAGGCGTTGACCAGAGATGGGCAAAATGTTGCCAGTGATGAAATGTTACATTTTGCCCGTTTCCAGTGTGGTCAGTGCAAAATAAACATATAATATGTATAACTCACCCGCCTATTATGACTACTGTTCACCCGACCATCCATCTACAAACGAAAGCAAACTCTAAGAATATAATAAAAGTAAATCAAAAACACTATAACCAAAACACATGCCATGAAAATATATATACGTATTTGTGTGTATAATTGCTTTTTTTTTGTCATTTTATTATACAAAACTTGTAACAAAATTGTCCAAATTGTGTTTCCTATCAAATATTGGCGAGTAATGTATGCTGTTGGACGTTTGTTTAGTGCGTTTAATCCATGAAGACGGTCCCTTCACAATCATTTATGTTTCATGCGATTCCAAAGGAGTGTAGATAGAAGTCTTTGTGGATTGAAGTCTTTGTGGATTGAGGTATCTAAAATCATTATAATAGTTCCGGGTGATGGATATGGATGGTGGGTGTCGGGTGGCTATCATTTATGTTGACTGTTGGATGAGTGCCTATTGAGAGATCAAGAGTCTCTACTCTACTAGAGATCCAGTGACGGCGCTGTGCCAGAAACCAGTTTATTTGTAGGTGGGTGGGTGTGCCAGATGACACTGGGCCACTTGCATAAGTTTGTGACACAAGCATTGACTTATACTCTAGACGGGGCGGACCGCGCGAAAAAATGTCGCCAGTTTATGGGAGCAAAACCCCCTCCGGCGTCAGTAGTAAGCTGTAAGCCTACGCATTATTTCGCAGGAGTTTCGACACATGACTACATTTTCTTGTATGAAGATGGTTTACGTAAAATGTTCGTATGGGCCTATCTTAACTATTATTATCAATGGACACAAGTTAAAACGCTGTTTGTGTTTGTTCTGTAACACCCGGTTTCTTCAACTGACTTTTACTTAAAAGTAATAGTTAAATATGGCGGTCTGATCCTTATGTCGTTCGTGATAAGGGTCAGACAACCATATTTAACTTTTACTTTTCAGTAAAAGTTAGTTGAAGAAACCAGGTGTAAGTGGGTGTTTCCAGGGCAAAATCACTCAAAAGCGCTAATAAGAGCCTTCAGTAAAAAGGCTGCCTCCGCAGAAGCGCGGGTAGAAAGAAGCTTAGAACCCAGGCCAGGGAACTGATGGGGCATTGTGGCCTAAACAAACATGGGACGGCACATTCTGTCTAAATGAGGTCAAGTATACCCCTACAAAGGACGTGCTGCTTTTCCTGGCGGCAACTGGACTTGGAGGGGGAAATCTAGGTAACGCGCGAGCACAATAGATTGGAGACGGTCAACGTGCTACTACGGGAACAAAACCCTTGCATAGCCGCGTCATCAATATAAGAAGATAAGTAGTGTCGGTGGGTGTCGTGTGTCGACTGTGTGGTGAATTGACTGTTTGTGGGTGGATGTTGGTGTTTCGGATGTCGGATGCGGGTGGGCGGTGTCGACTGGTGAATAAGTTTGTCGGTTGAGTCCATCCTGGGCTACTCATTATGTTGACTATTTGTGGGTGGGTGTTGGATGCGGGTGAGTGGGTGTCGTGTATCGACTGGTGAATAAGTTTGTCGGTTGAGTCCATCCTGGGCTACTCATTATGTTGACTATTTGTGGGTGGGTGTTGGATGCGGGTGAGTGGGTGTCGTGTATCGACTGGTGAATAAGTTTGTCGGTTGAGTCCATCCTGGGCTACTCATTATGTTGAATATTTGTGGGTGGGTGTTGGATGCGGGTGAGTGGGTGTCGTGTATCGACTGGTGAATAAGTTTGTCGGTTGAGTCCATCCTGGGCTAGGTACTCATTATGTTGACTATTTGTGGGTGGGTGTTGGATGCGGGTGAGTGGGTGTCGTGTATCGACTGGTGAATAAGTTTGTCGGTTGAGTCCACCCTGGGCTACTCATTATGTTGACTATTTGTGGGTGGGTGTTGGATGCGGGTGAGTGTGTGTCGACTGTCGAGTGTCGACTGGTAACAAGTTTGTCGTGTGAGTTCACCCTGGGCTACTCATTATGTTGACTATTTGTGGGTGGGTGTTGGATGCGGATGAGCGGGTGTCGTGTTTCGACTGGTGAATAAGTTTGTCGGTTGAGTTCACCCTGGGCTACTCATTATGTTGACTATTTGTGGGTGGGTGTTGGATGCAGATAAGCGGGTGTCGTGTTTCGACTGGTGAATAAGTTTGTCGGTTGAGTTCACCCTGGGCTACTCATTATGTAGAATATTTGTGGGTGGGTGTTGGATGCGGGTGAGTGGGTGTCGCGTGTCGACTGGTGAACAAGTTTTTTGGGTGAGTCCACTCTGGGCTACTCATTATGTTGACTGTGTGGGTGGTCACCTGGTGCTGCTGCGGCGCGTGGTGGTGCGGGTGGTGGTGCGGCGGCGCGGGGATGTACATGTGGCTGCCCGCTCCGAACGGCGGCGGCGTACCGCTGTGGAATCCCGCCTTCTCGTAGCTCTGGAAAAACAGTTTGACAAACGTCAGCTTCAATTTGAACGTATGTATCTAATCCCTGATTAATTATTCGTTTCTTTTTTTTATATAAAATTTATCGCTTATTTTTACTATGGTGCCACGTATACTGGCTACAACCTACATGGCTTCATGGGTCTTAAAGGGACATATTTGCGACGCCTACTGGATTCAGCAGTCTCAACTGCTTAAGTAAAATAATTTAAGAGAGTGCCTAAGAAAAGTGAAAAAAAAAATAGCGTGATAAGCATTTTTTGAATAATCAGGAAATATTTCTTGAAATTATTAAAAATGGTGATGCGAATTTTTTTTTCCCCCCCAAAAAATGCACAACGTGCCTATAGTTTGCACTTAAAAAATGTGTTATAGATATACATTATACAGGTTCATTCTTATCGGTTTTTCTTGTCGGTTCAGTCTGTTAGGGTTATTACCGTAGATACATCGTAAAGTGAAGTGACGCGCAATACTCACGTTGACCTTGTTGAGCGTGACGTGCGTCTTGGCGTACATCGCGGTGGTGAGCTCCGCGGACGCGGCGCCCGCTGATTTGTTCGCGTTGGGCGTGTATGGGCCACCTGCGAATAACAATGGCGTTTCTATGTTATAAAGATCTATTGTAAATTAAATCCCATTGTTCACTTCGTACACTTTATTTCATGTGACAATATCTCGTTTAATAAATAAGCAGCTTGTTTGCTTATACATCTTAACTTTGACATTCAGTTTGTTAAATTCTAGTATTACAATTCAATAGCATATAGCTTTACTTTCAAATTAAATAATATCAATTATTCGCTCTACTTCAGCCTCTCTCCATCATATCTATTTTTTTACAACCGCTGTCAATGTCAATGGCGGGAAATGCTATGATTGGTCAGCATTCTGTGGTCTCAACAATGGGAGCCATAGATTAAATAAAATCATGACAGATCTATGTTTTTCTTGAATTTTTCCTTCATCTGTAAACAAAAATGATACTTGTTCCCTGAAACGTATATAACTCCAGACTATGACGCGAGGTCTATACAGATATTTCAATTCACGAAGACGCGCCCCACTCTTTCAAAATCGCTTATGTTTCATTCGATTTGCATGGAGTTTGACAGAGTGGGGTGCGTCATCGTGTATTGAAATATCTATATCAATGGGCTATTACTGTTTATAAGTTATTGATTTATTCATTAAACATCAATGACAAAACCTGCATGTTTGAGTGTGCTTCATAATTATCTCGATGGTGTGAAATCAATGGATTTGAGTGTTCAGTATGGAGAAGGCCTGCGGAGAAGACACCCATGGCCAATAGCGTTCCGGCAATGTGTTGAGATGATGATGATGATGATTTTATTATTATCTCTATTTTCTACCTGGTTTGTATGAGTCTTGCGCGTCATAAGGCGGTTGCTGCTGCTGTGAATAAGCCGAGACCTTGCCGCCGGCAGTCACGCCCACGCCGCCCACGCCACCCACGCCACCCACTCCGCCCACGCCGCCCACGCTCGATCCACCACCGTACTGCGGACCAAGTAATAAAATAAATTTAATTTGATGACAGTCAATTTAGAATCTTAAGACTGGGGCCTCGCAGTGACGGTGTAAAAAAATGTCGTTTTTCCACCACAGCCTACGAGACGAGAAGACGAAGTAGCGATACACACATTAAACATTTAATATTTTACGGGTTTATCATACGTGTTGTTAGGAATATGTGAGCGCTAATAAGAGCCTTCAGAAAGAAGACAGTATCTAAGTAGCGCTGGGTAGGAAAAAACAGTATACTATCCAGAGCAATGACGGGTATTGACTTGAAAAAATAATTTGTCAAGTGCGAGACGGGCTCGCGCACTGAAAGTTCCGTACTACTATATTTTCTATAGTCGTATGGAACCTTAAAATCCCTTTTCTTACCGAACCGCAAACTCGATTTTCATTTTTTTTTAATTGCAATGACTGTGGGCCACTATTACCTACAACCACTATAGCTTTAATAGTTAGTGGTGACACACAGACATTCAGACAGACAGACAAACACCAAAGTGATTTTATAAGAGTTCCGTTTTTTTTTCTTTTTAAGTTCGGAACCCTAAGAAACGTTTAATCTGTGACATATATGGCACAGGCATGTGCACTCTATAAGGAGGAGGACACTCCTAAGAACATACTGAGTCAGTGTCCAGCCACGTACAGTCCGCGAGGCGTAAGCTGAGCTTTGCATTAGTGTGAGTGTACATAGATAGTGTAGGTGTAACATTGGCCTAAAGCGCGGCGCGTCCCTTGCTTGGTATTAAACCGGTTTTTACTGCTTTTTGACAATCGGCCTGAGGCGCGGTGCGTCCATCGCATGACGCAACTTCTCCGCGCACCTTTTGTCTGACTCTACTTTTAGTGATCACTCACACAAATGCAAAGCTCAGCTTACGCCTCGCGGACTGTACACACACAGAACTCAATGCTGGAACTGTTCATTTTACACCAGAGGGCGAAATTCAAATTTTTTGTGGTTTTTCGCGATTTTTAAGCTAATAAGACATAATAGGCTTATGGCAGTCAAATTGCGATAATCCCAATATCTTCTTCACCTGTTTATTATAAAAATCTCTGCTCGAAAGTGTCGAGTTAAAAAAATTAGTCCGAGATTTGCGAGTTACTCACACAAAACTCGATACTCGGACTAATTTCCTAGGATTACACATTTTGATCCAAAGATTTTGATATAATCATGTAAAGATGATACTGCCATTCTCGCAAATTGACTGCCATAAACCTCAGACGTGTAATTAGCGAACAAATTGCAAAAAACCATGAAAATTTTGAATTTCGCGAGCAGAGTCGTTGATTTCGCATTAATTCCTGCAATTGGACTTGGAGGGGATATCTAGACAGTGGCGGAAACAACGTGCTACTGAGAGTAGAGGAGCCCTGCGCAGCCGCGTCCCCAAGTAGACCTATGTGAAATAAAGGTAAGTCTTACCGTAGGGTGGTACGAGACTCCGTACTGGTAGGTGGTGGGGGGTGGTTGGTAGAAGGCGTACGCGTAGCCGGGTGGTAGCGCTGCGGGCACCTGGGAAGAAACAACAGTATTGTTAGCTATTATAGAAATAATACAACATTTTGGTAATCTTCTTCATTATTAATTGTGGAAACCTACGTTAAATATTGACAGTTCTTATTTCGAAGAACATTCCAAAGAAGGCAGTATAAGCTATTGTAACAACACAGATGTTTTGATTGTCTCTGTCCATTTCACTGTAAGGGCTTACAGTATAAACATTTGTCTAGCTTACTTAAAAGCCCAGTTTGACTGTATTATTAATTTTAGCTTTCTGCAATAAATAGATTTGAATTATAGATCTATAAGCTTTGTCTTCAAATAAAAACAAAGTCTGATAATGCTTTGCATCTAGTGGACTAAATTAATTACAGAAAGTCCTATTATTTTATTTCTCAATTGAAAACTTACAGCTAGTCTTACATCTAAATTATGTTACAGCTAGTCACAGGTTTTCACAAATAGGTAAAGGCAAAAGTTAGAAAGAAGGAGTTTGAATATCAAGTGGTAGAAGTGAATGGAAGATTGTTAGAATGTTATTGATGCATTTCCCAATGTACCAATTATTCAACCAAATGACACACGTAAATACAGTCACTACCTGCTGCGGTGAGGCCGCGTCCGTCCGGCCGAACCTCTCGCCGGCGCCCAGGCTGAACGAGGCGTCCCGCGCGCCGTACCCGACCTCGTAGTAGCCGCCCTGAAACATCGTACAAGCCTATTGGCACATTTTGATATAATAGCTACGACGAATATAAGAGCAAGACTGTAGTTACTTACAGGATGGAGGATATTATGTAGCACATTTCTACATAAGAATGGTTGACAGCAGCGCTCACTGGCGACATGGAAACTGAAACTCACCATGTGGTGCGGCAGGCCCGCGCTCCTCATGAGCTGCTCGTCGTACGCGTACGCGCCGCCGTACAGCGCGCCGCCCGCGTAGCCCGCCGCGCTCGCGCCCGACGAGGTGCCCGTCGACGACGACGACGCGCTCTGGTTCACAGCAGCGCTCACTGGCGACATGGAAACTGAAACTCACCATGTGGTGCGGCAGGCCCGCGCTCCTCATGAGCTGCTCGTCGTACGCGTACGCGCCGCCGTACAGCGCGCCGCCCGCGTAGCCCGCCGCGCTCGCGCCCGACGAGGTGCCCGTCGACGACGACGACGCGCTCTGGTTCACAGCAGCGCTCACTGGCGACATGGAAACTGAAACTCACCATGTGGTGCGGCAGGCCCGCGCTCCTCATGAGCTGCTCGTCGTACGCGTACGCGCCGCCGTACAGCGCGCCGCCCGCGTAGCCCGCCGCGCTCGCGCCCGACGAGGTGCCCGTCGACGACGACGACGCGCTCTGGTTCACAGCAGCGCTCACTGGCGACATGGAAACTGAAACTCACCATGTGGTGCGGCAGGCCCGCGCTCCTCATGAGCTGCTCGTCGTACGCGTACGCGCCGCCGTACAGCGCGCCGCCCGCGTAGCCCGCCGCGCTCGCGCCCGACGAGGTGCCCGTCGACGACGACGACGCGCTCTGGTTCACAGCAGCGCTCACTGGCGACATGGAAACTGAAACTCACCATGTGGTGCGGCAGGCCCGCGCTCCTCATGAGCTGCTCGTCGTACGCGTACGCGCCGCCGTACAGCGCGCCGCCCGCGTAGCCCGCCGCGCTCGCGCCCGACGAGGTGCCCGTCGACGACGACGACGCGCTCTGGTTCACAGCAGCGCTCACTGGCGACATGGAAACTGAAACTCACCATGTGGTGCGGCAGGCCCGCGCTCCTCATGAGCTGCTCGTCGTACGCGTACGCGCCGCCGTACAGCGCGCCGCCCGCGTAGCCCGCCGCGCTCGCGCCCGACGAGGTGCCCGTCGACGACGACGACGCGCTCTGGTTCACAGCAGCGCTCACTGGCGACATGGAAACTGAAACTCACCATGTGGTGCGGCAGGCCCGCGCTCCTCATGAGCTGCTCGTCGTACGCGTACGCGCCGCCGTACAGCGCGCCGCCCGCGTAGCCCGCCGCGCTCGCGCCCGACGAGGTGCCCGTCGACGACGACGACGCGCTCTGGTTCACAGCAGCGCTCACTGGCGACATGGAAACTGAAACTCACCATGTGGTGCGGCAGGCCCGCGCTCCTCATGAGCTGCTCGTCGTACGCGTACGCGCCGCCGTACAGCGCGCCGCCCGCGTAGCCCGCCGCGCTCGCGCCCGACGAGGTGCCCGTCGACGACGACGACGCGCTCTGGTTCACAGCAGCGCTCACTGGCGACATGGACAACAACATGCATTTATAGGTCACCTGCTTTTGATCGGATCCAAAAATCCAAAAGCGATGGTTCTCGTGGGAATAGGGAAAAATAAAATTAACGCGTGTGAAGCGGGTATCTTCTAGTTATAAAATAAAAATTAAAACTGCACCGAGTGAGTACAGACAGCCCATAAACTAGGATTCCTAATTTCACTCAACTATAGCAATATTGTTAACTGTGATTTAATTAGTAGGTTGAATAATACTACAATAATAATAATAAAGCGCAAATACATGTACTTCCGGTGGCAAATCAAAGTTCTAACCTAGCACAAACTCAGAGAGCTTTGTCCAAGGCTAAAACGAGAAACACATGGGCTGACAGGAGTGAATATAGCAGACACAACACTCACCCGTCGTGGTCGTGACTTTGGCCGTGGAGGTCTGCGTGGTGGACGTACTCGTTAGACTGTTGCTCGACGCGACCGAGTTGTCATACTGCGAACACACAGACACCGTTACTACGTGATATTTTAGTGATTTAATTTATACTACTACACTTCTGCTTAGCTTCTATTATACCGAATCTAGTAAAACCCTGTGCGTGCAGTTTGCGCCGCCGACACTGTCGTCGATGCCGTCTGTCGGTACCTGCGGCTGCTGCGCGGAGTCCTTGTGGTGCTTGGGCGGGTGGTGGTAGGGCGCGGCGGGGTGCGCGGGTGCGCGGGCGGCGCGGTGTAGGGCGTCGCCGTGTACAGCGCGCTGCCGCCGTACGCCGCCGACACCGCCGACACTGTCGTCGATGCCGTCTGTCGGTACCTGCGGCTGCTGCGCGGAGTCCTTGTGGTGCTTGGGCGGGTGGTGGTAGGGCGCGGCGGGGTGCGCGGGGTGCGCGGGCGGCGCGGTGTAGTGCGTCGCCGTGTACAGCGCGCTGCCGCCGTACGCCGCCGACACCGCCGACACTGTCGTCGATGCCGTCTGTCGGTACCTGCGGCTGCTGCGCGGAGTCCTTGTGGTGCTTGGGCGGGTGGTGGTAGGGCGCGGCGGGGTGCGCGGGGTGCGCGGGCGGCGCGGTGTAGGGCGTCGCCGTGTACAGCGCGCTGCCGCCGTACGCCACCGACACCGCCGACACTGTCGTCGATGCCGTCTGTCGGTACCTGCGGCTGCTGCGCGGAGTCCTTGTGGTGCTTGGGCGGGTGGTGGTAGGGCGCGGCGGGGTGCGCGGGGTGCGCGGGCGGCGCGGTGTAGTGCGTCGCCGTGTACAGCGCGCTGCCGCCGTACGCCGCCGACACCGCCGACACTGTCGTCGATGCCGTCTGTCGGTACCTGCGGCTGCTGCGCGGAGTCCTTGTGGTGCTTGGGCGGGTGGTGGTAGGGCGCGGCGGGGTGCGCGGGGTGCGCGGGCGGCGCGGTGTAGTGCGTCGCCGTGTACAGCGCGCTGCCGCCGTACGCCGCCGACACCGCCGACACTGTCGTCGATGCCGTCTGTCGGTACCTGCGGCTGCTGCGCGGAGTCCTTGTGGTGCTTGGGCGGGTGGTGGTAGGGCGCGGCGGGGTGCGCGGGTGCGCGGGCGGCGCGGTGTAGGGCGTCGCCGTGTACAGCGCGCTGCCGCCGTACGCCGCCGACACCGCCGACACTGTCGTCGATGCCGTCTGTCGGTACCTGCGGCTGCTGCGCGGAGTCCTTGTGGTGCTTGGGCGGGTGGTGGTAGGGCGCGGCGGGGTGCGCGGGGTGCGCGGGCGGCGCGGTGTAGTGCGTCGCCGTGTACAGCGCGCTGCCGCCGTACGCCGCCGACACCGCCGACACTGTCGTCGATGCCGTCTGTCGGTACCTGCGGCTGCTGCGCGGAGTCCTTGTGGTGCTTGGGCGGGTGGTGGTAGGGCGCGGCGGGGTGCGCGGGGTGCGCGGGCGGCGCGGTGTAGGGCGTCGCCGTGTACAGCGCGCTGCCGCCGTACGCCACCGACACCGCCGACACTGTCGTCGATGCCGTCTGTCGGTACCTGCGGCTGCTGCGCGGAGTCCTTGTGGTGCTTGGGCGGGTGGTGGTAGGGCGCGGCGGGGTGCGCGGGGTGCGCGGGCGGCGCGGTGTAGTGCGTCGCCGTGTACAGCGCGCTGCCGCCGTACGCCGCCGACACCGCCGACACTGTCGTCGATGCCGTCTGTCGGTACCTGCGGCTGCTGCGCGGAGTCCTTGTGGTGCTTGGGCGGGTGGTGGTAGGGCGCGGCGGGGTGCGCGGGGTGCGCGGGCGGCGCGGTGTAGTGCGTCGCCGTGTACAGCGCGCTGCCGCCGTACGCCGCCGACACCGCCGACACTGTCGTCGATGCCGTCTGTCGGTACCTGCGGCTGCTGCGCGGAGTCCTTGTGGTGCTTGGGCGGGTGGTGGTAGGGCGCGGCGGGGTGCGCGGGTGCGCGGGCGGCGCGGTGTAGGGCGTCGCCGTGTACAGCGCGCTGCCGCCGTACGCCGCCGACACCGCCGACACTGTCGTCGATGCCGTCTGTCGGTACCTGCGGCTGCTGCGCGGAGTCCTTGTGGTGCTTGGGCGGGTGGTGGTAGGGCGCGGCGGGGTGCGCGGGGTGCGCGGGCGGCGCGGTGTAGGGCGTCGCCGTGTACAGCGCGCTGCCGCCGTACGCCGCCGACACCGCCGACACTGTCGTCGATGCTGTCTGCTGCTGGAAACACACTAAGATGTAATGTTTGAAGTGTGTTACGTCACACGGCGTATGTCAGTATCACGTCACTCAGCCTGAGCCAATCACAGCGCGTACTGCGTGCCACGTACGAGTATATACCTGGTAGGAGTTGATGATGGGCTGGTACTGCGTGAGCGTGACGCTGGACGGGTACGCGCTGGCGAGCGACGCGCCCGACATCGACGCGTTCGTGGAGTTCACCTGCAGGTGGAACGTACGTGATATCACAACACATACAAATACAATAAACTACACATACACAGAAAAGAGTTTCAATTGCCGACACATAACGTGGCAAGTGTGTTGTTAGGTGCTTCGGTATAGGTCTGTTTGGTTACGAAGCGGGCGCGGGTTAGGAGGTAACCGAATCCGAGCGCGCTGTTGGTACGTCAGTTGATAGTTGTCTCTCTCGCACTGCGTCATACAAAGTGTACGATGCGCAATTTTCGCCACACAACACAAAAACCTTGCAAAGTTACGTGCCGGCAACTGTAACAACTATTATAACGTGCATGTCGGGAGGATTGAGCGCATTCAAAAACGCTTTACGTATCACCTGATTTGTTGTGATAAGTTGGACACTAAAAGATATAGTAGTTATTCTGTTAGACTGAGTCATTATAAAATGTTGAATTTATTCGATCGCAGAATGCTCTTGGATCTATGTTTCTTGCATAAATTAGTAAATGGCGCGGTGGATGCGCCTCATTTATTACAAAAAATTACTTTACGAGTTCCAAGACCATCGAGTAGGTTATTAAATTTCGTACCATTTAGAGTCAGTCTTATTAAAACCAACTTAGGAGCCTCGGCTCCGTTGAATAGAATTGTAAAAACTTACAATAATATCTCAAAACAAGCAGATATTGATATCTGGAAAGATTCACTTCTCACTTTTAAGAACAAGATAAAAAAATACCTCCTCGAAAAATATTGTTAACTTTTCTTAATTGTTGTTGTATTAATACTAAATTTTATTTTCTTGTTTAGTTTTTCTCTGTTTGTAGTTTATCTGTTTAATTATTATTTCGTAATATTTGTAGTAGGATCCATATCGTCGGTTTACGGGTAAAACATTATAAATGCACTTTTTGGCTGAATTGACTTAAAAATGCAGTTATACTTATTTTTTTCCGCTCTATCTATAGGTAAAACCGAATAAATGCTACGACCGATAGTTTAGAAGATAGCCAGTTTGAATAAGTTACAAATGCCCTAAAAAAAATTAATCTATACTAGTAATTGAGCATAATCATCTTTAATGCATTAACCCAATCAAGATTATTCGAGTAAAATAGTATAAATATGATTATGCCTTTTTACATGCAATAAGTCTCTTAGAAAGCAATGGAATAATCGTCAGATATAAAGCATTAAAGGCATTTAAAAGCATAAATCCAAATTCCTAATTCTCACTTGTACAGTTAAAACATTATAAAGGCATTCATCTTATTTTACTCCTTGTATTTTTACTTGTGATGTTATTTTAAATTATAAAATTGTACAGCAAAAATGTAATAAATGCATTCAAGCGATTTGAACGGCAGGGCGATCGCGTAAAAAATTTATCAATCACGAGTAATTTACAATTAAGGGATTTATTATAGTGCATGAAGCTTTATTTAGTATGACTTTTAAAAAGATGAGCAAACAAAATAGTTGATGAAAAAACCTAAAACTTGAACGTATTTACCTGATGACCAGCCCTAGCTTAGATTAAGATCTAAGCTAGGGCTGTTTAACCGATCGGCTTCAAAATGAGTTGGCAGAAACGAGTAGCAGCCATGGTATTTCTTCAGGAATAATTAATTTGTTACATCTTCATTAAAACTCTTCTCTGATGGCTGATAGTTTATTATAAGGAATGGAAAAGAGGCAGTTCTGAAATCGGAAGCATTCTGTATCACTGTCTATCCACGTATGAGCCTTACCACATGACGAAAGTTTCTCTGTATTCAGATACGTGCAGAAAACAGAACAGAAACCAATATGTGGCTGCATTATTACTGTTTACAGTTCATAACATTGCTCACTTAATAAAAATCTAACACAACTTTCTTGAGTCAAAAGAACGTTCAAAGAATTACAATTATGACATGTCGGACAACGTAAAACCTCGAAGACCCTCAAGAGGTCGAGGTACCTCAGTCAAGCCCTATTTTACAATGGAAACGACTTTATAATAAACCTTTACCCATCAATGAAATCAAAACAAGATCTTCTCAGTTTATGTAACAAAAAATTATTCCTAAAGAATAACATGGCTGGTACTCGTATAGGCCAACTAGTTCTGGAGCCGATTGGTTATCCAGCCCTAGCGTAGACAAACAGTCATAAGCTGAAGACCTTCAAGATAAAGTTCATTCACCTACTATTTTGTTTTTCATTCTTTCTTAAAAGTCATACTAAATAAAGCTTAATGCACTTAAATAAATTCCTTCATGCCCAATAACTCATAATTCGTATTATTTACTAACAGTTAAATAGATTACACCCAAATTTAACTTTATTTTAATTCATGCATAATTTTGTATTGTAGTTATTGTAATAAATGTCTTTAATTTTTTAAAAAGCCTTCAGTTAAAACCAGATAAATAAAACAAAACAGGGGTTCTTGAAGTCAATTTCCAAAAAAATACAATTTCTGAGATTAACGTTAACAGAAAAAACATAAAACAATACAAACATACAGAAAACAATTACCTGGGTACTACAATTAGCATTCTAGGGTGGGTTAAACAGAATATGGGGTACATTTGCAAGTTACAGGCAAAACCAAATAAATGCATGACCCTCTGAATTATAATGAAGATTTTATAGTATTTCTTTATCAATATAAAACAATATAAATATATATCAATAAGATGGATAGTTATTGCATCATTTGAACTTACTTATTTCTAGCTTATTAAGTTTTAAGTATCCCAAATCTTACCTCAAACTTTAAAATGCGATTTACTCGAAATGATGTAAACTGCATTTATTATGTTTTACCCGTAAACCGACGATATAATTTTTGTTAAATATCAGTATATATTCTGATTCTGATAATCAACCACTGTAACATTATGAAATATAAATTTTGTAAGGTACATTACTTATGCAAGATGTGGCTACCTATAATTGGTTTTTTATAGTATACTTGTTATTTAATTTGCGTTTCTCAGTATCTCTATTTTGCATGTATTTTTACTATATTATAACTGTTGGTGCCCATAAAAATAAATAAATAAATAAATAAATAAACTATACAAGTTACCAAAGAAAAAGATGGCACAAAAAAAGACCAAATTTTTACACATATTATATTATTTTCTATGTTTTTCCAATGATATTTTATGTATTGAAAGATTTAAGAATAGTAAAATATATTAAATATTGTATTATTCACAGATGAATTATTAAATGTGTGACTTCCATGACACTGCACAGATGCATAGGTAAACCGCACAGCGCAATTTCGAGCCACGCAGTAATCTTGCTCGGGTGTACGCCGACTCGACGAGCGCGCCGAGTAGCTCTAGCACCGAGCGTTCTACTTACACTAAAATGAAGTCGGTTAATAAGGGCTACTTGCGAAAACCTGGGTGAGCCTGGTAATACTATAGCTAGACCGCTATAAACTTGGCCCTCCCATGGTCTGCGGGACGCGGGGCGGGAGCTACTCAACCACTGATCTCTATTCTATACAATTCAGGCTAGGTTCACTGTGGATCCATAGAATAGGAATCAGTGCACTCAACTAATCAGCTGTCAGAGACTGACGTGAATTACGCTACACACGATGATATTAATCTTGCGACGTGGATAATGATACATACTCAAGAAAATACCATAGGCTAATTCTCAAGATGCGAGTCATTACCTCGTATCGTGTATAGCCAATCGCACACCCGCCCCGCGTCCCGCAGACCATGGGAGGGCCAAGTTTATAGCGGTCAAGCTATAACCCAGGTTAAAATTGTTAAAAAATGTTCAAAGCACTGTTTGGTGCGAGTGGACCTAAGACAAACATCCACGTAATCATTAAAAGTGCATATACATACAAGCTACAGAATAAACTGTCATACATAAAATACCATGTTCAACGCAATGTAAGTTTGCTGCAAGGGGCTTTGAAACAACCCTTATTACGTATCTCGCGAGAAGTTTGACAGACGTAAATCTCGCGATCGTTGCTGTCAAATGACGTTTGACAGCAACAATCGCGGGATTTGACCTGTCGCAAACCAGTGGCGAGATACGTTTATAGGAGGGCGGGCCTAAAACTTGCCATGCGATTTGTGTGAGTTTAGTATATCATACTTACATTGTAGACTACACAGTGTAGTAGTACAGTTTGGTTAGGGTTTGAACTCTACTCACCTGTGGCGCATAGACGTTGGCTCCGTAGACGGGCGGATGGTGCGACACCGCGTGATGCGCCGCGTACACGTTCTGTTGTCCCACTGTCTGCCGAAACCACGAACATTGTTATAACGTATACGAGAACACAAACTTAATTAGTTAGTTTGTAAAGACGTTTGAAATCGGATTTCTGAAATGAAAAGACACCCGACACGCCCATGGGCAGCGAGCGACTGAGTTTAGCGGTTGCTTCGGTTGTTGAATCGGAAATTATTGTGGAGTTACGCACATCGGGGCGGACGTGTGTATTGTTCGCACGCGCGGATTGGAGTCGCATTCCGTCCTTTTTCCGCAATGCCGTCATGCGCTGAAATCCATCCACTACCTGATTATTATCTTTGGCGGTCAGGGGTTGCGCTGAATTTCCTCGCGCAGAAACCCTACACCGAGGGTACACATAGACGCTCGTTACCTTGGGCCTATGATGAGTGTAGTGGTGGTGAGCTTGAGGCTGTGGCGTCACCTCGTTCGCGCCCGTCACGGCTGACACTCCCGACATCGTATGAACACCCAAACGCTCTTTTTCTTTACCTTAGGCCTATGATGAGTGTAGTGGTGGTGAGCTTGAGGCTGTGGCGTCACCTCGTTCGCGCCCGTCACGGCTGACACTCCCGACATCGTATGAACACCCAAACGCTCTTTTTCTTTACCTAAGGCCTATGATGAGTGTAGTGGTGGTGAGCTTGAGGCTGTGGCGTCACCTCGTTCGCGCCCGTCACGGCTGACACTCCCGACATCGTATGAACACCCAAACGCTCTTTTTCTTTACCTAAGGCCTATGATGAGTGTAGTGGTGGTGAGCTTGAGGCTGTGGCGTCACCTCGTTCGCGCCCGTCACGCTCGAGACCGCCGATACGCCCGTCACGGCAGACACTCCCGACATCGTATGAACACCCAAACGCTCTTTTTCTTTACCTAAGGCCTATGATGAGTGTAGTGGTGGTGAGCTTGAGGCTGTGGCGTCACCTCGTTCGCGCCCGTCACGGCTGACACTCCCGACATCGTATGAACACCCAAACGCTCTTTTTCTTTACCTAAGGCCTATGATGAGTGTAGTGGTGGTGAGCTTGAGGCTGTGGCGTCACCTCGTTCGCGCCCGTCACGGCTGACACTCCCGACATCGTATGAACACCCAAACGCTCTTTTTCTTTACCTAAGGCCTATGATGAGTGTAGTGGTGGTGAGCTTGAGGCTGTGGCGTCACCTCGTTCGCGCCCGTCACGGCTGACACTCCCGACATCGTATGAACACCCAAACGCTCTTTTTCTTTACCTAAGGCCTATGATGAGTGTAGTGGTGGTGAGCTTGAGGCTGTGGCGTCACCTCGTTCGCGCCCGTCACGGCTGACACTCCCGACATCGTATGAACACCCAAACGCTCTTTTTCTTTACCCAAGGCCTATGATGAGTGTAGTGGTGGTGAGCTTGAGGCTGTGGCGTCACCTCGTTCGCGCCCGTCACGCCCGAGACCGCCGACACGCCCGTCACGGCAGACACTCCCGACATCGTATGTACACCCGGACGCTCGTTACCTTGGGCCTATGATGAGTGTAGTGGTGGTGAGCTTGAGGCTGTGGCGTCACCTCGTTCGCGCCCGTCACGGCTGACACTCCCGACATCGTATGAACACCCAAACGCTCTTTTTCTTTACCTTGGGCCTATGATGAGTGTAGTGGTGGTGAGCTTGAGGCTGTGGCGTCACCTCGTTCGCGCCCGTCACGCCCGAGACCGCCGACACGCCCGTCACGGCAGACACTCCCGACACCGAGGAAACACCGAGTTGTTTCATTGATGCTGAGAGTTTGTCCAGTGCTGCAATGAAGGAAAATATTGCTTGCATCAATAAGTTGAGAATATCAACTAATCAATCATTAAAATAATATTCACCTAGCCACAGGCAAGTTATTTTCAATAGTAGTCTTATTACTTGAGATTAAGAAATATAAGGGATTATGATACAAATCTACGACACTTATGAGATATACGAAATGTCAAAATGCAATGCTCACACGTGCTATTGGCGACTGTGGACTCTGACGTGACAGCTTGACTCGTCGGCGTCGATTCCACCGCTGATAGGCTCTCACTTAACTGAAAACGATGATATTAGCATTAATAAGATATCCGAACTCTTAAAGCAAAGCACCATAATATCAATAGAGTACAAAATATCAGAGTATAGAAGTAAATATTCTGGATTCAAAACCTGACTATGTGAAACGAAAAACATTTATTTTCACTTATGTCAGACTCTCTAGTAAAGCAGTTTTACACCAAGAAGAACTGGCAAATAACTCAGCAATTATCCTTGTGTATCCTATACCAAAATGGTAAAAATGGAACCCTTATGGTGAGACTTTCTCCGTCCGTCCGTCTGTCACACTCGATTATTTCAGTAACTATCGAAACTATCGACTTGAAATTTTGAATAGTTGTAGGTAATAGTGACCCAACGTCATTGCAATCATAAAATTTTGAAAATTTTTATTTAAAAGGGGGGTTAACTCGCACTTTACCGGTTTTTATTTTTATACAGCATACAATTTCAGTTGTGACCCACACCTGGCTATCTATATAACACTAGAAACGTTTAGACCTCTGTAAGATAGGGTCTGGACTCTGGAGGATCACTCACCATACTGTTGGTGTTTGCGTAGCTATTGCTTGGCGCTTCCGTGGTCGTCTCGTGGCTTGTCGGCGCGGACTGCTGCTCTGGCTGTGACGTCACTTGCTGCTGAACCAATAATTTCATAATACCAAGTGTCATCTATCCACCATTATCATTATTACGTACTGTTGTCGCATTCGAAATTACGTAGTCGGTTACTTTGGTATTACGATAATTTTAAGACTCTTTAATTACTTTAATAACTAAGAGCGGCAAGTTGAAGCTACTGTCCCCCTCTTATTGCGTACCTCGCAACAGGTTTGCGACAGACGTAAGACTCGCGAAGAATTTTACTGTCAAATGTCATTATAAGGCCGGCTCCACACGTTGGCCCCAACGTTGGCACCAACGCCACTCGCCCAACGTGTGGACCTAGAAAATAGCGCACTCCAACGTCGGGGCCAAGGCTATTTTCTAGGGATAATATAAGTTTTTTTTGACAGCAACGATCGCGAGATTTACGCCTGTCACAAACCTGTCGCGAGACACGTAACAAGAGGAGGGCCAGTTGCTTCAACTAACTTTACCAATATCAGTGGGCTGATTCTGTATGTTTTCGATTCTGCATTGATGTTAGTAAACCTCACTGGATTATCAACTAAGAAACGGGGGCAAAAATCATTCATTGCCATTATTAGTCATGATCTTACGAAAGTTAGTTGGTTCCTGCGGGATCGATGAAAAAACGATTTCCACAACTGGTTTATTGAATTAATAAAAGTTTAACAAAAATAGAAACCGACTTCAAATACAAAAAAAATAAAACCAACCCACTGAAAAGCACAAAATAATTTTGTAATAATTTCTGGGTATACTTAGTTTTTGAAGACGGTGCCAAACCAAAATTTTAGTTCAGTTCAGATTAGTTCGGATAGTTTGAAAACTTACGACTACAAGTTTACAAATTCTAGTGGAGTTAGTTTGTTGTCCTAAAGTTATGAGGTAACAAACATAAAAAAAAACATACAGTCGAATTGAGAACCTCCTCTTTTTTTGAAGTCAGTTAAAAACAATTTCAAGAAAGCTGAGCCCTGTATACATACCTGTTTGACGGGCTGCACGGGGGTGGGAGGCGAGTGCGAGGCGGCGGACTGCGCGGGCGCGGCGGGGTGCGCGGGGTGCGCGGGCGGCGGCGCGGGGTGCGCGGCGTGCGCGGCGTGCGCGCTGTGCGGCGGCGTGTCGTGCAGCGCGTCGGGCTCCAGCGCGCCGAACTGCACGTCGAGGAACACGCTGCCGCCGCCGTCCGCGCCGCCCGGCATCTCCACCGCCGACGACGGGATCTGAACACAGTGTAACCATTGCAAGAGGTTGCCAAGCATTTGTGTTAGAAATAGATTTTTTTTTTTACGCTATACGAATTAGTACTTGACTGCGATCTCACCTGATGGTAAGTGATGATGCAGCCGAAGATGTTAGCGTACTAACTTGGAACGGGTAGGTAAGTTATGTCACCCCAACGGTTTCTACACAGCATCATACCGGAACGCTAAATCGCTTGGCGGTACGTCTTTGCTGGTAGGGTGGTAACTAGCCACGGCCAAAGCCTCCCACCAGACAAGACCTAAGCCAATTTAGAAATTATAAAATTCCAAAGTGGCCCGTGGCGGGAATCGAACCCGCGACCTCCCACTCGAATCCGAGCGTGCGTCCCCTGCGCCACGGAGGTCGTCAAAAGATTAAGGCCGGCTCCACACGTTGGCCCCAACGCCACTCACCCAACGTGTGGATCTAGAAAATAGCGCGCTCCAACGTTGAGGCCAAGGCTATTTTCTAGATCCACACGTTGGGCGAGTAGCGTTGGGGCCAACGTTGGGGCCAACGTGTAGAGCCGGCCTAATATGATTTTGTAATTTAAAACTTGTTTAAATAAACATTAGGCTAGGCTTTTATGCCTCTAAAAACACTTCAAAAGCGTTTTCTTTTTTAAAGCCATTTATTAAAAAAAATGTTTGAAATAAACCTTCAAAGTGGAACGTGCATTGCAATTTTTTGAAATCGTGTAGTGACTCGAAAAATTTGAAGCGACTTAAAAACTTATTTTATTTCATCTATCTATGATTACACGCGCCAATATTCTAAACTTCATTGTGTTTGATTCATAACGTCGCCGAAACGATATTATCATTCTAGTATCTCGGTCATCATTACCTATTTAAACAACTGTAAAAAAACAAAAGGAGAAGTGTCTCAATGTTTATTTAGCTCACCTTTGAGGGCGGAGGCACCCTCACCCGCTGAGTCTTCCTCTGTGTGCTGATGTCCGTGGTGCCGTACACGCCGTAGTTACTCGTGTACACGCCTGCGTTGCCAAAACGACACTCAATGAAAAATATCACAATATGGTGTGGCATTCCGGGACTGTCGTCGGAAGTGAGAACATGTACAACTACGTGAGGTGTCGTTTACGGTAATGACGTCATAAGTTCGATGGATTTTTTCATCTTCAATACCCAACACACACCTAAAGAATTTTTACTTCTATAAATTTATATAGTACGAGTTGCATTGAACAATAATTGCACTTTCAACAAAGCAAATTGTCCACAAAACTGTATTTGCAACAACGTGAAGTGAATAATGTGCAAACAGCAAGACTATAATATATAGTCTTGCTGTTTATAGTAGTATGGCGAATATAATATACTCGTATACGAGTATATTATATTCGCCATAATATTATGAATAATTTATATTTTGCTCTTGTGATGCTAAGGAGGTTCATTGGCCAATATCTATCTAAGAATCCTCTCTATGAAATAATAACTTGAAAATAAAACCAAAAACAACGATCGCTCGTTTAGTAGTCAAAGAGAACATACTGGCATCGTGGCGCTGCGTCTGTTGCGTGAGCTGAGACAAGTACTGCGTCTGCGCCGCGCTCAGGCTGCCCGACATGCCCATTGGCTGCATCATGACGCCCTCCTGCAGCAAAAGCATGCCATTGGTCAATACATGAGGGAGAACTGGCCGAGATGCGACCGCAAGAAATTAAAGAGAAACCTAGAGATACGAGTAAAATTGTGACGAGGTATTGCTTTTAAAAAATATTACTTGACTGCAATCTTGCAAGATAGTATACACATTTCATTCTAAATCGCAGTGAAAACGAACATGTTACATTACTAATGCATCCATACATCATTCTATCGTCGTAGGAAGTAAGAAGGATGGCGTATAGTCGGCATAAAGCATGGTTTCTTCAAGAAGTTTAACAATAATTATGGCTCTCTCTATGGCGCCATGTTAAACGATTACGTGTCTGTTAGTTTATTGTACATATTGAATAATATTTCCTAATAAAAAGCGACATTTAACAACAACAATTGCCCGATTTACGCCTGTCGCATACCTGTCGCGAGATAGGTAATAAGGGTGCAGATTGCAGGCCTAACTTTGAGAGAGTACAATGCCTATCGCATACGAATAAAATAATTCTTTCTTACCTGATGATGTTGAGGCACATAAGTCTCGGGCGGTTCGCTCTTGGGCACGACCGGTGGGGTCCCGGATACCGCGTTCGTCGCACCGCCCATTTGCTAGTAACAGAAAGGATGTGTAAATGCCACGTAAATTATTAAGACTTTCACTATTATCGTTTTTTCTGAAGAATCTGATAACTTGTTTCATCTCTAGTATTGAATCTCTAAAACGTGCTTAATTTTGTCAATCTATGAAGAGCACACTTCTAAAATTTATTGCGAGACAACTACTTATTGCAACCAAATAAATAAGTATTAGGTTAAGGAATAAGGACGACGCATGAGATTCATAGAAAATAAAATTAATTCCTATTCCATTAAATAATCATGTTTAAAATTGAGTACTTTTGTAATACTACTCATTACAATTTACAAGTAACGTTTGACAGCAACTATCGCGAGATTTTAGTCTGTCGCAAATATGTTGCGAGATTACGTAATGGTGCATGGCAATTGTGCAACTATCGCGAGATTTTAGTCTGTCGCAAATCTGTTGCGAGATTACGTAATAGTGCGTTTGACAGCAACTATCGCGTGATTTTAGTCTGTCGCAAATCTGTTGCGAGATTACGTAATGGTGCATGGCAACTGTCGGCACTCACGGGTATGTGCTGCTGCGTATTGTGGTAGGTGTAGGTGGGTATGTGCGGCTGCGTGGGTCCGTTCGTCTCGCACTCCCAGTCCTCCTGCCGACAAACAGAACACATTTGTACCATGGACTCCGGCTACCAGAGGCCTCCGTCACACACTTGGTAAGCAAAGTCCAACAATATGGAGAGGTGTTTTTTAGGGTTCGTACCTCAAAAGAAAAAATTTTAGGTCGATAGTTTCAAGTTACTGAAATAATCGAGTGTGACAGACGGACGGACGGACGGACGGACGGAGAAAGTCTCACCATAAGGGTGAAGTCCCACCCTTATAAGATCACTTTGTTGTCCGCCTGTCTGTCTGTCTGTGTGTTACGATCCTTTCTTTCAGTTACTATTAAAGATATCGACATGAAATTTGGAACAGTAATAGGTAATAATAATGGATTTTATTTTTATTTTTAAAAGAGGGAAAATCGGGTCATCGAAATTAAAAAAAAAAGGTTTAGAAACAATATTGAGTGGGGTGTCATATGAAAGGGCGTTACTTGTGTATTCTAAAACCGATTAGGTGCTTGTATGAAGAAAGTTGATGTAAATTGTTCCAATGGGCTCCTCAGGTTCATATCGGTGGCTAGTGTTCATCTCAAGAGCAAGTACCGAGTTTCTTGACAGTTCTTCTCGGTGCAAACCTGCTTTCCGAACCTGGCGGTAGTCTCGACATTTCATGAGAGCTATATCTAAGCCATTTCATTTCTCTCAACAGTCAACTTACAGTGGTGGGAACAACGGGCGCCGGTTCCACATCGCCTGCCATCTGCGCACTAGAGCTCGGCGTGAACACCTAAAAATACACAGCAATGTAGAGCGAATAAAACACTCGCTGATAATAAACCTAGCTTTGAAGTTGATAGAACGAAATAAAAGTTTTGAAGAAAAAACATGCAGAAAAATAAGTGTTTGAATATAGAGTGTATCCATTTAATAGATATATATTGTAACTTGTAAAGGAATTGCTAAGAAAAACCTTGTAAAGAGGTAACAATAAGGCCCAGTTTCAAATAAGTCCAAAGACGGGCAAAGACTGATTTTTTTGCAGGAATGTTCTTTTACACACACGTTGGTAGTGATTCAATTTAAGAGAGTCTAAATTAAGCACGTGTTTAAATAAAACTACCCCTTTTACAATCATACACGTGAAAAAAAGATATAGCACTAGTAAAGGCAAGTTATATCAATTTTCACGGAGACAGTTGTGACGGGATGGTATTATTGTTTTGGTAGAAACCAGCCTTAATGTTTCCAAAAGTGTGGTGGAAGAGATAAAAATAAAATGTAATGTAATTATAACTTAAACTACAAATAGTCACCTTAGTGTCTGATAGAGATCCGGACCATTCTTCGTTGTCCCAGTCTTCTGTGGCGGGGAAGGAGTCAATGTTGCCACCTGTAACAAAACAAATTCATAACATGCTAGCTACTCACTGCTTCACATAATAATGTTAGAATTTAGAAATACCTTATGCCGAACTTCCTAAAAACAAAGTCGAAGAATGGCCCAAACTGGCGTGTGTGTGTGTGAGTGTGCGTACAAGTGTGTGTGTGTTTGCGTGAGTGTGCGTACAAGTGTGTATGTGCATGTGCGTGTGTCGTATGCGCGCACGCGTGTATGTGTGCTTGCGTGTAACTGTATGCTTCAGCGGGTGCATGTGCTGTGTGCGTGTGTTGTATGCGTGTGCGTGTAAGTGTGTGCTGTGTGCGTGTTTGTGTGTGTGCGAGTGTTTGTAAAAGGGTGCACACATACCTGTGTCCACGGAGTTGTTGTAGTCGGCGTCGTTGCGCTGCGAGTGCATCCGCGAGGGGCCGCCGCGCCGCGCGCCGCGCCCCATGCCGCGACCGCCGCGCGCGCCTCCCCGCCCGCGCCCGGAGCCCCGCCCGCGCATCGAGCCCTCGCCTTCGCCGCGTCCTGCAGTACACAACAGGTCATAAGATGACCGCCAAGCAATGTCTTCGCTGAGGAGCAAGAGGAAGCATCAATTTGGATAACGAGGCTGTGATGTTGATTTTGTAAACCTTTTTCCCCGAGTATGGAGTAAGATAACAAGGAAGTAGATAAAGAACTTGTAGGGAAATCAATAAGGCGCACTGGGCAAACTGGCAGTACAAGAACTGGAAGACCTCCCTAGCGCAGTGCTAAGCGCTTGGATTCGAGTCGATGGGGGACACGGGTTTGATTCCTAATACATACAATACCTAATTTGGCTCATGTCAGATCTGATGGGAAGCTTCGGCCCTGCCAGCAAAAACGCACCGCCAAGCGATTTAGCGTGCCAACGTGGCAACCTTTAGGGGTCACTTACTCCTTCCAAGTTATTTCTATAACATCTTTGTCATATTATTATCACCAGGTGAAATCGCAGTCAAATACTAATTTGTACTGTTTAAAAGAACAAGTACTGAACGAAAGCCCAGGGGTTCACAAGAGCGGGTCACGAAAAGTTGAGCATTGTCTGTGGATCTATCTTGAGGCGCAGTTAATAGATTGCGTACTGCTAGGTCTCAGGTAAGCCGGTACTTTGCACATTGAGTTTTATTGAGTTTTCAGCGTCATGGAAACACACTTGGATCTTACTCCACTCCAGATTCCTAGGAGGGGTTTAAATGGAGCGGGAGCTGCACCTCGTGGTTATATTGCTGATGATGATGCCGGTAGGATAAACCAGTCCGTCGCCTCGAGGTGACAGCAAATAGCCCGAAAATGCTAACTAATTTGAGATGAAAAAAGGTTGGTATATATATACACCAATCTTGCTGCTGATCTGCTGATTAATTCATTGGTGTCACAATCTAAGCAAAATTTAAACCAGAAGTGGGCTATAGAGCACCGGACTATTGGGCTATAATAGTACGCCGCGGCTTGTAGTGTACTCGTATATTATACTACAGATTGTAGTGTGGTGCACTCACTGTTGCGCGGACCAGAGCGCGAGCGCGGCGCGTCCCGCGGCGGCTCCACGTCGCCGTTGCCCGCGGGCGCTGGCGGCTTCTTTTTCTTCTTCTTTTCTTCAGTCTGCCATTCGCCCTGCAATTCAATTTGATATGAAGGATATTTCAATAATGCCATCAACAGCATCACACAATTCTTCCAAACTTCGTTGGAGGATCATCAGATGTTAACTTGCATCATAGGGAGGTGCTTTAATAAATGAATTTTGTGGTTTATTGATAGCCATTTAAATAAAGTCTTGAGCCTTTAAGCAGACTTTCACTTTTTTCTTATGTCTAAGGCAAATTTCATGGATTCTCTTGTCAAGCCCGAATTCGCTGAGGAGGTATGCACAGCGATCTATTTACTAAAAACCTCCTATGCTTTCTAGCCATCCTTCCCGAAACCGCAAAAAGCAAATCTGAAGTATTAAGAGGGCTGACAATAATACAATTGATTTGTTCTTTGCCAGACGAGATCTAATATATAGCTGGGGAGATTACGCGACGGCACAATGGGGGAGGGGTACCTGTTCCGGCAGTTATACCTGTATCCGCTGACTCTCCTCGAACAGCAGGTTGCAAGCGGCCGCCATGTCGTTGTTGGTGTCGTGTAGCGCGGAGCACACCTCCTCCTCCGTGCGACGAGTCATTTCCATCAGCTCAGTGACCTAAACAATGCACATTAACAATCATACAGTGATTAGGAATTAAACTCATTACAACCAACTCTGGGATTCACATTGAACCTCTGGGACTTCATAAATTCCCAGTACAATAATTACAATTCACTCCCATGGCGACCAACGGAGTTCAGCACAGCGCTCCGTAACACTGCCTTCCTATATAGACCGGACTCCCGGACGGAACGACAAAAAACGGAATCTTCAGGCTTTATGGATTGGGTTGTGCAGTGTGCTTTAGGGATGTGGCTAGGATTTTAGGATTTTTAGGCCTAAAAACTCGGCCTGAAAGATTGATACTAAACAGCCGGAAACCCGGGCAAAACCCCTTGAGATTCCTGCGTCTCATGAAAATCGGAAATCACCAAGCGAATTAGAGATAAGAAGAATGTCACTAAACCCTATCCTTTTCAAAAATCGCTTATTTCATCTTCCAAAAAAGGACAGCATTACGTTTTAGAGTCACTAAATTTAGAGCATCTAAAAATAGTACCATCCTATTCACAATGGTGTGTGTAGAAAGAGAATGCTGCACCAAGACACTAGTTAAAGTGTTACTAAACAGGAATTCCATACTTTGTGAACTCGAATGTCTGATGATAATGAGCACAGTGCCATTGCAATGCAATACTGAGACACACTGCATCTGACATGAACAAGCGCAATAATTCATTTAACATCAGGTAAACAGTTTGGTCATCTTATCATTCTTTGCTACTAACAAACTTCAAAAGTTCTACAATTGGCGCAGAACCTTATGAACCCTGTGAACTTGAAACCAGGCATGGTCCTACGTTGAGTGCTCATTTACGATAGCCTTAACACTAACGTATAATACCACGTTACGCGAGCAGAAGTAAGTGAGGCGTGTGGGGCTGTAGCCCTCCCCGACGCCATACTATTCCGCGGACTGTACAGTAAACGGTTGCCGGCACGTAACTTGGCTAGTTTCGTAAAAATGCTATTGCGTCTCTTTGGTTGCAGCGCAGGGCGCAGGGAACGAGGTAAAGGGATCCGAGCGCGCTATTGGTCAGTCAGTTGATGCGGAAACTTATTCCCATCTCGCCAAAACCTTGCCAAGTAATGTGCCGGTAATTGTATAGTCCCGGAACGAAAAGGTTCGTCACCTTAGTGTCGATTTTCGCTTGCACTAGTACTGCAAGATTCTATGGTGTCAACATACCAAAACAATCGACTAGTGCAAACGAATCTGTTTGAAAATTGACGAACCTTTACGTTCCCTTATACTGTACCATAATATCGTGGACACCTAGTAAGTTTACTGTGCAGACGCTTGCCTCCATCACAAGAGCTCATAAAGTTTTGCCCAAACTGTAAAAAAATTATATACAGATTTCTGTATGGAGTGTAAAATCTAAGGGAATCCACGTAATAGCTATTACATTATATTCGTTTTAATGACCCACACATAATAAAATGATGTTTGCAAACAGAAAAGCTATACATAATACGCACATACGAGTATGTGAAGTGAATCGGCGCGGGTTAACAACCTGTTATTGTTCACGCGACTTGTGATGAGAACATTGATAGTAGTGTAGGTACACAAAGAATGCTCTCATACTTCAAACTTAGTTACAGGTTATCTGTTAAGAAATCAGTTTCAAAGAAATACTTGAATTTATAAATAAATACATTCAAATAGAAGTGAAAAGGTCAAGCTTTAATTTGCAGGGACAAAAAGGTGGTACCTACTATCTTATAAAACACACAAATAGACACAGAGCAAATAGTAAATACACTATAGTGTGATGTGCTTCTCTTCTCACGTGACCACCTATTTTCCTCCTTACAGGGGTTGTCTTCTCAAAAATTCTTTCTTAGCGGATGGTTATGTCATGAATCATGATAGCTACGCTACATATATGTGAAATTGTAGCCTATTCCATGTTTGTTGATAGATCCGGAGCCGCCGTACCACCATCCCTTATAGCAGTAATATTGTTTTAGAATTTTTATACTAATATTGTTGGTATGGCCCCAACTAGTCAGTCATTAATAATCACATAGTCATTATTTTTCTTATGAATATACAGGTTGTTGTGATAAACCACGTGATTTCCCCAAATTGGATATTGGTACATAATATATTAATATTTATCCCCTTAAACGTGGAACCCCTCTGTTTTGTCTTTTGCTTTTGAATGACAAATTTTATTGATGACAGAGGACAAAAACAGAGTAGTTTTTTTAAATCCAATAACTTACCATTCGTCGTACGTCGGATGCGTCCTCGCTTTTACAGTCAATCATGTTTGCCATTCGGAGTTGTTCTGTAGTGGCCTGTAAAACAAAATACCAGGTTACAGATAATAAATTTTGTAGATAGTTTTGTTGTGAAGATTTTCCCTAATCGCTCATGTTTCATGCGATTTTGAAAAGCTGTTAGATTCGATGAATTAATCACTATAGACATTTTATGAAAATAGATAAACTTTGCAAAAAAAACAAAAATAATGCTAAGAATTCATGTTCACACGGTCTATTGAAAAAAGCTTACATATGCTGCCCAGCAGCATTTGGTAAATTGAGTGAAGTCTTCTCCTTGTGAATTCCTCAATGCCTGAAGACCAAGGTTTTTAAAGAGTGTGTTCTTCACTTCCTCACTTACGGTGCTGAAATGTGGACACTCACAAACAGCCTAAACACGGTGGAGCCGAAAACTCCTGGAGTAGAGACCGCGTACAAGTGTAGAGGCGGGGCGCGCTCTAGCTCGGTGGACCGATATAAAACGAGTGGCGTTAACTGACTGGATGAGGACTGATGACAAGATGTTTTGTGCTCAGTTGGGAAGGCCTATGTCCAGCAGTTGACATCCGCAGTCTGATGCGATGATTGAAAGAAGTGTGTTCTGATACATTGACAGAAAACAATTTTCTACATGTTTCATGTCAAACAAACGGGAGCCTAATGGCAGTTCCCAATCTACCCATGATATCTATGCCTTACTGGAGATAACAACTTTTATGGACTTTGTCATATTTTTACCATGTAAGTACCACTAGTAAGGTAAACCATGGATAGATCGACTATTGGGAACCGCCATCAGTCACAAGAAGCAGTCACCTGTGGTTTGGTCTTCTCCTTGGGCTGCGGCTTGTCTGCTGGCTTGCCCTTGTCCGTCTTGCCACCCTCTTTCTTTGCACCACCCTTGGTGGCGCGCGCACCCAAACTCATATTTAACTGCCTAAATATTTACAGCCTCTATTTACAAGCAGCTGCAACAAAAAACAGACAGGCACATGGTATCACACTCATCATTATTAGTGTTTAAAATAAGCAGTCCTCATTTATTTCTTTATACAAGTTAATTTTCCATAATGTTAATAATGCTGCATAGCCTGAACGTCTGATATTTCCACTATTAGTCGATCTCTTTTCTCTGTCTATATAGATTAGAAAAAGAAAATTATTAGCACATCCTAGCTCCCGTACCTGGCATGAGAAAGATAGTGCAAGAAGTTTAGGGCTTGATAATGCAACGGTCTGCCCGCAAAATACAAATTTTATTTAGATCTTCGCAATTTGAAAGTTCTTCAATTTATAAATCTTTTTCTAATCTATATAGACAGATTTACTTTGTAAACACACAGCACGGAAAAATAAGTAAATACCAAGGCTTATGGCGATACAATTTTAATTTGGCAGGCAGGCAGGGGCATTCAGTTTAAACATTGACATTGAGGTTACTTTTGTCCAGAAAAATCAAAGGATTCCTCAAAGATTTAGCCGAAATTCAGAATAGAGGCACTGGAATAAATTTTACGCACGATATATTGATAATCCCTGCACATTTTGTAAAGGATAGAAATCCGAACAAAAAAAAGCAAAATATTTTTATTGTCCATTGAAACTTTGTTTGCATGTTTATGAAAATAAACAGCTTGTTTGAGAATATTTCAACTAATTTTATAAAAGCAAGCATAGAGATAAGGAAGGAAAATGTTAATGTTGACCCACAGTTAGTCTTAAAATAAACAAACAATGAAATCCAAGTGTAACTTGAACACTTCTCTAAATGATAATAATATGATCTGTTTACAAAGTATCAATGTAGGATTACATAGATATAATACTAGGTATTCAACAATACAGCCCAATAGACTTCTGTTGTTAGGGTTCCATACCCAAAGGGTAAAAAAGGAAACCTATTACTAAGACTTAGCTGTCCACCCGTCCGTCTGTCACCAGGCTGTATCCCTTGAACTGTGATAGCTACAGACTTGAAATTTTCACAGATGATGTATTTCTTTTGTCACTATAACATCAAATACTAAAAAATAGAATAAAATAGACATTTAACGGGGCTGCAATACAACAAACATGATTTTTTTACTTGTTTTTGCCCAACATTGATAATGACAACAGATAGATGCTTCAAATGTTTGCTTGGAGATTATCTCATGTCCCATTTTTCAATTGAATGGCACAGTGCTAGTGGTGCCCCCTGATGCTTTAAAGGTCTTAGGAACATGGCTAAAAGGGTGTTCCACACCTTAGCCAGCTTTTATTCAAGTTTGTTGGATATTACCCGCATAAGCATGACACATAGGGATGAATGTATAGGAGCAGGGCGATCGGCTAAAAATGTATCAATCATTTAATAACTGTATAAATGTCAAAACATGGGTATTGACCAATCACAACGCTTGAAAATCACGTTTTGACATTGATACAGTTTTTAAATGATTGATACATTTTTAGCTGATCGCCCTGCTGAATATAGACTGACATAGGTGCCTTGTATCCCAAAAACTGTGGCAGTTAGTTACCAATGAAATATGTGTGCATTAGCTAGTAAATTTATGACTTAATTTAAGTATAGCTATACTAATTTTTAACATAGATTAGTAATACATCTTAATACTTAAGATTATTATATATCTACTAACTAAAATGTATCTCTTAAGGTGCTGATCACTAAACATACAAAAATTATCTTGAAACTTGAAGATTTGCTTGAAATTGTATGCAAGACAAACATCATTGTTAATGTAAAATTTATAGTAAATAACTACATACTATAAAATCACTTGCTTAGCAAGGAAGGAAACTATTGTATAGAAACCTGCATACTATGTTGTATTCTTTAATATTCCAGATAATATTTTTGTATTTAATATTCCTCTTAATCCATTCATGACCAGTGTGCTGAGCTATGCAAACTTGTATCTTTCTAACACTAGACACCATAGTCCTGTGGCCCCTATAGGCCTTAAAACAGGTTAAGACAGCAACAACAACCATGACAATCATTTCCTATTGGAACTATTTAAACTCTATGTTTACAAACAATCCAAAACACAGTCACAGTCTGTAAATGGTGTTACATTATAGTACAAAAACCTTATTAAATTAAATCACTGATGTACATTACACAGATAGACAAGATATATTCACAAAAAATAACAGTAACTATGAACTTGGAGTTGTTGCACCTAGTTTTACTAACAAAACATTTAACAGATTTTGCTGCAAGTCTAATTAAAATAGGACAATACAAGGAAGCCCCAAAACATTATAACGCGCATTATCTATTATAACACGATACGGAAGGAACTGCCAACAGCCAATCAGCGGCATTATCGTAAATCGGAAAATAAGGTAAACAAACACTTGGGCGTAAAAGTGAATGATTAACCTAGTTATTTCACTGAAAAATCGATAACACCCGATATTTATACTTCCCGAACGGGTAATATTCGAAAAAATATAAAATTTTGCATTACTTTTCGCAAAAACCAGGACAATGAATCACTAAAGTGCAAGGGCGATACCGATTGGAAATTTGAACAACGACCGCGGCGCGTTCCCACGCCGAGCCGCGGATATTCACGCGCTCGCACCTTCGCCCGTAACAAGAGAGCTCACGTCATCAATTTCTAAAATTCCCAACGACGGCGAAATTCAATAGGCGGCACATGTGGGGGACGCCATTCTTGAAGCACCTTTCTTGGTATCAAAATGACAGTCTTTGTTGACGAAATATTTGTCGACGACACCAAATCACACTGCATATAAACACTATTCAGCACATTTTCCACCCCGTAACTTGATAATTTACCTTAATGCTATGGTTTTTCCAATAATTTATCACGAATTCTAATAAAATTTTCGAATTTCCATACCTGTGAACGCGCTCTCAAAACGCAAGCTGGTCACGTGACTTGATTTTGCTAGTGTTGCACTGTATGTCATCACAGACTATTATTCCTCATTTATGTCATGTTACAGTTTTTCGTTATGGTCCTACGAGGAAGGAAACTACAAGTGGAGCAGCTGTAGTTTTCTACACACACATATGCGTTTATATTTTAAATTCTAGAAAAAATTATGCACAATAAAATTTACACATTTATATCTACATGTAATATTTTAAAAAAGGAACAATTTGGATTTATTAAGAATAGCAGCACTACACTTGCTTGTTATGAATTAAATAAAATAATAACAGAGAGCTTAAATGCTAAAGACAATGTCTTATGCATCTTTCTCGATATGACCAGAGCATTTGATCTGGTCTGTCATAAAGCTCTCAAAATTAAATTAGAAAAATACGGAATCAGAAGTAAGAGTCTAGAGTGGCTGGAAAGCTACCTACATGGCAGAAAGCAGTGCGTGGAAATTTTATATACAGAAAGGGCGAATTGTAATCTGTACCGCTCTGAATGCAAACTGCAAAACCCTTATGGAGTTCCTCAGGGAAGCGTCCTAGGGCCACTTTTATTTCTTCTTTACATAAACGACCTCCCTGACTCCATTACGCACAAATGCTTAATGTACGCGGATGACACTACTTTAATAATAAAATGTAAAGACAAATCAACTATTGAAAACGAAGCAAATAAAGCGTTGTCGAATGTAATTGAGTGGCTAAACGGTAATAACTTATCAATAAATATGAAGAAAACTAAATTTATCCAATTCATTCCTTACAATAATAAAACGGCAAATGTAAATATTAACTTCAAAGGCACTTTGATAGAAGAAGTTGAAAATACAACTTTTTTGGGCATCACACTCGATAACTACACCAACTGGAAACCTCACGTTGAAAACTTGTGCGGCAAGTTAGACAAATTTGTCTATGTACTCAGACGCCTTTACCAAACTGCAGGTACTAAAACAGCCCTAATCGCTTACCAAGGCTATGTCTCCTCATTGCTACGGTACGGGATTATTTTATGGGGAAACTCTGTCTTAGCGAATAAAGTTTTTATAAAACAAAAGGCATGTCTTAGGGCATTATGCGGACTGAGGCAAATTGAAACATGTAAGCCTCTTTTTAAAAAATGTAACGTTCTCCCTTTACCATGTCTATATATACATGAAATACTTATATTGGTAAAGAAATATCCCATATACTTTAAAAGCTACAATAAACTAGAAGGAGTTCGACAGCGTAGAAAGGATAAATTGATGATGCCTCCTAAGAGGCTAGAAATTTTTGCAAAGAGTTCGCATTGTATGGCAATTTCTATTTTTAATAAACTACCTGACATATATAAAGACAATACTTTGAATATCTTTAAAAAACGTACGTTTGATTTACTTATGGATAAATGTTATTACAATGTCAATGAATTTTTAAATGAAACTAATTTTTGACTTTATAAATTTACAATTATTGACATTCTTAAATACTAATTTTTTGACTTTATAAATTATCTATCTACAATTATTGACATTCTGAATTACTAATTTCTTGACTTTATGAATTATGTATTTACAATAATTGCCATTCTGAATTATAATACTTAATTGACAATATTATGAAAAATGATAGTTACAAAAATGATAATATCAAACTAATGACATTATTAACATTTTCTTCTTATATTCATACGCCATAAGGCAGAATGTACAAGGATATTGATTGTTATTGTGACCACCTGTATGTACCTACATTCTTATGAATAAATGACATTTATTTATTTATTTATTTATTTATGTTGCGTGAAATCGACATAGCTATTTAACAAACATTACATTGTCTCTTTCTAACTAATTTAAAATTGTTTACGTTAAACGAGATAGCAACATATTTGTTTTCTCTGATTTGATGCGACCGCTGATTAATTACCGATATCGATAAAATTCATATAATATGTAAAGTTAAATGTTGATAGATGAGTAGGGCTCCTAATATCACTACCTTCTATTCGACATATATATAACACATATATCACTACCTTCTATTCGACATATTATATATAACCTCGAGGTCCAGGTTTTACACCTCTTACTTCTCGTAGTTATTACCGCTTTAAGAAAACGGGCCGCGGATGCGAACATTTACTATAGGTATAATCACTCATATCAAATGTAGTTTGGTCTCGCGGGATAAGATAAAAATCCTAATCCGGAAACATTATATGCACCGCTGGCAAAACCTAGTTTTACTATAAATTAATTTTTATTAGTAATAATTCATTCATTTTGCTCTTAAATATTTAATTAATTACCTACTAACCACAAACTACATCGATAGTATTTCCATATCGATAGATAGCTAGAGCAGCCCTTCTGATCAGCTGACTGGTGCCTATCTGTGATTATTGAGTGTGAGCGTCTATGGAACTAAAATCAAATGACATTCAAAACGACGGTTCACTTCCAACATGCTTCCAACCAATATAGATCAATGCTTCCAACAAAGTTTAGTTCCGTTCGGCACTTCCAGTTGGCGCCACTAACTGCTACCCTGGTAACCCTGGCTGGCTAGCAAGATAGGTAGGTACCTAGGTACAAAAATTGCCCTCTATTCACAGACATACAAATGCCTAGCTTGTAGCTCTCTATGCCCTTATAGTACTCTGTGGGGCTAATCTTGACCTGTCATCTTGACTTCAGTCATAGATAAGTATGTATGTACCTGAAATAGATGTACGTCTCAAGCCGATTTATGGTTCTTGGAATAACGCCATCTAGTGGTCATAGTTAATACGCGACGTACCTACATACGTAGTAGGTACCTACATACTATACTACCAAACCACTATTTTTATTTTTATTTATTTTTAGGAATCAAGGAATTTAAAAGAAAAACAATACATAAAAATTGACATAATTTATTTTACACTGAAATGAAATTAATAAATCATGCTTTTCACAATTTCTTTTTGTTTTTATTTTTTTCATAATAATGAATTGCTGCTTTTTTGTTTCAATTGCATTTGAATAAATGTTTTAGCTGACTTTGTCAAAGTTCTATTCATATAACTGATTGCAACATGTTTAGCACTTTTCTTAGCCAAATTTAACCGTTGCCTGAATGACTTATTTGTCAACTTGGTTCTGCGCACTTGCTTCTTTAAATTTGTAATTATTTCCTTAAGCTTCAGTTCATAAGGTGTCATAGAAACTGTAAAAAAATAAAATACATCACATTTAATTTTTGCATACAAAATTGTTAACCAAATATTATTACGTACGAGTATGTAACTGTATTAGGGTTAAAACATACTTTCACCTAATGATAAGTCAAGATGCTGCTAAAGATTTAATAATATTAATTTGGCTAATTAATCTCTTTGGTTACTCTACCAGTTGGAGATGCGTTTTAACCGGTAAGATGATAACCAACCACAGCCAAAGAAGCCTCCCACCAGACCAGATCTAACCGAAATTAGATGCTATGAAATTCTGAAGTAGGCTACGCTGGGAATTGAACCCAGGACCTCTTGCTTGAATCCAAGTGTCTCATACTGTGCCATAATTTTAAAATAAAATTGTTGGCAGTTATCTACAAAAGCTTTCTTAGGAACTCTGGATCTATTTGAAATGTTTTACGATGCATAAGTTTATATACTAATATAGTCAATATAACTTAATAATTATATTCT
The DNA here is from genome assembly GCA_963855885.1 of Coenonympha glycerion. Taxonomy (NCBI): domain Eukaryota; kingdom Metazoa; phylum Arthropoda; class Insecta; order Lepidoptera; family Nymphalidae; genus Coenonympha; species Coenonympha glycerion. Next base: position 16,669,850 of record OY979631.1, read on the forward strand.
ATTATGTAACTTGGAAATTTACCTGATCTCCTTGATGGGGCTGCAGTCACATGCGTTAGAATCTCTGTAAAGGGGAGTAACAGGTTCATTGCAGTCTTTGCTAGTACTAGCAACAATTGGTACATCATTTGCAACACATGGTTCAAGTGACTCTATTGGTTGATTATGAGGTGGTATGTTTTGGTCATGTGAGACGGGTAAATTCACATCTGAAACAAAAATTAAACCTCATTTTAATTAATAATAATAAAAATAATAATTATTATTATTATATATTATGATCGTAATGTGTATATTATTGTAGGCGAATTGCATAAATCTCCTTACTACAGCTGTTAAAGCCAGGGCTGTTTTATATTGTGGCGATTTTTTCAATACAAAACAGCTAGCTGTAATGTAATGTGGTCATTTATGCAATCCGCTTGCGACATATACATAAGGCATTATTACTATCATATTATACTTATTTTGTCTTTCTACTTTAGTTCTAAGTCTATTAAAATACAAAGATATGGGAATAGTCACCCTTTATTCCCATGTTTTCTTACCGGTGAGGATTTTTCAATCTTCATACTGTAGTGACTAGTGTGATTGAGTATCTCGGAGTATCCTAATAGAGCTCTTTGAAGACGGAAATACTTATAAATATTATACCTGGCACACAAATCGATGGTACAGCAATCTTACTCAGCCGGTTTTTAGATCCATAATACTTTCTATCAAAATGACAAATTCGTCTATTCTTGAACACGAAAGATTGTTCTAAGGTTGCAACTTCTCCGCCGATTTTGCGTACCCATTCTTCGAACCGTTCTTGATCCGTGGTGGGATTGGGAAACCGGTGAAGAGGCACTCCTATAAAAAAGGAAACAAAGGATCGTGAAATAATCACATCACACACAACCTAACCTAACCTAATTCATTTCATCAAACTGTTTACATACCATGTCCATGTTTAACGAAGCAATTTACAACGCAACACGACATAAAAGACATATTGAAACTTAACACTATAAACTTGAGTCCAATTTCTCTGTAACATTAAAATGAGTCCAATTTCTCTACACTTATGCGGAGCATAATTCAACTCGACGCGGAAAGCCGTGAATACAAATCAATAGAATATAGATGCGTTGGCGCGGCACTAATGACGAGTAACGACAACGAAAGCAAAACCAACACAAAAATCAAAATCATAAAACCAGAAAACAACGGTGAACGGAAGGTTTTACATTCGCGGACATCTTTTTTTTTTTTGTTATTTGACGACTTGACGTATGCTTACAATGTGGCCATGTTAAAAAAAACATTTTAGGTAAAATATCGTTTTAGTTATAGCAACACTGCCACTTAATTCAACTACGACCGCTAGTTATCGCTAGTTTGTATGGGTTCGACTTGATTTGTTCTAAGACGGCATAGCATGACTTCAGTAGTCTATGTTCATGACTTCTGTTCTGCTTCTGAGCGGGAAGATGAAAACTTAAAAATATTTTACACTATTAAACTTGAAAGATGAAAGTATCATTGTGAAAATGGGACCTAATTGTTAGGTGTAAACTTAAACAGTAAACATTTTTACCTGCTAGAGTCAGTTCATATTCTTACCATGTCGCTGCTAGAAGACGTGTTTCTAGAAGACGAGGCGGGCGAGGCGCAGGAGTTGGAGAGGATCATCGAAGGGGACGAGTTCGATGAGAGGCCTCCCGCTCGATCCGACAGTGATGATAACAGTGAAAGAGAAGATGAAGCAGGTAACCTACAAGCTAAGTGCTTGTTGCTCTACAATCTAAACTTTTTAGCGTTCCGTACCCAAAGGGTAAAAACGGGACCCTATTAGTAAGACTTCGCTGTTCGCCCCTCCGTCTGTCACCAGGCTGTATCTCTTGAACCATGATGGCTAAATTTTCACTGATGATGTATTTCTGTTGCCGCTATAACTACAATTATTAATACTAAAAGATAGAATAACATAAATATCCCATATAACAAACATGTTACATGATTTATTGGCTTGTATTTGCTCATCATTTATTTGCTTGTTTTTGCTTGATATTGATAACAGTAACAGGTAGACACTTCAAATTTTCATAGAATATTTAGTTCTATACTTACTGTAGAAATCAATAGTTAAATTAAAATTAAAATAAAAAATTAAGACTGGCTCCCATACAACAAATGTGACTTTTTTGCTCGTTTTTGATTTGATGGGCAAAGGTGTTACTTACATACACTTCTGAAAATTCCTCATATGGCTGTATCTGTTGAAAGCTGCAAACAACCAATAACTTCATAATAAATCCTCTATTCTAAACCCTTAAAACTTAACAGAAATTTTATATTTTCCAGAAGAAGAAAAGAGAAGAGTTGATCCCTCATCAACAAAAACCAGGACCAGGGTGACCAAAAACCCAAGATTTATATTAAACCCGGCCAGACTCACCGGGCCGAGAGGTATCCAGGTGATACCAGATCATTTTAAAGATTTTAAATTTAGAGGTACCTACACCTTTGAGTTTACTTTTGTTTACAGCTCATATAATGAAGAAGATCCTGTTATTTATACATAATGTTGAGTCATAGTAAAAAATAATTTTATTTGTGATTTCTTTTCAAGGTACATAATATCAATGTTAGGAAATTCATGCTCTGATGGTAGTAGTGAATAATATCTCTGATTTTTTTTTCAATCGTATTTCTATTTCAAGATGAAGCCAGTCCAATATTCATATGTTTCATTTTGAAAGTAAAAGTTGTTATAGTTTCATGACTTAACAAAAGGGTAAAAAATTGCATGTTTAACCTTCCAGCTAGATGATTGTGAAAGAGAAACATATTCGTTGTTATCATAATCTCAAACACATTCAGCCTGCTGATTGGGGCCCTGATTTACGTCAGCCAATCCAGGCTCAGAATTTGCTCACAATTACAAAAATGATAAATAGATTTTCCTTATGCAATCAGACCCCAGGTCACTAACAATCCCTTGTGTTTTTCTAGCCTTTTAGGTGTGACTAAATAAAGGTTTTAATTTTCAGGTAAAGGCTATGAGAAGGATGACTTGGATCTAGTTTTAAAGAAGTTAGAACATTGGGCGTACAGATTGTATCCAAAGTTCAAGTTTGAAGATTGTCTGAAGAAAATTGAAACACTAGGGAAGAAAAGGCCTGTTATGGTTGGTAATCATTATGGTTCTCTGAAAAGTTTACAGATACACAAGACAATAGGGAGAACAAACTTTGCAAGTTTCTTATCCTGTTGTTGTAGTGTTTGGTAGATTGGAACAGATGTTTTATTATACCTGCAGCTGTAGCCAAATTAATGACATATTTTTGTGAATGCCACAGAAAGCTTTTGATTGCTCAAATGAAACGATATACAATAAAATTATGAGTCCAATTTATCACTCATCTTCTGCATTGTCTTTTTCATTCATTTTGAGTTTCCTTCCTATTGTGGGATCAACAGCTTTCTGTGGAATTTGCAAATATGGCTATAGCTGTTGTATCCCATTTTATACTAAGGTTGCTTATCTATTGGGCTCCATATCAAATATTGGACTTTGATGGATCTTTTTATTGTCTTGTTTAGTAGTTGAAATTCATAATCCCCTAATGAATTTTACTTCAGTTACCACCAGATTTATTTGATGATAAAAAGTTAGAATTTTATTGACTCATTCTAGGTGCACCTTCACAAGATAAGATCAGATCAGTTTGTCTCAGAAGAGACAGTAGTTCAGAGGGACTCCAGCGACGATGAGGCCCAGCCGGAGACCCCTCCTGAGGACGAGTTCGATAGACTGCTGCAGCAACAGATAGACTTGGCGCGCTCTACGCCCGCGCCGCAAGTGAGCAATAAGGGCATGGACAGTGCTGTCAAAGAAAATAGGTAGGTATTTGCTTCATTTAACTTCGTGGCTTTAATTGGTTCAACCTGTGCCTCTCAGTGTTGTCAAGGAAAACAGGTAGGCATTTGCTTCATTTAACTTCGTGGCTTTAATTGGTTCAACCTGTGCCTCTCAACATGATTTAAGGGTTAGAATCACGTTAGAAAATTATTATAGTCATAGTACATTATATAAAGTTTATTTTTAATTTCAGATCATTAATAATGCCAAAAGCTACATCCTCTCCTTCCATAACTGAAGAACAACGGGAAAGAATACTCAGAAGCAAAAGACTAGCTGAAGAAAGAAGATTAGCTAAACTTAAGAATATAAATACCGTCCAAAACTCTAACATCACTTTGTACACTCCTTGTAAGGGGAATGGTCCTACCCTTCTTGAAAAAATAAGTGAAAATGAAAACGAAGCAAATACTTTGAATAATGACAAGGAAAGTGCATCAAGTCAGAATGAAATAGTTGAAATCACTTCATTTCAAAAGGACGATACTCCTGCAAGATTATCAAATGTAAATGAAATTTATAAACTCAATCTTATCAATACAGAAAACGTATTTAGTAATAAAGAAAATGATGTGGGAAAGACTAAGAAGAAGGTTAGAGCAAATATTATCGATAGTTCTGACGAAGATGATGATAATATTGTTGTTATGAACGAGTCAATCAGAGTTGATGTTCATACAAATTTTGATGCAAAGGATGATGATAGAAATGATCAAACAATTATAAAACAAGATCTTAGAAATGATAAACATAGCATTGACAATGATGTGATAGAAATGGATGATAATTCTAAGGATAAAAAAAATAATGATTTGAATAACTGTCAAGAAATCGATATTTCGATTAATAATCACCACAACGAAAAATGTAATAGTAATCATGAACGCGATATTCTAGAGAAAGATATTTCTGAACATGAAGATAAAAATTATGATAGAAACATTACACAAAGATTTCACAACGTCGATAGACACGAAAATGATCAAAGTGAAACAGATTTTGTTAATAATTCTGAAAAAGATAACAATGACAAAACTTGTAATAATTTAGATGTTAATGATAAAGAAATTGAGCCTGAATTGATTTTAAGTAAGATTAATACAAATTCTGTGTCATCAAATGATATAGATGTGGAAGCTGATGAAAAAACTCCAAAAGCAAGCGGTCTGCAAGAAACTGAAGGTATAAAAGACTGTGTTGAAGGAAAACGTCAAGATTCAACTAATGTTCCAGAGAAAGCAGTTGTCGATACTGTTGAAGAATTAATGGATGTAGACTTTGATGATGACTTTTAACAAAGTATTTACTGTCAATAAAATAAGATGGTTTTAATTGAAACTTATTTTATTTTAAAGTAAAATAAACAGAGAAATGTTGACTACACACTACACGTTGGTGGTAGGAGTCATTTTCGGTTTGAAAGGCAATTAGAAACTATTATGGCACTTTATAATTTTTATTATAACTACACTATGGATAGTTCAATCCACGAAGACACGTCCCACTTCTTTATAATCGCTTTGTTTCATACGATTCTGCAGGAGTAAGCGGGATAGCTGCAGCACTGAACTGTACTTCGTGACTTGAACCGATCGATGCAAACATTAATTAATCAGTGCCTGCGCGGCTCGATCGATGGAGATATTAATTATTAATTAACAAATCAGTGCCCCAATAAGGTGCCGTGTAACATCCTCGATTTTTAACCGACTTCAAAAAAAGGAGGAGGTTCTCAATCCGTCGGAATCTTTTTTTTTTCAGAATAGCACAGCAGTGAGTGATTCTGTTTCGTTCTGGTTGTTAGTAACCCTCACTGGGTTATTTTAACTAAGAAAACGGTCGCAAAAATCCTATTTTTGTATTCTTTATGCACAATATGTTGACATGATATCATTACCAACTTAGGTTGTTAACTTGTAACCACCATTAGTAACCCAGTGAGGGTTACTAACTAACGAGTGACGAGCCCTTTCAATCCCAAAAAAAATAATAGGTCAGGTGCGAGTCGGGCTAGCGCACTGAGGATTCCCGTACTAGGTATATTAGAAAAAGTTAAACCATAAGGCCCGGCTGCCACCAAAGCGGAGCGGAAACTGTATTTTTTTCGACAGTTTGCACAATAAATCAAAAACTATCAGACATAAAAATAAATAAAAATCGGTTTTAGAATACACAAGTAACGCCCTTTCATATGATACCCCACTCAATATTGTTATCTCATTTTGAAATTTCGACAACCGGTTTGCCCACTTTCTTAAATAAAAAATCAATTTTTTATGATTGCAATGAGTCTATGAAAGCGCGCCACAATTACCTACAACCATCCTACAGCTGTTCCAAATTTCAGGTCAATAGCTTTAATAGTTACTGAAATAATCGAGTGTGACAGACAGACGGAAGGAAGGACGGAGAAATTCTCACCATAAGGGTTCCCATTTTTACCATTTTGGTATGAATCCTAAAAACGTCTCCATAACAAAAATGAATTATTTTGAATTTTGTCAGACTACTTCATTGGTTCTACAAAATGAAACACTCGTTTTTATTTTTAATATTAATAATAATTTATTAATGCGAATGCAAACACAATCGAAACTTATCACAGTACAAATTTTGATTTACATCCAGCAATCAATAAAGTAACTACCTATCGATAAAACCACCTAACTTTACAAAAATGCATGAAATTTGTATGAAGAGAAAACTGCAACAAAAAGTCATAAATATTAAATAAACAATTAGTAAAATACATTGATTGGATACTATAACGGTATCCACATAATATCCTTAGGCTAGGGGTCTAATGAGGAATAATATGGTTGTTCCTGTACATCAAACTAGATGGCGCTTATTGGAATCATAAAGAATCCAAGTCGCTGTTTCCTACTACTGGGGCCCTACCACCATCTCTTATAGCAGTAACGCTGCAGTATTGTTTAGACAATTTCATACAAACATAGTATGAAAATGTCAATCAATACTGCTATAAGAGACGATGGTACGGCCCCTGTTGTTTTCTGGGAATGGTTATAATGATGGTAGCCGTGATCAGCAGACTTGCAGTGTGTCGATTTCGCGGAGCAACCAATTTAAGAGTTATATTGAGGTTTTTGATGCAGCAGAGAGCTAATTGAGCAGGTAGTGTGGATATTGTATAATACTCGTTATTAACCGACCCTTAACCACAAACCAGCTAAGTTATGGCAACCGCAGCGAAACTATCATTACAATATTTACAATAGAAAAAAAAAACGCTGAAAGCGAAAGAAAAAGCGCGCCAAAAGGTGAATTTGGTTCAATACGCGAATGGCCGAAGACGCCGAACGCGCGTAGTAGATCATATGTCATAGGTAACTTAGTCTCTTCGCACACGGGTCGAAAGCGTATCGTAACATAAGCGGATCGTTACAATGCTTCGCGTACGAGGCCTGCAGTTTTGCACGAACGAATCTTCGCATATAATATGTATGATGATTATAATATAGACAAGGGTTAGTCCAGTTGACGAATTCCATAATTTTTTCAGTCATATCGAAAGTTAAGTCACAATAAATTGAAATTCTGTTAAATTCATCTGTTTTTTTCTAAAGAAAATGATGAACAGATAACAGCCAGGGATTGTTTAAAATTGTAACCTTTTCTTTGGCTGATAAATTTGTTTCATTTGTATGTCACGTCTAGGTTATTACGCCAATACGCTATCGTAATGACAATAAACACCTACGATTCGCTGCAACGCTGCTTCGTACGCGGACTTATTAGAACATGTTCGTGTTCGTATTGCAATACACGCGGATTACGATACGTTCACGCTACGATACCATGTGCGAAGAGGCCGAAAAAACATTACGAGCGTATTGAACCGGGGTTGAACTTTCGGCGCCGGTACATTCCACAGGCGAAGCGCGGTATCATATTACTATAATTAGCAAATGACACTAAAACTACCCACAAGTCTGGTTGTGTGAATCCGTTGAAAGCAGCGTAAATCTAACCTATCTCTAGGCACTAAATAAATTATATTACATACAATTAATATTTGGTTTAACATCAGTACATGCATCCATTCAAATATGGCTGATCTGTCACTAAGGGCGGGCTGTCCATATACATGGTGAGAGCGCGGAGAATACACAAGTGAATCCCGTACTCCCGCCAGCGGGTTTGTAGCTTGTAGTGGGTGGCAAGCCCAAATTCCCCGAAAAAGGCATTTTCTGTGTAAAAAAAGGTAAATTTATATTGACAACCAAAAACTTTAAAATTTGACTCATCACAAAAGTTATTATGACCACAGAGCAGTAGTAAGTTTGTAATATGTCAGAGCAACATACATTTAATTTAATATAACCTATTTCATTGTACCATTATTTATTAATATTAATAATTTTAATAAAATAAATTCATTAAAACTTAAATTCACTGTTCCAATAATGGATTCATATTTCATAGCCACAATACCACATGGATTTCACAATGGACAAATCAGTTGATTTTATTACTTTGCTTACATACTTGTAAAAGATATTATAACCTATTAAATACATTTTTAATTTATCCCTTCTAACAACTTTACCCAAAAATTTCAAAGCCCATTATAATGCTGGGCATTCACAAGCTATAGAGTTTTCAAGGTAACTATTGAAATATTACCAATTGTAGTCTAGTGAACGGTCAGCATTACATTAAACATTTTTAAATTATTGATTTCTCGTTACCTCAATAGTAAATTTAAAAACGTGTTTAAATATTTACAATGTTTCTATCACTGGATTTTCATAAACTGGCATCATTTTACACAAATATTAATTTTATCGGAAACAAACCTATTGTAGTGTTTATATCTAAAAATAGTAATATAATTTATGTCTAAGAATATTAATAATTATATCAATTATCAATAGGTTTTCAATATTATCCTCATGATTGAAGCTGGGACATATTATGTCCCCAATACATCAAAACTACAAAGCTACTCTAAAACAATTTGCAATTCGAACATAATATATGTAGGTATGATGTACCTACATATTTTTATTACTTACACATAATATAACATAAATTATGTTTACTTAGACAATAATATTTGATTCATAAATAATTTATTTAAAAATACTTGCCTAGAATGAATAACAATATTTCGTATTTCATTCTAAGTAATAATTTGCAGAAAATATGTTTAGGAATCTTACTTTTGTTACTATAGACATTCGAATAATACTATAAGGGCTGATTTTTCAATCGCCAGATAAACTATCTGAGGAATAATACAACAATCTATCAAAACGCCATATTTATTCCTTAGTTAACGAATATCTGGCGAATGAAATCGGCCCTAAATCAAATTGCAAATGCTTTGGTATTAGGATTGTATTGTATGGATTAGTGCTGGCCTCTTGAAAAAATTTAAACTTTTTGAGTTTTATAGATGAAATTCGACTTGCCCAGTTTCCAACTAAGCCTGCGGTTAAAGCCTGCATAGTAGCCTTCATTGTAACCACAAGGTTGTATGAAATGAAATGACATGAAATTCTTTATTTCACATAGGCTTAGATATAAGCTCTCATGAAATGTCAAGACTCTACCGCCAGGTTCGGAAAGCAGGTTTCGACGACCTCCGTGGCGCAGGGGACGCACGCTCGGATTCGAGCGGGAGGTCGCGGGTTCGATTCCCGCCACGGGCCACTTTGGAATTTTATAATTTCATAAATTGGCTAAGGTCTGGTCTGGTGGGAGGCTTTGGCCGTGGCTAGTTATCACCCTACCAGCAAAGACGTACCGCCAAGCGATTTAGCGTTTCGGTATGATGCTGTGTAGAAACCGTTGGGGTGACATAACTTACCCCTTCCAAGTTAGTACGCTAACATCTTCGACTGCATCATCACTTACCATCAAGTGAGATCGCAGTGAAGAACTAACTTGTATAACGTAAAAAAAGCAGGTTTGCACCTGAAAAAGGCTGAATGAGTGAGCTTAACCTCTCATGCTCGCGACAGCCGCTCTTAATTCTCTTAAATGTTAATTGTTTGCATCAGCCAAACAGCAAAGATACAGCTTAGTTTCATTAATTCTCGGCGTTGCTGGTTGTTTGACAGATGTAAATGGCTTTTTAGAGAATCACTGCACAATTGACCACCACCCTATTTGTACCCCATTGTTAACTCGGTTCGAGGAAAGTCGCGCGTTATAGTACAGCGTTGACCTCAATTGTTGGTTTCTGGTATTAGAGAAGCGAAGAACGTCGTGAATATCATCCAAGTGACAGCTAATAACGACTGCTGGTTGTCCGCTTCGTTGTTTGGTGGCACGATGTTGGGTTGCGCGGTTGGCTCCCGGTTTTGGTTCTGGTTCTGGTTGTCGTTGTTCTGGTTGTTCTGAGGTTGCGGGTTGCGCTGGTTCGGCTGGTTCGGTTGGTTGTTTCGTTGGTTCAGACGCAGGTCGCGGAAGAAGCCGATTTGGTGCCTGTGAAGAAGAAGAATTTGTAAACAATTCCGGTAACGATGAATATGTTTTTCTTACACAACCTATAGGGGCATGTTGGTTATTTTAAAGAAAAAGAAGAAATATAATAACTAGAGGGCCAGCAGAACTTATTCCTCAGCTGCTCTATGCCGCTAACCCAGAAGTCGGGGATGTTGTTTTAGCCCATGTAGACTGGACATACCCTGTCCAAGGTAGACATCTGTAAGAATCTTTTTCTTCCCGAAAATGTGTCCAGCATGGGACTTAATAAAGGCACACATAAATCGATGCGAGTACTCACAGATAGCCAGCCGCCGCTAGCAGCACTACGAGCAGCAGCCTCGCCGGGCTGCCGTACAGCCAGAACAGCGACAGCAGGATGCCGAAGCGCGACGCCGCATACAGGTGGTCCAGCCAGTCGCGCGCCTGCCCGTCCTCGGGCTCCGCGTCGGGCGCGGCGGCCGGCTGCGCGGGGGGCTCCACGGGCGGCGGGGTCGGCGCGGTCTCCGCTACCGGTTGCCTCCTACAATGAGGGTAGATTACAATTTTTTCGAACAAATTGTATCGAGAAGTTTACAATAAATAAATAATTAATTGATGAACCACAAAATGGTTTGCTGCACAGCTGCGGTTTGCAGAAAAATCGGTATTCCACAATTCTAGGCGTATTTTTGGAAGAATTGTATGATACTGCATTTAAAAAATTTGATTAGGTTCTTAGGTTTTTATTGCATAAGCATAGTATAAACTGAAGTTATAGTTATATTAATAGATCAATGCTTATACATTATTTACAAATGACTCAATTGCTTGTATGTAACAGTATAATAACAAATAATATTATAGAATAAGTAATCTTATCGCCACAAATGTACTTTGTACTGAGTGAACTTTATTTTGCAATAAGTGTTTTATTTTGTATCTTCGAAAAAAATATCAAAATGATCATTGCTCAGAACCTTGATCCGAGTTAAACTTTTGATGACCTCCCTGGCGCAGTAGCGACATCTTGGGTTTATTTTTATAATTTCTAAATTAGCTCAAGTCTTGTCTGGCAGTCTTCAGCCGTGTAGCAAAGCTGTGTAGAAACCATCAGGGCAATACTCACTCCTATCCTGGGTATATTTTTCTCCTCCTGATACGATCAAATCTTTGACTGCATCATTACTTAACATCAGGGAACATTGAAGTTAAGTAGTACAGAACTAGCACAGATGTTTTGAAATGCCTCAGGTTCATAGGGCATAGCACAACTAAGGTAATGACTTACATATTGTTATACTGCTGCAAATACTGGATATGCTGCATGTACGCTTGCTGTATCATCAAAACGTGATTAGCCATGGATGCTGGGTCTGTCGGAACTGGCAGGTAGCCTTCTCCGAGATTATAGGTCGGATATGGGGGCACCCTTCCATAGTTATTTAGGTACGAATTCAGGTAGTTCTGCATTTCAACTGTGTGATTTTGGTCATTCTGCCTGGTCTCCGGCCGCGACGTCGTCGTTTCTGCCGGGGTTTGGGGGTTTTCTGTTACGTTTCTGTGGCGAAGTCCGTCGGTTTTAGGGAGCTCTGGTTTCTGTTCCATCATTCTTTTGTTTGAGCAAACCAGGTGCATAGTATGAGCTATCTGGCTCTCGTAGTTTCTCAGTACATCTTTCAGTACAGTGTTGTCATCAAGAAGTTGGCCAGAGTATATTATTTTCTGCTCATCTTCTTTCTGAAACAATCAAAAGTTGATTATCGTAAAGCTGTACATGATTTTCTTTTTGATTATTAAGTGACCCGCGTCATCACCTATGCACATTTTTTAAAGTGCGACCTACGTCTTAAATAACAGCATGGAATAGAAACACAGGCACCTAACACAAAACACTGTTGGTGTATTGTTTAATATATTTATTTAAAAGCAAATTATAGAGCATAGCCTCACGTGAACTGCTGATTCTGGACTATCGTGAGCTCGATCTGTAGAATCAGCACATTGCGCGACCTAGTTTGGATGGTTTTCTTTAAAAAATATATGAAATAATCTCTTATAAGCGGCGTAATGTAACCCTGCGCAGAACACATTTTCGGGTGTCAAATGCTGTTACAGTGTTACTTTAGGTTCAGGTACTTATAATAAGGTATAATATATGGTAACTAAATAAGTATAGTACATTTTTTGGAGCCCCTGACTGAGTCTTTTTTTCACAGCCAAATACCATCAATTGTAAAAGACTAAATCAAATTGAATAAACATATCAGTAGCATATCAGTAAGTTCATGGTCATGAGTAAAATCTATTGTTTGAGTTAGCTGGTAGGTATACTGTGAGTTGTGACCTTTGTTCCGTTGTGTAGTAAACACTAAACAGTAATGACCTACACAACTTATGGACGGATGCTACTAAATTGCTATGAGTGTTCCAAAGCTAGACTCAAATCACTCTTGCATAGGCTACATACCTAGCAGATCTATGGACAAATCAATAAGTTGTAATTTTCAATTAAAATTATTAAAGATGAATAGAAAGTGGATTTTAAAATAAATCAAATTATTTTGTCCCAAATAAAGAGATGTTATAAAAAATATCCTGTATTTACATTTCTGAGTATAGCAAGCAATCTCACTGAAAATAAACTTTAAGTGATTTTCCAGGGTTGTAATTTTTAACAGTTTATTTGTTCAAAGTCGTAAGGTAAATATTCTGATGTTACAACAGATTATATCCTTAAGCTAAGGTTTACCATAATTTCCTTGTCAGTTATCACATGACCTTTATAATTTACCTGCTTTTCAAGTTCAGTTCCAGAAAGATTTTATACATATAACAGCAATTCTAATAAAATTTTAACTATTCATGTTTTTACCATACATACCAGATTTAATGTTTAACAATGTTTTTACAGCTATATACAACTGCTATCAACAAATGCCTATTAATGGTTAGTATGTACACCTGCATATTAATATTTTTAAACTCTTATCAGTAGTTTTACACTCTAGCTAACAAGAGTGAGTTTAAATTGTAGTTATATAAAGTTGTGTGACTAACTATATTGAAGGGAAATATGAGGCATTACATTGATAGACATTGCTTTTAAAATAGTGATGTAAGCCTTGTCTAAATTACATATCATAGGACATCAGACCGCCATCTTTTTATTACACAAAGATAGCTGTTATTTTAACATTTGGTATGCCTTCTCAGCTAGGCAAATCCAGGCACACACTCCATAAATATATGGTGAATACCCTCAATTCCCCGTAGTCTGTATAATTTGGTGTACACATTTAAATGATCTTTTTGTACCATTGACTTTAATATTAACATTAATACATAACTTGGTTGTTTGTACACAACAGAATTTTCACTTTTCTCTGTAACACTTTACTATTATTATTATGTATCAATAATATATAACAGCACCTACTTACATATCAATTTGCATAAGTGTTTTGGGTATTATACTTATATGTATGTGTATGATAATAACATATTGATAATATTGTAATTTGCATCTTTTTGTTTGCTGAACAGCTATTGTTATCATTTTAACAGCTGTTTATACCTTTAATAAATAAGAAAAATTTTGTTCTAGAATATTATTTGCTGACATCACAGGGTACAAGGTAAACAGAAATCACTAAGGTCACTGAGTGTTACCAAAGACTTGAGTTCCCTAAACAGATGAATAAATAATAGAAAGAATAGAAGAGATGGGTCAAGACTTAATTCTTAAGGGGCCTGTGAACTACGATGTCTCCGTTAATGCAAAATACCAAATCATTTGTAATTCGTGAATATTTCGATCATGTTGTGGTGTTATTCGGATTCATATAGTAATAATCTATGCTCCTGGCCATATTTGGTTCGGAAATATTTCTTTAAATTAAAATAATAATCAATTTTGATCAAAATTTTTATAACTTTGGTTGAGTTCCGTAATACCAAAAATTATGAATGAAAACTTGTAACTTTCTTTATTAACTGGTGTTTTTCTTTAGCTGGACAGTAAAAACTGTGCTCCTGAACTAATGCGACGTGAGATAGTGTTGTTTTTATGACAAAACAAATAAGCAGAAAACATGTCCTCTTTGACATAAAAATAAGCAAAACTAAAACTAAATTCGTTTACAATTTCATTTAACAACAGTATTTCGGACCCAAATATGGCCAGGGGCAAAGATTATTACGAGCCCGAATAACACCACAACATGATCGAAATATACACGAATTACAAATGATTTTGGTATTACGTTTGTATGGGAGTCATGGTAGTTCACAGGACTCTTAATGACTAACCTACCCTAAACAGAAAGACATTTTTTTAATAAACTTTTGTTGATTCCTTAGGTAGATTCAAGTTGGTTTTACTGTGCATGAATCAAGTCGCTTTCACAATTTTTAGTTGAATTTGTCAACTGCTCAAAGTTTTACAAACAACCTGAATATAATGAAATAGACAAATCAAGCATGAAGTTTCAACAATGTTTACAGTTTACATTTTTTAACTTTAAGTACCTACCACCTAGTCATAAGGATAATTGATATTCTCTGTTGGCTAATCAATACTTTATATTGCTGGAATGGATAATAAATAATATCTATAATTATTGCTATGCCGAGTGATCAAATAATTACATAGAATAGGTATAAATACCATATCATCCATATCTTATTATACCTATATCATAACAGCAAAGAATAATCAGGCCTCAGTTCGAAAGAGGTGCTAAAGACAAAAATAACTTCCGTGTCACCCAAACTAAAGCCGGAGTCAAAGGAAACAAATATAAATATAAAAATTACCGGTTTGCTCGGGTAAACAACGGAGAGATGCCCCTTCAGCTGCCGTACCGTCCAGGAAGTTTGGCACTCGATGTTTTGATCCTCTATCTGCTGATTTGGTGCCTTCACAATCAATGTCACGTTATCTGCTATCATTTTTGATCATCCAATTATTTATGAGCACGAAATATTATGTTGTTAGATAATACCTACTAGCTCTAGCTATAATTAGTATTATGTTAAAGCTAACTATCGACACAAGTATATATGAGTTTTATGACGCAACAAATAATTTTCACAAATCCTATGTCTAACATCTAATACGTCTTGCTATGTGCGAATAAACTCGAATTATTTGTAAATAATTACTACAATTTACACCGTAAAATATACACCCCCGCAATCATAGCCCGCAATACTTGTCAATTTGCCATAAAAATTAAAATTATCTGTTCGTTTCCTATTGGTCCAATTTTAGGATTTTCGGTTCTCATATAATTTAAATCTTTATTGCTATTGGATAAATTATTATCAGTAATGCGTTTGCGTGTTTGATTGGTCCATCATTCACTGAAATGAATTGTCTATGATCCTAGAAGTTAGTTAGTTCTCGAGGCAGTTGAACGTAAAACGTAGTGATTATATAGATATACCTACTCTTCGGTTGAACGCAGGATTTTGGCGTAGGATTTCTACCAATGAAGAAACCTTGAAGGAACCTACAATAGTGTTAAATCGGTAATTTAGTAAGTGTAAAGGTACGCCCGCATTGGGCGTAACTGCACTGCAGTGGAACGACGCGATATTATTAAATGAAGTTCGGTATGTCGCACTAGAACTGCAGCGGCGCGACAGTTTTGTTCGCAGTTGGTCGGAATCATAGAGTCGGAATTCTTTAAACATGATGGATGAAATTGACGACAAATTGCACGTCCGGCACGTCATAACTTGCATAAAATATGAGGTGACGCGTCGCAGTCGTGCTGCTAACTGTAGCGCACCTAGCAGCAACGGAACTGCGCTTCGCGACATCGTGCGTCAGTTTTACTTAGGCTCGGTTGCTTGACTTGACTTTAACCGAAACGTTATAGTTAAATATGGCGGCCTGACTCTTATTTCGAAAGACATAAGAGTCAGACAACCATATTTAACTATTACGTTTTGGTTAAAGTCAAGTCAAGCAACCGAGCCTTAGTTGCCCAACTTTGCAGCGCAGTGTCGCGCAGCGCGGTTCCGCTGCCGCGGAGTGCGATATGTCTAATACGTTTACGTAGAAACAATATTTTGCAGTGCAGAGTCGCGTCGCTCCGCTGCAGTGCAGTTACGCCCAGTGCGGGCGTACCTTAAGTGATCGGCATGGACTTGTGTGAACCATTGACTAAACATATAAAAGATCAGCACTCAGTGACGTCACGCATGTATTTTTAGGCTCCGCCCTGAAGAATCCAAAGAGTATAATATAATCACTACGTGGGAGAATAATTTTTAAATGGTCAAAACTGTAAGTAAAATGACGGTAATGTAAGCGACCGACAGCGGTCTGTGCTGCCAGCGGTACCGAAATGTACGACGCGCGATGCCATAATTATTGGGTTTACGCGTGGACGCGTGATCGGAGCTTGACGTGTTTGTTTATACTCTTCCGTTAAAATTCTAATAATAAGTGAATATGGATAAGTTAGTGCCAGCGGAAGTTTTAAAAGTATTTCAAACGATCGTATTACCACTGGAACTTAAAATCAACACATTATTGGACGTGGTTCGAGCCTTGGAAACGAAAATTGAGGTGTTAACTGCTGCACAAAATGCGACGAAAGAGGGTAAGCCGAAAATTCCTCAGGCTGATACGCCCAATGCGCGAGTGAGACAGCAGGTGACGACGTCATACGCAACAGCAGTGAGTGTAGCAACCGGATCTCGAACTCCGACGACGACGCAGCGAAATGAGCCGAAGGTAGTTGAGGCCCGTACTGTGCCTGTAACTCGGCCTGTCACGCGGAGGCAGCGTGCTGCAGCGGCGGCGACATCTGCGCAGGAGCCAGCGGCGGCGCGGGGTCATCAACACAGAGCGCAAATAGCGCCATCTCTCGTTAGTGCGCCGAACGTTATCAAGGACACGGTCGAATCGCGTTCGGAGGCTAGCGGCCCATCGACAGCTGATGCGGTGGAAGTCACTGCGCTAGATTCACAACAGTGGCGCGCCGCTCGCGGCAGGCAGCGAAAACCGCCCGTTAGGGGCGCTGGGGATCTCGATACGGATTTAGCGACTGTTGAAAACCCCAGGCAAATTCATGTGTGGTCATTGAGGAGTGATGTTACTGTGGATCAGGTAAAGTCGTACATGGCAAAAAAGTGTGATACCGGTGCACCTTACACTGTGGAGAAACTACAACTGAGACACACAAACTATGCGTCATTCGTTGTAACCGTACCAGAATCCCTCTTCGACTTTTTTATGTCTGCGAAGAGTTGGCCACAACATGCCAAAATTACTGAGTGGTTTCGTAGGCACAGAAGAAGTAAGGAAAACGAAAATACCAGCCGTCCGAACACGAATGACGCAGCAAGTTCGTAACAAATCTCGTCGGTTGTCGATTTACTACCAAAACGTTAGAGGCCTCCGTACCAAGCTTCATGCGTTTTGTTCGGCATTGGCCGCGTCTACATCAGACGTGCATCTCATCAGTGAAACCTGGCTTACTGGATGTATAACTGACTCAGAAGTTATCCCCGATGGTTTTTGCATGCTCAGGTGTGATAGGCGGGATAATCGTCGTGGTGGAGGTGTGGCTATAATTGCGAGATCACGTTATACGTTACAACCAATAAGTGTACCATTCAACGAAGGATTAAACTGTGACCTGGTTTGTGCCGGTCTATACAGCGGTAAAAACCTAATATGTATTATAGTCTGTATTTATATACCTCCGCAGACAAATGATGAAAATTATTCAATGATATATGAGTGTATTGAAAATATTTATTGTTGTCATGACAAGCAGAAAATAATAATTTGTGGAGATTTTAATTTTAATTCTTCCACTCTGAATACAAAGTCTCAGTTTGAATTTATGTTAACGTTTTGTGAACTTAGGCAAATCAATCAAAATTTAAATAGCAAAAGCGGGCTCTTGGACCTCGTGCTGGTTAGTGAGTCATTGAGTCAAGTGTCGGTGAGAGAGGCGGAGGAATCCCTCGTTTCTCCTGACGGCTATCACCCGCCACTTGAGGTGTATTTTTGTATGACCGATTATAGGCATGTAGCATCTAACTATACACGATCCACTTCGAAACCGGAGTGGAATTTCAAAAAAGCTGATTTCCCTTTGCTGTATGAATATTTGGCTAAAGTGGATTGGTCGCCCTTGTATAAAATCGTCGAACCGCAGGACGCGGTAGATCTGTTTTACTCAGTCATTGAATCTTGCTTTCGTTCTTGTGTTCCATTAAAGCGTCAAATAGATGGAGAACCGAGATACGTCTATCCTGCTTGGTACTCCCACGATACCAAGAGAAATATTTATTTGAAGGCAAAATATCACAAATTATTCAAAATAACGAATGATCGCGGGTATTGGAAACTCTTTTCCGACTATCGGTCGTTAGTTAAGAGGAACATTGATGAGGATTTCGAGCGTTACAAATCTAATATGGAAAACAGTATAAAACGAGAACCAAAGGTTTTTTGGGATTATGTGGCCTCAAAGCGCGCTATTACAAAAAAAAAGGTCACGAGGAATGGTCAGCTGGTGCCGCGGGAGCAGTGCGCCAAGCTATTCGCGGAGTATTTTAGTTCAGTGTACGCGTCGACTCCCCCGCGACTGTGCGTCGACGAGGCGATGCAGAATGGTGGAGGGGACAGCGCCCGCATTCACATAGACACTATACTCCGTGACGATGTGCGGAGGGCCCTAAGGAACCTTAAACCTAAACGCTCCGCTGGGCCGGATGGCATTCCGCCGTATATAGTTAAAGATTGTAACAGCGTGTTCCTGTCACCATTGCACCACATTTTCAAAATTTGCTACAATAGCTCCTTTTATCCAGATGTTTGGAAAACTTCTCGTGTGGTGCCCGTCCCAAAAAATAAGTCTAGTCTTGAAATAGCCGATTATAGACCTATTGCCGTGTTGTCTGTCTTCGGAAAGTTATTTGAGTCGATTCTTGAGTGTCGTATAAGAAAACAGTTTGAGTATCAACTTGCGGAAGCCCAGCACGGATTCCGCGCAGGCCGCTCGACCTGTACTAACTTGCTGACATTCTGGACGTACGTGACTAGCGCAGTGGACAGTGGTGCGCAGGTGGATGCAGCTTATTTTGACTTTCAAAAGGCTTTTGACAAAGTTGATAATGACGTTCTTCTCAGTAAGTGTGCATCGGTCGGATTCACACCTGCACTATTGAAGTTCTTCTCCAGCTATCTCAGAAACCGGAGGCAATACGTGCAGTATGAGGGGCATTGTTCAGAGCCCTATTTTACTTATTCTGGCGTGAGTCAGGGAAGTAATCTTGGTCCTTTGGAATTTTTAATATTGATTAATGATTTGCCAAAAATAGTAACCCGTGCCAATTGCCTATTGTTTGCTGACGATTTAAAGCTATTTTTCAAAATTGAGGGATGCTCTGACGCTCAGATCCTGCAACGTGATGTGGACAATGTTTTGCAATGGTGTAACAGGAATAAGTTATTCTTTAATGATAAAAAGTGCGCTGTCATTACTTTTAGCCGAAAAACAGTCCCAATAAATATAAATTATCAACTAGGGAACAATAGTATATCACGCGTTACTTCCATTAGGGATCTCGGAATAAATCTGTCGGCTGACCTAACTTTTCGGGTACATATTAGAGACGTCTGCACCAAAGCCTATAGAATGCTAGGTTTTGTGCTCCGGCAAGCGCAGCATTTTAAATCTATAAACCTTATTAAGCTGCTTTACAACGCTTATGTGCGGAGTAGGCTGGAAAGTAATGCTATAATATGGAATCCACATGAAGCCAAATACATAGATTTAGTTGAAAAAATTCAGAAAAAATTTATTCGGTGGCTGTACAGGAAACAGTACGGATATTCCGTTGGGTATCCAACAATATATCCTAGCATGTTCCTTCTAGGAATGGTGGGATATGATAGGTTGGAGCTTAGACGTACTGTTGCCCTAATTATGAATGTAATAGATCTATTCCGAGGTCAAAAAAGCAACTCATGCGGGCTAGAGGCGATAGCTTTGCATGTACCGGATGGGTATGCAAGTGCGCGTCGTCGCAGACTATTTGCGCCCCCGTACTGCAAAACTGAGATGGCGAAGCATGCGCCAGTAGCTCGGTCACTGCGCTTGCTCAATGAGCTAACCCGTAGGTATCCAGAGTTGGACGTATTTCACACCCCGCTGCGACAGCTTGAGCGAGCGCTCAAGTTGATGATAGAAAAATTATGACATCTTATATTTTCTTAATTGCTAAATTTAATTTTGAATGTTATGATGTTAAGTAATAAGTAATTTTATAGACTAAAGAATTTATTGTGAAATTTTATTTTTAATGTGATGACTGAATATTGTTTAATTTAATGAATGTGTGACCCAGGGAAACGTATTGGATTTTTCTGTAATGTGTTCCTGGTTATGTAATATAAAATAAATAAATAAATAAATAAATAAATAATTGAAAATTTTTTTGGTTTCTTTTAACATACCTACGTCACATCTTTCCTGTCCTCTTAGCGTAGCGTATTTCGTCATTGGTTTGAAATCTGAAATGATTACCATAGAGTCACCATAGAGTAGGTATACAATAATATCCGTGACAACTGACAAGTGACACCTTAAGTCAACGCCAGTGATAAAAGTAATCTGTGGTCAACCCTTTGATTAACCTTTAACCTAATCAAAAGAAATAATAGTGAATTAGATTTTTATATTTTGTTATTTGCAAACAGGCTGCATGATTATGTATTTTACTCTTATTTCACTGATCTGTAGCCTTCTTTGTGATACTCATAAGTTTTAATTATAAACTCTTCCCTTAACATAAAGTTATTTTAGTGCACAGGTTAAGTGTTTATGTTTGCCGATTTCAAGTTTTAGGCTAATTCTTTTATATTTTGGAAGTCATGGGAGTCACAGTGTACGTATCCTTTAGTATATATAAATTTTGTATTTAACTTTTATCTACAAGTATAGTAACCTCATTGTAATTTCAGTTTACAGCAATATCCTGTCCCTGAAAACAAAACCGGCACCTTCGTGATTGATTTGCTTACAAAAAGGCTTTTGGCGCTGGGTGCCACTCAACAAGGACAGTTTCTAGTTGACTGTGAAAGCTACCTGTCTCTTCCTCAAATGGGTAAGTGTGTGTTATATAGTAACTTGTTCAGGCTGTAATAATTAAGTAGGTAATTTATATCTTCTCATATATGGATATCTCCCAGCGAAGTCGGACATGTCAAAAGACATCAATGAGATTTTCCTCCTATGGGTAAAAAAATTTATATAAAATTCTTTATCACAAATTTGTCACAAGTTTTTAACAAAACTCCAATACATATTGAACGATTTTATTATGTTTTTTTGTGTGTACCGTTGGCGTGGGAATAGGATGTTAGAACTATTTTCCACACCCATAAGTGAGTTATTATCTTACATAACTTGTTACTAATTTATAGGTCCAACAAAAACTGTCCACGTTCTGCACAACTCAGAGCAGCCTGCTTCTGTGTTCTCAATACTGGAGAGTGGCACAAAGAACATCCATGTGGTGGCGGACAGCCTGTTTGATTTGCTGATGATGAAGCTGAGCAACATTTACACATCCAAGAAGCAAACTAAGATGGAGAGCAAAGGCACAAGGTTTGAGCTCGGTGATTTTTGTGTGAAGCTTGGATCAGTCACAATGAATCAGAGCTTCAAAGGAGTGTTGATTGAGGTTAGCATTTCATTGATTTAGAAACTAAGGATTTCAGCATTTTCAGGTCAGCGCTAAAAAGTGTCCTAACCAAATGAAATCCAAAACATGAAAAGACTTCCAATCATACTTAATCAAAATTAGGCTGTATAATAATGGTTTAAGACATAAATTACAATGTTTTAGTTTGGTTATAAAAATACACATTTACCCTCATTTATATAGGTTTTCTCGAGACACTTTTTTGTGAATTTTGTATTACACCCACGCTCCATAGATTTATATGCCAATGCATAGCCCCCATCAAGTTTTACAAACTTAAACCCAAATGTGAATGAACTACCCACCATTATTATTTGCAGGTAGAATACCGTCCTTGCGTGATGGCTAATGCTGTATGGGGCCTCCTGCGTGAGTTCCTTCAAGGTCTCCTGGGACCCTCGGTGCCTGTGCAGCCTCCACAACACTTCCTGAGTCGCATGACTGAGATCTACACCCCCATAGATACTATATACCAGTACCTCGAACACTTCAGCAATTACAGGAAAATAACTGGACTCAGAAGTGCCGTTTGAACTTGAGTTTGAGTGCAATGAGAAATTTCATATTTTCTAAATAGACTCTGTGTGAAGTCAGGCCATCTGCATATATTATGTCTACGGTCTACTTGGTGACAGAAGTAGTAGACAAACAATCCATCTTGAAATAAAAGATTATTTGGTTGCCTGGTTAGTTGAAGATAATAAACTAGTTGAAAGATTGACTTTCTTCTCTGAATATAAATGTGTTGGCATCAGTGTTTTTGTTTCATCCATGAGAAAGTGATATTTACTTGTACAAATGCATCTAACCTTGGAAAGTTACTGCAATATTGAGATTCGAACCCATGGTCTCTGAGGAGACAGACATCTGAACCACTGGCTCTGAGCATGTGATATGTTTACAACTTTGCACAAAATGACTGAATATGCCTCTTGAATCCTTTGAGATTTAAAAATAAGTATACCATTAAGTTTGATTATTTATGAATTTATGAATTACTATACAAACAATTTTGCAGTATTCACAATGTTTTATTTTTACTGTTATATCAACATCCTAAAAGATTGTTCTCTTAAAGAATGTTTATTTTTAAACTTTTCACAACAAACATGTTTGTTTGCTTAATTATTTCCAACAATATTTGAATGCTACTCAGCCTGTGTATATTGAGAAAGTACAATGGATTTTGATTAATGTTATTTTAAAATGTGTTATAAGTTGCTATCTATTGTTATATTTACAAAAGGTAAGTTCATTACTTCAAATTTGAAACATCACACATCACAATACAAAATTTTACTATAATGTGTGTGTAGTACATAAGATTTTATTAATGATTGATAATTATTTTCAAAATTATTAATTGATCCATAAAATATGCTTTGCAATACTTATAATAATATCTTTTCGTAACTAAAGCTTCTCACCTGATCTGAGTCAATTCGAATTTCGAAATTCGAAAAAATGTATCCATACCACTACCAGGAATCTTTGAGAACTCGCACTAAAATATAATCACGTTGTTGATTTCCAAGAGTATCGTAATTTAGTTATTCGGTATCTTGGTGAGATGCTATACCGTAATTGCAATCACACCTGCTTCTAAAGTTGTAAGTGACAAATGACGATGCAGCCTGTGAAAGACGTCATCGAGATGAGATGACATATTGTCATGCTGTGCTATATAAGTGTTGATTCAGTGTGTTGGGTGGCTTCGGTCGAACTGGACTTGGTGGACTGCGGCATCGACCACGCGCTGGATGTGGCTGAAGGAGATGTCGAGATCCTGCAGTACCCCTGGCTTGGCATCCTCTACTACACGTTCTGTAAGACATTTCAAGACTAAACTTATTGCTCTTAACCTCCTTTTTATGGGTCCACTTCATCTTAGATTCTCTCAATCTGAGAGGTGCCAACTACGTCTTCACAGGCTTCACACACCTTGGAGCATTTGATGGGTAATGCTCAATAGCATGCAGGGCTCCTCATGAAGTTCACCGAAACGTCAGGAGTACGTAACTCCGAAAGTTCAAAAAGGCATGAACTCCGTATATTGGATTAGGCTTGACTGCAAGGCTATGTGGGCAGTAAAGTTAGTGGGATAACAGTCCTTACTTGAATATTGGGACTGATTTGTTAATTTAGCTTGAATGAGCAAGTCGAGTTTAATCCCACCATAGTGGTTGGGAGTTACCTCTAGGTAGTACCTACTCGTACCTAGCTATCTAAATTCCACTAAGAACTTTGTCTTGCCAAGACTTCAACTGCACACATATGATTAGGTTTTATTAAGAGTCATGTAATAAGAAGCTCACTTTAAGAAGTAGGAAGAAGTACTGTACAAGATCAGAAAAGAACCAGAAAACTGTGTTGTTTCGGCAGACAGCGGCGAGAGCGAGGCGCGGGCCGTGACGACCGTGGCGCTGATACAAGCAGAGTTCGTGATAGCGCCGGCCGCCGATATTGGGCCAATGCCCAAGATTGACTTCAGGTGGGTGCAGTAACCGTCAGCGTTCATTGGCGGGGAGAGTGGAGATTCTAAATTAAAGTGTTTAAGCTGGATGACCATGAGTCAGATAAGTTACGAAATTAATTTTTTTTTGTGTTAGAAACATATTATTATCTCAGTTTAGTCGTACCGTATCCTCTGCTCCATTTTTCAGAGACAACAGTTTCGTGCTGCTGGGCGAGCACTGGGGCGCGGGAGGCCGGCGCGTGCGAAACTACGTGCTGCACCCCGAGTACGGCGAGACGTACAGCACGGTCGCGTTGGTGCAGCTGAGGACGCCCGTGAGGAGCAGTGAGCAAAGCGTATTGTGTTTAGAGACAAGTGTGCTGCTGGGCGAAGCAATGAGGCGCGTGCGGGACTACGTGCTGCACCACGAGTGCGGCGAGACGTACAGCATGGTCGCGTTAGTGCAGCTGAGGACGCCCGTGAGGAGCAGTGAGCAGAGCGTATTACGTTTCAGAGACAACGGTGTGCTGCTGGGCGAAGCAATGAGGCGCGTGCGGGACTACGTGCTGCACCACGAGTACGGCGAGACGTACAGCATGGTCGCGTTAGTGCAGCTGAGGACGTCCGTGAGGAGCAGTGAGCAGAGCGTATTACGTTTCAGAGACAACGGTGTGCTGCTGGGCGAAGCAATGAGGCGCGTGCGGGACTACGTGCTGCACCCTGGGTACGGCGAGACGTAAAGTATGGTCGTGTTGGTGCAGCTGAGGACGCCCGTGAGGAGCAGTGAGCAGAGCGTATTACGTTTCAGAGACAACGGTGTGCTGCTGGGCGAAGCAATGAGGTGCGTGCGGGACTACGTGCTGCACCCTGGGTACGGCGAGACGTAAAGTATGGTCGTGTTGGTGCAGCTGAGGACGCCCGTGAGGAGCAGTGAGCAGAGCGTATTACGTTTCAGAGACAACGGTGTGCTGCTGGGCGAAGCAATGAGGCGCGTGCGGGACTACGTGCTGCACCCTGGGTACGGCGAGACGTGAAGTATGGTCGTGTTGGTGCAGCTGAGGACGCCCGTGAGGAGCAGTGAGCAGAGCGTATTACGTTTCAGAGACAACGGTGTGCTGCTGGGCGAAGCAATGAGGCGCGTGCGGGACTACGTGCTGCACCACGAGTACGGCGAGACGTACAGCATGGTCGCGTTAGTGCAGCTGAGGACGTCCGTGAGGAGCAGTGAGCAGAGCGTATTACGTTTCAGAGACAACGGTGTGCTGCTGGGCGAAGCAATGAGGCGCGTGCGGGACTACGTGCTGCACCCGGGGTACGGCGAGACGTGAAGTATGGTCGTGTTGGTGCAGCTGAGGACGCCCGTGAGGAGCAGTGAGCAGAGCGTATTACGTTTCAGAGCCAACGGTGTGCTGCTGGGCGAAGCAATGAGGCGCGTGCGGGACTACGTGCTGCACCACGAGTACGGCGAGACGTGAAGTATGGTCGTGTTGGTGCAGCTGAGGACTCCCGTAAGGAGCAGTGAGCAGAGCTTATTGTTTCAGAGGCGACAGTTTCGTGCTGCTGGGCGAGCACTGCGGCGCGTGAGAAACTACGTGCTGCACCACGAGTACGGCGAGACGTACAGCATGGTCGCGTTAGTGCAGCTGAGGACGTCCGTGAGGAGCAGTGAGCAGAGCGTATTACGTTTCAGAGACAACGGTGTGCTGCTGGGCGAAGCAATGAGGCGCGTGCGGGACTACGTGCTGCACCCGGGGTACGGCGAGACGTGAAGTATGGTCGTGTTGGCGCAGCTGAGGACGCCCGTGAGGAGCAGTGAGCAGAGCGTATTACGTTTCAGAGACAAGGGTGTGCTGCTAGACGAAGCAATGAGGCGCGTGCGGGACTACGTGCTGCACCCTAGGTACGGCGAGACGTGAAGTATGGTCGTGTTGGTGCAGCTGAGGACTCCCGTAAGGAGCAGTGAGCAGAGCTTATTGTTTCAGAGGCGACAGTTTCGTGCTGCTGGGCGAGCACTGCGGCGCGTGAGAAACTACGTGCTGCACCCCGAGTACGGCGAGACGTACAGCACGGTCGCGTTGGTGCAGCTGAGGACGCCCGTGAGGAGCAGTGAGCAGAGCGTATTGCGTTTCAGAGACAACAGTGTGCCTTTGGGCGAAGCAATGAGGCGCGTGCGGGACTACGTGCTGCACCCTGGGTACGGCGAGACGTGAAGTATGGTCGTGTTGGTGCAGCTGAGGACAGCCGTAGGGCACATAGTATTGTGTTTCAGAGAGAACAGTTTCGCACTGCTGGGCGAGCCCTGGAGCGTGAACATACTGATCACAGTGCGGAAGCTGGAAACCTTAAAATTGGTACGTTGAATTTAATCCCAGTCATCTTCCAATGGTGTACCTATACCTACCGCACCAGAACAGGAGTGTTGAACCGTACAACTTTGTTTTTTAACCTACGTAGAAAAACAACTGAGGAAATAACACGGTAACTAGCTATGAATAGCGCTTGAATGCAATGCCTCACACATTTTTTTTTTAGAATTTAAAATTAATTGTTACAGCAAAAATAAGACCCCTGTGTCCACCACCGGAAAGGCTGAGAAACCCAGAATTTTACGTGGTCAAATTCAAAGAGGGCGACGGTAAGCAACTATGTAGTATTGTTTCGCTAACTTATCTATACTTTGTGTTATGGTATCACATTTTGGAAGGCAAAGCATGCAACTCTAATTCATAAAGC
Organism: Coenonympha glycerion; assembly: GCA_963855885.1. Taxonomy (NCBI): domain Eukaryota; kingdom Metazoa; phylum Arthropoda; class Insecta; order Lepidoptera; family Nymphalidae; genus Coenonympha; species Coenonympha glycerion. The sequence goes on from OY979631.1 coordinate 16,697,128, forward strand.
ATCTTATTAGATGCAACATCTGACTATTTTTGTAGTCATCTGGATTCATCTTAAAGAAGCAATTTGGTCTGTCTATCAAATCTGAATCAATCTGGAGTCAATCCTCCACTGGCAGCTAAAAGCATCTATTGTTAAAATCAACCTCAATGTCATATCGGTCCGAAGTTAAAATTGTTGATGTTATAAAATTGTCTTATTGCAGATTACAACATACTTCAAAAGCAAGTGGTTCCAGTCAGTCATGTATTGCCAAGCTTGTGTAGAGAGTTCTATCTACGGGCCAACGTGAGTTATTTGGTTAGGGCGTTTTCATCATACATCAACTATAAAATTGTCGCCAATATTCAATTGCAAGTTTCCCTACGAAATCCATCAGATGTCCCCAAGCTAATAACACCGGTGGGCGGTGTGGGAATTTTCCCCGTTGGTTGGTCGCATGGTCGTAATCCAGGTAGGTAATATTTACAGAAAAGTGCGATCCATTAACTTCAATTCACTTATCATATTTTGTCTGCAAGATATTGCTTCTGGAAATAGGTCTGAAATGTTTTTAGGGTTCCATACCAATTTGGTAAAAATGGAACCCTTATGGTGAGACTTTCTCCGTCCGTCCGTCCGTCTGTCACACTCGATTATTTCAGTAACCATCAAAGCTATCGACTTGAAATTTGGAATAGTTATAGGTAATCGTGACCCAACGCCATTGCAATCATAAAACATTGAAAATTGTTTTTATTTTTATTTAAAAAGGGGGGAAAACCGGGACTTCGAACTTTCAAAATGAGATAACAGTATTGAGTGGGGTATCAAATGAAAGGGCGTTACTTGTGTATTTTAAAACCGATTTTTATTTATTTTTATGCCCGATAGTTTTTGATTTGCTCAGCAAACTGTCGAAAAAAATACCGTCCCCCCCCCCCCCCCTCCCCTTGTCTCCAACGTTTATCGATCGAAAAATCTGAAATAATTATGATCAATAGGCATTAATGTATATTTTACAGGAAAAATAAAATCAACTCCCTAACTTTTATACTTTTTCTGATAATAACAATAATCCGCCAAAAACAAAGTTACGTTTGCGGTTTGCCAACAAAAGTACCTACATGTAAATTATACTCGTAAATTCATGTACAAAAGTCATTCTTTCAATGTTTTACTTATTTTATGGTATGGAACCCTCGGTGCGCGAGTCCGACTCGCACTTGGCCGGTTTTATTTATTTATTTAACGCAACTAAAAATTATAGATATAGTAGCAACGTTAAATAAGTAGGTATAGATACTCTGATACAGAGAAATATATAGACTCACAAACCGAGTCAATAATAACGCTCTAATTATCACGCAGTTGTACGCAAAGAAGATGCGTCCACCGCACGTGACTTGCGCGGTCTCGCTCGAAGATGATAAAGTGTGCGTGTGGGACGCGGGCGCGGCGCTGGTCACGCGGGATGTGTGGGGACGGTGGCAACTGGTGAGTGTTTGTAACTGGTGGTGGTCTTCTGTTACAACTGTACCTAGGTAAAACTCTCGACACGTACCTACTCCCTGGTGCTAGTGCGGATTGCGGGCTGAAGTTTGAACTGATGGTCCCAGGGTCAATTCGCTTAGCAAGAGCCAGTTGGCGATTTTTGTATAAATTCCAAATTGGCTTTAGCCTGGTGAGTCTTCAGTTGCGGCTGGTTACCACCTTGCCGGCAAAGATACGCCGCTAGGCGTTTTATTGTTTTGATGCAATGCTGTGTACCAAGTTACTATATGGTGTCATCTTCCGTTGCTTCGACTTACCATCAGGTGAGATTGCAGTCAAGCACTGACTTAAATTGTGTAAACAATTCCTACCATCGATCTCTGTTGCTCTGGCAGACTCTTGGATTGGACTGAAACGCGAGAGGGTTCGGTATAGCATATACCAATCAAGCAAGCAAGCATTTTCCATGTCGTTGTTTTGTTAGTCTGTTTTCTGTGCAGACGTTGGCTATTTATTGACTATCAATATCAATATCTATATAGACTATTTATTGGCTATCAATATCTGAACTGTTTACTGCGTTAGATCTTCCTGACATGCTGAGTTCGTGAAAAGCAATATTTAAAAGTTTAAATAATAACACTGCTCAAGGATGGTACGTATATTGTTACAATATCAGGTAAAAGGATTGTGTTGTTCGTTTGTCTGTCACAGCTAGGGCTGTCAGTCCGCGGGCCGGGCTGCGGCGCACCGTCACGATTTCTCGACATGATGAGCTACTACCCTTGGGTGGAGGCCAGTCTCGACAAGTTTCGCCGCATCAGCATCTCCAAGATCAACAAGCAGAAGTATGTCTTGCGATGTGAGTATTGGCTTCTGCTGAATCGCTGAGACTGACAGTCCAAGGGTAATCTCCTACAGTCCACCACAATCGGGGATCATTGAATGGACAAACGAGTAATTTTTTCCAGATAGAGTATACTTGGTATACTTTATTTAATCGATAGTAGAAAAGAAATCACAGAATTAAGTCCGAGCTGGTATCTAAGATTTTTGAAAGAAAATACCAATTCCCAACTACCTTAGGTCATAGTTAGAATAGAACTCAGTGCTTTGATACATGCTGACCACGGTGAGTTATTGGTCACGTTTCCAGCGGGCGACTACGCGTACCAGCGCTTCGGCAACTGCGACGAGGGCGAGAAGATCAACCTGGTGTACCGCGAGATGATCGTGCTGCGTACCGACAACACGCAGTACCAGTTCCTCATGTACAACGTGAGTAGCTTGCAGCTAACTGAGGCCTCACCAATAGAATTACACCCGAGTAAAAATAAGACGATATTGGTGCTAATTCTGTTGAGCAAAATATCTAAACTTGATTAAATTAGCCCCGTCAAAAAATAGTGTAGTGCCAAATTAATCTGTCCTGCTTATAGTGTCGTCCTTATCGAAATGCTCCCCGTGAAGAAGCATAGCACTATTTTTAGTTTCAAGATTTTGCAAAACAGAATAAAGTACCATTGATGAATACTTTATTGTAGAGTCTCTAACGATATCGCCTCAAAAATTATTGTCATTGACTCAGCTAATGGACGTTCATGCAGGATATTCCAGTTCGAACGGTTAAATTATAGCCGGTGGACCGTGGAAATGGTTGAGTGACGATTCTCTTCCACTTCTTGGACCCATTAATACCGGAGTTCACCAAGCATTTAACCCCGGTTTAGTTAAACATTGTGAATGTGTATGGGCAGATGACGATCTATGATAACGTGGAGTTCTCGTGCCTGACGCTCGAGCTGGTGAACGCGTCCGCGACATCCGAGATGCGCATCACCCACATGTGTGATCGCAACCCTTTTGGCACCCCGTGCTATCACTATAAAGGTAATTGTCCTTCATTATCATCATCAACGGCGTTACAGCCCTTTGTGGGCCTGGGCCAGCTCCAAAAGATTCCTACATCGAAAAGATCCTATCGGTCCATTGCGTTCGTTTCCCAGTTTTTTAATCCTGCTTCACTCCATCCAGCCAACGAGGCTTTAGCCGACCAACATTTTTACGGCCGTCTGGATGTGAGGTTAGTAGTTTTTTGGTGGCCTCTCCTCTTTCCAGTCCACCGCACTCTTGCGATCTAGTTCTGTGCTGGGCTATGTTTGGCTCACCAAAGATATCACCTAGATTCTTACTCGCATCCTTTTCTGTTTGTAATTTTCATATCAGTAACAATGTAAACCTTCCAGTCCCTTAATGGAGTCACGGAGTGGACTGAAGTCCAGAAGAATCCCTGCTAGGAATGTGAAAAAAAATGTTATACCTAATTAGAAAAATGTTTTCAGGGTCGAAGTTTGATATATCTGTGTGGCTCATGTTCTCGGAGACTTGCCGCTTCGAGATGTTCGCTTGGGGCTGGAAGAAGAACATGACGCTCCTCGACATCCAAGAGTGGAAGTGGGAGGAGGGCACCTACTACGAGGACTTTACCGCCAGCGATGTGGAGTACAGGCGAGTAGTGACTGTTGACGACCTGCCTGCAAATCATGACGCTCCTTGACATCCAGGAGTTATATTATGTAAACCTGGTGCATTATATTATGGTGCCTTAATAAGGAATAACTCTTTTGGGCGCTCTTGATTGATATATGGAGTCTCGTTTGAATAGGACAGTTTTAGGTTTGGAGGCCACTGGCCAAGGTTCTTAAACTTCTTATTGGGTCTGCATGCTCATGAAGTAGCTTTAGTTCTAGCGGTGAATAAAGTTGTGATTTGTATTCAGGGGTCCAACTCATCAGACGCTGTTCGGCTTCGAGCCACTGGACGAGTCCATGTGGGTGCCGGAGTACGACGTGTGGTCGACCACGGCGCCGCCCGACCCCAACATCACCACCACCACCCGGAGAGTTAGAGGCCGTGAGTTCATCATCAGCATCCACAAAGGATGTTTTGCATAAATTTCGACCTAATTGCGTAGGCCGTGGTTATCATAGACCTAGACGGTCCGTAGTCGTCATAGGCCGGTCTAGGACAGCTCCAGCTTCGCGTCTCGTCACACTGCAGTCCTGCCGCGACCACATTACTAATTAGGTCGAAATATCGGCCTAACATCCTCATAAATAATCGTGACATGTACTCGAGAAAAATCATAAAATTATGGATTCAAACCACGAAATAAGCCTTAAATCATTTTCTTTAACCCTTTAAAGGGGTATTCTTAATCGATCCTAGACTCGTATTAGGGTTCTAATACAGCCTCTCCTCTTTTGAAACAGCGAGAGAGGTTACCACGCTAGGGGGGTGTAAAATATGCAGATGGGTTTTCAGGAAACGAGGAGCCGCCGAAACCGCTAGAGACGTCGGGGGGCGCGGTGCTGTTCACTCCGCCCGGACCCACGCAGCACCCGCTGGTGCCGCCGCTTATGGAGTACATGACGGCGGAGCCCTACCCCATGCCACATTACACCCCGCCCAGCAAACCCTAGGGCTCCACGGGCCGCGAAGACTACAGCCAGGCCAAAAACAATCAGGGTTTGAATATGGTGCATGTCATGAATTCTTCGATAGGGACAACCCTCCGCCACCCATGGCCCAAACAACCTCGCGGTTATGGGGGCTGAATCGCGGGAGGGCGCCCGTTCGGTACTTGCTCTTGGCGTGTTCCCGGGGCGCCTTCTTGCCTCCCTACAAATTGTTTCCTCTCGCTCCTTGTCTCTATGTGCTCACTCTCCCCGTTCTGGGGCGCGAGGCAAGTCCGTTTTTGTATCGTCCTGATACACTTGATTATTTATTTTACAAGCCTGTCTGTCGATCATTATTTACTGTTCAAGTGGAAAGATTCACGTATGAATAAAAAATGAAATCAGTTATTATTCTTGGTTTTATTTTTATAAAAAAATATATTTTGGATATTATTAAATATATATATATGTACATAATTTTCCTCTAAAACTATTGCACATCTGACGTAAATATTGCACAGTGATCAATGATACATAATATATAAAAAGGTGATCTATGGCAGTGACAGAAATGAGGATAAAACCCGATGTGCTACTTTACGGCCGGTACCAATATTTGTACTATGACTCCTGCGTAGTTCACGGGTGTCCGCTGAGGCTGGTCGTGTTATATGTACCCGCGGTCCACGCAATGTACAATGTTGTCGGCCTCCCGCAGGCGCCCCTTCTGTGTGCGGAAGGGCGGCAGTTGCCAGAAGTCATCGATGTCCATTTTCTTATCGCCCTACGAATAAAACGAGGGTAGTTGAAACCATTGATTCAACATATAAAGGATCAGCATTTAGTGACGTCACTCATGTATTTTTAGGCTGTGAAAACTGTAAAATGGCGCTAATGTAAGCGACAATATTATGTGCTGTCATTGGTACCGTACAGTTGTGGACGGTTGCCGTCCGAACCAAATATGGCCAGGAGCATAGATTATTACTATATGAGTCCGAATAACACCACAACATGATTGAAATATGCACGAATTACAAATGATTTGGTATTTTGAATGTATGGAGAAAACGTAAGTCAGTGCATTCTTAAGATTCCGTGCTAGTTGGTTAGTCAATGAATGAATTTTAATTTGTAAAAAATCAAGGGGTAGATATGAAGAGCACTTTGCCAAGAAAGCTGTCACTAGCCACTGCTGTTTTCGAGAATGATAACAAACCTCAATTTCCATGCTGACGGTATCTTCGGGTTCTAACACGATCAACGGCGTCGACTCGAAGCTGAAGGCCAGGCCGAAGTACGAGTACTTCTTGACCTCTTGCATGAACGTCTCCCACGAATACACCTCAATGAACAAGTAAATAAAATAGATAGACTATAGTAGAAGTAAAAAAAGCAGTTGTATATTTATTTTGCTCTTGTAGATGTGCTGCGTTTAGTATGGCAGTTTTAAACGGGGGTGTCATCGCTCGATCGTCTGTCAAGTATCGAGCACGCGAGCTCGTTAAGGCGAACTCAACAGGTCTGCCCGCGAAATTCAAAATTTTCGTGGTTTTTGGCAATTTGTACGCTAATTACACATAATAGGCTTATGGCAGTGATTTTGCGAGTGTGGCAGTTACTTCTTTACATGTTTATATTAAATTTTTTGCATAAAAATGTCTATGCTAGGAAATGAGTCCGAGTAAAGAGTTTTAAGTGAGCAACTCGCAAATCTCGGATTAATTTCTTTAACTCGACACTTTCAAGCAGAGATTTTTATATAAATACGTGAAGATAATCTTGGGACTATCGCAATTTGACTGCAAAAAGCCTATTACGTCTTATCAGCTTAAAAATCGCGAAAACCACAAACAATTTGAATTTCGCGGGCACACCTGTGGTGTGCTCCTTAAAGGCGTTTCACTGGTGGGGCTAGTACAACCAAACAATATTGTTGGGGTGTTTTGTCAGACGATGTTTGATGATGATCCTTGAGTTTTTTTGCAGAATTTGCTAATTTATTTCATCACTGATTGTTGGCTTTCATAAAATTTGTCTGCAAAACCAGGGCGAGTTGGTGATATTCCTCAATATATTATTTTGAACACACATAATAGTACATTGTGATACAAGGGTGGAAAGTAGGTTTTTGCAAACGAGCTGTCATTAACAAGCCCGAGCCGAAGGCGAGGGTTTTTAATGTCACGAGTTTGCAAAAACCTATACACCCGTGTATCACACGACGTTTTTCAATACAGTTGTGAGAATTAGTAAAAAACAAATCAAAGAGATAATATGTTTGCTCAAGATTTTGGGGGCCAATTTCCATCTTGTTTGGTTTTCGAATCGAAATCGAAGGCGACTTCGAATTCGCAATCGAAAAGATAAAAGATAAAAAATAAAAAGATAAAAGATAAAAGATAAAAGATAAAAGATAAAAGATAAAAGATAAAAGAAAAAAGGTAAAAGGTAAAAGGTAAAAGGTAAAAGGTAAAAGGTAAAAGGTAAAAGATAAAAGATAAAAGATAAAAGATAAAAGATAAAAGATAAAAGATAAAAGATAAAAGATAAAAGATAAAAGATAAAAGATAAAAGATAAAAGATAAAAGATAAAAGATAAAAGATAAAAGATAAAAGATAAAAGATAAAAGATAAAAGATAAAAGATAAAAGATAAAAGATAAAAGATAAAAGATAAAAGATAAAAGATAAAAGATAAAAGATAAAAGATAAAAGATAAAAGATAAAAGATAAAAGATAAAAGATAAAAAGATAAAAGATGAATTCGCAATCAAAAAGATAAAAGATAAAAATAAAAAGATAAAAAGATAAAAAGATTAAAGATGAATTCGCAATCAAAAAGATAAAAGATAAAAATAAAAAGATAAAAGATAAAAGATAAAAGATAAAAGATAAAAGATAAAAGATAAAAGATAAAAGATAAAAGATAAAAGATAAAAGCTAAAAAGATAAAAGATAAAAGGTAAAAGATAAAAGAAAACGAAAAATAATTCCTTATGTGTCCATCCCATCCCAATGTCCATCCCATTTTATTGTACAATGAAAACTCCTTGGTATCAAACGTTTTGCAAAAGTAATGATCGAGCTTGTAAAAGTAAGTTACGACCACGAAAAAGTAAGATGCCTGTGCGTAAGATTTAACTTTCGAATACTAATGACAGCCTCTGAAAGTGCGCCATACCATACAACTGTATTGAAAAATAAATTTAGATACTTTACACAGCATGTAATAACTAAATATCACTCGCTTAAGGGTGAAAGAATACATCGCGAGGCAATCTGCTCGCCTGAGAGTTCACCACAAATGACATGGCCAGATTCTGCCCTCGAATCGTCAAAAAAAAAACATTAATGGTCAAATCATTAATATGTAATTAATTATTATACAAAATTATTAATATGTGAAAATTCCTTTTATAATTAAATAAAATATATCGCAACAATTATTCTCTAGAACTAGCGAGGAAAAATCACAAAAAAATATGAATGTGAGTTGTTATTTTTGTTTGTTTTTATAATTGGTAGGTACATTTTGCATTGGCGTTTGGATACACGTATAGTATAAACGCTTTTTTTTTAGCGCTTATGGTCAGATATTAACGAAAAATATAAATTAAAATAATGCACGACGGTCAGAATTATTGTTTTAGTATGTATAAGATTCACGATTATCGCAAACAAGGCTTTTTATGCACAGCACTAAATGATCACGTTACTTTACGCAAGCATAAGGTACCTAATCCTATTGAAGACTGCATGTATCCGAAATTGCATTTACGTTTGAAGCGCCATCTGTTTTTTGGAACTGTCATTATTTCTACCTTCCTACATTACCGGCTGCTTTAATAATCAAAGGAATTCAACATTTTGGCGCCAACCGCAAGTTCTTTGAAAATACTATGATTGAATATACTTTTGTTTAGTGTCCGAAATTGTATGATGAATAATATGATGTAATTATTATAACTTGTAGAAAATGCGAATATCCGGTATGTATGCGAGTATATTGCATAGCAATTTTTTATTAAAAAATCATTGCTATTTAAAACGGTTAGGCGCATTTTGTTGCAAATTGTTATGCTGATATATGATTCTCTCGCTAGTTCTCTGATCATAAAACTTAAACGAATTTAAAGACATAATTATAAGCTTTAATATGACGTATTGTTTGTCGATGACCATGAATATTTTTTCCAGGGCACAGCTCCATACAAGTTTCGGCCATGTCCTTTTCTCAAAAGTATACCAAGTCCGTCAATCCGCACTCGGCCAAATCTGACTGAGAGGAGACCCGTGCCCAGCAGTGGGACGTGAAAAGGGGTTGAATGAACCAGATACCTTGTCTGGATCGCTCCCCAGTTCCCGGATCTGCGCAGCCAGCGCGCGGTGGTAGTGCCGCAGCAGGTCGTCGTAGTGCCGCTCGCGCAGGCGCCGCTCCGTGCACGCGTACACGAAGAACACCACGTCCAGCACGGGGCTGGCGCAGCGCGTCAGCTGGAAGTCGATAATCTTCGCGCCCACGGGGCACCCGTCTGAAACCAAGTAACCTGAATAAATAAAATATTCTAAACACCCCTGACCACCACTATTCGCCATTTGTGGTGGCGGCTATTATTGCCTGCGTACGTAGAGATAATTCTCTCTCCTCTTGTCGATCTCTTTTCTCCGTCTATCAATATGGATCGGAAAGAGAAAAGAGAGCAACAACAGTATAGAGAATCAAATAACACACACGCAGATACACACGTACGCACGCACGCACTCACTCACGTGCGATATTATGGCTCTTATCAAGTAGATAAAAAAAGAATGATTTAGCAAAAAGAGTAGAATAAAATGCCGATTGAAATGTTAGTCAAGTAATGGTCAATTAAACACAGTTTCAAGTGGAGGGACGAAAACGAATATTGCCAGAATCTGATTAGTGTTTGGATTGGCTTGGAACTCTTCTTTTTCTTGATGATGCTATGCTATGGAGGGTTATGGAGGGCTTCTTCTACGTCCTTAACAGGGGTGTATTTGACCTCCTCTGGGCGGAGAATGTACCGTCCCATGAGTCGGCTACGTGTGTGTATCAGTATGTGCAAAAGTACTTCCTCCTTCTCATTGCAGAGTCTGCACATGCCTCTGACACGGAGTTTTACGTAATACATAATATGTTTGTTTAGGCCACAATCATGTTTAACCTAAAGCACTTAGCCGTGGCCCTCACACATAGGACTTAAACATAATAATGTCAATTTTATACCTACCTTCATATTTGAACAAGTAATTATTTGTCCACGCATCCCCATGGCAAATGACGCCATTTGTCTTGTCCCGCACAGCTCTGACCATATCCTCGTACCTCTCCGGAACAGCAAACTCTTTGACCTTCTCCAAATAAATCGAATTTGGATACTCCTTTTCCACTGCATCAATTGCAATTCCACAAATTCTTTTCCAAAACCTCTTGTACCAATCCCATACTCTCGGGTCGTAATGTGTTTCGAATATTGCATCACTTATTCTATTCAGCAGCTCTGGGTTCTGGTCTTTTATAGCGAAAGATAATGCGTGATATTGTGCTAACGTCTTCATGCTGACTTTGCAGTGATCGTAATCTATGCCCTCTTGACGTATCGGCTGGCCAAAGCCTTCCACCTTGGCATCTTCTAGACATATCACATCGTTCAAACCGTCACTGTAAGCTAGGAATAGTTTGGCGAATCCCGTAAAGGGATCCGAGACGTTCTTACTTGCTTGGAATTCTAATAGTTTAGGGACGACTTTCTCGTAGAAATTGATCTCGTTTTTGAAAAACTCTTCGCTGCGGTAGGTGAGGCGCCGGCACACGTTTTTGGGAATGTTTTTGAGTACAACTTGTACGTACTTCGACGCGCCGGTTGCGGTTTCGCCGAAGATTTTGATTCGGATGACTTCGCTCATATACGAGTCGCCTTTACCGCTGCTTCCCACATACTTGAAATAATAAAAAAAATTATACTTTTATTAAACAAACCTTTATAAAAAATTTTATGTTAGTTTTGAAGTTTTGAGGAGTTTCCTTGTGTTAAAATTTGGTACTGTCACAAAATAATTATGTCCATTCAGATGGGTAAGTGTGTGTTAGATTAGTAACTTGTTCGGGAGTGGCCTTGTGTGAAGACCAGTGGAACTGGTTTAAAATTTATAGCAAAATTAATGACTCAGTCATGAAAAACTTGAGTATAAAAGAAATTGAATATTGATAGTGGTGGTCTTTTTATTTTGAATCTATGCTCTGTCTTAATGACTTTGGTACCAATTATTATTTCAGCTTCTAAAAGCGTGTCTAAAATAGGAGACTTTTGGACGCGTTAAATTTAGAGATTCTTAAAACAAAATCGATGTCAATAGCATCGCTTTAAACTGCCACTTTGGCCTAATCCAGTTTGGCCAGAACCTTGACTGGGTTAGGATCTAGGCAAACTGGATTTCCTAGGCTGTCTGGAAAAAAAATTTAGAATCACTATCAGTTTATTATATTTGTGGGACCTATAATGAAAATAAAACTTGTAATTTAATCTAAAAAATCACAGTCCAAGGTCCTTTACGTTTCTTTATCAGTTATTATCAACTGCTGACTTCAAATTATCTTTTGATAATGTTGAATAGATTATCAAAAGATTACATTTTATATACCATTAGGTGACAAACAGAGCAATGGAAAAACTCACAAGAGTTTACATGTGTTATATTGAATGCATATTTCCTGTCATACAGATTTTATTGAGAAGTGCAACTTGTTTATTTGCCTTTAAACAAGTTGCACTTCATAATTGTATGAGTTCATATGGAGACTATAATCAATAAAAAATAAAGTTTGGATTTGAATTAGCTTGGTACGGGGTTCCATGGTCATAATCTTTTCAGATAGGCAGGCAGGATTAGTTGCATAACACAATTCAGATGAAAACATAGTTTGTACACATTCAGCCCATGTTCCAAATTCCAAAACGTACCTCCCAGTGTGTAAAAGTAACAGGCTCATTGAACCATTTAGTCAGGGCTCCACTGAGCAATTCGTTAGTTAGGCCAGGGGACACTTGCAGCAACGACTTGAAATCATCCATTTCCGTTTAGTTTCACAAGACAGTGTTTTGCTTTTTTTAGCTGGAAAATTAGAAAACTAGATTAGCATATATAACCCGGTTACAATATCCGTGGACCTGGCTCGATGACGTCACGTCGTGTCAACGCTCTGATATGGTGCACAAAACAATAAAGCCGGGGCGAGCGCGGGGAGGTGAAAGGAGAACGGGAAGGGGTTACGCATTCCAGCGAGGTCCACAGATATTGTAACCGAGTTGTAGGTACTAATTGTATGTAATTTCTAATTAATTATAAATATAATAACCTGATGATGATACAAAGGAAAAATAATTTATAATTTAAATTTAAACACAGTGCTACTTTCACAATCAAATTGAATAAAATAAAATTTTGGAGAACTTCGGTGATTAAATAACTCTCAAGTGTCCTTATCAATAATATCTAACAATCATGTATTCAATTTAATTTTATATAAGTACTAGCTGATCTAGCAAACGTTGTTTTACCATATGTTATGAAAAAATAGACACTGAACGTAGACAAAAAATTCATAAAAATCGGTCAAGCTGTTTCGGATGAGTTTAGATAAAAACACTGGGACACGAGAAGGTATAATACATGTAAATTACAAAAACCTATGAGAATATCACAAACTTACTTACCTAAATAGTGGGCACTTAGTAGCTTACCTACAATATTGTTTTGTTTATTTAATATTACTTATTTAAATGATTTTATTAAATACATTGCAAAGGAAATAGTAGACCTAAACCGATAGTACATACAATACCTTGATACCTATTGAAAATGAATTGAAAATTGAAATTTGAATTTGAATCTAAACTTCTCGTCACTACGTCCACAGAACATTATTACTCCACCACGTCACCAATTGACAAATGGCACTTGACAGTTGACAGTTGACACTGAAGTTTGGCAGTAGTTTTTCATAAAACCAAAGACAAAGTAAATATAAGGACAGGAAATTGTCAGTCTTATTGGGTGGGTATATCCGCCATCTTCTGTAGAATTGAAATAGCCAATCACAGCCATCGGCCAATCACAGATAGGCACCAGACAGCTGATCAGAAGGGCTGCTCTAACTATCTATCGATATGGAAATATTATCGATGTAGTAAGTAGTTCGTGGTTAGTCATTAAAGATTTGAGAGAGCAAAAATGAATGAATGAGAGCAAACCTACTGATAAAAATTAATGGCTAACGGTTTTGAAATCGGTCGCCTTGATGCGAAGTAACGATTATCTTAAGAACATACAGTATTACGAGTCGTATACATTTTTCTGCGGAGATGTAAAATTATTTTATTGTGGAATAAATACCTACCTACCTTAAAAATAAAAAAATCTTGCTATCCACATGTCACCAACTGACAATAATTATTATCTGACGTAACCATGACACACATACACATCACAGATTAAATATACTGTATCTGACGTATAATTCAAATAACATACTATCTAAAATAATATTGTAGTAAAAAACAAATTAGTTACTTACAGTAGTGTCAGATAATTTACATGTAATAGTAGTATTATGATTAATACACTACGTGATGTATTAGGCTCTTCGTTAGTTATCGAGAAATATTCTTTTTTTTAATCTTGAGGTTACAACTCCTCTTTAATCCTCAGTTTCTCTCACCCATTTCAAAGCTCGGTCAACGAAGTTTTGCGGGACTCCTATTTCTGGGTGGTCATGATAATAACTACCAATAAAGATCCTATTCGTCACCTAATTTGTCGGGGTTCTCCAAGTCCCGAGCTCGCATCGGTCGCTCCCGGATCCTAATATTTGTAACAAACATCTAATCTGCAAATAGCGTAGATCTGTAGTAGCTGAGACTTCCAGTTCAAATGTTCAAAGTTCAATGTGGCAGCCATTTTTTAAATTTTGACCACAAATTACATGTCTTTGCTTGCTGCAATGGTTTTTGTAATTTAGTCATTTCGAGATATGAACAATTATTTTCTTAAAATACAGTCCCGCCAAACTGACTTACAGTTGTTACTTAAAAGTTGTCAGACATCGATTTTAAAGAAATTCATAATTCATGAAAAACCTTTAGAATTTTTCACTCCTTACAATTTGAATTTCGAAAATTCCCGTCTTTGTACAGAATATACAAATATTCTGTAGATTCATGACCTAATAATATGAACCTGAGTACTAAATTTTACATCTCTACGACTTTTAGTTTTACCGGAATCCGTGGAACAACGAAAATGCCTCACTCCTTTATTTATATTATTATATAAAATTTACGGAACCCTTCATGCACGAGTCCGACTCGTACTTGTTTGTCTTTGGCCTACTCTCTGTTTTTTTTTTATAACTTTAATCTATAATATTATTGTCTATTGCGTGTTAGTATTGTCTATGTATTTATGTCAGTTATTAGGTTTTGTGGGTTGTGGGTTGTGGTCAGCATTATTATAATATTTACCTGATGTGCTAAAAATTTTATTTAATTCATACAAAATAAATTCACATCTCCGGGAAAAAATAAGTATGCGTGGGTCTTCTCGTTCTACTGAATCTCCCTTAATTCATCGTAACTTCAAACTAAGGCGACCGGATTTAAACCAACAGCCAATACTTTAACAAATCCCGCGAGACCAAACTATATCTATTCCTGAAGCCCTTTCCTCTATTATAAAAGTTTGCAATAGATAATAGCTATAGAAAAGCTTTAGTTTCTGTAAAACCCCGAGATTTTTTCCTATCTACTCAGCTATCACAAGCATAGTATGAAATTTATCGATAACGGTATAATAGTAGTCACATCATTAGTACTTTGACATGAAGCAATGCGCATGTCAAAGTGCTACAGTTTATGGCGGTTTTTGCCACCCCGACACATATAGTGATAAGTAAACTATGGCCTCTCTATATATATGTTTAAATTCTCTAAGCATAAAACCCAATTAATTTACGTGACAATAACATTGCCTAAGAACTTGACGTTTAAAACCGAGTTTTCAATTTGGTTGCGTTATAATATTGACGTGAAATTTGTCCATCAGCTGCGAAACGGAAGTACTTTAATAACAACTTTTAATATAATTTACGTAAATCATGAATGCAAATACTTTGATAGCTCCATTTAAGTGTGAAAATATTTTTTAAACTTGTTCATCTATTTTACTTTTAAGATAAAATGGAGTTATAAGACTACTAAAGATAAAAAGATATATAGTGATATGGCACATTTGCCAACACATTGGATATCCCGTTAGGAACATTTACATCCGGGCGCGAAAATTCAAATGAGTTTTGCGAGCAAAAAGGTAATGCATATTTTTCATAAAAACTTATTTGATATTGGTTCCCGAGACCCGCTAACACCAAATCTGGGAAACTGCAGAAAATGATCTTTCGGAAGCTTTATTTCTTTGAATGGGTTTTTTTGGGCAAAGGTTCCGTGTTTAAAGTGATCTGAGGTTTTATTAGCATAAAACCTATGAGGTAAGGAGGTAACAATAAAATTTCACGTGGGTGGAGCTGTGAGCAACAGCTCGTTTGAATTTACATTTAGTAAGACAGTAGATGCTATTTTACATTTCATTTTTAGGGTTCCATACCAAAATGGTAAAAATGGAACCCTTATAGTGAGACTTTCTCCGTCCGTCCGTCCGTCCGTCTGTTACACTCGATTATTTCAGTAACTATTAAAGCTATCGACCTGAAATTTGGAATAGTTCTGTAGTTTGGAGTAGTTAGTTAGTTAATCATAGAAAATTGAAAATCTTTTTTATTTTTATTTAAAAAGGGGGGAAAACCGGGTCGTCAAAATTTCAAAATGAGATAAAAATATTGAGTGGGGTATCATATAAAAGGGCGTTACTTGTGTATTCTAAAACCGATTTTTATTTATTTTTATGCCTGATAGTGTTCGATTTATTGGGCAAACTGTCAAAAAAAATACCGTTCCCCCCCCCCCCCCCCCCTTATCTCCGAAGTTTACCAATCGAAAAATCTGTAATAATTACGATCAATACAAGTAAACGTATATTTTACAGGAAAAATAAAATCAACTCTCTAACTATTATACTTTTTTTAGATAATAACAATAAACCGGCAAATACAAAGTTACGTTTGCGGTTTGCCAACAAAAGTACCTATATGTAAATTTTACTCGTAAATTCATGAACCGAAGTGATTCATATAATGTTTAACTTTTTTTATGGTATGGAACCCTCGGTGCGCGAGTCCGACTCGCACTTGGCCGGTTTTTTATGTAGAGCAATAGGTAGGTTGAGATTTGAGAACTGTCCGAAACATAACAATAAGAACATATTAATATTCAGGCGTGTAAAATATCGAAAATCAGATGATTTTCGATATTTTACACGATATTTGATTTTCAGATTTGATATTTTACACATATACACATATACATAGGAGACACCATCTTAATCGCCAAAAACAAATGAAAAACAGTCACGCAAATTTTGTAGTTATGCCGTATCTCTCTATTTCACGCGTTGCGTGCGCCCGATTACGAGGTAGCCCTAGTACGTCGAAAGAGATACAGTTACGCGATAGAAAGAAAGCACAACTTTAGGTGGATATGGGAGGCGGGGCCGGGCGCTATTGCGAACTGAAGCGCTATAGCGGAGTGAACCTTCTGTACTGTTAGGTACTATTATGTATTCGGTGGCTAAGGTTAAAATGCTATAAATATTCACGGAAGAGAATGCGTTGCCGTTGGTTCAATTGACAAAAACCGTCCTAGTGTGAGTTGGACCCGCACACGAAGACTTCAGTGCTATCGAGCAAAAATAAAGTTTTCCGTTTTTCTCATTTGAGGTAAAGAGGTAGGTAGAGGCCCTCAAAATATGCACCTTCACGTACGTTCCTTTTTAGATTTGCACACCTTATTTATTTTTGTCCTTCTCAATATCACATATCACTAATCACACTAATATTATAAAGGCGAAAGTTTGTGTTACTTTGTTACTCCTTCACGCCGCAACTACTGAACCGATTTGGCTGAAATTTGGAACATCCCGGAAAAAAATACAGTTCCCTTAGGATATTGAAAAAACCCAAAATTTCTGCAGAAATATATATAGCTACCTCTATAGGTAAATTGCTTTTGGAGACTTCCGTGAAAATAGGCATTAGGTATTTAGGCAGGCAGGTAGGTTAATGATTGTTTATATAATTATGTGAAAATGGGCACTTTGGTGGTTATGAAATTATCACTGTTTGTGTTTAAGTTGAGCAATGGGATATGGATTACTAGTAATAATATTATAACTGTGAAAACGGGTACCTATTTAGGGTCCTGACTAGTGACTCCTGAACCAACTGTTTCACTACTATTGACGTGTATTTTTGTTAGGCAATGGGATATAGGATACTATAATCACAGATTTTAACTATAATAATCGTATCTAATTTAGATTAGGTAGATCTAATTTAGATTAGATCTTTAGATTACATCTAATTTAGATTAGATAAGATTATATAAACATTACAAAATATGTGAATGTTTGCGAGTTTGTAAGGTTGGATGTTTGTTTCTTTTTCGCGCCGCAACTAGGTACTTGACCGATTTGGTTGAAAATTGGAGTGGAGATAGACCATATCCTGGAATATTACATAGGTTACTTTTTATCCCGGAAAATCCATGTTCCCTCCACCACCCATGACCCAAAACAACCTCGCGGTTATGGGGGCTGAATCGCGGGAGGGCGCCCGTTCGGTACTTGCTCTTAGCGTGTTCCCGGGGCGCCTTCTTGACTCCCTACAAATTCTTTCCTCTCGGTCCTTGTCTCTATGTGCTCACTCTCCCCATTCTGGGACAAGACGACACAAAGACGTTGACTCCCTACAAATTCTTTCCTCTCGGTCCTTGTCTCTATGTGCTCACTCTCCCCATTCTGGGACAAGACGACACAAAGACGTTGACTCCCTACAAATTCTTTCCTCTCGGTCCTTGTCTCTATGTGCTCACTCTCCCCATTCTGGGACAAGACGACACAAAGACGGACTCGCCTCGCGCCGTCGCTGTCCGCAGCAAAAAAATCATGAATTATTAGATAGGTACAGTTTAGCTTTCGAGCACATTTACATTTTCTGAAGGTATTGCAACTGCCAATGGTACTGCAACAACAAACTATTCTATTTTGTTATCGCCAGTTTTCTAAATCCCCTTCCAAACTTTATAAAACTTTGTTATAAAAAGTCATGTATTGCCACTAAACCAAGATCAGAAGTTGAATAGAACACTTGATTATTTATTTTTCTGCCTATTTTCAACCCTGTCTATCGATCATTATTTATTGGACAAGTGGCGAGATTCACGGATGAATAAAAAATGAAATCAGTGTTATTTATTTTTGATTTTATTTTTATATTTTAACGACTGTATAAAAAAATATTTTGGATATTATAAAATATAATTACTTAATTTTCCTCTTAAATTATTGCACATCTGACGTAAATATTGTACATCGGTTTTAGCCTCACGTTTCTTTTCTATAATAGGTATAAGAATGTGACAGAAATGAGGATAAAACCCGATGTGCTACTTTACGGCCGGTACCAGTATTTGTACTATGAATCGTGCGTAGTTGCCCGGTGTCCGCTGAGGCTGGTCGTGTTATATGTACCCGCGGTCCACGCAATGTACAACGTTGTCGGCCTCCCGCAGGCGCCCCTTCTGTGTGCGGAAGGGCGGCAGTTGCCAGAAGTCATCGATGTTCATTTTCTTATCGCCCTACGAATAAAACGAGGGTAGTTGAAACCATTGATTAAACATATAAAGGATCAGCACTTAGTGACGTCACGCATGCATTTTTAGGCTGTGAAAACTGTAAAATGGCGCTAATGTAAGCGACAATATTATGTGCTGTTAGCAGTACCGTACAATTGTGGACGGCAACGACGCCATATTTATTACAATTTACAAGATACGAAGAGCACTTTGCCAAGAAAGCTGTCACTAGCCACAGCTGTTTTTTTTATACTATATAGGTTTACGCTTGACCACAATCTCACCTGATGGAAAGTGTCGATGTGGTTGAAGATGGAGCGCGCTTACCTAGAAGATGCCTACTCACTCTTTTTTTTGGGAAAACAGATTTCGGGAGAGAATTCCAAACCTTAGCCATGCGTACTAAAAATGAAGAAGCGAATCGCTTCGTGCGTACTGGTGGTATGGCGACGACATAGGGATGTTCACCCGGTGTCTTGCGGTTTCCGAGAACGATAACAAACCTCCATTTCCATGCTGACGGTATCTTCAGGTGCTAACACAATGAACGGCGTCGACTCGAAGCTGAAGGCCAGGCCGAAGTAGGAATACTTCTTGACCTCTTGCATGAACGTCTCCCACGAATACACCTCAATGAACAAGTAAATAAGATAGATAGATTATAGTAGAAGTAAAAAAAAAGTTATATATTTGGTTTTCTCTTGTATCTGCGATCGGTCTTTCTAACTATCAGATGTGCTGCGTTTATTGGCGGTTTAAGACGAGAGAATCATCGTTCGACCGTCTGTCAAGTACCAAGCACGCGATCTAGTTTAAACGCGTTTCACTCGTGGGGCTAGTACACCCAAACAAGATTGTTGGGGTGTTTTGTCAGACGATGTTTGAAGATGATCTTTGAGTTTTTTGCAGAAATTGCTAATTTATTTCATCACTGATACAATATGTTGGCTTTCATAATTGTCTGCAAAACCAGGGCGAGTTCGTGATATTCCTCAATGTATTATTTTGAACACTCATAAAATAAAATTAGATACCTTATGAAACATGTTACAATATGTATTAACTCTTGCTTAGGGGAAAAATAATACATCGTGAGACATTTTGCTTGCATGAGAGTTTACCACAATGTTCTCAAAGTATACCATTCACCAAGTCCGCCATTATTATCACCACCGTATCACCACGCCATTACGTCTTATTTGGCCAAACCCCTGACTGAGAGGAGACCCGTGCCCAGCAGTGGGACGTGAATGAACCAGATACCTTGTCTGGATCGCTCCCCAGTTCCCGGATCTGCGCGGCCAGCGCGCGGTGGTAGTGCCGCAGCAGGTCGTCGTAGTGCCGCTCGCGCAGGCGCCGCTCCGTGCACGCGTACACGAAGAACACCACGTCCAGCACGGGGCTGGCGCAGCGCGTCAGCTGGAAGTCGATAATCTTCGCGCCCACGGGGCACCCGTCTGAAACCAAATAACCCGAATAAATAAAAAAAATTAAAACACGCCCCACCATCACTATTCGCTATTTTGTGGTGGCGGCCATTATTGCCTGCGTACGTAGAGATTCTCTCTTCTCTTGTCGATTACTTTTCTCCGTCTATCAATATGGATCCGAACGAGAAAAGAGAGCAACAACAGTATAGATAATCAAATAACACACACGCAGATACACAAAGAGTAGAATAAAATGGAGGCGCCCATGTCCGATGGAGGCGCCAAAGCCGATTGAAATTTTAGTCAAGTAATGGTCAATTAAACACAGTTTCAAGTGGAGGGACGAAAACCAATATTGCCAGAATCTGATTAGTGTTTGGATTGGCTTGGAACTCTTCTTTTTCTTGATGACGCTATGCTATGGAGGGTTATGGAGGGCTTCTTCTACGTCCTTAACAGGGGTGTATTTGACCTCCTCTGGGCGGAGAATGTACCGTCCCATGAGTCGGCTACGTGTGTGTATCAGTATGTGCAAAAGTACTTCCTCCTTCTCATTGCAGAGTCTGCACATGCCTCTGACACGGAGTTTTACGTTATACATAATATGTTTGTTCAGGCCACAATCATGTTTAACCTAAAGCACTTAGCCGTGGCCCTCACACATAGGACTTAAACATAATAATGTCAATTTTATACCTACCTTCATATTTGAACAAGTAATTATTTGTCCACGCATCCCCATGGCAAATGACGCCATTTGTCTTGTCCCGCACAGCTCTGACCATATCCTCGTACCTCTCCGGAACAGCAAACTCTTTGACCTTCTCCAAATAAATCGAATTTGGATACTCCTTTTCCACTGCATCGATTGCAATTCCACAAATTCTTTTCCAAAACCTCTTATACCAATCCCATACTCTCGGGTCGTAATGTGTTTCGAATATTGCATCACTTATTCTATTCAGCAGCTCTGGGTTCTGGTCTTTTATAGCGAAAGATAATGCGTGATATTGTGCTAACGTCTTCATGCTGACTTTGCAGTGATCGTAATCTACGCCCTCTTGACGTATCGGCTGGCCAAAGCCTTCCACCTTGGCATCTTCTAGACATATCACATCGTTCAAACCGTCACTGTAAGCTAGGAATAATTTGGCGAATCCCGTAAAGGGATCCGAGACGTTCTTACTTGCTTGGAATTCTAATAGTTTAGGGACGACTTTCTCGTAGAAATTGATCTCGTTTTTGAAAAACTCTTCGCTGCGGTAGGTGAGGCGCCGGCACACGTTTTTGGGAATGTTTTTGAGCACAACTTGCACGTACTTCGACGCGCCGGTTTCGGTTTCGCCGAAGATTTTGATTCGGATGACTTCGCTCATATACGAGTCGCCTTTACCGCTGCTTCCCACATACTTGAAATCATCAATCATCATCAATACATATAATAAATCTGTAGAGGTCGAATTTCTGTACAAATAAAAAAAATGCTAAAAACGGAGTCAGGGGGATGTAAGAAGTGAAATAGAACTAATTTAATTTTTTTTCAAATTTTTTGTTTCTCTGTTTGTCTGTTTATCTGTTTGTCTGTCTGTTTGTACGGGCTAATCTTTGGAACGGCTGGACCGATTCCAATGAAATTTTGTGTGGTGGTAGCTTATGTCCCTGGTCAACATATAGGATACTTTTCATCCCGGTAAAATAAAGAGTTCCCGTGGGATAGTTAAAAAACTGCAATTAATTTAACAGCTTTGTAAACAACAACTAATGAACTTAATTTAGTAAAATTTGTTATGCTGATACCTTATGTTGCCTCTTTAACAAAATATATAATATAGTAAAACTTATTTATCCAATCGAGTTCCCGCGGGAAAGAAAACATTACAAAAACAGTTAGCAGGCGTCTTTCAAATAACGGATTTAAATGAAATTTTATGATCCTACTTTATACAGTGTGTAACCAAAACCCTGTTGTTCCTGTGAGCTGCGTTAGTAGAATCGATATTCAAACTTAAAAAATCAACTCATTTCAAAAAACTAATAAATTAAAATATTTAAATTAAATATTAAATCATTATAATTTGTAAAATGAAAATTATTTGAGACCCCTGCAAACTCTAGGGCGACGAGAAATAGAGCGACCGTTCGAAAGTAATATGCGCGAGCGACTATTTAGTATTTACTCGGCGGGCGGCATTTTGTAAATTCAAAAGATAGTAGACGGCGCGGCGGTACGCTTTGACTGGGTCAAAGGATGCCGCCGCCACCGCGCCGCGTCGCCCCTTTGAATTTGGAGGTACTATCAGATGTATACAACATTTATTTATGTGTCTATTTTATTAGCTATTTTAACTATGAGCCATAACATGAACATGATTTTTTAAATAAGATGTTCATTAATGGTACACCTACACGATTATATATAGGTACCCAAAAGGGCCAACAGGGTTTTTGTTACACACTGTATATATATGCCCGGTAACATTTAAGATAATTTTCATCCTGAAAAATGTGAGAGCACCCGTGGGATGTTTAAAAAAACCTATAGCTACTTATCTACGTAGCACAATCAAAACGGGGTCGAAATATCGACAGTTTAAATGGTCCTTTTGATCGTGCAACTAGGTATAACTATACAAGATAACCCGTACGTAGCAGGAACGGGTTGCTACGTACACAGCAGCGCATCAGAATGCTTAATTACAATATCTGGGCGTTGGTATCATCTCAGAATAAGATAAGTTTGGTTAGTATAGATATTACAATCCACGATGACACGCCCCACTCTGTCTTACTCCATGCGAATTGAGTAACATAAGCGATTTCGATAGAGTGTATAAGTAGAGGAAGACCAAAGAAGATATAGGTAAATTGTGTGAAAGAAGATAGCACGTTGACAGGAGAGATTGGAAGAAGACTCCTTTACGGGTCCATCGAACCCAGGAACCACTCATTTATCTTGGGAAAAATTAAGAAATTCCACGGGAAACATTTTTGTAAAAAAAAACGAACTGCACGCGGGCGGAGCCGCGGGCAACAGTTAGTAATAAATAAAAAAATATACTTTTATTAAACAAGCCTTTATAAAAGTTTTATGTTAGCTTTGAAGTTTCAAGGCGTTTCCTTGTGTTAAAATTTGGTACCTACTGTCACAAAATAAAATTGTCCATTCAGATGGGTGTGTGTGTTAGATTAGTAACTTGTTCGGGAGTGGCCTTGTGTGAATACCAGTGGAACTGGTTTAAAATTTATAGCAAAATTAATGACTCTGTCATGAAAAACTTTAGTATAAAAGAAATTGAATATTGATAGTGGTGGTTCTCTCTATGCACTTTTGTGGAACAGGTCTTTTTATTTTGAATCTATGCTCTGTCTTAATGACTTTGGTACCAATTATTATTTCAGCTTCTAAAAGCGTGGCTAAAATAGGAGACTTGGACGCGTTAAATTTAGAGATTCTTAAAACAAAATCGATGCCAATAGCATCGCTTTAAACTGCCACTTTGGCCTAATCCAGTTTGCCCAGAACCTTGACTGGGCTAGGATCTAGGCAAACTGGATTTCCTAGGCTGTCTGGTAACAAAATTTAGAATCACTATCAGTTTATTATATTATTTGTGGGACCTATAATGAAAATAAAACTTGTAATTTAAGCTAAAAAATTACAGTCCAAGGTCCTTTACGTTTCTTTATCAGTTATTATCAACTGCCTACTTCAAATTATCTTTTGATAATGTTGAATAGATTATCAAAAGATTACATTTTATATACCATTAGGTGACAAACAGAGCAATGGAAAAACTCACGAAAGTTTGCATGTGCGTCACTTATATATATGCATACCTATTATGTACTGCACTTTTTTGATGAGTTTAGTTAATTAATGATTTACTGACAACAGGGTAGTACCTACTTGGACGTTGCAAGAAGGGTTCTACCACCACATATCAAAAGAAGAATGACCAAAAAAAAAACAAGTGTTTTAAACAACCATTGGCATTTGGCACTAGCAATTTGTTTTGCATATCCGAGTTTAATTTTGCATACAAAAAGTTATATTGAATGCATATTTCCTGTCATACAGATTTTATTGAGAAGTGCAACTTGTTTATTTCCCTATAAACAAGTTGCACTTCATAATTGTAATTGCACTTCATAATTGTAAGAGTTCATATGAAGATCATAATCAATAAAAAAAAAACCGGCCAAGTGCGAGTCGGACTCGCGCACCGAGGGTTCCATACCATAAAAGAAGTAAAACATTGAAAGAATCACTTTTGTTCATGAATTTACGAGTATAATTTACATGTAGGTACTTTTGTTGGCAAACCGCAAACGTAACTTTGTTTTTGGTGGTTTATTGTTATTTTCAAAAAAAGTATAATAGTTAGGGAGTTGATTTTATTTTTCCTGTAAAATATACATTAATGTCTATTAATCATAATTATTTCAGATTTTTCGATTGATAAACTTCGGAGATAAGGGGGGGGAACGGTATTTTTTTCGACAGTTTGCTCAATAAATCCAAAACTATCAGGCATAAAAATAAATAAAAATCGGTTTTAGAATAAACAAGTAACGCCCTTTCATATGATACCCCACTCAATATAGTTAACTCATTTTGAAAATTCGAAGTCCCGGTTTTCCCCCCTTTTTAAATATAAATAAAAACAATCTTCAATATTTTATGAGTGCAATGGCGTTGGGTCATTATTACCTAAAACTATTCCAAATTTCAAGTCGATAGCTTTGATAGTTACTGAAATAATCAAGTGTGACAGACGGACGGACGGACGGACGGACGGAGAAAGTCTCACCATAAGGGTTCCATTTTTACCAAATTGGTATGGAACCCTAATAAGGTTTGGATTTGAATTAGCTTGATACGGGATCCCATACATGATACATCCATGGTCATAATCTTTTCAGATAGGCGCAGGATTAGTTGCATAACACAATTCAGATGAAAACATAGTTTGTACACATTCAGCCCCTGTTCCAAATTCCGAAACGTACCTCCCAGTGCGTAAAAGTAACAGGCTCCTTGAACCATTTAGTCAGTGCTCCACTGAGCAATTCGTTAGTTAAGCCAGGGGACACTTGCAGCAACGACTTGAAATCATCCATTTCCGTTTCGTTTCACAAGACAGTGTTTTGCTTTTTTTAGCTGGAAAATTAGAAAACTAGATTAGCATATAGGTACTAATTGTATTTGATTTCTAACTAATTAAAGATATAATAACCTGATGATGATATAAAAGAAAAATAATTTATAATTTAAATTTTAAACTCTTTAAACTAAACAAGTTCAATCAAATTAAATAAAATAAAGTTTTGGAGAACTTCGTTGATTATATAACTCTCAAGTGTCCTTATCAATAATATCTAACAATCATGTATTCAATTTAATTTTATGTAAGTACTAGCTGATCTAGCAAACGTTGTTTTACCATTTGTTATGAAAAAATAGACACTGAACGTAGACAAAAAATTTCATAAAAATCGGTCAAGCTGTTTCGGATGAGTTTAGATAAAAACACTGGGGCACGAGAAGGTATAATACATGTAAATTACAAAAACCTATGAGAATATCAAAAACTTAAAACTTACCTAGTGGGCACTTAGTAGCTTACTTACAATATTGTTTTGTTTATTTAATATTACTTATTTAAATGATTTTATTAAATACATTGCAAAGGAAATAGAATAAAATAGTACCTAGTCCTAAACCGATATTAGGTTATTTCGAAAACTTGTACATTTTGAAAATGAATTGAATCTAAACTCGTCGTCGTCACCAAATTGCAAATGTCACTTGACCTTGACCACCACTTGACAGTTGACACTGAAGTTTGGCAGTAGTTTTTCATAAAACCCAAATAATTTACGTGACAATAACATTGTCTAAGAACTTGACGTTTAAAACTTACTTCTCAATTTGGCTTCGTTATAATATTGACGTGAAATCTGTCAACCAACTGCGAAACGGAAGTACTTCAATTACAACTTTTAATTTTATAATTTACAAAAATTTTGACTGCAAATACTTTGATAGCTCCATTAAAGTGTGAAATATTTTTTAAAATGGTTCATCTATTTTATTTTTAAGATAGAATGGAGTTATAAGACTACTAAAGATAAAAAGAAATAGTCATATGTCACATTTGCCAACACGACGGATATCCCGTTAGGATAATTTACATCCGGGCGCGAAAATTCAAATGAGTTTGCGAGCAAAACGGTAATACATATCTACATTTTTTTCATAAAAACTTATTAGATATTGGTTCCCGAGACTTATCGGGTCTCTGTCGGTCACAAAATCTGGGAAACTGCAGAAAATGATCTTTCGGAAACTTTCTTTCTTTGAATGGTTTTTTTTTTGGGCAAAGGTTTTATTCCGTGTTTAAGGTGACCTAAGGTTTTATTAGCATAAAACATGTACCTAGATGCATAAACGTTATGTTAGCAAAACTCATTGCCTTAAGCTTACTATTTGCGAAAAACTAAATAAAATTTGAATTAAGGGCGATGGGTACCATCCGGGCGCGAAAATTCAAATTTTATTTAGTTTTTCGCTCATGTGGGCTAATTAAACATCTCTCTTAGTTTTTAATAAAAATTCTGCTCAACTATACTCATTTACTTCATATTGGTTCCCGATAGCTCGAAATCTGGGAAACTGTAAAAAATTATCTTTCGGGAACCAATATGAGATGAGTGGGAACTTTCGAGCAAAGTTTCTATTAAAAACATGTAGATGCATAAAAAGTAGGCCCGCAAAATGCATTGCCATAAATCTACAATGTGTAGTTAGTCTAATATTTGCGAAAAACTAAAAAAAATTTGAATTTCGCGGGCTGGTAGGGCCGCAACAACTTAAGTATCGATCGAAAAACAAGTAAGTATAAAAAAAACATAATTTCCGGTTATAAAAAGGATACCAATTACTTTAATGTATAGTACCTATACTCTGTTATGTACCTATTTCCTATTTTTAAAATAAGTGTCGTAGGAGTCGGAGTTGCGTACTGTGTTCCGTAGATACGTAGGTACCTATACGTACTACAAAAAACATAAACTTAGATAAAAGGTCTTAAAACAAAATTAGCATGGTTGACTTGAATCAAAATTGTTTTTTATTTAAATAGGCTATATTATTATGTATAGTTCTGTCACTTTGTGGATTGTTAAAAAATTAGCTTGGTTAATAAATTGAATAATTATTAAATAATTGGTTAAGTGCGAGTCGGGCTCCCGCATTGAGGGTTCCGTAACTACTATACATAATATAAAGAACCATTTTTATCAATAGTATTCAAGTATACTAAATATCCCTGCCCACCAAAGTCCAAATGCAAAAACGAGCTAAAATCACGGAATATAATCGGATTAAATATGTTCTGGCAAATAAAAACTATTTCCATGTTACTAACTAGGCACGTAGGTAGAAATCTACGTAAGTACTTAGTTGTATTGTGGAGTATTCTGGGGCGAAACGAAATAATTGAATCGCCTCTCGATACAGCCAATTTGTAATTGGAGTGGAATATTGTGCAATCAGCAATGGCTGAGGCCGCGTGGGATTGCGCTCGTTGTGATAAAACAAACGGCTAAATTCACTCTCCGAGTCTCCGAATACTGGCACGGCGTGTGTGATGCGAATCGTTATTGTATTCGTATTCAATTTACATTTTTTATACGCCAAGGTAGGGCATGTTCACTTTTCATATGATCGACAAGCTACAGGTAGGCGTCTCGACGTACAGATTTCAGAAGGCTGCCGCGCGTCAGCTAGGTTGCCCGCGTTAGTTCTTATACGGTCCATTTAACGCGTTGCGTGCGCCAGATAACGAGGTAGCCCTAGTACGTCAAAAGAGATACAGTTACGCGATAGAAAGAGAGCACAGCTTTAAGACGAATGGTAAAGCAAAATGCGTTTTTAGACGTCTTTTAGGCGATGTTTTTCAGCTAAATTACAGATTAGAGAACTACAGCAATTTTGTGTTATTATAAAGCGTATCTTGAAGTATCTTGTTGTGTCGATATTTTTGGTGATCTTTACTCACTAATCAGAAAATACAATTTAGAAAGTGCTATGACTTGCGTAAGATGAATATCTTAAGATGGTTTTTTTTTTGGTTTGGCTAATCCGTTTATCATGAATCTTTGCATACATGTTTCTTTATTTTGTATCTTGTTATTCAAAGTCCATTTGTGACAAACAGTATTGCAAAATAGAAGTTATATCATAAAAGCTCTTTGGTGCCTACTGTAAATCAAACTCCACTAATAAAGTATTTGCTCACAAAATTAATCAGGCGTTTAGTTACGCATGCAACGTTGCCAGTTCGGCGCAACTCATGCCGCGTTGCCGTTCCGCGCACAGGCATTTTGGTAGTGCGCGCGTGTGTTATGATTTGACATCACAGAGTATTTTTTGTACATTTTGACATTTTGGTACCGTTGTACTGTGTACATGTCGATTGTTGTGTGACTAGGGTTCGATTTCGAAAAAAAGTGAAAAATATATTATTTCTTCTTTTGGTGAGCTGTGCAAATGTGAAACAAGGTGAAAACTTAAAATTTTATGTAAATAAAGAAATATTGTGTTCATGATTTTACGAGTTAAATTTACATATAAGTACTTTTGTTGGCAAACCGCAAACCTAACTTTGTTTTCGGCGGATTATTGTTATTAGCAAAAAAAGTATAATAGTTAGACGGTTGAATTTATTTTTACTGTAAAATATACGTTAACTTCTATTGATCATATTTATTTCAGATTTTTCGAATGCTAAACTTCGGAGATAAGGGGGGGGAACGGTATTTTTTTCGACAGTTTGCCCAATAAATCAAAAACTATCAGGCATAAAAATAAATAAAAATTGGTTTTAGGATATACAAGTAACGCCCTTTCATATGATACCCCACTCAATATTGTTATCTCATTTTGAAATTTCGGCGACCCGGTTTTCCCCCCTTTTAAAAAAAAAATAAAAACAATTTTACGATTGCTATAACGTCGCGTCACTATATTATCTATAACTATTCTAAATTTCAGATCGATAGCTTGAATAGTTACTGAAATAATCGAGTGTGACAGACGGACGGACGGACGGAGAAAGTCTCACCATAAGGGTTCCATTTTTACCAAATTGGTATGGAACCCTAAAAACGAACATGTCAAGAAATCGAATTGCCTTACCCCGACACCATCGAATTGTCCTACCCCTAGAGTGTTTTTTTTTAAACCGGAGGCGCGGAGGGAGTGCATCCCCCGGGCGAGCCGGAGCGGCCGAGAAGGCGACCAGCACGCCGGGGCTGCGGAGGTGAGTGTGGGTCATGGGTGCCTGTGCTTTGCTACGCAAGGGCGAAGAGGCTGCACTTCCCGCAGCGCCGGAGACGTCACAATTCCGAATTGGTCCCTATTTTAGAGCTATCTGCCAAAGTAATTATTTAAGTTATCATAATTAACCTCAAAATTTTTGAACTTTAAATATTTATTTCTCGAAAACTATTAAGATTCTACGGGTTTGGCTTGGGGGGATAGACCCCCCCCACTCCACCCTCCCCTTTACCTCCCTCCCACCCCCCTCCGCTACGGGTCACCAACTAAAGACCACCCTGTTTTTTAATCAATGTTTTGTAATATTTGCTTTTTTGTATAAATATAACCTAGCTAGATATATTTATCGCCCCCGAAACCACCCCCAGTCCAAATTTCATGAAATCGTTTGAGCCGTATTCAAGATACATATAATACGGGACATACATGTTATAGGGGTTAAACGGGGATAAAATAACCTGGATAAAATAAAAATAAGGTAGGTATTCTATGTATATTTATTTACAATTCGAAAAAAAATGTAGGTATTCTCTTCGTTATTACTCTGTCTGCCCAACTCTGCGAGTCTGCGAAATAAATCGCTAAATGCGCCATCTAGCGGTAAGACAACCGAATGCGGTTGCACGCTACATTGAACTACTAATCAAAAATAGATGGCGGTAGCTCCGCGTCCAAACGCCCAAGGTCATTTGCTTGACCATTAGCGGGGCCGGGTGCTATTGCGAATTGAATTACACTTTTTGTGTCAGCGCTAGGGTTGCTATTTCTATAAATCATCTTGCGGAGTGAACCTTCTGTACTGTTAGGTACTATTATGTATTCGGTGGCTAAAGGTTAAAATGCTATAAATATTCACGGTAGGGAATGCGTTGCCGTTGGTTCAATTAAAAAACCGTCCTAGTGTGAGTTGGACCCGCACACGAAGAGTTCAGTGCTATCGAGCAAAAATAAAGTTTTCCGTTTTTCTTATTTGAGTTAAAGAGTAGGTAGAGGCCCTAAAAATATGCACTTTCACGTACGTTCCTTTAGATTTGCACATCTTATTTATTTTTGTCCTTCTCAATATCACACTATCACACTAATATTATAAAGGCGAAAGTTTGTGTGTATATTTGTTACTCCTTCACGCCGCGCCGCAACTACTGAACCGATTTGGCTGAAATTTGGAACATAGATAGCTTATAACCTGGATTAAAACATAGGCTACTTTTTATCCCAGAAAACCCACAGTTCCCTTGGGATATTGAAAAAACCCAAAATTTCTACAGAAATCTAGCTACCTCTATAGGTAAATTGCTTTAGGAGTTCCTGTAGGACTTCCGTGAAAATAGGCATTATTTAGGCAGGCAGGTTATCACGTTCCCTCGGGATTTGTTTAAAGTCGAATTTAACGCGAGTGGGACCGCGGGAGAAAGCTAATGATTGTTAATATAATTGTGAAAATGGGCACTTTGGTGGTTCTGAAATTATCACTGTTTGTGTTTCAGTTGAGCAATGGGATATGGATTACTAATAATATTATAACTGTGAAAACGGGTACCTATTTAGGGTCCTGACTAGTGACTCCTGAACCAACAACTGTTTCACTACTATTGACGTGTATTTTTGTTAGGCAATGGGATATAGGATACTATAATCACAGATTTTAACTATAATAATCTTATCTAATTTAGATTAGGTAGATCTAATTTAGATTAGATCTAATTTAGATTAGATAAGATTATATAAATATTACAAAATATGTGAATGTTTGCGAGTTTGTAAGGTTGGATGTTTGTTTCTTTTTCGCGCCGCAACTAGGTACTTGACCGATTTGGTTTAAAATTGGAGTGGAGATAGACCATATTCTGGAATATTACATAGGTTACTTTTTATCCCGGAAAATCCATGTTCGCTCCACCACCCATGACCCAAAACAACCTCGCGGTTATGGGGGCTGAATCGCGGGAGGGCGCCCGTTCGGTACTTGCTCTTAGCGTGTTCCCGGGGCGCCTTCTTGACTCCCTACAAATTCTTTCCTCTCGCTCCTTGTCTCTATGTGCTCACTGTCCCCATTCTGGGACAAGACGACACAAAGACAGACTCGCCTCGCGCCGTCGCTGTCCACAGCAAAAATATCATGAATTCCTAGATACAGTTCAGCTTTCGAGCACATTTACATTTTCTGAAGGTATTGCAACTGCCAATGGTACTGCAACTACAAATTAATCTATTTTGTTATCGCCAGTTTTCCAAATCCCCTTCCAAACTTTATAAAACTTTGTTATAAAAAGTCATGTATTGCCACTAAACCAAGATCAGAAGTTGAATAGAACACTTGATTATTTATTTTCCTGCCTATTTTCAACCCTGTCTATCGATCATTATTTATTGGACAAGTGGCAAGATTCATGGATGAATAAAAAATGAAATCAGTGTTACTTATTCTTGATTTTATTTTCATATTTTAACGATTGTATAAAAAAATATTTTGGATATTATAAAATATAATTACATAATTTTCCTCTTAAACTATTGCACATCTGACGTAAATATTATCCCAGCAAAAACATTTTCATGTAAAATGTTGCCAAGACGAGAACATGTGGCTCACACTATCAAAAAGTTATCAGATCTCATGTAGAGCAAGACTTCTAACTCTACACGCCCTAACTTTATAAATCCTAACTTTATAAACTCTACACTTTAGTCAAAATATATTATGTCTTGGCTGTTTCGGTACCGTCACATGGGCGTAAAGTGAAGAATTTATTCACTGTTCAGTACTTTTCTAATAGAGTTTTGCAAGTGGCATAATGGACCATGCAAAATTCAAGAAATTTCACATTAAAATTAAATGGTATCACCATTGTTATGGGAAAAAACTTCCATTTATTAAAAATATCCTCTAAAGCAAAGGAACACACTTTTGCAAAGTGTGATGAAGTATTTGAAACCAATGCAGTTAGTAAAACCTAAGTGCAGTTTCTGAGGAGACTCAATACCTATCTAATAAATAATCGTTACTACAGAAACTAGGTATTGTATATCAGAAAAGTACAAAGTCAGTGAATAAAATTTTTACTTTACACCCATGTGACAGTAACGAAACAGCCAAGACATAGTATATTTTGACTAAAGTGTAGAGTTTATAAAGTTAGGATTTATAGAATTAGGGCGTGTAGAGTTAGAAGTCTTGCTCTACATGAGATCTGATAACTTTTTGATAGTGTGAGCCACATGTTCTCGTCTTGGCAACATTTTACATGAAAATGTTTTTGCTGGGATTTCACTTCTTTTTGTAAGTTGTTTACGACTATATTTTTTATTTGGTTAATTTCCTTTTCTTTGGTGTATTTCTTGAATATCATTGCAAGGTGGATATTTGTCCAAATCAAGTATCCCCCCCCTCTATCATTTAAATAAGGGAACCCTCCTTGGTTCACCTAGTTTATTTTTTTCCTTATTTGTAGTTTATTACAAAGAGTCCCTATATCAATTTTGAGACCTCTAGCATCAATATTTGCGGTAATTTCATACAAACTTCCATCCCCTATTTTAAGGGGTTGGGGGGTTAAATTTCCAACTTTTGGAATTTTTTTGTTGGTTGTGTGCTAATACTAGCTTATATACCAAATTTCAGAAATTAAGTTTTTATTATACCTATATACTTATGGGAAACCCCATACGAACTTCCAACCCCCTAATTTTATGGATGTGGGGTGATTAACTAAAAATCCTG
Organism: Coenonympha glycerion; assembly: GCA_963855885.1. Lineage (NCBI taxonomy): Eukaryota > Metazoa > Arthropoda > Insecta > Lepidoptera > Nymphalidae > Coenonympha > Coenonympha glycerion. Next base: position 16,730,375 of record OY979631.1, read on the forward strand.
AAACACGTATTTAATTGTTTATTACAAAGAGTCCCTATATCAATTTTGAGACCTCTAGCATCAATATTTGCGGTAATTTCATACAAACTTCCATCCCCTATTTTAAGGGGTTGGGGGGTTAAATTTCCAACTTTTGGAATTTTTTTGTTGGTTGTGTGCTAATACTAGCTTATATACCAAATTTCAGAAATTAAGTTTTTATTATACCTATATACTTAAGGGAAACCCCATACGAACTTCCAACCCCCTAATTTTATGGATGTGGGGTGATTAACTAAAAATCCTGAAATACGTATTTAATTGTTTATTACAAAGAATCCCTATATCAATTTTGAGACCTCTAGCATCAATATTTGCGGTAATTTCATACAAACTTCCATCCCCTATTTTAAGGGGTTGGGGGGTTAAATTTCCAACTCTTGGAATTTTTTTGTTGGTTGTGTGCTAATACTAGCTAATATACCAAATTTCAGAAATTAAGTTTTTATTATACCTATATACTTATGGGAAACCCCATACGAACTTCCAACCCCCTAATTTTATGGATGTGGGGTGATTAACTAAAAATCCTGAAACACATATTTAATTGTTTATTACAAAGAGTCCCTATATCAATTTTGAGACCTCTAGCATCAATATTTGCGGTAATTTCATACAAACTTCCATCCCCTATTTTAAGGGGTTGGGGGGTTAAATTTCCAACTTTTGGAATTTTTTTGTTGGTTGTGTGCTAATACTAGCTTATATACCAAATTTCAGAAATTAAGTTTTCATTATACCTATATACTTATGGGAAACCCCATACGAACTTCCAACCCCCTAATTTTATGGATGTGGGGTGATTAATAAAAATCCTGAAATACGTATTTAATTGTTTATTACAAAGAGTCCCTATATCAATTTTGAGACCTCTAGCATCAATATTTGCGGTAATTTCATACAAACTTCCATCCCCTATTTTAAGGGGTTGGGGGGTTAAATTTCCAACTTTTGGAATTTTTTTGTTGGTTGTGTGCTAATACTAGCTTATATACCAAATTTCAGCTTTCTAGGTCTTCAGGAAGTACCTAGGAATTTTGATGATCATCAGTGAGTCAGTCAGTCAGTCAGTCAGTGACGAAATTTGGGTTTTTTAGACGTCAATAAAATCTAAAGTATAAGACCTATAAAATTGAAACTTTATAGGTTTAATAAGTTCACTGGCGACATCATTTTCCGAGAATTTTGATTATCTGAAATAATTCAGGCCTAAGTTATAAGGGTTTAAAAATACGGCGAAACACTTCGAGAAAAGATAGGTAGTGCCCTCGCGCTTCGCTTGGCTCGTCTTGGCGGGGACACTACCGTGTCCCCAGATACATCGGTTTTAGCCTCACGTTTCTTTTCTATAATAGGTATAAGAATGTGACAGAAATGAGGATAAAACCCGATGTGCTACTTTACGGCCGGTACCAGTATTTGTACTATGACTCCTGCGTAGTTGCCCGGTGTCCGCTGAGGCTGGTCGTGTTATATGTACCCGCGGTCCACGCAATGCACAACGTTGTCGGCCTCCCGCAGGCGCCCCTTCTGTGTGCGGAAGGGCGGCAGTTGCCAGAAGTCTTCGATGTTCATTTTATTATCGCCCTACGAATAAAACGAGGGTAGTTGAAACCATTGATTAAACATTTGAAGGATCAGCACTTAGTGACATCACGCATGTATTTTTAGGCTGTGAAAACTGTAAAATGGCGCTAATGTAAGCGACAATATTATGTGCTGTCAGCAGTACCGTACAGTTGTGGACGGCAACGACGCCATATTTGAGAAATTTTTGGCTGTAACATACGTCACATATTTCTTGTCATCTATTGGTCGAAACACACTATAATGTGTGTTTGTTACACATTCCGATTACACCGATTCAGCTGTTTAATGTGAATGGAGACAGATTATGCCCTGGGTTCATCTATATTCTATAGGGTCGTTAAAAAACATGGTTCCCACGGGATTTGTAAAACGAAATTATTGCTGTAAGTTAAACCCAGCAAAAACATTTTCATGTAAAATGTTGCCAAGACGAGAACATGTGGCTCACACTATCAAAAAGTTATCAGATCTCATGTAGAGCAAGACTTCTAACTCTACACGCCCTAACTCTATAAATCCTAACTTTATAAACTCTACAATTTAGTCAAAATATATTATGTCTTGGCTGTTTCGGTACCGTCACATGGGCGTAAAGTGAAGAATTTATTCACTGTTCAGTACTTTTCTAATGGAGTTTTGCAAGTGGCATAATGGACCATGCAAAATTCAAGAAATTTCACATTAAAATTAAATGGTATCACCATTGTTATGGGAAAAAACTTCCATTTATTAAAAATATCCTCTAAAGCAAAGGAACACACTTTTGCAAAGTGTGATGAAGTATTTGAAACCAATGCAGTTAGTAAAACCTAAGTGCAGTTTCTGAGGAGACTCAATACCTATCTAATAAATAATCGTTACTACAGAAACTAGGTATTGTATATCAGAAAAGTACAAAGTCAGTGAATAATATTTTTACTTTACACCCATGTGACAGTAACGAAACAGCCAAGACATAATATATTTTGACTAAATTGTAGAGTTTATAAAGTTAGGATTTATAGAGTTAGGGCGTGTAGAGTTAGAAGTCTTGCTCTACATGAGATCTGATAACTTTTTGATAGTGTGAGCCACATGTTCTCGTCTTGGCAACATTTTACATGAAAATGTTTTTGCTGGGATTTCACTTCTTTTTGTAAGTTGTTTACGACTATATTTTTTATTTGGTTAATTTCCTTTTCTTTGGTGTATTTCTTGAATATCATTGCAAGGTGGATATTTGTCCGAATCAAGTATCCCCCCCCCCCTCTATCATTTAAATAAGGGAACCCTCCTTGGTTCACCTAGTTTATTTTTTCCTTATTTGTAGTTTATTACAAAGAGTCCCTATATCAATTTTGAGACCTCTAGCATCAATATTTGCGGTAATTTCATACAAACTTCCATCCCCTATTTTAAGGGGTTGGGGGGTTAAATTTCCAACTTTTGGAATTTTTTTGTTGGTTGTGTGCTAATACTAGCTTATATACCAAATTTCAGAAATTAAGTTTTTATTATACCTATATACTTATGGGAAACCCCATACGAACTTCCAACCCCCTAATTTTATGGATGTGGGGTGATTAACTAAAAATCCTGAAACACGTATTTAATTGTTTATTACAAAGAGTCCCTATATCAATTTTGAGACCTCTAGCATCAATATTTGCGGTAATTTCATACAAACTTCCATCCCCTATTTTAAGGGGTTGGGGGGTTAAATTTCCAACTTTTGGAATTTTTTTGTTGGTTGTGTGCTAATACTAGCTTATATACCAAATTTCAGAAATTAAGTTTTTATTATACCTATATACTTATGGGAAACCCCATACGAACTTCCAACCCCCTAATTTTATGGATGTGGGGTGATTAACTAAAAATCCTGAAACACGTATTTAATTGTTTATTACAAAGAGTCCCTATATCAATTTTGAGACCTCTAGCATCAATATTTGCGGTAATTTCATACAAACTTCCATCCCCTATTTTAAGGGGTTGGGGGGTTAAATTTCCAACTTTTGGAATTTTTTTGTTGGTTGTGTGCTAATACTAGCTTATATACCAAATTTCAGCTTTCTAGGTCTTCAGGAAGTACCTAGGAATTTTGATGATCATCAGTGAGTCAGTCAGTCAGTCAGTCAGTCAGTGACGAAATTTGGGTTTTTTAGACGTCAATAAAATCTAAAGTATAAGACCTATAAAATTGAAACTTTATAGGTTTAATAAGTTCACTGGCGACATCATTTTCCGAGAATTTTGACTATCTGAAAAAATTCAGGCCTAAGTTATAAGGGTTTAAAAATACGGCGAAACACTTCGAGAAAAGATAGGTAGTGCCCTCGCGCTTCGCTTGGCTCGTCTTGGCGGGGACACTACCGTGTCCCCAGATACAAGCCTCTAGTAACTTAGTGAGTGGAATGCAGTTTCGCCTGTGTCAAGTGAAGCGTTAACTGACTTTGAAGGGGCTAATATAGCCCCTACACAGCATCGCATCGGACCGTTAACTTGTTTGGCGGCACGTCTTATGCGGTAGGATGGTAAACAACCGTGGCCTGAGTCTCCCACCAGACCAAACGTGAGCCAATTCGTGACACACATTCTCAGAATCAGCTTGCTTGGTTAGTCATATTATAAATTATTATTTGTCACTTAGGGATATGAAAAATAGCTAATCTTCTACACCTATTCTCAGACCACTATACTGTACTGAATATACACAATTTTTAGGGTTCCGTAGCCAAATGGCAAAAAAACGGAACCCTTACAGATTCGTCATGTCTGTCTGTCTGTCTGTCCGTCCGTAAGACACAGCCACTTTTTTATGTAAATTGGAGTCGTTTTTAGGGTTCCATACCAATTTGGTAAAAATGGAACCCTTATGGTGAGACTTTCTCCGTCCGATTATTTCAGTAACTATTCAAGCTATCGACCTGAAATTTAGAATAGTTATAGATAATAGTAACGCGACGTCATAGCAATCGTAAAAATTTGAAAATTGGTTTTATTTTTATTTAAAAAGGGGGGAAAACCGGGTCGCCGAAATTTCAAAATGAGATAACAATATTGAGTGGGGTATCATATGAAAGGGCGTTACTTGTATATTCTAAAACCAATTTTTATTTATTTTTATGCCTGATAGTTTTTGATTTATTAGGCAAACTGTCGAAAAAAATACCGTCCCCCCCCCCCTTATCTCCGAAGTTTACGATTCGAAAAATCTGAAATAAATATGATCAATAGAAGTTAACGTATATTTTACAGGAAAAATAAAATCAACCCTCTAACTATTATACTTTTTTTGCTAATAACAATAATCCGCCGAAAACAAAGGTAGGTTTGCGGTTTGCCAACAAAAGTACTTATATGTAAATTAAACTCGTAAAATCATGAACAAAAGTGATTCTTTTAATGTTTTACTTCTTTTATGGTATGGAACCCTCGGTGCGCGAGTCCGACTCGCACTTGGCCGGTTTTATTTATAGCCACATTGACACAAAAATTGTATGTATTAGAAGAAAACTATTTGTCTAAGTTGATTAGTCAATCAAGGGGCAAGATACGAAGAGCACTTTGCCAAGAAAGCTGTCACTAGCCACTGCTGTTTTTTTTTTATTCTATACAGGTTTACGCTTGACCACAATCTCACCTGATGGAAAGTGTCGATGTGGTTGAAGATGGAGCGCGCTAACCTTGAAGATGCCTATTCACTCTTTTTTTAAAAGCACCTAGGTCGTAACATGCGGGGAAAACAGATTTCGGGAGAGAATTCCAAACCTTAGCCATGCGTACTAAAAATGAAGAAGCGAATCGCTTCGTGCGTACTGGTGGTATGGCGACGACATAGGGATGAAAGTTCACCCGGTGTCTTGCGGTTTCCGAGAATGATAACAAACCTCCATTTCCATGCTGACGGTATCTTCAGGTGCCAACACAATGAACGGCGTCGACTCGAAGCTGAAGGCCAGGCCGAAGTACGAGTACTTTTTGACCTCTTGCATGAACGTCTCCCACGAATACACCTCAATGAACAAGTAAATAAGATAGATAGATTATAGTAGAAGTAAAAAAAAAGTTGTATATTTGGTTTTCTCTTGTATCTGCGATCGGTCTTTCTAACTATCAGATGTGCTGCGTTTATTGGCGGTTTAAGACGAGAGAATCATCGTTCGACCGTCTGTCAAGTACCAAGCACGCGATCTAGTTTAAACGCGTTTCACTCGTGGGGCTAGTACACCCAAACAAGATTGTTGGGGTGTTTTGTCAGACGATGTTTGAAGATGATCTTTGAGTTTTTTGCAGAAATTGCTAATTTATTTCATCACTGATACAATATGTTGGCTTTCATAATTGTCTGCAAAACCAGGGCGAGTTCGTGATATTCCTCAATGTATTATTTTGAACACTCATAAAATAAAATTAGATACCTTATGAAACATGTTACAATATGTATTAACTCTTGCTTAGGGGAAAAATAATACATCGTGAGACATTTTGCTTGCATGAGAGTTTACCACAATGTTCTCAAAGTATACCATTCACCAAGTCCGCCATTATTATCACCACCGTATCACCACGCCATTACGTCTTATTTGGCCAAACCCCTGACTGAGAGGAGACCCGTGCCCAGCAGTGGGACGTGAATGAACCAGATACCTTGTCTGGATCGCTCCCCAGTTCCCGGATCTGCGCAGCCAGCGCGCGGTGGTAGTGCCGCAGCAGGTCGTCGTAGTGCCGCTCGCGCAGGCGCCGCTCCGTGCACGCGTACACGAAGAACACCACGTCCAGCACGGGGCTGGCGCAGCGCGTCAGCTGGAAGTCGATGATCTTCGCGCCCACGGGGCACCCCTCTGAAACCAAATAAACTGAATAAATAAAATATTCTAAACATCTCTGACCACCACTATTATGTCGATTACTTTTCTCTGTCTATCAATATGGATCCGAACGAGAAAAGAGAGCGACAACGTTAGAGAATCAACTAAACCCGATAGATACACACGTACGCATACACGCACTCATGCACTCACGCACGTGCGATATTTATATCTCTTTTATCTGGAACCTATAAAAGTATGATTTAGAAAGAAAAAAAGTAGAATAAAATGGAGTCTCCCATGTCCATACAAAGCTGATTGAAATATTATTCAAGTAATGGTCAATTTAACACAGTTTCAAGTGGAGGAAAAAAACCGAATATTTCCAGAATGAGATCAGTATTTGGATTGTCTTGGGCCTCTTCTTTTCTTCATGCGGGGCTTCTCCCCACCACATAGTGCGTGGACCGGCTCCGATCTATTATGCTTGCTGCTACCCAGATCTCACCTCCAAGTCCAGTTGCCGCTAGGAAGAGCAGCCCGTCATGTGCAGGGGTATATTTGACCTCCTCTGAGCAGAGAATGTACCGTCCCATGAGTCGGCTACGCGTATGTATCAGGGCTGGTATTGCATAGTGACCAGCCCTGCTAAAAGCAGCAAGGCAACCTCACCTTCTCATTGCAGAGTCTGCACATGCCTGTGTCACAAAGCTTTAGGTTAAACATATTATGTTTGTTGAGGCCACAATCATATGTTTAACCTAAGGCCTTGGCCCTAACACATAGGACTTAAAAATAAGAATGTCATTTTCTTACCTACCTTCATATTTGAACAAGAAATTATTCGTCCACGCATCCCCATGGGAAATGACGCCATTTGTCTTATCCCGCACAGCTCTCACCATATCCTCGTACCTCTCCGGAACAGCAAACTCTTTGACCTTCTCCAAATAAATCGAATTTGGATACTCCTTTTCCACTGCATCGATTGCAATTCCACAAATTCTTTTCCAAAACCTCTTATACCAATCCCATAGTCTCGGGTCGTAATATGTTTCGAATATTGCATCGCTTATTCTATTCAGCAGTTCTGGGTTTTGGTCTTTTATAGCGAAAGATAATGCGTGATATTGTGCTAACGTCTTCATGGTGACTTTGCAGTGATCGTAATCTACGCCCTCTTGACGTATCGGGTGGCCAAAGTCTTCCACCTTGGCATCTTCTAGACATATCACATCGTTCAATCCGTCACTGTATGCTAAGAATAGTTTGGCGAATCCCGTAAAGGGATCCGAGACGTTCTTACTTGCTTGGAATTCTAATAGCTTAGGGACGACTTTCTCATAGAAATTGATCTCGTTTTTGAAAAACTCTTCGCTGCGGTAGGTGAGGCGCCGGCACACGTTTTTGGGAATGTTTTTGAGCACAACTTGCACGCACTTCGACGCGCCGGTTTTGGTTTCGCCGAAGATTTTGATTCGGATGACTTCGCTCAAATACGAGTCGCCTTTACCGGTGCTTCCCACATACTGGAAATAATAAAAAAAAAATTTATACTTTACTACTTAGGTGACAGTTGCTTAAGTGAAAACTGTCACCATCGGCTAGGCGTTTCTTAAAGTGTTGGTGAAAACGGTCGTCAGTCATGAAAAACTTGAGTATAAAATAAATTGAAACTTGATAATGGTGTCCCTCTTTATGCACTTTTGTGAAACAAGTCTTTTTATTTTGAATCTTTGCTTTATTATAATGACTTTGGTACCAATTATTTAGGTTTAAGCGTGTCTAAAATAGGAGACTTTTTGAATGCTACCAATGGCATCCCTTTAAACTGCCACAAATCCAGTTTGCTCAGAACCTTGACTGGGCAATTTTTGCAAACTGGATTTTGTAGGCTGTCTGGTAATATGTCGAATCACTATCAGATTATTATGTCTGTAAGACAACAATGAAAATAAAACTTATAATTAAATCTAAAAAATTAAGATTCAACTTCCTTTATGTTACTTTTTATCAACTGGCACTTCAAATTATCTTTTGATAATGTTGAATATCTACATTATCAGGAGATTTTTTGATAATGTTGAATACATTATCAAAAGATTAAATTTTATATGCCACTAGCAAACCCGGCGAACTCCGTTTCGCCACCAGATGGCTTCCTTTTATGTAACATTTTTTAATTTTAATTTTTCTTTTAATTTTTCCTAAATTTTCTTTGCTATAAACCTCACGGAGCCCGAGACCTTTCCAATGAATGCAAACCCGTGGAAATCGGTTCGTGCGTTCTGGAGTTATAGCGTCAGGAAGGAAAACCCGACTTATTTTTATATAGTAGATTACATGACAAACAGAGCAACGGTAAAACTCATAAGAGTTAAAGTGTGCATCACTTTTAAATGCATACCTATTATGCAAAGATTTAAATCGCAAGATGGGCCCTAAGCCTACATTGCACACATCAAAAACATCCAACATAACAAACATGTTAAGTGAGAGCTCTCAACATGCTGTAGTTTCACTTGTGATAGAGAGTGACAACGTGTTGTACGCAAGACAAAAACTTGGATGATTTTGGAAGTTTAGGGCTCATCTAGCGATTTAAATCATTGCTATTATGTACTGCATTTTTTGATGAGCTTAGTTAATTAATTAAAATTAAACATAATTGTATTTTAATCCTATTCCTAAACTCAGTCACAAGAATTTACTAACAACGAGGTTAGTATCTACCTGGCCGGACATTGCAAGAAGGGTTCTACCACCAGTAATCAAAAGAAGAATGACTGAAGTTTTCTAATGAACCAAAACCAAAATACTTTAGGAAATAAGTGTTTTTTAAGAACCATTGGCACTAGGAATTCAACAAGTTTAATTTTACAAACCAGAAGTTACTTTCTTTTCAATGGAATGCACATTTCCTGTCATATAGATATTATTGAGAATTGCAACTTGTTTATCTATATATATAAAAGAAGAAACTGACTGACTCACTGACATATCAACGCACAGCCCAAACCGCTGGGTCTAGAAACTCTAAATTTGGCACACATGTTCCTTGTGAGGTCTAGGGAAGCACTAAGAAAGGATTTTTCAAAATTCACCCTCTAAGGGGGTGAAACGGGGGTCCGAAGATTGGATTTTATCAAGTTAAAATACGTCTTTACGCCGCAACTACTGTACCGATTTGGCTCAAATTTGGCATGGAGGTATATTATATCTTGCATTATTACATAGGCTACTTTTCATCCCGAAAAAATTCATAGTTCCCGTGGGATGAGTTAAAAACCGAAATTCACGCGGAAAAAAAATCTCACGCCGCAAGTACATAACCGATTTGGATGAAATTTGGAATGGCGATAGATTATATCCTGGGTTAATAAATAGGGTACTTTTTATCCCGAAAAAATCCATGGGTTTTGCAGGATAAGGGAAAAACAGATATTCACGCGGGAAAAATACTACTTCCCGCCGTAATTACTGAACTGATATGGCTGAAATTATGAATAAAGATAGATTATATATTGGATTAATACGAAGGCTACTTTTCATCGTGAAAAAATTCATGGTTCCCGTGGGATTAGTAAAAAACCGAAATTCACGCGGAAAAAAATCTTCATGCCGCAAGTGCACAACCGATTTGGCTGGAATTTGGAATGGAGATAGATTATATCCTGGATTAATAAATAGGCTACTTTTTATCCCAGAAAAATCCATGGTTATTGCAGGAAAAAAGAAAAACAGATATTCATACGCGAAAAATACTACTTCAACCACTACCACTACTTACCAAAAAGGGAATAGGTTTTATCCTGGATTAATACATAGGCAAATTTTTATCCCGGGAAAATCCATGATTTCTAAGAAAATAGTTAAATAGCAGATATTCATGCGGGAGAAATACTCCATCGTGCCGTCACTTCTCAACCGATTGGGCTGAAATTTGGAATGGAGATAGATTTTATCCTAGAATCAACTACTTTTTTCTCGGGAAAATCCATTGTTTTCGTGATAAAAGGGAAAAACAGATACTCATGCGGGAGAAAAGTCATTCCTTCACGCATAACTACTGAAAATTTTTGGCTTAAAGTAAAAATGAAGATAGATTTCATGTAAATTAACACAAAGGGTATTTTTTATTCCGGAAAATGGATGGTTCCCGTAGAATAGTTAAAACCAAAATTTACGCGTGCAAAGCCGCGGGTGTCTGCTAGTTTGTCTATAACTTTGGAATCCGGATATTAATAAAAAAATAAATTATAAGAGTTCATGTTGAGACCAAAAAATAAAGTTTTAATTTGTATCAGCTTGATACACGATTCAATATACATCCATGGTCATTATCCTTGGTAGTCAGGCAGAATTAGTTTCAGAACACAATTTAGATAAAAACATAGTTTATGTACTTGATTGTACAGCGGCTGTATTCAATTCTCTCTTGGGGTATATGCTTAATGAAACACAATTGACTCCAATAAGAACTTATTTTAATTTAAGTTGAACAACTTCAAAGATTAACAGACAATAAATTAAACATACAATTCTACAGGTGAAGTACGACTGAAGTGCAGCGCGTTTAGGACGTAACTAACTTGACTCTCATAGGGCTTGTCCTTATAATGCAACGAGCACGCCATGCACGCTGTTCTTACATATGTGTTACACAAGCCTATGTGAGGGATGCCTCTACACATCAGGGGGCACGGCAGTGCCCCCGCCAAAGTCAAAGCGCGAAGCAAAACTGCCGTACCATCTTTACAGGAACCATTTCGCCGCATTTTCGGGCTCCTATTTGAGAACCTCTGGATAAGACCAGAACGCTGAAATTTTCGCTATCCAGTAAGCTATAATCACATACTTAAAACCCAAAATTTCAAGTCTGTAGGTCATATAGTTCCGAAGTTATGCGAAAGCAAAGTTTCGCATTTTGCGACACTGACTGACTGACTGACTGACTGACTCATGATCATCAAAATAGAACTAGTACTTCCCATAAACTCAGAGAGCTGAAATTTGGTACAGAGTTAGGGTTTAATGGCCACATAAAGGGAAAACTATAAAAACTAGGATAATCGAAGATCTGGAGTACCTGGTAATCACTGCATTAATAACTTTGTAATTCCATATAAATTATATGAGATTACAAAGTTATTTATGCAGTTAATGTATCTAGAAAAACGGACAGAAATATTTTGTAATATTTTGAAGTTTCTACAAAAAGAAGTGAAATCCCACCAAAAACATTCTGTAAAAAACTAGCCAAAGTCAAAATGGAGCTGCTTGTTTATCTCTAAAAAGTACTGAAATCTAGACAAAGTCGTGCCAAGTCTAAGGTTCCTTACTGCGATTTCTTTATTATTATAGTTAATGTTGTGTGACTTGGCCGTTGAAGACCAAGAACCGCTACTCATTGACGATGAATTCTGGCGACAGATTGGTGCAATGGTGTCATGGAGCACCTGGTTTGAACCCTTGTGTAACCTTCAACGGCCAAGTCACGCAACACTAACTATAATAATAAAGAAATCGCAGTAAGGAACATTAGACTTGGCACGACTTTGTCTAGATTTCAGTAAGTACTTTTTAGAGATAAACAAGCAGCTCCATTTTGACTTTGGCTAGTTTTTTACAGAATGTTTTTGGTGGGATAGTTTATACACATTCAACCCTCTGGTTATGATACTAATGATAATGGGTGATCCAAAACGTACCTCCCAGTGTGTAAAAGTAACAGGCTCGTTGAACCATCTAGTCAGGGCTCCACTAAGCAATTCGTTGGTTAAGCCAGGGGACACTTGCAGCAACGACTTGAAATCATCCATTTCTATTTTGTTTCACAAGACAGTGTTTTGCTTTTTCTAGCTGGAAAATTATAAAACTAGATTAGCATATAGGTACTTATTGTATGTAATTTCTAACTAATTAAAAATATGACCTGATGATGATGATACAAAAGCAAATTAATTTATAATTTAAATTTTTAACAGCGCTCTTTGAACTAAACAAATAAGTTCAATCAAATTGAATAAAATAACATTTTGGAGAATTTCGTTGATTTAATAAATCTTAAGAGTCCTTATCAATAATATCTAACAATCATGTATTGAATTTAATTTTATATAAGTACTAGCTGATCTATCAAACGTTGTTTTACCATTTGTTATGAAAAAAAAAAGATTCCGACGAATTGAGAACCTCCTCCTTTTTTTGAAGTCGGTTAAAAATAGACACTGAACATAAACAAAAAATTTCATAAAAATTGGTCAAGCTGTTTCGGATAAGTTTAGATAAAAACACGAGAAGGTAAATACATACATTGTATGTAAATTACAATAACGAGAATATCACAAACTTACTTACCTAGTGGGCACTTTGTAGCTTACCTACAATATTGTTTTGTTTATTTAATATTACTTATTTAAATGATTTTTTAAATACATTGCAAAGGAAATAGAATAAAATAGTACCTAGATGGTACCTAACTACCTATTCCTACTCCTAAACCGATATTAGGTTATTTCTCGTCACCAAATGACAAATGTCACCAAATGTCACTTGACAGTTGACACTGAAGTTTGGCAGTAGTTTTTCATAAAACCCAAATAATTTACGTGACAATAACATTGCCTAGAACTTGACGTTTAAAACCGAGTTTTCAATTTGGCTGCGGTATAATATTGACGTGAAATCTGTCAATCAACTGCGAAACGGAAGTACTTCAATTACAACTTTTAACATAATTTACAAAAAATTATGACTGCAAATACTTTGATAGCTCCATTAAAGTGTGAAAATATTTTTTAAAATTGTTCATCTATTTTACTTTTAAGATAGAATGGAAATATAAGACTACTAAAGATAAAAAGAAATAGTGATATGTCACATTTGCCAACACATTGGATATCCGGTTAGGAAAATTTACATCCGAGCGCGAAAATTCAAATGAGTTTTGCGAGCAAAACGGTAATGCATGTTTTTCATAAAAAACTTATTTGATATTGGTTCCCGAGACCCGCTAACACCAAATCTGGGAAACTGCAGAAAATGATCTTTCGGAAACTTTCTTTATTTTAATGGGTTTTTTTGGGCAAAGGTTTTATTCCGTTTTTAAAGTGATCTGAGGCTTTATTAGCATAAAACATGTAGATGCATAAACGTTATGTTAGCAAAACTCATTGCCTTAAGGAGCACACCACGGTTGTGCCCGCGAAATTCAAATTTTTCGTGGTTTTTCGCGATTTTTAAGCTAATAAGACATAATAGGCTTATGGCCGTCAAATTGCGATAATCTCAATATCTTCTTCACGTGTTTATATAAAAATCTCTGCTCGAAACTGTCGAGTTAAAGAAATTAGTCCGAGATTTGCGAGCTACTCACATAAAACTCGATACTCGGATTAATTTCCTAGGATACACATTTTTATGCAATGATTTTGATATAATCATGTAAAGATGATACTGCCATTCTCGCAAATTGATTGCCATAAGCCTATCATGTCTAATTAGCGTACAAATTGCAAAAAACCACGAAAATTTTGAATTTCGCGGGCAGACTCGTTGATTTCACGTTAAGCTTACTATTTGCGAAAAACTAAATAAAATTTGAATTTCGCATAAATATCTAACGAAAAACAAGTACAATAAAAACATGATTTCCGGTTATAAAAGTATAATCACTTTCATGTATAGTACCTAATCTGTTATGTACCTATTTCCTATTTTTAAAATAAGTGTCGTAGGAGTCGGAGTTGCGTACTGTGTTCCGTAGATAAATGTTTTTTATGCAAATAAAATTTATTGATTGATTGATTGATTGATTGATTGATTGATACGTACCTACAGTTGACTTGATAAAAACCCTTATTTAAAATTGTTTTTTTTTTTATTTAAATAGGCTATATTATTATGTATAGTTCTGTCACGTTGTGATTGGTTAAAAAAATAGCTTGGTTAATAAATTGAATAATTATTAAATAATTGGTCAAGTGCAATTCGGGCTCCCGCACTGAGGGTTCCGTAACTACTATACATAATATAAAGAACCATATAATTTATCAATAGTATTAAAGTAAACTAAATACACCTGCCCACCAAATGCAAAAACGAGCAAAAACCACGGAGTATAATGTTCTGGCAAATAAAAACTATTTCCAGGTAACTAACTATAGGCACGTAGAAATCTAGGTGAGGTAGTTGTATTGTGGAGTATTCTGGGGCGAAACGAAATAATTGAATCGCCTCTCGATACAGCCAATTTGGAATAGGGTATTTGACTCCAATTTTTTTATTACTTTATTATAAAGTAGAATTAAAATAATGACGTGCACTGAAAGAACTAATTAAATCGATCAAATAACAAAAAAGTTATAAGCATTTAAAGATTTGTGATTAGACAGAGATAGCAACATGAAATTGTGACGTCACAAAGTACCAATGCCATAGTAGCTTCGTGCGGCTTCATACAAATTTTCGTTTTGCGAGAAAGGGATAGAAGATCCCCCCACTCCAAAGTTTAAACGCCTGTAACTTTGTAAATCTTCGTTGGATTTTAATATTTCTTTCACTGCACGCCATTATCCTCATCCTAGTTTATAATAAAGTAATATTTTTTATCAAATTCTAAAGTAGTGTAAGACCCCATTTGTAATTGGAGTGGAATATTGTGCAATGGCTGAGGCCGCGTCGGATTGCGCTCGTTGTGATAAAACAAACGGCTAAATTCACTCTCCGAGTCTCCGAATACTGGCTCGGCGTGTGTGTGATGCGAATCGTTATTGTATTCGTAGATACTCATTGCACGATTTTTAAAGGCTAAGGTTAAAGTGATAAAATACCGGCCAAGTGCGAGTCGGACTCGCGCACCGAGGGTTCCATACCATAAAAGAAGTAAAACACTGAAAGAATCACTTTTATTCATGAATTTACGAGTATAATTTACATGTAGGTACTTTTGTTGGCAAACCGCAAACGAAACTTTGTTTTTGGCGGATTATTGTTATTATCAAAAAAAGTATATTAGTCAGCGAGTTTATTTTATTTTTACTGTAAAATATACGTTAACTTCTATTGATCATAATTATTACAGATTTTTTCGATTGGTAAACTTCGGAGATAAGGGGGGGGAACGGTATTTTTTTCGACAGTTTGCCCAATAAATCAAAAACTATCAGGCATAAAAATAAATAAAAATTAGTTTTAGTATACACATGTAACGTCCTTTCATATGATACCCCACTTAATATTATTATCTCATTTTGAAAATGTGTCGACCTGGTTTTCCCCCCTTTTTAAATAAAAATAAAAACAATTATAAAATTTTTACGATTGTTATGACGTCGGGTCACTATTACCCATAACTATTTTAAATTTCATGTCGATAGCTTGAATAGTTACTGAAATAATCGAGTGTGAAAGACGGACGGACGGACGGACGGAGAAAGTCTCACCATAAGGGTTCCATTTTTACCATTTTGGTATGGAACCCTAGTAAAAATTAACGGTAGGGAATGCGTTGCCGTTGGCCGTTGCCGTTTAAAAAATCGTCCTAGTGTGAGTTGGACCCGCGCACGAAGGGTTAAAAAGGGCACGCTATCGAGTAAAAATAAAGTTGTCCGTTTCTAGGGTTCCACACCAAAATGGTAAAAACGGAACCCTTATTCTCATTTGAGGTAGGAACGAAATCCTAAAAATATACACTTTCATGTACGAGTGAAATTCGCACACCTTATTTAATTTTGTCTTTCTCAATTTTACAAATACGTTGGTGGGTGCAAAGATTTAAGCCGCTAGATGAGGCTCCATGGGCGTAGCCAGGAGGGGGTTTAGGGGGTTCAAACCCAAATGTGCAGAATATTAGGTAAATACTAGCAGACCAGCAAACGTTGTTTTGTCATTTAGGGATATAAAAAAATAACTTACGACCTACTGTCAGGACCGTAATTTCTCACATTTATTTTCAAATTAATAGATTCAAAGATTCAAGATTCAAATCATTTATTTCATATAGGCCACTACTTGTTAGCACTTATGAAAGGTCAAGTAGTTAGATACATATACTTACTTATTAATAGTGTTGCCAATTTACGACTTAAAAACTAAGTTTACGAGTTTAAACATAAATATTTTCTTCAAACATTCATGTATTTTCTTAAAACAAAGTTGCCGTAAGTGCAACAAGGAGCGCAGCAGGCAGCCTGTTTTCCGATTTTGATGCACCGCGAGTAGCGAGATATTGCGCCGACTATTATATTAAGACGACGAGAATTCGCAGGACGATGGACGCTCACATTTAGAGTGAAACAAAATGCACTGTAGTAAAGCGAGCCGTATTTATTACGTAGCCGGATACAAATTGAATAATTACACCCGGGCCGCAATTTAAAAGGGCCGTACTATACTGTGGGCCGCACGACAATGCCACGGGAACTCCATTAGCGGTAACTGAGAGACGTTTCAATTATCACGTACAGAGTACAGGCTACAGTACAGAACGCTTTCAATCAGGTTCTTTCTAACAGAGATTTTCACTTAAGTGGCATGCTTTATTCAAGTAGGCTTTTATACGACTGCCTTTTTTCACTTCCAATACTTTTTGAGAGAGTAAGGAAAGCATATTTGTTTTGAAGTGGATTCAAAATAAATCTTCCAAGGCTATTCGGAGCTGTATTAAATTTCTGTGATATATTGTCCCACAATATCGCGTCCACCAACGTAATCGTAAGAGTAAGGAGGACAAAAATAAAATCCGTCTTAGGCTTTTACAATTATAGTAGATATTAATTTAACAAACTAGTATCGATGAAGGAAGTTATCGCGGGCATATTCACACCGTTCACAAAAGTTTACTACGATAGAAGTACACTTCGCACGGTTTTTTGCCCATATCTCGGCCACTGACCATCCAAATTTCACCAAAAACTATACAGCTCCTCAGGTTAGTACTACTAATCGATAAAAAAAATAATTAAAAAATTTAAAACACGACTGCCCTTTTATAAAACGAACTAAAAAGTAAGAAACAAGTTATTTAAGTTGAACAGATAAATTCATATGGCAGTCGGGGGACCTCTTAGAATAGGAGGTGTTCCTCAGAACAAATCTGTTCAGCCGTTCAGAAGATATGGAGGAATAAAGAAACATCACATACATACATACATACATACATGAACCCTAAAAACATACACTCCTTTTTTTGGGCAGTCGTGTAAAAAAAACTGAATTCGATAGGTTGTATGCAAGTTGAGTTATCGCTCCGACTACCTTGCTTGCTTGCTTACTTGTCGACATGTTATGGGTCTAGCGATTAACCCTGGTCTGCCAGGTCAAAAAAAAAAACTGTTTTCAAAATTCAACTAAAAGCAATATTAAGTATTCACTCTGCAACGGTGTTAATATACAATCCTATTGTAGGGGATCCCACGTAAGGTCGACCTTCACCGAGCTGTTTATTGCATGAAAACTATTTTATATCCAATTAAATATGTTAATATATCGCAAGTGGGTTGCCTCAAAAATTTCAGTCAAGGATATGATTAATTAAGAATTTTAAAAAATAACCATTGTAACATGAACTCCTATTTGTTAGAGTTCCGTTGACATCTTAGTTCAAATTAGATTGGATGAGCGATTCAGGTCGCAAATTGCAATTGTGCTTATTTACCTACGTTTTTTTTACCCGTTAACTTACTTTTGCCAAAAAATATAGAGCAGAAATACTTTCCTCAGCCAGGAAAGTATTTCTGGCAAAAAGCACTATTTATTACATTGTTGTATAGCGGGATCCTAGACCACTAGCAAATAAATAATCCCATCAACCTATTAACAATGCGCAGGTTAAACGTTTGACATGTTAGAGGCAAATTCAAACAGTTTCAAACGAAATTGAATCGTCCAGCAGTTGGTAGTTGTGCCTGCTAGTGTTGCCAATTGGAATACAACTAGCGATTGTACGGTTGCGTGTCGTTGCCCTTTCAAATTGCGGCCCTTTCAAATTGCGGCCCTTTCAAATTGCGGCCCGTCGGCCTGCGAGCTTGAAACGGGTTGGGAACAAAGATTTAAATCGCTAGATGGGCCCTAAACCTCCAAAAACGTCCATGTTTTTGTCTTGTGCGACACTTTGTCACTCTCTTTGACACAAGTGAAACTATAGCATGTTGAGAGCCCTCACTCAACATATTTGTGGACGTTTTTGATGTGCGCAATGTAGGCTAAGGGCCCATCTAACGATTTAAATCTTTGGTTGGGAATGTATTGAATTCGACGTGTTGCTTCCTCTTGCGTTAAAAATACACGTAGATTCAATAAGTTATAGCAACCTGGTTTACTGGTGAAAATATTTTAATGGGATTTTCGATTACAAGTTCTTTATTTATATTTGTTTGCACATTGCCTATTATTTATTAATTATTGAACGGCAGTGCATTATTGGTTAATTATATTAATTAATTTTGGTTGTATATTGTGTTATATGTTAGATAAGATAGAAAAAATAGTACCCACAATAGGTACAACAAGATAAAGTTTATTAAATACCTATTATATAAAAATATGGTCCTGAAATAAATTATATATGATAATCATGATCAACTAAGATACTTACATCTAAAAATGTACAAAAGCCTCTATCAAGTAGAACCGAGAAAAAAAACCCTCAAGAGGTAATAAAATAAAAAGGCCTTTAGTTGAATAAATCAGTGAAAAACTCTGTTGTTTTATAGAAAGAAAGAAACAGACAGAACCACAGATTTTAGACAGAACCTACGTGATAATTAGGTTGCCTTTCAGTTACCTAAATAGGCACCACCCACAAAACACGTAGGTGGGTAGGAAATAAAATCACGAGTGAAATAAAATTAAACGCTATCAAGCAGCGCCCTTAGCGCTTTCAGACGCTAAATTATTCATGAGACCACAGCCGTATGGCACGCAGCCAATTTAAGATGAATAATTTAAACACCTCCAAATTCGAAGTTCTCAAAGTCGGGGATGGTCATTTACAATTTAGTAGCATTATAGACGTATCCTCCGGTGGGGTTTAAACTCGTTGTCGACTCACGACGGGTTGCCGGTCGTGAGAGAATGAGTGCATTATAAATGAACGTACCGAACGAGCGGGCGGCAACAACCGACCCTTAGTACGGGTTTGCCCACTTGCAAGCATGATTCGTTTTCGTGTGTCGACTTTTTTTTCTCAAAGTCTCAAAGAGCTTGTTGAGCTAGAGATGCATCTACTTTCTACTCGTATAAACACTTCTTACTGATACTGAGCACGTCCAGGGGTCTGATTGCGTAAGAAAAACGTAACATAATCGTTAATAAATGCTGCGGCCCAATTGGCTGACGTAAATTAGTGAACCAATCAGCGAGCAGAACTTGTAAACGATTACGATAACCATTAATATGTTTTTCTTACACAATCCAGGGACAGATTATTTCTCTTCTCTCTTCTTAATCGTGTCCTCATGACTGAGAGTCTTTAAAGGGCAGTTAAAAATTTATAAAATCATTCTCTTTAAATTAAAATTCTGTTATCTGGATGAGGACTACCATTCAGGTTTTAACCACAAGATTAGTAAAAATTAAAACGCTTACGTTCTAAGTTTTAAGCTCTCGTGACAGTGGCTTCAATGTTAGCTCGCAATGTCTTTATCACAGTGGAAATGAAATTAATATCTTTTACCATTAATATCTATACCAGTACCTTGCAATACATCCGCCAAAAACTCTGCATTTGCAATCGGCAAAGTTCAGTAAGTCTTGCCTGACTCTAGCGAATGCAATTGTTTGTAAAACTGAAAATATATATAATAACTAGCAGATACCCGCGGCTTCGCACGCGTAAATTTTAGTTTTAACTATTCTACGGGAACCATCCATTTTTCGCAATAAAAAGTACACTTTGTGTTAATTTACATGAAATCTATCTTCATTTCAACTTTAAACCAAAAATTTTCAATGGTTGTGCGTGAAGGAATAAATTTTCTCCCGCATTAATATCTGTTTTAATGTAAAATGTAGTTGATTCTAGGATATAATCTATCTCCTTTCTGATTTTCAGTCATATCAATTCAGTAATTACAGCGTTAAGTAGTATTTCTCGCGTGTGAACATCAATGTTTCAGGTTTCCCTGATTTTTCCGGGATGAAAAGTAGCCTTTATATCAATCCAGGATACAATCTATCTTTATTCCGAATTTCAGCCATATCAGTTCAGTAATTACGGCGTGAAGTAGTATTTTTCGCGTATGAATATCTGTTTTTCTTTTTTCCTGCAAAAAACATGGATTTTTCTGGGATAAAAATTAGCCTCATTATTAACGCAGGATATAATCTATCTCCATTCCAAATTTCATCCAAATCGGTTGTGTACTTGCGGCGTATGATTTTTTTTCCGCGTGAATTTCGGTTTTTAACTTATCCCACGGGAACCATGAATTTTTTCGGGATGAAAAGTAGCCTATATGGTAATGCAAGATATAATATACCTCCATTCCAAATTTTAGCCAAATCGGTACAGTAGTTGCGGCGTGAAGACGTATTTTAACTCTATAAAATCCAAACTTCGGACCCCCGTTTCACCCCCTTAGAGGGTGAATTTTGAAAAATCCTTTCTTAGTGCACCCCTAGGCCTCACAAGGAACATGTGTGCCAAATTTGGAGTCTCTAGACCCAGCGGTTTGGGCTGTGCGTTGATATGTCAGTCAGTCAGTCAGTATCTTCTTTTATATATGTAATGAAATGAGTGACATTTCATTCATTTGAATTTGCCGCGCTTCGCGTATCAGCTGTCTCGCGTAGCTATGATATTGATCTGTGTCTATGATTTAAAATGGCGTGGGACGCGCAGATTGTTTTGTGCATTTTATTGTTATAAAAACTAATAGAAAGAATGTGATTGAGGACTCGATATTTAGTGAACTTTAAATGTCGTTTCTTTGTACTTTCAGGTGAGATAGAAGTGTAATTGTCGTAACTTGATAATAACTTTTGTAAAGACTTGTTAATAAAACAAAACTTTGTACTTTCAGAGAAACAATTTGTTGTTTGTTTTTGGAGATCCTCAATGTCTTTACATATATTTAGATAATTACTATGCCAGAAAATAACTCTCCTTAATGTAGCTAAACACAAATACCTCAAACAATTAATAATAGTGAAAAAAAAAAACAATTTACGAAGTAAAGAACGAACACTATTCGATACTCGAAAACGACGATACTTTACGAGAGTGCAAATCGTGCTAAAGGTACAGGTGGAAATGGTACAGATTCGTACAATTCGTGCAAATTTGCCAGTATCGGGGACACTTCCCCCAACTCGGCGAGTACCAGTTTAATTTAGACGGGTTATCCGACTGAGTGTGACGCAATGAGCGTCGATCCAACAGCATTGGGGGCCGAATAAAGTGGCTTTCGCACAAAATTAGAGACAGGGAAGCTGAAATTGATAATGATTTCAGCGAAAGGATATCGAATTCCTTTGGGTCATTAGGAGACGAGTTTACTTTTTTTGCAATACCAATATTTTGTTTCAGGGGTTACCCTAAAACCCAGATATGTAGGTCTACCTTTTTAATTTAGTACCTAACCATAATGAAGGGAAAAATCGTAAAATTAATTTTCTTCCGCTTATGGTGGAGAGGAAATTGTCTCTATCTTGCTCGATGGGTTTTAAGTACTTATCGATTTTAACGGAACAATGGGACCAGCATTCTGGTGACATTATTTTTCTGTAAACTATACCTACAAATATTTTTATTAATTGATAATATCTAAATACTTGTTGAGTAGACCTACTTTACTGTAAATTTTTATCTATCTTTAAATATATAAAAGAAGAAACTGACTGACTGACTGACATATCAACGCACAGCCCAAACCGCTGGGTTTAGAGACTCCAAATTTGGCACACATGTTCCTTGTGAGGTCTAGGGGTGCACTAAGAAAGGATTTTCCGAAATTCGCCCTCTAAGGGGGTGAAACGGGGGTCCGAAGTTTGGATTTTATCAAATTAAAATACGTCTTCACGCCGCAACTACTGAACCGATTTGGCTAAAATTTGGAATGGAGGTAGATTATAACTTGGATTACCATATAGGCTACTTTTCATCCCGAAAAAATTCATGGTTCCCGTGGGATAAGTTAAAAACCGAAATTCACGCGGAAAAAAAATCTCACGCCGCAAGTACAAAACCGATTTGGCTGAAATTTGGAATGGAGATAGATTATATCCTGGGTTAACACATAGGCTGCTTTCTATCCCGAAAAAAATCATGGTTCCTCCGGGAACAGTAAAAAACAGATATTCAACCTGAAGAAATACTACTTCACGCCGAAACTACTGAACAGATTTGGCAGAAATTTGGCATGGAGATAGATATTATCCCGGATTAATACAAAGATTACTTTTCATCCCGAAAAAATCCATGGTTTCTATGATAGAAATGAAAAACAGATATCCATGCAGGAAAAATATTCCTTCACGCCGTAATTACTGAACTGATTTGGCTAAAATTTGGAACAGAGATAGATTATATCCTGGACTAATACAAAGGCTATTTTTTATCCCGAAAAAGTCCATGGTTTCCGCGGGAAAACTGATAAACTGATATTCACGCGCAAAAAATACTACTTTACGCTGTAATTACTGACCTGATATAACCGAAAATCGGAAAGGAGATAGATTTTATCCTGGATTAATATATAGGCTACTTTCCATTCCGGGAAATTTCATGGTTTCTATGATAATAGTGAAAAACAGAAATCCACGCGTGAAAAATATTCCTTAATGCCGTAATTACTGAACTGATAGGGCTAAATTTCGGAATAAAGATAGATTATATCCTGGATTAATACAAAAGCTACTTTTCATCCCGGAAAAATCTATGGTGTCCGCGGGAAAACTGAAAAACTGATATTCACGCGGTAAAAATACTACTTCACGCTGTAATTACTGAACTGATATGACTGAAATTGGGAAAAAAGATAGATTTTATCCTGGATTAATACGTAAGCCACTTTTCATTTCGGAAAATTTCATGACTTTGACTACGAATATGATCATAGTGAAAAACAAAATCCACGCGGGAAAAATATTCGTTCACGCCGCAACTACTGAACCGATTTAGCTCAAATTTGGAACGGAGATAAATTATATCCTGGATTAACAGATAAGCCATATTTTATTCCGAAAAAGTTCAAGGTTCCCGTGGGATTAGTTAAAAACCGAAATTCACGCACAAAAAAATATTCACACCTCAACTACTAAATCGATTTGGCTGAAATTTGGAATGGAGATAGTTTATAGCCTGAATTAATGCCTAGGCTACTTATTATCCCGGAAAAATTCATGGTTTCTATGATAGAAGTGAAAAACAGATATCTACGCGGGAAAAATATTCCTTTACGCCTTACTTACTGAACTGATGTGGCTGAAATGCGGAATGAAGTTAGATTTTATCCTGGATTAATACAAAGGCTACTTTTTATCAAGAAATTCCATGGTGTCCGCGGGAAAACTTAATAACAAATATGCACGCGGGAAATATACTACTTCACGCTGTAATTACTGAACGGATATGACTGAAATTCAAAAAGGGGATAGGTTTTATCCTGGATTAATACATAGGCAAATTTTTATCGCGGAAAAATCCATGGTTTTTAAGAAAATAGCTAAATAGCAGACGTTCATGCGGGAGAAATACTCCATCGTGCGGTCACTTCTGAACCGATTCGGCTGAAATTTGGAATGGAGATAGATTATATCCTAGAGTCAACTACTTTTTTCTCGGGAAAATCCATTGTTTTCGTAATAATACGAAAAAACAGATATTCATCCGGGAGAAAATTTATTCCTTCACGCACAACTACTGAAAATTTTAGGTTTAAAGTCGAAATGAAGATAGATTTCATTTAAATTAACACAAAGGGTACTTTTTATTCCGGAAAATGGATGGTTCCCGTAGAATAGGGAAAACTAAAATTTACGCGTGCGAAGCCGCGGGTATCTGCTAGTACTCTACTATTGAACACGTTTAAGTTACACAAAAATTATGTATGATTGATAATATGTTCACCCTAAAAAGTGCTAAAAAAGGTCCTTTAAAAATTAGGTCCTTAAAAGGTAAATTACACTTTGCAAGTTTATGTCAATGATAACTAAGTACTTGGTGATCATTGACAATATAATAAAAAATACAATCAACATTTATATTGTTTTAATGAAAAATTAAATTTCACTTCACATTAGTCCCCTATGTTTATCAGTCCAAGCGTCTCATTGCCAACAACACAGGTTTCTATTTCCTAGAATCCTAGATGTAGGTACAATTGTTGTAACCTATGATTAAGCAAGATTTGATTGCGTCAGACAAGCCAGCGGGCCCGGCGGTGCAATCTGCAATATCTGGAATGTAACTAGGTTTGTGAGCTGCGGGGAGACTGGACTCGAAATTCAATTTTGTCCTGACTGGAATTGTTTCACTGTAATTTGTAATTGGAGATCTTAATAGTTTCCTGAATATTTTAAGATAAAGGTATCTGCGAGTATTTACAGGTTTGTAACCACAGAATACATGGGGTTCCTTCCTACTGTCTGTCGTAGAGGTAGATATTATATTAATAGTAAATAATAATAGTAAATGAGATAAATTTTGTTATATTTCCGTGTTTTATACATTGATTTTAAACTAAGGATTGTGGATCAGCGCTTAAAAGTGTCCGAACCGAATGACATACAAAACGGGAAAAGGCATACAATCACACTTCAGTCACTTGTTTGAAAATTAGGCTCTATAGCTAATGACTTAAGACATAAATTACAATTTAGTTTGTTTATAAAAATACTCATGTACCCTCGCTTATAAAGGTTTTCTCGGGACACTTTATGCGTGAATTTTGTATTACACTCGTCGTCCATAGATTAATAAGCCTATGAATAAGATGGTTATTGTGTGTCGGCCAATCAAAGATTGACAATTTTTATATATCTCCCTTTCCTCCCTAAGTGAAAAGTTTTAGAAATATAGCTTGGATTCTAATATTATATAGATAGTACTGAACAAATGAACAATAGGAACCTCGTAAGATTCAGAAGTGGGATCACAAAGCCGGGCCGGGTCTGCCGGGCCCCGGGGCAGGCATTGTTTGGCTATTACCCGATTACTTAACGCGACCTGCCTAATGTCTGCTATTGTGGGGCGACCACGGCACGGCGATTAACGGTATTGGAGTCACACATCTGTTTGATTCACCGATGTTGGTATGTTGCTTCCTAAGTTTAGTGGTAAGCATGTCTCTAAGTTCCAATCCCGGATCGACCTTTGGCATTATTTACGCTGAATAATTATTCACGAATTTTGTGTATGTTTGCAGCCGCGCTTTTTCTGCATTTCCCCTCAGGAACCGCGAATTTTAAGGGACACGTGTTAAGACAAGGTATAATCTATATAGAAAGAAAGAAAGAAATACTTTTTATTTGGTCACAAAATAATACTTATGACTATAAGGAAAGACTTAAATAACTAATTAACACAAGGGCGTGACCAAACATAGGTCTCCACTCAGCATTAAGCTGCAGCAAGCTGCAGCGCTGATTTTCAGTGGAGCCTAAGATGGGTGCGGTCACGGACGTATATACTAATTAGGATTCCATAAATTACATTACCAACTCCCCAACAGATTAACCCAGTTGCTAATTGTAACTAGAAATTAACAAAGTGACTCCAAGTAACAAAGTCCATAACTAAGAAAGTCTTTTCAGCCCAAAGTGGGACAACACCAATGACAAAATGCGCTACGCTAAGAGGACGGGAAAGATGTGTCGTATGTTGAAGCCAAAAATGTCTCTAATATGGCGTCGCGCGTCGTACATTTCGGTACCGCTTACAGCACATACCGGCGGTCGCATACATTAGCGCCATTTTACAGTTTTGACACATTAAAAACCCGGCTTCAGGGCGGAGCCTAAAATTGTATGTGTGACGTCAGTAAGCGCTAATCCTTAATCAATGGATAACACGTACGTATGATCAAATCTGCTGTTAGCGGTTGCACTAGCAGAGCGAAGGAAATCATCAATCATCATCAGGTATTGTCCTCAATTATTGTGCAGCATGGAGACTATCGTTCGCTATAACTGGGCCAGCACGGAGCTGTTTTGACTTAATGTGATTGTGATAGCCGCCCGTTTTGTACCCGAACTCCGTGCTGGACCTCGCCGGACCTATTACGCTGATTAAAATTGACGCCGCCCATCGTCTTGGGGTCAAAGACGGGGGGAAGCTCCTTTGCACGTATTATGAGAATAGAATAGAAAAAATTCTTTATTTCATATAGGCCTAGCATACAAAGGCACTTATGACACGTCGTTTTGTTTTACATGGTCACTTTAATGGTGATAACCATTCACGACTTAAAACTAAGTTTACGAGGGTTCCAAACGCGCCCTGCCGCTGAGAAGAAGCCCACAACAAACTCAGCCGGGTATCTTTTTTATGTTATCACCATTTAACAACAAGTAGTATAAATAGTAAATACTAAATAGGCTCGCAACAACAGAGCCATTCATTATCGATCAATTCCAAGGGCTTGTGTCGCTAATATAGTCCTTAATATTGTAGTAAGCCTTATTAATGAGTTTAGGCTTGACAAACCCTTTGAATTTATTAAGTGACATTTCAGATACATGATGTTGTAACTTATTATAAAATCTTATACAGTTGCATGCAAAGGATTTGCTAATTTTAGATAATCTAGTGCTGTTTAACACGAGCTTATGCTTGTTTCTTAGATTAATAGTATTGAGGTCACATTTCTTCGTAAATTTATTAATTTTCTTATGTACATAAATAATATTTTCATAAATATATTGTCCATACATCGCCATAATATTAAATTCTTTAAATTTATCTCTGAGGGACTCTCTTGGACCCATTTTATAAATAGCACGAACAGCCCTCTTCTGCAGCACAAATATGGTGTCGACGTCAGCAGCATTACCCCATAATAATAAACCATATGACATAATGCTGTGAAAGTAACTAAAATACACTAGTCTAGCAGTCTGAACGTCGGTCAGCTGCCGTATCTTTTTAACCGCGTATGCTGCAGAACTAAGTCTGTTCGATAAGTTAATTATATGAGGGCCCCATTGAAGTTTGGCATCCAACGTTATTCCTAGGAATACGGTTGCATCTACTAGAGCCAGTTCCTCATTGTTAAGTAGTACTGTCGTTTTTGTCTGCTTAACATTAGGAAGAGTGAATTTAATGCATTTGGTCTTTTTACTATTTAGAAGTAGATTATTAGCCTCAAACCACTGTACCACTTATGTTGGTGCTCAACCCTATATTATATTACACACAAGGAGCCGACTGTTAGGAAAGTATTCTCTGACTTAAGAAGGACCCCAAGCCAACACCCCTGCCAACGAGTGAACTTGACTAACCAGACTTGATGGGAAGATTTGGCCCTTCGCACACGACTCACAAGCGTAAGCGTAGCGTAATCTGCGCGTACGACGAGAACATGTTTAAACATGTCCGCAGACGAAGCAGTTGTTGCAGCGAATCGTAGGAGGCGTAATTGTCATATCATTATGCGTAGCGTTATAACGATACGCTTACTTAAGGGGCTTAGACACGGCGAGCACAATAGGTTGGAGACCTGCTACTGGGAGCGAAGGAGCACTGCACACTTTCCAGCAAGATGAAGATGTAGATGATTATATTACGGAATATTTAAAGTAATATAATGTGGACAGAAATACAAGCAAGAATATTTTAACCTGTAAACGAAATTTATCATGTTTTCCTAAGCCTTATTTTCTCTGCTCATGATTGAAAACGTGATTTTTTATCCATGTTTTTATGTGTTCTGATTAGTCAACTGTTACAGTTCTTTAATGATTGATTATTTTTTACGCGATCGCCCTTCAGGGCAGTTAAAGTGTACGTTTCGATGGTCTTTTAAATATATTCGTACGGTTGTCTTGTTTTTAAAACGGGTTGAAAACGGCACAATAAATACAGCTTCGATCCCCAATGTGTCGACATTAATCAGGCTTATCGGCTTCGCGGAGTATACAGATATTTCACAATACACCTGGTTACTGCTACGCCGTAGCCGTAGCACCCATCTCTAGGCTCTATCCTGTTATCTACTCTGAGTCTGTATCTATCTGTGGTATTCGGATTCATATAGTAATAATCTATGCTCCTGGCTATATTTGGTTCGGAAATACTACTTTAAAACCATTGAGTAACAAGAGAGGACACTCCGAGTAAAATTTTTGCGCCTATAAGTTGACGAGACGTCGCCTCAACTCATTCATTCACTCGCTGGCGCTCGTCGCGACCGCTTGTTTATTATATAAAGGCATTGGCATATGGACCTATGGACCTAGGGTGTAATACAAAATTCAAAATTCGTCTTAAACCATTATTATACAGCCTAAAGTTGCTTAACTGCTATTTGAACTCTTTTCGCGTTTTGGATTTCATTAGGGTCGGACACTTTTTAGCGCTGACCCAAAATCCATAGTGTATATATCAATGTATAAAGGTGCTAGTTTCGAGCAACTAGCATGTCTACGAAGTGTCTGCTAGTAATAAGCGTGCTTTTTGGCGAATCTGCTTACATACCTACTTCGATCTTTCCTTTCTTTCAAACGGATTTTCTCTAGATATACCTTATCTACATTAGTTAGGATTCAAAGGTATTCAAAGAAGGAATAAAACCGTCCAACGTTATAAGCTAGCATCGATCGAGCAGCCAGCGCAAGGTGTAATTGCTGCTATGATGGCGTCCGGCGTCAATAAGCTAGATTAATACTGACGCGACCCGGAACTGCGTTCATATTTCTACTATAAACTACATCCGCGTATGATAAACTAGCTTCTCGCACCCACTTTGTAGACGTAGACACTCGCAACCCGTGGGGCAGTATAATATCTTAGATAGTGCCCACGTATAACGTATGCTTATACCATTCAAGTGCGTAAATGACTGTTATTTAATCAAAAATATAAATATAAATATAAACGATAACCTTCTTGACGCATGACGCGCGGTCAGATTCCGGTGTGAGGTCGCGGGTTCGATTCCCGACATGGAGTCAACTTCGGAATTTTTATAATTTCTAAATAAGCTTGGGTCTGGTCTTTAGTTAAAACCCTACCAGCAAAGACGCACCGCCAAGAGATTAAGCGCTCCAATGCGATGCTGTGTAGGAACCGTTAGAGGTGGTTTACTTACCCCTTCCCAATTAGTGCGATTAGGTACATCTTCTGCTGCATCATCACTTATCATCAGGTGAGATCGCAGACAAGTACGAACTTGTATATAGTGTGAAAATAAGGTATTTCGGCACCCCTCTTCTACTCCGGTTACAGGAAAAAAATGTGCCTGTTTCTGCATCCGAGGGATGGTCGCTGATATACGGCTGTCAGTAGATGGCGCTGGTTGTAAATGTATGGAGGAATTCGATTCGTTTGTGCTATAAGTACGAGTTGACTCGAAATTCGTATAAAAACCTCTACTAATCCTACTGCTCTCTTCCCAACCTTTATAAGATCTACTTTCATAGAAATCTAGATTTGTACAATAATTATAGGTGCATTTCATATTTAACATTAATGTTGCGATTATCCTTTTCTGTAAAAATAGACGAAAGTTAAAATCCGAATGCCGCTAAGCCGAAGGTAATAAAAGGTAGGGACTATAGTAATAATCTCTTCCATTTTAATTCAGACACCTAAATGAAAACTGCATAGAGCGTAAAATTTCCACCGACGGGAAGCGACTCGCGCCATTACCGTGGTAATTATTATTTGTTGGAGTCTTTGAGAGCGAAGTGGGACCGTTTGAGAATGGAACTAATCTATTGGAAATGTCCTCACTTCGGGTTTAACCTTTGATCTAGGGGTGGACATAGTGTTATATCGATAAAGGGCCGTTGAAACTTTCGATATCGTCGTTGTCATCATCGTTTCCGATGCCGATGCACGTCCATTGCTTGACATAGGCCTCCTGCACGACCTCGATCTTGCGCCGAATGGCTCCCCGCGACTTTCCTTATGTCGTCCATCAACTGGGTCTGCCAACACTGCGCTTCTTGGTGCGTGGCTGTCATTCCAGCACCAGAGTTATTCCGAGCATAGCTCTCATCTCTCGCTGAGTGACCCCGAGCCTTCTTTTGAGGCCCATAGTCAGCGACCATGTCTCGGATCCGTAAATCATCATCAGTGATGGCTTACGGATGACTATGTTACGGATGATTACCTACTTAGTTTATTTTTGTCCAAAATAACCGAGACGCATAGAAATTTAGCATTAATAGTAAAAAATTAAAAAAAAAAAAAATTTATTGTCCAAAAATTTTAATAGTTAAATAATATATTTTACACACCAGGCCAGTATGGTGTTAGTACAGTTGGATTTTCGACTCGAATATCGATTCAGTTACGCCGTATCATTATGGTCTATTCGGAAGAAGTAACTGAAAACAAATAATGTTATCGAATTCTTAACATTTTTGTATTTTGAAATTACCCCAGAAATTCCATACCAGTGACAAATTTCACAGTAGCTTCAAAGCCAATTTTAAAGTTCTATTAAATGAACAATAGTAACTTGAAATTGTTTAGTTGTCGATAAAAATCAGTCACCCCTATTATAAGCACAATGGTTTTAGCGACAAGGCGAAGTACTCCACGCTTTATACAACCCAGTTAAGTTTAAACAGCATTTTTTGCCAATCTGGATACAATATTCCTGAAAATCACAGGATAATTTGTTTAAAACATTCGCCAACAAACTCAGTACCTTTTAAATGTAAATTCTCCAATAAAAGAAGATTCGTTGTTATAAGATAAATAACGTATGGGCTAACATACTCCTATAAACTCCTTTAGGAGTCCTCCAAAGGGAAAACATAGAACGTCTTCGTTGAATGTTTATTCGGTATCTATCTGACCACAGCACCCTCAGATAAAACCACAGAGTGTAGATTATTAGGTATAATCAATAGTAAAATGCTTTATTTAATTGTTGAAAATCAACGTGAAGCTAATAACCCAAATAATAATAATAGAACATCAAACCTAATCTCTATACGTGACTGCATGCGTGCCTATTTATTTGTCTAGTAAGAGAAACTTTCATTCTAGATTTTCGTAGATTTTCTTCTCGACGGGATTTTCGTCACGCAAAAAATCCATTTTCTTTCTTTCAAGTTTGTTTCAATAAAATGAATTTAATTCAGCATCTTGTTTTCGCAGGTAGGTTTGCATTGATATACCGTCGCTGTTAATAAACTGATGCGGCAATTACCGTTGGACGGCGCTAGGGTGTAAAACCGCGGTTTTCTGACCTCCCTCGGAGCGGCAGCGGCCATATCGGCGTTAAATCTGTAAATTAAAACACATCGCGCTGTAAATAACTTGATTACGTCCCCTCTGTCAGGGACGAACGCGTTGGACGTGTTAATATAGTTTCAATGAACGCCTTTTCATGTAGATAAATGGCCCGTTTTTAAATAAAAAGCCGAAACAACTTAGTTATTTTATTTTATTTGGTTTTTAAGGGAAAACTTAAAGCCAATCACCACATATTCCGGATTTCGGTGTAAACTATTAGCACAGCTATAAATGTCTGCATACACCTGCGTAATTTACGTCTCTGAATATTTAGCAGTCGCAAATTTTTAATTAGAACACCAAACGTATACTAAGTTCAGAAAACTTAGTTTACGTTTGGTGTATCTATTTAACCGAGTAATGCACGGGTAGCGTAAGATACAATAAGTAATGCTAAGAATTTGGTAGAGTTATAATATATTTTGGGTTACTCTCTGTGTATAGAGTGCATGGCGAAACCGAATCGAGATTTGATATTCACAAAAACCCAGTATTCGTAAAGCAGCAGTGCCATTCTACAAAATGTCAATCTCTGAAACAGCTGCCAGACAGCTGCCAAGCGGAAGATGACATGCAAAATTGTACTCCATTACAATTGACGAATTCATAGATGCATAGATGTACGCTCGTCGCTGCTTTAAGTATTTTTGCAGAGTAGCACAGCTGAATTTAAGCGATCGAAAAATACGCAGCCTATTGCGCAAATAAATAAAATCAGTAAAAATAAATAAGTAGCAACATTATGCGAGTATTTGGACGGTGCATATATGTACATTTTTAACCGACTTCAAAAAAAGGAGGAGGTTCTCAATTCGTCGGAATCTTTTTTTTTATAAATATTTTTCACTTTAGAGTCTAGTTAAATTAAAAGTTTTTAAATCTATTTTAAATTTAATTATTATTGATATTCTTGTTTGTGCATAAAAATCTAGTAGCACCTTTTATCAAGAACATGTCTTCAGCTGGACTATTGCAATCGCACTGAAAGTGGCTAGCTTTCTTGAAGTCCTAAATTATTTAAAAGTATCTCTATTTTCTACTTATATTTTATATTATAGTGTTTTCACACACTTAGGAAATAATTCCTATAAATTTAAATATGCATCAAAATTTCACTCGCGGTGGGACTCGAACCCACGTCCCCTAGCTATCGCGGCTAGGTGCTCTTCCTCTGAGCTACGCGAGACTGTCTCACCACGATGAAATTCGGATGCATATTGTTTTTCGTTCTTAGGCAGAACTAACGCCATCTATCTGAAAACATTACAGTTATTCAAATATGCCGAAGTCCCATTAATACCAATGGAGCTAACTTCGAACGAGTAATGACGCCTTGCCGTTACTTACTACTTATATTTTATATTATAGTGTTTTCACACACTTAGGAAATAATTCCTATAAATTTAAATATGCATCAAAATTTCACTCGCGGTGGGACTCGAACCCACGTCCCCTAGCTATCGCGGCAAGGTGCTCTTCCTCTGAGCTACGCGAGACTGTCTCACCACGATGAAATTCGGATGCATATTGTTTTTCGTTCTTAGGCAGAACTAACGCCATCTATCTGAAAACATTACAGTTATTCAAATATAAAAAAAATTTTGATGCATATTTAAATTTATATCTCTATTTTAATGCGGAAAAATATTGATAATACTGCATTCACGAATTTTAATGCATCATACTCACAAGGGACTAAATACGGCATGAGTATGTACCTAAGTTTATTTGTGATCAAAACTGGAGTGGAAGACAGGAAGGATAAAGGACTACGAGTAGGTATCAAATATTCATGGGTTAAACCTGTCCGTATCTACGATACAAGTGATTCAGACAGCCTAGTTCCATTTGTAGACGGACCGAGAACACCTTCGTATTCCCCAGATATTATATGCCCGCTATCTTAAACATGCGGCAATTTTGAAAACAGCCAGATATAATATGGCTCATAGACTTGTCAATCATAGGAAATGCTTTTGGTCCGGCATCTGCGACTTTGAGTCTGACCTCTAGACTTGCCTCGCCCACACAGTGGTGTGGGAGATGCGGCAAAGTTACGTCTCGTAGGACGTCTTAAAATGAATAAAGCTTATTATATTAATATAAATTAATTAATGTTTTGAGCAAGCGATAAAACTTATCTGCTTCATAATATAACGATATTCATTTAATGATATCTCAGTTTAATTTTAGCACTGAGACCAAAGACTTTAATTGTGAAAAAGTTAAGACCCTGGCCTTGTATCTGGGGGTCCGAAGTACAAAACCATGCACTTTTCGATTGTATGGGCGAACATAACTCAATGAAAGTCAACCTTTTGTTTAAGTCGGTTTTAATTCCACTTCTATACGTTCAAATCGATTACCTCCTTTTATAAATCCAACAAAACCAGTTATTACTGATGATCTTTTACTAATTTCTATAAAGACCTTGCCATAACGTTTTACTCGTACTAATCTTAACTTTCCTTCGTTTTAGTTTATATCGACTGTTCATTATACGCCGTGTTACTGTTAATTTTTAATGCTCCAAACATTTAATTTGGTAAAGTTAAATTTAATTAGATTAGCATTAATTAGTGTAGTTAAATCAAATAAGCTTCATGATGTATTTGCGAAGTCTGTTGAGCGTCAGCTAACAGTAGGTGCAAATATTGAAATACGTTTACCGGCGCGAAAGCGAAGTTATGAATTAAACGTCGTGTAAACAAATAAATAAACATGTAAACTTGCAATCCGTAATTGAATTGCTGTCGGTTGTTCACTGTACCCTTATGTTGCTAGTAATAAATGATCTGATAAATATAATTAGGTAGTTTTCAGGGTTCAGCGGCAAAATTGCATTATAGAGTCGATCTATGAAGTAAAAAGCTATTATTTAGTTTTCATAACATTTTTTGTAAAAAAATTATATTGAAGACGGTGATTTAACTTACAGTTACAGAATACAAAATCTTTTTTGGTTTAGGTACAAACTGTATTACGGCACGGAATACATAATAGTGCCTAACGGTACAGAAGGCTCACTCCGCAAGATGATTAGAAGAAATAGCGACTCTAGCGCTGACACAAAAAGGGCAATTCAGTTCGCAATAGCACCTGGCCCCGCCTCTGCAAACAACACGCAACAAATAAACACAAAGTTGTGGTTTCTTTCTATCGCGTAGTAACTTTGTTTCATTCGACGTACAAAGGTTGCCTCGCAATCGGGCGCTCGCAGCGCGTAAAATAGACTGTACGAGAACTAACGCGAGCAAAGTAGCCGGCGCGCGGTGGCCGTCTAAAATTAGTACGTCGAGATGCTACCTGTAGTTTGTTCGATCACGTGATAAGGTAAACCTGGCCTAATTACGGTAACATCCAAGCTTCTTACTTAGCGAGACCGCCTATAGTGCTACGGAACCGTTGGACCTCGAACCAGCGCACTCTTGGCCGGTTATCTCAACAAATCGTTTTGTCGTTGTTCTATGCCAAGTTTCCTTTCATGGAACTCAGTTGATATTCATTTAATGATTTTTCAGTTTAATTTTAGCACTGAGACAAAAGACCTTAATTGAGAAAAAGTTAAGACCCTGGCCTTGTATCTGGGGGTCCGAAATACAAAACCATGCACTTTTCGATTGTATGGGCGAACATAACTCAATGAGAGTCAACCTTTAGTTTAAGTCGGTTTTCAATTCCATTTCTATACGTTCAAATCGATTACCTCCTTTTATAAATCCAACAAACCAGTTATTATTGATGAACTTTTACTAATTTCCATAAAGACCTTGCCATAACGTTTTACTCGTACTAATCTTAACTTTCCTTCGTTTTAGTTTATATCGACTGTTCATTATACGCCGTGTTACTGTTAATTTTTAATGCTCCAAACATTTAATTTGGTAAAGTTAAATTTAATTAGATTAGCATTAATTAGTGTAGTTAAATCAAATAAGCTTCATGATGTATTTGCGAAGTCTGTTGAGCGTCAGCTAACAGTAGGTGCAAATATTGAAATACGTTTACCGGCGCAAAGCGAAGTTATGAATTAAACGTCGTGTTTTAATTGTAAACGAATAAATAAACATGTAAACATACGGTCTGTTATTGAATTGCTGTCGGTTATTCACTGTAACCTTAGTAAAATGATCTGATAAATATAATTAGTTCTCAGGGTTCAGTGCCAAAATTTTATTATAGAGTCGATCTATTAGGTAAAAAGCTAGTAACTAGTTTACCATTTATTGTTTCCAAAAAAATTATACCGTAGACGGTGATTTAATTTACACAGTTACAGAATACAAAAACTTTTTTGGTTTAGGTACAAACGGTATTACGGCACGGAATACATAATAGTGCCTAACGGTACAGAAGGCTCACTCCGCAAGATGATTAGAAGAAATAGCGACTCTAGCGCTGACACAAAAAGAGCGATTCAGTTCGCAATAGCGCCTGGCCCCGCCTCCGCAAACAACACGCAACAAATAAACACAAAGTTGTGGTTTCTTTCTATCGCGTAGTAACTTTGTTTCATTCGACGGAATAAGGTTGCCTCGCAATCAGGCGCACGCAGAGCGTGAAATAGACGGTACGAGAACTAACGCGAGCAAAGTAGTCGAGATGCTACCTGTAGTTTCTTCGATCATGTGATAAGTGAACCTGGCCTGATTACGGTAACATCCAAGCTCAGACTACATTATCCAAGCTTCTTACTTAGCGAGACCGTCTGGCGCCTATAGTACTACGGAACTGTTAGAACTCGAACCAGCGCACTCTTGGCCGGTTATCTCAATAAATCGTTTTGTCGTTGTTCTATGCCAAGTTTCCTTTCATGGAACTCAGTTGATCGGTTGAGAGCATAGGCTTATTAACCTATGAACGACAGATGTAATACAAAGTTCACGAAAAAAGTGTCCCGAGAAAACTTCTTTAAACGAGGGTACATGAGTATTTTTATAAACAAACTAAAACATTGTAATTAATGTCTTAAACCATTACTATACAGCCTACTTTTCAAACACGAAACTGAATATACAGCCTACTTTTCAAACACGAGACTGAAGTGCGATTGTATGTCTTTTCGCGTTTTGTATGTCATTCGGTTCGGACACTTTTTGGCGCTGACCCACAATCCTTAATTTATAAATCAATGGTTGAGAGGGAGCGCGCACACAGACTATCAGATGCCGTAACTCCGTCGCAGCACGTTCCAGATTGATGATAACATTCACCCAATCAAGTGCCTCCGCGCTGTGAGAGCAGAGATTTGTTGGTTGTCTGAGATAATATTATGAAAAATGCTTGCGGAAAAATTGACCGCCTTTACCCAATTTTACCGAACCGACCGACCGTGGTTTAACGTGAAATCAACGGGTCTGCCCGCAAAATTCAAAATTTTCGTGGTTTTTTGCAATTTGTACGCTAATTAGACATGATAGGCTTATGGCAATCAATTTGCGAGAATGGCAGTATCATCGTTACATGATTACATCAAAATCATTGCATAAAAATGTGTATCCTAGGAAATTAGTCCGAGTATCGAGTTTTATGTGAGTAGCTCGCAAATCTCGGACTAATTTCTTTAACTCGACACTTTCGAGCAGAGATTTTTATATAAACACGTGAAGAAGATATTGAGATTATCGCAATTTGACGGCCATAAGCCTATTATGTCTTATTAGCTTAAAAATCGCGAAAAACCACAAAAAAAATTGAATTTCGCGGGGACACCCGTGGTGTGCTCCTTAAATAAAAAAAAATGTGGATAGATTCTCCTTTATTGAAAACGTCGTGTGTAGCATTACAAAATTCCAATGATTTCGGGTTTTTTTTTTGTTATCCAACCATTGCTATATATTATTATATTAACTCGATGTATCCAACCAATTATAAACAACATGGTTGTTGTAAAATTGGGCGTTAG
This sequence comes from Coenonympha glycerion, assembly GCA_963855885.1. NCBI lineage: Eukaryota > Metazoa > Arthropoda > Insecta > Lepidoptera > Nymphalidae > Coenonympha > Coenonympha glycerion. The sequence goes on from OY979631.1 coordinate 16,768,116, forward strand.
TTTATTACGGGTAAATCATCATATTATTATTTTATTCACATGAGACATATTAGTAGGTACTTAAAGCTTATTTAGATTTGTATTTTTTTTTTATTAAATCTACTCTAATCTACTCAATACTTATAGTACATAATGGTGGTTTCATTGCTTTGCATTTGCAGTATTTTGCGGTTACTAATGAAAAGTTAACCAGTGGTAAGCAACATTGTTAACCACAAACCGCGATGTTGACCGTAGGCAATAACTATTCGTTGTTTGCGGCTTGTAATTGAAACTAAGTATTATGGCAATAATTAACCACCAAAAAAAAGATTTTTGATAAATTATCGAGTTGGACATACAGACGGACAGACGGAGAAAGTCTCACCTCAAACTGAAAAAATAATGTCAATTAACAACATTGGTTAGTTTCAAGCAAGTGCTATAATTTTCACAGTTCTGAAGTATTGCTTTATTTTTTGGACCTGTCAATGTAGTTTTGTTTATACAGAGTCCTTAAATCAGAGTAAAAAATGTGATCAATGAGATCAGTCACTTCTCAGCACAGGACATTTTCCTTTGCAGACAAGAGATTGGCGATTAACTTCATAAAACAAAAGAAAAAAGCAAAAAACCGAAAAAGAAGAAGAGACAGACATAGTACAAGAGTTCGCCAACGTTTGGTACAAGAACTTGAATTAGAACGGCTTGGAGTGACATGAATGTCAAGACCCGTGGTTGTTCTACCACTTCAGACCGCGATGGCAAGAGACGAGTCCGTCACTGTATTCCACCCCGTCCCTTTATTCAACCCCGGAATAGTTAGAATGAGCACATGGAACGATAGGGATATATTTCCATCTCCTCATGAGATATCCTAAAAGTTATGTAGTAATTTTTCATAATATATAAGAATAATTGTATATCATGATATTTTGAAAAGAGCAAGTGCCGAGTTTCTTGCCTGTTCTTCTCGGTGCAAACCTGCATTCCGAACTTGGCGGTAGAGTTTTTGACATTTCATGGGCGCCTATCATTTAGGCCTATGTGAAATAAAGAATTTCATTTCATTTCATTTAATTAGGACAAGGAAAAAGAGGAAACAGTAGGGAGTCAAGAAGACGCCGGGAACACATCAAGAGCAAGAGCCGAGTAACTGAATGTTTAGAATTTAAAATTATTTCCAAATTATTTGCTTCTAGCATATTTTTCATCGATTTTAAATGTGAAAAGCGCGAACTCTGATCCAACTTTCGAAGTACTTATGACATTTAGTTGTAAAGTCACGACTGTAAAGTTTTCTACGGCCTGTAAAGACTCTGCAAAACTCACCTTTTACACCTATGAATAGAGTCGATTTTAATTTTCTAAAATGGTGTTACTGATGGTTTTATATTCCGAGGCGTATGCATGTGAAGAGTCACTGCAATTTGGCTCTTATAATGTAGAGACATACAGTGTATGTGTAGTGCATAGACAGAGCTCGTCAAAGAGTTTTATAACAAGGCCGGGAGCGGAGTCTGAGTGTTTTCCAAACTGTCGCTGCGTAAACGAAGGCAACTTACGGCAAGATGTGGCAGATTATGAAATTATTTTATTAACTGTAGCAGATCCACCCCGCTTTGTTTTGGTAGTTCCTTATTCCTTATCTGCACTGTGAAGAGAACCCGTATGGAAAGACTTAAAAAAGAGTTCGGCCTTTGTTTTATATAATTTATAGATCACAACCAGCCATACTAAAACCGTGAAAGAATAAATGAAAGCAATTTAGCTCATTTATGAGCAATTGAGCTTCAATTAATGTTATCAATTGCTCATAAATATAATTGAAAGTTTACTATTTTTACCTTACACTATTTAACGTTATATATCCCTAAATTGGCATATTATATTCTTAAACTGAATCTTAGATTCCATTTATGTACTTCAGTGTATCTAGATAAGTACAACAAAAGTCGGTCAAAAGAGATACGAAATTTTAAAACTTACGATTATAATAAGCTAAATAGGAAATACAACGACGGGATAATATATCTATTACACCACACGTACCTAAAAGGAAAATTATTGAGAAGGAAGACCCCTATTCCCCCTTCTTCCTTTCCGTTATACTATGTATATTAATTTCTCGTTTTCAGTCAGTGCCAACCCTGCGTCTTTGCAATAATAGGGTTGATAGCTTCCAGTACAGTACGTTAATAGGGCAAACTGGTACTACAAGTCAATTATTGACTATTACTTGTCCCTGTCTCGGACATGTGGCCGAGTAGTGGATAATCAACTTTAATTGAACTTTGTAACTGGGCTGTTAGATTTGTTATAAGTATAACTTTGCTCCATGTCCATAACTTGACCTCACTTATTATGGACACGCTATGGAGCAGAAGGTTGATATAAGATGCACTTATGCTAGCTCTACATGTAGACCGAGGCGAGTGGCGACGAGTGACGGCGAGTGAGAGGTTAGTTCTAATTACTCACTCGCACTCGCAGCCACTCGCCTCGCCTAGGCCAACGTGTAGAGCTAGAGTTAAATGATGTTTTTTTTTGGTAAATATATTGTGTCAAAATATGGATTATTATTTATTAGTAAGTCAGTAGGGTTTTTAATGATTGCGTTTTTAATAACTGCCCTTGGTTATGCAGGGTTTTAGTATAGTATAGTATGGTTGATAATTGATATCATGTGGCTCACACTGTCAAAAAATTATCAAATCTCATGTAGAGCCAACAATCAAGCTTCTTACTCTACGCGCACTTAGGTACTTTCCAAAGCAGTCTCCGCAAAATCCATAGCGTAGTCGAAATAGTAGGCGTAGGCTTGGCCGCTTGGTTTGCGGGTTGGGCCTCCCAATTTATAACCCGTGACAAAATTATGATGAACTCTCAGGCATGCAATTCTCATGATGTTTTCCTTTACAGCTAATCAAGTATATCACACGTAAGTATAAGTTTCCTAAAAAGTACATAGCTCCGAGTCAGAGGTGCGTGTCCGAGATTTGAATTTTCGACCCACCGTTTTGGAGTGATTGGCTAACACTTATATTATTTCTGTTACTTTTTCATAAACATCGTTTAGCAAAAAAACCAGCGCCTCTGACAACCCTGGTTCCGTGTCATTAGGGCTGAAAGCTTCCGATAGTTCACGTTAACGATGTTTCGCCGCGGGGCGTGCCTCATGCCTGCACTGAGTTTTTTATTCTTACATATATATTATTGTTAATTTTTTAAGATTTATTCAGCGAATTGCATCTTAATTATCATTCTGTCAAACTTTCTCTTAGAAGCTTGTCGTTCTATGGTATTTAAATAGTCTTGGGTTCGAATCCTGTCGGGGCAAGTTTGGAATTTCATCATCAATCAATCAATCAATCATCATCATCAATACACATAATAAATCTGTAGAGGTCGAATTTCTGTACAAATAAAAAAAATGCTAAAAACGGAGTCAGGGGGATGTAAGAAGTGAAATAGAACTAATTTAAATTTTTTTCAAATTTTTTGTTTCTCTGTTTGTCTGTTTGTCTGTTTGTCTGTTTGTCTGTCTGTTTGTACGGGCTAATCTTTGGAACGGCTGGACCGATTCCAATGAAATTTTGTGTGGTGGTAGCTTATGTCCCTGGTCAACATATAGGATACTTTTCATCCCGGTAAAATAAAGAGTTCCCGTGGGATAGTTAAAAAACTGCAATTAATTTAACAGCTTTGTAAACAACAACTAATGAACTTAATTTAGTAAAATTTGTTATGCTGATACCTTATGTTGCCTCTTTAACAAAATATATAATATAGTAAAACTTATTAATCCAATCGAGTTCCCGCGGGAAAGAAAACATTACAAAAACAGTTAGCAGGCGTCTTTCAAGTAACGGATTTAAATGAAATTTTATGATCCTACTTTATATATATGCCCGGTCAACATTTAAGATACTTTTCATCCTGAAAAATTTGAGAGCACCCGTGGGATGTTTAAAAAACCTATAGCTACTTATCTACGTAGCACAATCAAAACGGGGTCGAAATATCGACAGTTTAAATCGTCCTTTTGATCGTGCAACTAGGTATAACTATACAAGATAACCCGTACGTAGCAGGAACGGGTTGCTACGTACACAGCAGCGCATCAGAATGCTTAATTACAATATCTGGGCGTTGGTATCATCTCAGAATAAGATAAGTTTGGTTAGTATAGATATTACAATCCACGATAACACGCCCCACTCTGTCTTACTCCATGCGAATTGAGTAACATAAGCGATTTCGATAGAGTGTATAAGTAGAGGAAGACCAAAGAAGATATAGGTAAATTGTGTGAAAGAAGATAGCACGTTGACAGGAGAAATTGGAAGAAGACTCCTTTACGGGTCCATCGAACTCAGGGACCACTCATTTACCTTGGGAAAAATTAAGAAATTCCACGGGAAACATTTTTGTAAAAAAAAACGAACTGCACGCGGGCGGAGCCGCGGGCAACAGCTAGTTATTTATAAATTGGCTAGTAGGACTTGTCTAGTAGGAATTGTCTGGAGGGTTGTTTCGACCGCGGCTTACTAACTCTCTGTCGGCAATACTTTGGTATACTTGCGAGGTTGATTGTGCCATGGGTTGTCTCTATCGAACTATTTGCGGGTTCGAATTTGCGTTGAGTGGATTATGAGTTTGAGGGACCGCGACATTTGACGACCTCCTTGACGCGCCTGGATTTGTTTGGAAGGTCGCGGGCTCGATTCCAGCTACGATAAACTTTGGGATTTCATTATTTCTAAATTGAAACGCAGGTCTAGTCTGGAGTAAAATTTCTGACGTGGCTTGTTGCCACCCTACCAGCCAAGACGCACCGCCAAGCGGTTAAGCGATCAAGCATTATATCTGAGAAAACCTTTATAAACGAGGGTACATGAGTATTTTTATAAAAAAACTAAAACATTGTCATTTATGTCTTAAACCATTACTATACAGTCTAATTTTCAAAAACGAGACTGAAATGCGATTGTGTGTCTTTTCCTTTTCGCGTTTTGTATGCCATTCGGTTCGGACACTTTTGCGCTGGCCCAGAATCCTTAGTTTATAAATCAATGACCATAACTTATAGTCACTCGTATAATATTTTCTAGTTGTATTGCAATAAGTTTGCCGCTAGAAGGACTGCAGCGTCGAGGAGTTTCCTAAACAAATTCAATGTAAGAACGGCTTTATATTGCTGTGCTATCGAATAAGGGCGCGGCTACACTGTGCTTGAGAACAATTCTATGAGAACATTTTACGTAAACCTTCTCCATACAAGAAAATGTAGCGCCATCTGTAAAAATTCCTGTGAAATACTGCGTAGGCTTACAGCTCCCATAAACTGGCGACATTTTTTCGCGCGGTCCGCCGGGTCTATAGTATACGTGTCTTTGATGAGAAGATAAAAATGTGAGCTGGTGCATAAATTAAGTACAGGGTTTATTCAGCATCTAAATCGGTCGGCGTCATAGATATAACGTCTCCTTTCCTGTTTTAGGGCGTTGCCAATTCTTACGTCACCAACCAATTCTCAATTGTAAGTATTAAAGTAAACTAAACAACCAATTCAAAAACGAGCTAAAATCACGTTTGATGTTATGAGAGCCCCCTTAAGAGTCTAACCCACGATGTCTCCATTCATACAAAATACCAAATCATTTGTAATTCGTGCATACTTCGATCATGTTGTGGTATTATTCGGATTCATATAGTAGATTTTGTTATTACGAATGTATGGAAGACACCGTGGGTCAGCAGACTCTTAAATATATTATATTTTATTCTATATTTTTCGTATTGGTTTTTATAACGGCAACAGAAATAATAAACCATCTGTGAAAAATTCAAGTGTCCCAACTATCTGCACGGTACAAGAGTCTGTTCACGGGTCATGGAAGAGATCACGGGTCTGGTGACAGATTGACGGACGGACGGCGGAGCCATCGTAATAGGGTCCCGTTTTTTTTCCCTTTGGGTACGGAACCCAAAAACGGGAACTGATACGTTTTAAGTGATCATTTTTGGCATCTTTTGGGAAAGTCGTTGTGACCTGCCGTGCTATTCTGCAAAACAGCGACGAGCGTACATCTCTGCATCTATGAATCTGTCAGTTGTAATAGAGTACAATTTTGCATGCCATATTCGGGTTGGCAGCTGTCTGGCAGCTATTTCATTTTGTAGAATAGCACAGCAGGTAAGTGGTAGTGATGATGACATTTTTGTTATTCTTGCATGACTAAAATTTTTAATAATTACGAGTACAGTAGTGGTGATAAAAAAACTAATAAAACACACATAGGTGAATGTAGACTAGTCTTAGCAAACGCGACATAACTTTATAGTGTGGAAAGCCTCGCATATAGAATTGAAAACATAACGTACGTGCCTCCAGGGAAACTCCATTCCTATTGCATTCGAATCGAAAACAACTTATATTCCGCATCTTATCAGACTGCGGAGCGGAGGGGAGTTTTCAGTTTTTACAATACGTTCGATTTGCACATACGGCAAATTGTACATACGGCAAATTGTATCGTGCCCTCGTGTTGTGATTTGCGAGGAAGTGTGCCTGCTCTAAACACTATGCTCGCTGTTTTCAAAAATAGAACGCATCAGAAATGGGATTCATGGATGGAAATATGCACTTGATGTGATCGAATAGTGATGTCATTTGCATTAAATTATTGAAAAAAATGTTATATTATGTTTTTTAACATAAAAAGATCGATAATATTAAGTAAATTACACATTTTTATAATTTAAATAACAAACAAGTTCGAGTTCAAGTAACAAAATACATACATTTTTTTTTATAATAACTTGTATGTAGTCATATTTTGTCGTAATATCTACAGGTAAGTAATGTTAAAGTAGATGGAATCTTCTATGAAAATTTACTATACAAAAAAAGTAATATTTACACTCTTACACTTAAATCTTAAGAAATTATTACGGTGGGGCAAGATAATGGTATTATTTTTCTAATAACATAATTACTGTTATAATCTCTCTATAAAACCGATGAAACGTTCTTATAAAAAAAAAAAAACATTATGAAAATGAAGTACACCGTGCTATCCATCTTATTTCTATCTTCCTCAAACTTGTATTTTCTAAGTAGAGATGAGCCACAAAATATCGATAGTTATTGTATCTACTACATTTATGTTTACTTTATATATTAAAAGTAATTCATTCAAAAATTTATATTTTAATTATTCACACAAACGAAAATAATTGTAAAAAAACGTTCCAATATTTGTAGTTATTAAATATACCATAATATCTGACCTGATACTGTAGTTAAGAAATATAAACATCTAAAACCTGAGTATCTGTACAAAAAGTTAGTATGGCGCGAGCCAACCTTTGGACTTAGATCGACAGTGCCTCCATTATTGACGCCACGCCACAGGTCTGCAGCATTTCGTGGCAGTTTTAAATACCTTGCCACGAAATGCTGGAATGACATCCCCCCACCCTTCCGTAACGTTGGCTCCAAATTTGCGTTCAAAAGATTATACCGTGCTCACCTACTAAATATTCAAAAGTCGGTAAGCTAGTTTGTGGCAGTCCAAACAACAACATCACCCCTAATTAACCCCTAGATTAATCTATAATAGCAGTAACATATAAATAAAGAACACAATTTTGACCTATTTTTATTATTTTATTTTATTTTAAGTACAAATAAATAATGATGCTACTAACCAGGACTTCCCTCGTTTGGGCTCGAACAGAAAACCAGCGTTGTGGTTACATCGTGTAACCACAACATTCAGCTGAGTTCGGGCCTTTTCGTTGGCACGACACATTTTAGATAATAGGTACCTATTAGATTTTAAGGAATGTTTTTTTTTTGTAAATATTTGTGTTTGTGTTTATCATGTGTCGGATCAACTAATAAACTTCTATTCTATTCTATTCTATTCTATTCTATTCTAAAATCTGGACCACTCAATAATTAATGAATTCGAACCATGTAACAGCACACTCGAATGCGTCCGTAAACTAGTCATTATTCTCAGACTACAATCATCATCATCGATGATTCACATAGATGACGTATTCTATTCCAATTTATCGATAAAAATGATCGTTATACTGTCACATCCTTGTTGATGAGGACGTAATAACCGCGCCAGGATATCTCGTTTCGCTTAAAACAAAATCAATTACCGGGCCCGAGGAAAACGGGGGACGAAATGGTGTTGCTTTTACTTTAAACAGCGGAAAACGGCACTACTTAGTCTTTGAAGTAATAACACCTCCAGTAATTCTCTGCTCGTAAGAGTAATAATACTGACTATGTTTTTAGTCCATACTCATCTCATACACTCACTGACTCATGACTGTCTTTAAGGGGCATGTGAACTACAATGTCTCCATTCATTTAAAATAACAAATCATTAGTAATTCGTGCATATTTGGATCATGTTGTGGTGTTATTCGGATTCATATAGTAATAATCTATGCTCCTGGCCATATTTGGTTCGGAAATACTTCTTTAAAACGAAATAATAATCAATTTCGATCAAAATTTTTATAACTTTGGTCGAGTTCCGTAATACCAAAAATTATGAATGAAAACTTGTAACTTTCTTTATTAACTGGTGTTTTTCTTTAGCTGGACAATAAAAACTGTGCTCCTGAACTAATGCGACGTGAGATAGTGTTGTTTTTATTACAAAACAAATAAGTAGTAAACATGTACTCCTTGACATATAAATAAGCAAAACTAAATTCGTTTACATTTACGTTTAACAAAAGTATTTCGGAACCAAATATGGCCAGGAGCATAGATTATTACTATATGAACCCGAATAACACCACAACATGATCGAAAATTGCACGAATTACAAATTATTTTGGTATTTCGTTTGTATGGGAGACACCTTGGGTCAGAAGACTCTTAAGTGTCTAACCCACTGAAACTCTGCACAGAAATTTTTATAACCAAAAATGATGAGTGAAGCAAGACGTTCGTCTTATAGCTTACCCGGCAAACGTCGTTTTACAATTTAGGGGTATGAAATAGATAACAACCTGCTCTCGGACCTAGTGATCATACACTGAAAATTTTATAACAATCGGTCGAGCCGTTTCGGAGGAGTATGGTAACAAAGATTGACGAGAGAATTTTATATATTAGTAGACTCCATAAATACTCTAGGTAATAATAATTGTTAATGAGGTACATATTAATTAGACGCATAATATTCATGTAATAAAAATGGGAAATGCTTTCCAAAAAACCAACTTCAAATGCCACTACAAAGAGTGAAATAATTTTCAATGTAGGTACCTACATCAATTCGAAGTCGACGAATTGAGAACCTCCTCCTTTTTTTGAAGTCGGTTAAAAAAGAGCGCCTTCTCGCCAACAAACTGGTAGCCCAGTTTGGCGAGTTTTTGTAAATGTAATTATGCTTGTATTTTTTGACTTAAATAAATTAAAAAAGAAAAAAAAACTAGATGACCCGGCAAACGTCGTTTTGCAATTAGGGATATAAAAATAGATAAAAACCTGCTTGCAAACCCAGTGATCATGCACTGCATAACAATCGTGCGAGTCGTTTCGAAGGAGTTCGGTAACCAAGATATTATGCGAGAGAATTTTATATATTAGAAGAGATTTGAAGAGATATGCATTCCCATGTAAGATGTAGTACCCTCCATACCTAGTTTTAGATTGCAATATCATATTGCTGAAATTGGATTATAACAAAAATGTGAAATTGAATTAGGTATGTGACTTTGTAACTACTCTAGAGAAAGAATTTAATAATTAATTTGTAACTTTAAATATAACTAACATAGTACTTTTGCGCCATTTTGGCAGGATATGTGAACTTATATTATATTTAAGACTAATGTACCATATTCATGCAAATAAAATATTCATTCATTCATTCATTCATATGACACAGTGTAATGTGCTCATCACTCTGAGATATCAGGTCTTAGGTCTCACTTTGTCTGTAGTCTGAGGTCGGCGTACAGTGCCCTTCAAAGAGAAACATTGCGGTGGCAGGTACTTACCCGGGTCCCGGACGATCTCCTCAAGAAGAGTTCTACCACCAGATATTTTGTAAGTGAAAAACATAAAGGTTTTCAAAATTTGTACAGATACACTTAATTATGGACGGCCTATATGAGTAGAGGTAAATATTTTGCACTATTAGTAATCCAGTCTTTCTTTTTTTTTGTTTGTGAAATCAAGCTACAATGTCTAGACTCTAGACGACAATCAAATTCTATGGTATTTTAGATCTCCAGTGTATTTCTTGAATTCTCTAGATTTAATGACTAAAAATGCGCACTTGCGCATAAAAATAAATAAGGAAAAACAATTACTACCTTTGCCATCAATTTTCATGCCCGAGCTTTAATAATTATTAAGAAAAAAAAGTCACAGTAATTACAGAATAATAAATCTGGTAAAGGATTCCTTAGCTTGTGCATAATATCAGTCACCAAGGTCGCTTGATAGAGGAGAAGATAACAATGGCATCACAATTGAAATTAGGTATTTTTCTAATCACGCCTGTATAATAATAAAAAATTCATTAATATATATATAGCTGCTTGTGCTGATTGACTGATTGATCACCTCTCCTGAACAATTTTGTATGGAAAATTTTTTTTTCACTGATCGTTTTGTATAGAAAAGAAAAATTCATGAGGAAGAAAAATATAGCGAGAGCTGATGATTGAGGATTTCGAAGACGGGTGAAGAGCACAGCCAAGGGTATTGCAGATAGGTGGGGGGTGTTCGACCAAATGTCATTTGAAATGTCATCCAACTGCCAGTGAGCTGAAAAAAAATTCAAAATGGCGGATTCAAAATGGCCGCCATACGAATTTCGCCGATATCTCGGAAAGTATAAAAGATGGAAGAATGGTTTCTTGACAAGAAGTGATCAGGACCCGAAGATCTATTTGATGGATAGAAAAAAAAATCAAAATGGCGGAATTTATTTTTCCATAGAAAATGTATGGGGAATGTTAAAGATACTAACAGTTGGTAATTATGCAAGGTTGTGATGCGGTTTTTCGGAGAGTTACTAGAGAAAAATATGGAGAGAGCTGATGATTGAGGATTTCGGAGACGGGTGAAGAGCACAGCCAGGGTATCGAAGATAGGTGGGGGGTGCTCGACCAAATGTAACTCGAAACGTCATCCGATTGGCAGTTAGCTGAAAAAAAAATCAAAATGGCAGATTCAAGATGGCTGCCATACAAATTTCGTGTTGTTCTATCTCGGAAAGTATAAAAGATAAGAGAGTGATTTCTTTGCAAGACAGAATTAGAATCTCAAGGTCTACGGGATGAATGAAAAAAAAATCAAAGTGGTTGAATTTATTTTTCCATGGAAAATGTGAATGCTACAATAAACAAGACCTATGAAAAACTATGAAAAGTATGAGAAGAGATGATGGTCTACGATTTGGATGATGATTGAGGAGCACGGTCATGGATTTAAAGATAGTTAAGGGCTGTTTGAATAAAAAATACACTGAACCTCATCCGACACTGAACCTCATCCGCCGATGAGGTTCAGTGTATTTTTTATTCAAACAGCCCTTAACTATCTTTAAATCCATGACCGTGCTCCGAGATAATTCTTTTGGCCCAATCGGATTCCAATTGGCGATGGAGATGACGGCCATTCCTTTATAGGTGAGAAGACAGCCCGCGGGCCACATGTGGCCCGCGCTACCACGCACCCTACTAGTTACTATATATATAGCTGCTTGTGCTGATTCATTCATTCACTCATTGATCACCTCTCCTGAACAATTTTGTATGAAAATTTTTTTTTTCATGGATGGGGTCGTATAGAAGAAAAAAATTCATTCGGAGGAAAAATACGGAGAGAGCTGATGATTGAGGATATCGAAGACAGATGAAGAGCACAGCCAAGGGTATTGGAGATAGGTGGGGGGTGCTCGACCAAATGTCATTTGAAATGTCATCCAATTGGCAGTGAGCTGAAAAAAAATTCAAAATGGCGGATTCAAAATGGCCGCCATTCGAATTTCGTCGATATCTCGGAAAGTATAAAAGATGGAAGAGCGGTTTCTTGACAAGAGTTGATCAGGAAAAAAAGCTCTATTTGATGGCTAGAAAAAAAATCCAAAATGGCGGAAAAAAAAAATCCATAGAAAATGTATGGGGAATGTTGATAAGGGACTAAAAGTTGGAAGGCAAGTAGGGGGAAGACGGCACGCGGGCCACATGTGGCCCGCGCCCTCACGCGACCTACTAGTTAATATATATATAGCTACTCGTGCTGATTCACTGACTGACTCATTGATCACCTCTCCTGAACAATTTTGCATGAAAAAAAAATTTTTTAATGATCACTTCGTATATAAGAGAAAAATTCATTCGGAGGAAAAATACGGAGAGAGCTGATGATTGAGGATTTCGAAGACGGGTGAAGAGCACAGCCAAGGGTATTGCAGATAGGTGGGGGGTGTTCGACCAAATGTCATTTGAAATGTCATCCAACTGCCAGTGAGCTGAAAAAAAATTCAAAATGGCGGATTCAAAATGGCCGCCATACGAATTTCGCCGATATCTCGGAAAGTATAAAAGATGGAAGAATGGTTTCTTGACAAGAAGTGATCAGGACCCGAAGGTCTATTTGATGGATAGAAAAAAAAATCAAAATGGCGGAATATATTTTTCCATGGAAAATGTATGGGGAATGTTGAAGAGACTAACAGTTGGTAATTATGCAAGGTTGTGATGCGGTTTTTCGGAGATTTACTAGAGGAAAATATGGAGAGAGCTGATGATTAAGGATTTCGGAGACGGGTGAAGAGCACAGCCAGGGTATTGAAGATAGGTGGGGGGGTGCTCGACCAAATGTAACTCGAAACGTCATCCAATTGGCAGTTAGCTGAAAAAAAATTCAAAATGGCGAATTCAAGATGGCCGCCATACAAATTTCCTGTTTTTCTATCTCGGAAAGTATAAAAGATAAGAGAGTGGTTTCTTTGCAAGACGTGATTAGAATCTCAAGGTCTACGGGATGAATAAAAAAAATTCAAAGTGATTGAATTTATTTTTCCATGGAAAATTTGAATGCTACAATAAACAAGGCCTATGAAAAACTATGAAAACTATGAGAAGAGATGATGGTCTACATTTGGATGATGATTGAGGAGCACGGTCATGGATTTAAAGATAGTTAAGGGCTGTTTCAAAAAAAAATACACTGAACCTCATCGGAGGTTCAGTGTATTTTTTTATTCAAACAGCTCTTAACTATCTTTAAATCCATGACCGTGCTCCGAGGTAATTCTTTTAGCCCACTGCCAATCGGATTCCAATTGGCGATGGAGATGACGGCGATTCTTTTATAGGAGAGAAGACAGCCCGCGGGCCACATGTGGCCCGCGCTCCCACGCGCCCTACTAGTTATTACTATATATATAGCTGCTTGTGCTGATTCATTCATTCACTCATTGATCACCTCTCCTGAACAATTTTGTATGAAATTTTTTTTTTTCATGGATGGGGTCGTATAGAAGAAAAAAATTCATTTGGAGGAAAAATACGGAGAGAGCTGATGATTGAGGATATCGAAGACAGATGAAGAGCACAGCCAAGGGTATTGGAGATAGGTGGGGGGTGCTCGACCAAATGTTATTTGAAATGTCATCCAATTGGCAGTGAGCTGAAAAAAAATTCAAAATGGCGGATTCAAAATGGCCGCCATTCGAATTTCGTCGATATCTCGGAAAGTATAAAAGATGGAAGAACGGTTTCTTGACAAGAGTTGATCAGGAAAAAAAGCTCTATTTGATGGCTAGAAAAAAAATCCAAAATGGCGGAATTTTTTTTTCTATAGAAAATGTATGGGGAATATTGAAGAGACCACGAGTTGTAAAACATGAAGTGCTTTGATGCGGTTTTTTGGAAGACTACCAGAAAAATATATGGAATTAGGTGATGATTGAGGATTTTAAAGACAGTCAAGGAGCATGGGCAAGGTATTATAGTTAAGTGGGGACTGCTGAAACAAAAAATACTCGGAACTTCACGCAATTGGCAGTGAGCTGAAAAAAACCAAAATGGCGGATTCAAGATGGCCGCCATACAAATTTCGTGTTGTTCTATCACGGAAAGTATAAAAGATAAGAGAGTGGTTTCTTAGCAAGAGGTGATCAGGATCTCAAGTTCTACGGGATGCATGGAAAATAATTCACTGTGGCGGAATTTATCTTTCCATGGAAAATGTACATACTATGAGAAGAGACAATGATCTAGGATTTGAATGATGATTGAGAAGCACTGAGTGCTCCTTGGTAATTTTTTCAGCTTACTGCCAATCGGATTCCAATGGACGATGGAGATGACGGCGATACCGTTATGGGCGGGAAGACTGCACGCGGGCCACATGTGGCCCGCGCACTCACGCGCCCTACTAGTTAATATATATATAGCTACTCGTGCTGATTCACTGACTGACTCATTGATCACCTCTCCTGAACAATTTTGTATGAAAAAAAATTTTTTTAATGATCACTTCGTATATAAGAGAAAAATTCATTCGGAGGAAAAATACGGAGAGAGCTGATGATTGAGGATTTCGAAGACGGGTGAAGAGCACAGCCAAGGGTATTGCAGATAGGTGGGGGGTGTTCGACCAAATGTCATTTGAAATGTCATTCAACTGCCAGTGAGCTGAAAAAAAATTCAAAATGGCGGATTCAAAATGGCCGCCATACGAATTTCGCCGATATCTCGGAAAGTATAAAAGATGGAAGAATGGTTTCTTGACAAGAAGTGATCAGGACCCAAAGGTCTATTTGATGGATAGAAAAAAAAATTCAAAATGGCGGAATATATTTTTCCATAGAAAATGTATGGGGAATGTTGAAGAGACTAACAGTTGGTAATTATGCAAGGTTGTGATGCGGTTTTACGGAGATTTACTAGAGAAAAATATGGAGAGAGCTGATGATTGAGGATTTCGGAGACGGGTGAAGAGCACAGCCAGGGTATCGAAGATAGGTGGGGGGTGCTCGACCAAATGTAACTCGAAACGTCATCCAATTGGCAGTTAGCTGAAAAAAAATTCAAAATGGCGGATTCAAGATGGCCGCTATACAAATTTCGTGTTGTTCTATCTCGGAAAGTATAACAGATAAGAGAGTGGTTTCTTTGCAAGACGTGATTAGAATCTCAAGGTCTACGGGATGAATGAAAAAAAATCAAAGTTGTTGAATTTATTTTTCCATGGAAAATTTGAATGCTACAATAAACAAGGCCTATGAAAAACTATGAAAAGTATGAGAAGAGATGATGGTCTACGATATGCATGATGATTGAGGAGCGCGGTCATGGATTTAAAGATAGTTAAGGGCTGTTTGAATAAAAAATACACTGAACCTCATTCATGGATTTAAAGATAGTTAAGGGCTGTTTGAATAAAAAATACACTGAACCTCATCGGATGAGGTTCAGTGTATTTTTTATTCAAACAGCCCTTAACTATCTTTAAATCCATGACCGTGCTCCGAGGTAAATCTTTTAGCTCACTGCCAATCGGATTCCAATTCCAATTGGCGATGGAGATGACGGTGATTCTTTTATAGGTGAGAAGACAGCCCGCGGGCCACATGTGGCCCGCGCTCCCACGCGCCCTCCTAGTTAATATATATATAGCTACTCGTGCTGATTGGCCACTGACTGACTCATTGATCACCTCTCCTGAACAATTTTGTATGAAAAATTTTTTTTTTAAGGATAGGGTCGTGTAGAGGAGAAAAATTCATGAGGAGGAAAAATATGGAGAGAGCTGATGATTGAGGATTTCGGAGACGGGTGAAGAGCACAGCCAGAGTATTGGAGATAGGTGGGGGGTGCTCGACCAAATGTCATTTGAAACGTCATCCAATTGGCAGTGAGCTGAAAAAAAATTCAAAATGGCGGATTCAAAATGGCCGCCATTCGAATTTCGTCGATATCTCAGAAAGTATAAAAGATGGAAGAATGGTTTCTTGACAAGAACTGATCAGGACTCGAAGGTCTATTTGATGGATAGAAAAAAAATTCAAAATGGCGGAATTTATTTTTCCATAGAAAATGTATGGGGAATGTTGAAGAGACTAACAGTTGGTAATTATGCAAGGTTGTGATGCGGTTTTTCGGAGAGTTACTAGAGAAAAATATGGAGAGAGCTGATGATTGAGGATTTCGGAGACGGGTGAAGAGCACAGCCAGGGTATCGAAGATAGGTGGGGGGTGCTCGACCAAATGTAACTCGAAACGTCATCCAATTGGCAGTTAGCTGAAAAAAAAAATCAAAATGGCGGATTCAAGATGGCCGCCATACAAATTTCGGAAAGTATAAAAGATAAGAGAGTGATTTCTTTACAAGACGTAATTAGAATCTCAAGGTCTACGGGATGAATGAAAAAAAATCAAAGTGGTTGAATTTATTTTTCCATGGAAAATGTGAATGCTACAATAAACCAAAAGGCCTATGAAAAACTATGAAAAGTATGAGAAGAGATTATGAAAAGTATGATTACGATAAGAGAGAAGAGAACTATGAAAAGTATGATTACGATTTGGATGATGATTGAGGAGCACGGTCATGGATTTAAAGATAGTTAAGGGCTGTTCGTACAAAAAATACGCTGAACCTCATCCGATGAGGTTCAGTGTATTTTTTTGTTCGAACTGACCTTAACTATCTTTAAAACCATGACAGTGCTCTTTGGTATTTTTTTCAGCTCACTGCCAATCGGATTTCAATGGGCGATGGAGATTACGGCGATACCTTTATGGGCGGGAAGACTGCACGCGGGCCACATGTGGCCCGCGCACACACGCACCCTACTAGTTACTATATATATAGCTACTCGTGCTGATTCACTCACTCACTCACTGATTGATCACCTCTCCTGAACAATTTTGTATGAAAAAAAATTTTTTCAATGACTATTTCGTATAGAAGAGAAAAATTCATTCGGAGGAAAAATACGGAGAAAGCTGATGATTGAGGATTTCGAAGACGGGTGAAGAGCACAGCTAGGGTATTGAAGATAGGTGGGGGGTGCTCGACCAAATGTCATTCGAAATGTCATCCAATTGGCAGTGAGCTGAAAAAAAATTCAAAATGGCGAATTCAAAATGGCCGACATTTGAATTTCCTCGATATCTCGGAAAGTGTAAAAGATGGAAGAACGGTTTCTTGACAAGAGTTGATCAGGACAAAAAGGTCTATTTGATGGCTAGAAAAAAAATCCAATATGGCGGAAATTTTTTTTCCATAGAAAATGTATGGGAAATTTCGAAGGGATTTTTTTGGGCGGGAAGACAGCACGCGGGCCACATGTGGCCCGCGCCCCCACGCAACCTACTAGTACTATATATATAGCTACTCGTGCTGATTCACTCACTCACTCACTGATTGATCACCTCTCCTGAACATTTTTGTATGAAAAATTTTTTTTTCAATGACCATTTCGTATAGAAGGGAAAAATTCATTCGGAGGAAAAATACGGAGAGAGCTGATGATTGAGGATTTCGGAGACGGATGAAGAGGATTTCGGAGACGGATGAAGAGCACGGGGAGGGTATTGAAGATAGGTGGGGGGTGCTCGACCAAATGTCACTCGAAATGTCATCCAATTGGCAGTGAGCTGAAAAAATTTTCAAAATGGCGGATTCAAGATGACCGCCATACAAACTTTATCGGTGTCCATTTCGCAAAGTATAAACGATGGAAGAATGGTTTCTTGACAAGAGCTGATCAGGACTCGAAGGTCTATTCGATAAATAGAAAAAAAGTTCAAAATGGCGGAATTTATATTTCCATAGAAAATGTATGGGGAATGTTGAAGAGACTAACAGTTGGTAATTATGCAAGGTTGTGATGCGGTTTTTCGGAGAGTTACTAGAGAAAAATATGGAGAGAGCTGATGATTGAAGATTTCGGAGACGGGTGAAGAGCACAGCCGAACCTATCGAAGATAGGTGGGGGGTGCTCGACCAAATGTAACTCGAAACGTCATCCAATTGGCAGTTAGCTGAAAAAAAATCAAAATGGCGGATTCAAGATGGCCGCCATACAAATTTCGTGTTATTCTATCTCGGAAAGTATAAAAGATAAGATAGTGGTTTCTTAGCAAGAGGTGATCAGGATCTCAAGTTCTACGGGATGCATAGAAAATAATTCACTGTGGCGGAATTTATCTTTCCATGGAAAATGTACATACTATGAGAAGAGACAATGATCTAGGATTTGGATGATGATTGAGGAGCACTGTCATGGTTTTAAAAGAATACGCTGAACCTCATCCGATGAGGTACAGCGTATTTTTTTCTTCGAACTGCCCGTAACTATTTTTAAAACCATGACAGTGCTCCTTGGTAATTTATTCAGCGCACTGCCAATTGGATTCCAATGGGCGATGGAGATGACGGCGATACCTTTATGGGCGGGAAGACTGCACGCGGGCCACATGTGGCCCGCGCACACACGCGCCCTACTAGTTACTATATATATAGCTACTCGTGCTGATTCACTCACTGATTGATCACCTCTCCTGAACAATTTTGTATGAAAAATTTTTTTTTCAATGACCATTTCGTATTTTGGGGGAAAATTCATTCGGAGGAAAAATACGGAGAGAGCTGATGATTGAGGATTTCGGAGACGGATGAAGAGCACAGCCAAGAGTATTGGAGATAGGTGGGGGGTGCTCGACCAAATGTCACTCGGAACGTCATGCAATTGGCAGTTAGTTGAAAAAAAATTCAAAATGGCGGATTCAAGATGGCCGCCATACAAACTTCATCGGTGTCCATCTCGAAAAGTATAAAAGATGGAAGAACGGTTTCTTGACAAGAAGTGATCAGGACCCCATGGTCTATTCGATGGATAGAAAAAAAAATCAAAATGGCGGAATTTATTTTTACATAGAAAATGTATGAGGAATATTGAAGAGACCACGAGTTGTAAAACATGAAGTGCTTTGATGCGGTTTGTTGGAAGACTACCAGAGAAAAATATGGAATGAGGTGATGATTGAGGATTTTAAAGACAGTCAAGGAGCATGGGCAAGGTATTATATTTAGGTGGGGACTGCTGAAACAAAAAATACTCGGAACTTCAGGCAATTGGCAGTGAGCTGAAAAAAAAACAAAATGGCGGATTCAAGATGGCCGCCATACAAATTTCGTGTTGTTCTATCTCGGAAAGTATAAAAGATAAGAGAGTGGTTTCTTAGCAAGAGGTGATCAGGATCTCAATTTCTACGGGATGCATGGAAAATAATTCACTGTGGCGGAATTTATCTCTCCATGGAAAATGTACATACTATGGGAAGAGACAATGATCTAGGATTTGTATGATGATTGAGGGGCACTGTCATGGTTTTAAAGATAGTTAAGGGCTGTTCGAACAAAAAATACGCTGAACCTCATCCGATGAGGTTCAGCGTATTTTTTTCTTCGAACTGCCCGTAACTATCTTTAAAACCATGACAGTGCTCCTCGGTAATTTATTCAGCTCACTGCCAATCGGATTCCAATGGGCGATGGAGATGACGGCGATACCTTTATGGGCGGAAAGACTGCACGTGCGCGCGTGTGCGCGGGCCACATGTGGCCCGCGCACACACGCGCCCTACTAGTACAACAATATGATTCTTGTATTTAAAATTAAATCTTTTTAAGACTCTCTCCTATCTTAACGTATGTACGCAGAGCGACTGAAAAATCCAGGCTGACCTTATCTGTGGGGAACAAAGTATAGCAATACATAGATATCACCACTTATAAAATATCCCCGAATAGGGTCCAAGTCATAAGTTCCCGCGTCTTTGGAAATATTATTATTAATCTAGCTACATTAGCTTTTGATTTTTGTCCTTCTCACTCTTATTAATAGGTTGGTACCTACGACTTGCAGCGTTGCGTTTTTGGATATTATTAATACCGATACATCAAAACAAAAATTACAATAAAACATCCATTGTAGTTTCTGATAAAAATTAGAAAAATTTAGATTTTGGAGCAACTTTTTGGAGAAATTTCTATCGAGAAAATTTTATCTAAACATGTTTCTGCTTCACAGCGATTATAGACGTTTATATTTTAAAGAATTTTTTTTTTTTATTTTTTAAACTGCAGGTCACTAAAAATAGCTTAAACTACTTCGTTAAGTTGTAAATCCAGTAAAAAAGATTCCTTTAAAAAATGTTATTAAGACGGTTGCTCCAAAAAACTTACTCGGACAAGTATCTGTTATGCATGGCGCTTTAAAATACGTGAGTATAATTTTAAAGCATCGATTTGAAGGTAATAATAAATCTATAACTAGCGGTTGAAATATTATGATGTTGGAGCAGTAACTAATTTTTAATATCATTATTACTTTTATAAATAAATAAATAATAAATAAATAAATGTTTATTTCAGACGTTTCCATCCATATGTTGTTATAGCTTGTACCACGAATCTTCTACGGTTGCATTATGATTTTACTAGAAAACGCTTATTCAATCCGCATGCACTCTTCCATTTTGTAGCTGTACGGTTAGCAAAATAAAACGGATAAAATTTATTAAAAATCAAAACCAAAAAGTAAATATTCTTTTAATTATTTATTTTGTTATTTTTGCGTGAAAGTGAAAAGCAAATTCTTAAAAAAAATCCTTAAAAAAGTGCGTGAAGATTTAAAATTTTCACTTAGCCAGTCGTGCCGTGATGGGTTTTAAGTCAGATATTTGGGCCCGTCCGGTGCCAGCGATGATCGAGTGATGACGACGAACAGCGATGGTTTGTTCTTGATGATTGAACCATTTTTTGGTTCCCATTTATTTGTTGACGGTACTCGTCCAGTCCAGTACAGTGCATGCGGTTTTCGCGATATCGGCAAGACAACCGTAGTCGGCCTGAGGGGTTAGTACATGTTTTTGTACGAATTTCGAGTCGACCCGCATCGAACAAACGAATCGAATTCCTCCATACATTTACAGCCTACGCCATCTATTGTCAGCCGCATGTCAGCAACTCTCCATAGATGATGATGATGATGATGATGATGATAGAAATCACATTTTAAAATGATAAAGATAACAAAATATGCATCTTGAATTTCAATCAGTAATTATTATCCTATTTGATAGGATAATAGGATTTTAGGATATAAGTACACAAGAGTAGTTATCGTTAACTCTTGAACTATAAAATGTGATTACGCCTATAATTTAATATTATCTAATTAGTAATTATTGTACTGATTTGGATCAAATTCTGTTAATTTACAGTCATATCACCGGCGAGTCCTTTGTCCATGCTGCCAGTACTCTCTCGAGATACAAAGCCTAATATAATTAATTGCCTATATCAGTGGTTCCCAAACTTATTTTGTCTACTGCCCACTTTGAGAATAAATATTTTTTTAGCGCCCCCATTTTTTCACCTATTTAAAAACCACTATAACTTCAAATTGAATTAATTAATTATTGTGACCTATATATGTATATTAACGGAGAATTCTAAACGAAACTTTTACTATAACCCGCAACTTGAAACCTGAGCGCAGTAGGTAACATACAACGGCGCTTAAGGTCTCAAGTTAACTCTTACGGGCTCCACCTGCCAATAAGAATGATTATTGAAACGCAACTTTATAGTATTAAAACAGAGTATCTTTTATTAAAAATATAACTAAAATAATCAATCCTTATATAAAAACTAATGTGAAGGATGAATCTGATGCTGTTTAATAAGTTTGTTGATATCAGGTTCCAATTTACTCAAGAACAGTCGCAAGTCGCCACGTTCGGTAACAAGCAAACGATTTCGCTTTTTAGTAAGTAATGTTGTCACAGCACTAAATCCACGTTCACACAAATATGACGATGGGAATGCTATCAAGAATCGTTGAACGATTGACCACAATCCAGGGTACAATTGCGGGATCGGTTTTTGTAGCCAAAATTCTTGGTAACCATTTTTGAACTTGATTTTTATTTCCTCGTTTGTTGTCAATTCTATAAGTTCTTCTTCCAGCTGAGGTGACATTGCTGTGTTGACATTTGAAAACGGATCCAACACCCAGTCTGGTATTTCCAAGTTCAAAATGTCCTGGTATCGTTCGGTGAAGTCAATGTGGAGGTTTTCCAAATGTTGGCAGTAGGCAAACAATTCGTCGTTACTGCATGATACTGATAAATTTGGAAAATTGTGAAACTCACGTCTGCCCAGATTCTTTTTGTGTAGAAGCAGTTTGGCTGCGAAAGCAGCAACGACGTTTTTTGTTTTAATTAAATTTAGTTTATCGCCTTGCATTTGGAGATTCATGTCGTTGAATAATTTATACAGGTCTGTCATGTAAGCTATATCATTTTTTGATGTTATGAGCTTGTCGTGCAATTCTGTATCTTTAGTTTCCAAGAACTCTATAACAGAGTCAAACAGGTTGTAAAATCGAGTCAGACAATTGCCTCTTGATAGCCAACGAACTTCAGTATGATACAACAAACGGTTGAAATCCTCGTCATTAGTAACACAAAGCTGATGAAATAATCTATCATTCAAAGAGCTGTTGCGGATTTTATTGACTGCTTTGATGACATATTGCAGTGATTGAAATAGTTTTTCACTTAAGTTTCTAGCAACTAAATGTTGTCTATGAATAACGCAATGTACACCAAGGACATCTGGAATTTTATTTTTTAAGTACGCTATGAAGCCTTTATGGCACCCTGTCATAGCCGGAGCGCCATCCGTAGCAACTGAAATAATATTTTTCAAAGGAATCTCTTTCTCATCGCAAAACTTTTCCAATGTATTGAATATGGTTTCACCTTTTGTATCGGTCTCTAAATTTCTAGCAAATAATAGTTCTTCACATATTTTCTCATCTTTAATAAACCTCACGTAAGACAACAACAATGCTTCATTAGTTGGTAAAGTGGACTCATCGAGCTGAATTGAGAATTGACTTGTCCTCAGGTGATCGCACAATGATTCTTCAATGTTTTCAGCCATTTCATCAATTCGTCTTTGCACAGAATTATTACTCAAAGGAATTTTTCGGATAATATCTGCGGCCGGTTTATGAAGCACAGTAGTTATTACTTCATTTATTGCTGGCAATATTAACTCTTCTCCGATGTTATGTGGTTTGCCTTTTTGAGCAATTAACAAAGAGATATTGTACGAAGCTCGAAGTCCGTCGTCATCTTGCTTAGCAGCCGCCGAAAATAGTTTTGCTACACTTGGCTGTGTATTATGCTTCTTCTCTAGGTCTTGAAAATATGCTACATTCTTGTCTTTCTTATCTGGATGCATTTTATTCAAATGATCTTGCAGCCTTGAAGGCTTCATTGCTTCATTCGAAAATGTTTTTAGACATAGAAGACACAAAGGCGACGATGGGTTTGTGGGATTTTCAATAAATCCGAATTTAATATATTCCGCACAGTATTGCCGTCTCTTCTTTTTTACTTCCGACATTGTTTTGCAATGAGAAATACGTTCAACTTCGCGAGTAGTGTAGAGGAGGTGTAAGTAGTGCTCATCTATTACGCGCGAGACCACAAATGAAAATAAAATAAATATTACATTGTTTATATAGAAATGCTTAAGCAGCACGCACCGACAGGAATAAAACAAACATGCATAAACTCGTTAATCTCATTCGACGCTCAATCGTACTCAACAAGTCCGAACAAGTATTCAATGAATCATCCGACTGCTACAGGAATGCACAATTCGGGTTATTTAACAAAAACTTGTTAAAACATGATAGATATCTACGAGTACTAATAACTATTAAAATGCGAAAGTGTGTCTGTTGCCTTTTTATTTGTGTCTACTTTCATTACGAAACGGAGCGACCGATTGACATGATGATTCATTTTTTCTATATTCAATAAAATATGACAGATATATGAACTACGCGGAGAGAAATATAGAATCGAGTTTGAGCAATCTTTTAATTCATATTAGTTGATGTTCACAAGTTGTTGTTGAGAGTCGAGAGCTCTTGCAGTTAAGAGGTTGTTTAAGAGGCCTACTAGCTAAATAAAATTACAAATCACCCCCCCGCCTCGACACAACGCCCCCATTTTCTTTCTGGGTCTCTTACCGCCCCCCTTGAGACCTGCAGCGCCCACAAGGGGGCGTTATCGCCCACTTTGGGAAAGACTGGCCTATATTAATATGTGGTGGACGCCGAGTTCGTGATTTCGCTCAGCTCAGCACCTCGTGGACCTGCTTTTTGGCTCACGTGACTCACTAAACTCTCTGTTTTAATAAAAGCTTGTAATAATTAAAAGCCCTACTACAAAAAGTTCAACTTATAAAGTTACAAACGATGCACCATAACCCTGAAACAATTTAATTTAAACATCTCGACAGGTTATTTTTTTCTTATTATTCAGCGCTAAAAATTCTCAATTTTTTTTTCAAAAAACCTATCTAAGGACTCTTTGAGTCTTGGAGTCTTTACTTTAACTGTCATAATCCATCCAGCCATTTGGGAGATACCTGGTACAGTTAATAAAGGAATTTAGTACTAATAATATAAACAAATAAATATACAAGATACGCGCGAAAAACAGAACCTTTTCTTGGCAGTCGGGTAAAAATGGGGCTCAATTTTAAACATCCTTCCTAAGTGGACGTGGAGTTCGCAGCTGTGGTTAGAGCCTTGCTTTGATAGATCACTCAAAATCCTAAGATCAAAGAAAGGAAAAAATATTTTTAAGTAAAAAACCTGTAATTAGTTACTCTGTACAGCGTGCCGTCTGTGGATTGTTTTATTTTAAGAATTAATGTAAAATCCACTAGTAAACTCAATAAATAAATAAAAAGTAACACACTTGTAAACAATAAATTAATACAGGATATTCGCACCAGCCTTTGTCCGAGTTAATTTGATTGAAATCGATTGTAAAACGATTACTGGATATTGTTTGAAATTCGGGCTATAATTTCCAACTAAGCTACCCCTACCGTTGATACAAGAATATGGAGATCGGTGCCACTTCAGTTGTGCTTAATCTTCACTTTTTCACTTCCTAAGCTAAACTAATTTGATGCGTCTAAAAATAGTGCTATCCTTTTTAAATTCTAAAAAGGGTATTTTTAGACGCGTCATTTTAGTTTAGAGATTTTGATCATCATGACAAATAATTACGTGCATAGACAAGGTAGATTTTTTCTATAAAGATTTGAAGAATCTAATTTCTACTGACGTACAGACAAATGAACACATTTTTTATATACAGTACTAGCAGAAACCCGCAGCTTCGCCCGCGCAAATTTTAGTTTTCCCTACACACGGGAACCATCTATTTTCCGGAATAAAAAGTAGCCTTTGTACTAATTTGGGACGAAATCTGTCTTCATTCCAATTTTCAGCCAAAAAAATTCAGCAGTTGCGCCGTAAAGGAGTAGGTATATCTCCCGCATAAATATTTGTTTTCACTATTTCCGCAGTAATTGTGGATTCCCAGTACCATATCTATTAATCTAGGATATAATCTATCTCCATTTCAAATTTCAGGCAAATCTGTTCAGTAATTACGGCGTGAAGGAATGTTTTCCCGCGTGGATATCTATTTTTCACTATTATCAAAGAAACCATGGATTTTCCCGGGATAAAAAGTAGTAAATGTGTAATGAAATGAGTGACATTTCATTCATTTGAATTTGCCGCGCTTCGCGTACCTATGATATAGTGATTGGTGATCTGTGTCGATGATTCAATGGCGTGGGACGTGCAGATTGTTTTGTGCATTTTATTGTTATAAAAACTAATAGAAAGAATGTGATTGAGGACTCGATATTTAGTGAACTTTAAATGTCGTTTCTTTGTACTTTCAGGTGAGATAGAAGTGTAATTGTCGTAACTTGATAATAACTTTTGTAAAGACTTGTTAATAAAACAAAACTTTGTACTTTCAGAGAAACAATTTGTTGTTTATTTTTGGAAATCCTCAATGTCTTACAAAACGACATTTTTGTGAACTAAGAAAATATGGACCGGCTTCAGTTTGAGTTTACGATGATAGCCTCAAATGATGGCAAATCAAATGTATTAGCTATAACCTCAATATCTACTGAAGAAGGAAAATGTTATGTTTTACCCGAGGAACTGAAGCCGGTGAGTCATCATACATATATTGTTAAAACGAACACTTTCACAAAAGTAAAAAATAGCATTAAAAAAAGACACCAGAGTAGAAAAGTATGGATAAAGTTGGATGAAAATCTAAAGAAGACATATGTAGATGAGGAAGGTAATATGCAATTTTTAGATCAATATTTAGATGAAGTGAGCACAACACAAGCAAAGGACAAAAATGACACTTTGCAACAAATCTTGGAACAATTAATAGAAACTACAACTAAGAAAGAAAGTCAACATAACTTAAAACATATCTCAGAAAAATTTATTATTGAAAAATTCACAAGCAAAAATCCTAATGCGATGCAATGGATAGAAATTTTTGAAAAAGAGTGTGCGCGCTTTAATATAACAAAAGATGAGACAAAAATAGATATTTTGAGGTTATTTTTAGATAAACCTTGTTTGGATTGGTATAGCTCGATGATCATAAAACTAACAATAAATTCTGAATGGAGTGAATGGAAAGACAAGTTTTTAGAAACTTTTAAAAACCAAGGATGGGACAGTGTATATGTAGAAAATGGAAATAGACTGAATAGAAAGAAATTAGACGAATTAAAAATAGGCCCTTTCAAAATAATAGAGAAAATATCGAATTCCATTTATAGGATTGATACAGGCAACAGAAAAACAGAATCAACATTATTTCATATAACAAAATTGCAACCTGTCATAACAGAGGCTGAAGAAGATGAAGGAGATGATAATGAATATGAAGATGACTTATAAGTACATTGTACAGATATATTGCTTAGAATTTTCGCTCTTAGGGGGGGAGATGTAATGAAATGAGTGACATTTCATTCATTTGAATTTGCCGCGCTTCGCGTACCTATGATATAGTGATTGGTGATCTGTGTCGATGATTCAATGGCGTGGGACGTGCAGATTGTTTTGTGCATTTTATTGTTATAAAAACTAATAGAAAGAATGTGATTGAGGACTCGATATTTAGTGAACTTTAAATGTCGTTTCTTTGTACTTTCAGGTGAGATAGAAGTGTAATTGTCGTAACTTGATAATAACTTTTGTAAAGACTTGTTAATAAAACAAATGTCTTACAAATGTATTAATCCAGGATATAATCTATATCTTCCAAATTTCAGCTAAATTAATTCAGTAATTATGGCATGAAGGAATATTTTTGCCTCGTGAATATCAGCTTTTCACTCGTATTATATCAACCATGGAATTTTCCGGGATGAATGGTAGCCTATGTAATAATCCGGGATAAAATCTATCTCCTTACCGAATTTTAGTCATTTCAGTTCAGTAATTACAGCGTAAAGTAATACTTTTCGCGCGTGAACATCAATTTTTCAGTTTTCCCGCGGAAACCATGGATTTTTCTGGGATGAAAAGTAGCCTTCGTATTAATCCAGGATATAATCTATATCTTCCAAATTTTAGCTAAATTAATTCAGTAATTATGGCATGAAGGAATATTTTTGCCTCGTGAATATCAGCTTTTCACTCGGATTATATCAACCATGGAATTTTCCGGGATGAATAGTAGCCTATGTAATAATCCGGGATAAAATCTATCTCCTTACCGAATTTTAGTCATTTCAGTTCAGTAATTACAGCGTAAAGTAATACTTTTCGCGCGTGAACATCAATTTTTCAGTTTTCCCGCGGAAACCATGGATTTTTCTGGGATGAAAAGTAGCCTTCGTATTAATCCAGGATATAATCTATCTTCATTGCGAATTTCAGCCATATCAGTTCAGTAAATACGGCGTGAAGTAGTATTTTTCGCGTATGAATATCTGTTTTTCTTTTTTCCTGCAAAAACCATGGATTTTTCCGGGATAAAAAGTAGCCTATTTATTAACCCAGGATATAATCTATCTTCATTCCAAATTACAGCCAAATCGGTTGTGCACTTGCGGCATGAAGATTTTTTTCCGCCTGAATTTCGGTTTTTTTACTAATCCCACGGGAACTATGAATTTTTTCGGGACGAAAAGTAGCCTCCGTATTAATTTAGGATAAAATCTAAGTTTGTTTCAAATTTCAGCCATATCAGTTTAGTAATTACGGCGTGAAGAAGTATTTTTCTCGCGAGAATATCGGTTTTTCACTTTTCCTGCAAAAACCATGGATTCTTCTGGGATAAAAAGTACCCTATTTATTAACCCAGGATATAATCTATCTCAATTCCAAATTCCAGCCAAATCGGTTGTGCACTTGCGGCATGAATATTTTTTTTCCGCGTGAATTTTGGTTTTTTACTAATCCCACGGGAACCATGATTTTTTTCGGGACGAAAAGTAGCCTTCGTATTAATCCAGGATAAAGTCTATCTCTTTTTCAAATTTCAGCCATATCAGTTCAGTAATTACGGCGGGAAGTAGTATTTTTCCCGCGTGAATATCGGTTTTTCCCTTCTCCTGCAAAACCCATGGATTTTTCCGGGATGAAAAGTACCCTATTTATTAACCCAGGATATAATCTATCTCCATTCCAAATTTCATCCAAATCGGTTGTGTACTTGCGGCGTGAGATTTTTTTTCCGCGTGAATTTCGGTTTTTAACTTATCCCACGGGAACCATGAATTTTTTCGGGATGAAAAATAGCCTATATGGTAATGCAAGATATAATATACCTCCATTCCAAATTTTAGCCAAATCGGTTCAGTAGTTGCGGCGTGAAGACGTATTTTAACTTGATAAAATCCAAACTTCGGACCCCCGGTTCACCCCCTTAGAGGGTGAATTTTGAAAAATCCTTTCTTAGTGCACCCCTAGACCTTACAAGGAACATGTGTGCCAAATTTGGAGTCTCTAGACCCAGCGGTTTGGGCTGTGCGTTGATATGTCAGTGAGTCAGTCAGTCAGTCAGTCAGTCAGTTTCTTCTTTTATATATATAGACAAGTTAGTACTGCAATCTCATCTGATGTTAAGTGACAATAAAGAGGAAGATGTTATCGTACTAACTCGGAACGGTTGTTACACAGCATCGCACAAGCTGTTTATACAGATCGTAAATTATCGATTCTATCCTTAGATCCATTGATCGATCACTATTCGTGGTATTCATGAGTTGATGACTAGATTTAGTTTTCCGGAAGGCCTAACTTTAATTGTCTTGTAACATTCATGTTAATTTCAATACAAATGGTAAGGGATCAGCACTGTGTTTAAGTCGGGAGTGACGAAAATTAGCTTTGAATTCATAGCGAAGCTATTGTGGGCGGGTTATTTTCGTAACCCCACAATGCCTAAACAGACTGGCACCTCTTTCAGGAAATTGGGGATTCCGGGAGCGCTATTGGCTCGAAATCAACTGGTAAAGCGGCAGCGACTCGCGAAAGCTATAAGCTAACTACTTAATTAATTGCTTCTGAAACAACTATACTAGATAAAGAACTAATTGGATAAGAACCATAGGCAAATTATTTTAATATTTAGGACCCGGTGTGACTCTAAATGACACCCGTTCACACACAAATGAATTTCTAAGGCCTACAACAACTCCATCGTTCGTTCGTTTCAGCCGACGGACGTCCACTGCTGGACAAAGGCCTCCTGCAATGATTTCCAGCCCGCACGGTCCTGCGCTAACTGTATCCAGCGCTTTCCTGCGACTCTTTTAATGTCGTCAGTCCATCTGGTCGGAGGCCTGCCAACACTGCGCTTACCCGTGCGGGGTCGCCATTCCAGTATTTTGGGTCCCCAACGTCCGTCGGTCCTACGAGCTATGTGTCCCGCCCATTGCCACTTCAGCTTCGCGATACGTTGAGCTATGTCGGTGACTCTGGTTCGTCTACGGATCTCCTCATTTCTGATTTGATCCTGCAGAGAAACTCCGAGCATAGCTCTCTCCATCGCCCGCTGAGTGACTCTGAGCCTTCACTCCATAGTTCCTAAGAATTTTATTAAGGTGTGGGACACCCTTGCAACTTCAGTGTCTTATAGCTTCAAGAGAAGAGTGAATAGGTGAAAAGAAGAGTGAAGAGTCTCTACTTATTTGGTCACTTAAAGATCAAAATTGACTTTGGATATTTAATGATTTTTCTCCTGTAAAAACTATATTTTTTTAAATTTTATAATACAATATGTTAGTAATGAAAATGTATGAAATAAAAAGTGCATTTTTATTAAAAAGTCTTAAGAAAAAATAGAAAAATGGTGCTAACATTGTGAACAATGCATTTCTCGCCTCGGGCTCTCGTCTCTCGTCTGGCCTTAGAGGGCTCTTATAGGGCATACTAGGGCAATGTACTGTCAAGGGCCTTTGGTCTGCGGAATAGCCCTGAAAATATTGTATAGGAGACTAAAAGTGAATAAAAAATCATTTCTAAAGCGCGAAGTGTCTAACTAGAAAATTCCATCGGAAAATTAAAAGACAGTGAAATATGTACCTACCAAGATGCACTTTATATACTTTTACAATCTACAAATTAACTAAAAAAAAGTGAAAAATCTCATGAAAATACAAATTCTTCTAATCTCAAATAGTTATACTATTTACGAGTTCGTAAAGACTCAAAATTCCTGTGGGGAAAACGAACAACCTTGTCCGTTCTAAGCTGTCAAGAAGTTTGGTTTTTCCTGTACATAGCAGAATACGGTCTATAATAGTGCCTACCAAGTACCAATATATAAAGTTGTTGTGTGGATATACGTGGGTGAGGCAAACAAACCGATTTGTCTAGATATTTGACGACCTCCCTGGCGCAGTAGCGCGCTCGGATACGAGTGGGAGGTCGCGGATTCGATTTCCGCCATGGGCCAATTTGGAATTTTATAATTTCTAATTTGGCTCAGGTCCGGTCTGGTGGAAGGCTTCAGCCGTTACCACCCTACCAAAAAAGACGCACCGCCAAGCGATTTAGCGTTCCGGTGCGATGCTGTGTAGAAACCGTTAGGGATGAGTTTACTTACCTTCCAAGTTAGTACGATACCATCTTCGGCTGCACCATCAGGTGAGATCGCAGTCAATTACTAACTTGTAAAGTGTAAAAAAATATATGCAACCGGGAACCAACCTGGGTACATGGTGCTGGATGGGTGCTTGGTCGTTGGGTGCAGGGTGCAGGGGCTGGATGCTGAGTGCTGGGTGGGTGCTTGGTCTGTGGGTGCACGGTGCAGGGGTGGGTGCTGGGTGCGCTTACATGACTAATGTGAGAGAGAATAATAAATCTCGTGCCACGCCGTCACGGCGACGTCGACGAATATTGATGAGCCTGTACCGACAGCAGCACAAATAAACTTCTTGTTGTTACGTAAAGAAATAACGTTTACTCTTTTTTAAACATATTGCATGGTTGGAGGAGGTTGAGGAAAAAGAAAGTATGTTTACGTGGTATTTAATTAGTGTTTATCTATTTGGAAAATCAAGCGAACTAAACTTAAATAACTTGTAATGTTTACTATGATAGCAAATATGTAATACCTATAGTGAAACCAGGTTTCGAGATTCTTAAATTTGGCTCTCTCTTAATAATTAATTAGTACACAAAACCTGTCTAAAAACTACACGTCTCTTCTGTGATGCAGGCTAAGAAGTGGGACTCTAGACCACGCTCGTTACTTCATGCAAATTTATTTTAAAAGTTACAAACAGATTAAAAACTTTGAGTGGGTAGTCCCTTGCACATCGTCAACTTACATCTATACTTCCAAATAGGCTAGGAAATTGCAAGATAAACGAAAGATTTTTCTTGGTATATTTTTTGCCCAAGTATTTTTTTAATCCCGTGAGAACACCCGACATTATGGGATAAAAAGTGGCCTATGTATCCAGGAAATCTATTTTCAATTCAAATTTCAGCCAAAGAGGTTCAGTAGTTTTGCCGTGAAAGTGTAAAAAAAACTATACATACAAGCACATACAAAATTTTGTCTTTATAATATTTTTTGCTGACTGTACATCATGGGCGGGCGGGTATTCGGCAGACTTTTCCGCGCGACACTGATTAGTGCGACTCGATACCCCACATCCTGTTACCTGTTCGCGCGACGTGATCCAGAGATGCCGGTAATTGACTACAAAATGTGGTATATATATACCCCATATTTGGTAAAGTGTACTAATTAAATACCTTTTGACGACCTCCGTGGCGCAGGGGACGCACGCTCGGATTCGAGTCGGGAGGTTGCGGGTTCGATTCCCGCCACGGGCCACTTTGGAATTTTATAATTTCTAAATTGGCTCAGGTCTGGTGTGGTGGGAGGCTTTGGCCGTGGCTAGTTACCACCATACCAGCAAAGACGTACCGCCAAGCGATTTAGCGTTCCGGTGCGATGCTGTGTAGAAGTGTAGAAACCGTTAGGGTGACATAACTTACCCCTTCCAAGTTAGTACGCTAAGCTATCTTCGGCTGCATCATCACTTACCATCAGGTGAGATCGCAGTCAAGTACTAACTTGTATAGCGTAAAAAAAACCTTGTATTCAATCTAATAACGATCCGCGCCGTTCATCAAAGTGCCTTTTCATCTGCAATGTGAGTTTCTGAATAAAGAAGGTAGAAAAGGAGTTGTTCTTTCTTATATATCGGTAAAAACGGTATAGCGATGAATAACCTAGAATAACAAAGTCCTTTTAATCTAATGTGAATTACAGCAAACCAATCCTTCCCAATCAATGACGTATCCTCACCCACGACTAGACTAGAGCAGAAGACCAATCAAGGCAGACCAAGAATTCCAACGGCTTCAATCATATATTATCTACGATCGTGATAGAAACCTATAAACAGCTTAGTCCGCGTTGCTTTAGAACAAAATTGGGTATGACAGATAGATAGATATAGACGATTGATATATTGATCAAGTGACTTATCGAAGACAACAGTCATCATTATTGAATTTCGTACCATCTCGTTATGAAAGGTGCGATCGACAAGTTTCTTTATGGCGATCGTGAATAAGTTATTTGTGGTAAAGGCTGCAGACGGCCTAAATCAGAATTACAATATTTGACCTCGAGTAACTCTGCAAAATCTGCAAAATAGCCTTACTAATATTACTAAATTTTTTATCAACATAATAGCCTAGGATCCCGCTATAACGTTAACGACCTTCACCGAGCTGCTTATTGGATGAAAACTATTTTATATCCAATTAAATATGTCAATAAATATATCGCAAGTGGGTTGCCTAAAAAATTTCAGTCCAGGGTATGATTAATTAAGATTTAAAAAAAAAACCATTGTAACATGGACTCCTATTTGTTACAGTTTAGTTGACATCGTAGTTCAAATTAGATTGGATGTTATAAATAGTGCTTTTTGCCAGAAATACTTTCCTGGCTGAGGAAAGTATTTCTGTTCTATATTTTTTGGCAAAAGAAAGTTAACGGATAATAAAATCGTAGGTTTTATGCACAATTATGCACAATTGTAATTTGCGACCTGAATCGCTCATCCAATCTAATTTGAACTAAGATGTCAACGGAACTCTAACAAATAGGAGTTCATGTTACAATGGATTTTTTTAAATTCTTAATTAATCATATCCTGGACTGAAATTTTTTAGGCAACCCACTTGCGATATATTTATTGACATATTTAATTGGATATAAAATAGTTTTCATCCAATAAGCAGCTCGGTGAAGGTCGTTGTATAGCGGGATCCTAGACCATAATCAAGCAGAAAATATGATGTAGCTGCCTGTTCTTATGAGATCCTATAATAAAGACAAACCCAACAATTTAAAATATAATATCTATAGTACTGCCTACTTTAATTGGGCTTCCAAAAGCCAAATGGGTCGTTAGCACGACAACCTCGAGGCATTCTGCAGACTTACTAGTTGTCATACTTAGTTCCCAACTCCAAATGAAATGCATTTTAAATCCAGGCGTCTCGCAAAACAAACTGCAAGTTTTCACTTTAATGAACCGTATTTGTATTCTGTGTTACTCTGAAAGCAAGTGAAAATTGTATGTAAAACGCGGCGTTGGTAAAGGTCACCGTCGATTTGGCGGTTATTTGTACTTTTTTGCTGCTTTTCTTCTGGTCTTCAAAATGGTTAAACCGGTTTTGAAATTTCGTGCCAAAGTATATGTAAAGGTCAATATTAGATTTAGAAGTTTTTTAAATGGATAGGGGTTATGTTATTTGTAATGGATAGGGGTCATGTTATTTTGTGTAAGTAACATTTTTAATGTAGTTTTGTGCTGAAATATTATTTCTTTCAACTTTGGTTGCAGCTCTTGTCAAGGTTTTAAAATGGCTGAAATGGTTTAGAAATGATAAAAGTGAATGGTACAAATTGTTACAAGATGGTTGGGATGGGAAGTTCATACTTTACTACTCCTTCTGCATGTTCATTCTTCACATTTATCCCTAATGTCCCCAGTACGTATAGAAATACGAATCATCTATGATCTACGGTAAAATAACTCTTGTCATTTCGAATTACTGCGTCTTACATCAGATTTTCTTCGGTAGCCAGCGATATCTGCTGTTCTATTCTACAAAATGAAATAGCTGCCAGACAGCTGCCAACCCGAATATGGCATGCAAAATTGTACTCTATTACAACTGACAAATTCATAGATGCAGAGATGTACGCTTGTCGCTGTTTTGCAGAATAGCACGGCTGGTGTCGAAGAGTCAAAGGTACATCACAAATCCTATACCTGTAAACGAGCAATTCTTGTATATATATTTCTATATAATCTGGATCTCGGAAACGGCTCGAACGATTTTCATGAAATTTAGTATACAGGGTGTTTTGGGGGCGATAAAGATATATGGATAAAAGTTACTAACGTAAGCTCAATGATCGAGTTAGTAGGTATAGCTATATTTTCCTAAATAATTTACAATCACAGCTTATAACATTGCCCATCCCCAAGCCGAGCCTGATGTTAGGATTACAAAATTCAAAATGTAGTGCGGCAAACACAAACTTAGTGCCAAAAGGCTGCCTCCAGGTCGTTAGCTGTGACATGGCTTCCCGGAGCTTTGGCTTGTTACTGCATACTTACCGCGTGAACTATAAAATATGAAATTCGCCATTTTAATACGTGGAACACAAGTTTTCAACACTGTGCCTTGTGTGTCGCGGAAGACTCGATATTTTGTAATACGTTTCGAGTTGCGGATTTTTACTGTGTGGGGAAAATCTCGGAGTGGGTTTCGGATTTGTTATATTGGAACTCTTGTTTTAGTAAGGTGCAAATAGACTTAAACCCGGACACTCAAAGTGAAAGTAATATTGCAATGCCATATAGTTCTATACAGTGTACATACCTATTGTTTGGTAAAAAGTTACACCCCCAACGGTGTCGGGTTTGGGGGGGAAAGGGGGGGGGGGAGAGAAGTTCTGTTTTTTTCAGTTTTTCTTAAATATTTCAAAAACAATTTAGCGCAAAAGTGTCAAGGACCGAAAAAATATGTGTCATAAGTTGGATGTTTTTTTTAAATGAAATTGTAGTTCCGTGCAATTAGCTCAAATAACGACCGAATCCAGACACAATTATAGAGCTTTAAGAACAGAAACTTTTTTGTCTCTATATCAACATGCCATCTGAGTACATGCACTCTGCTACTAGGTAAGTAACACAGCAAATAACAATGAGTCTGGTCTGTATATTGTCTGTGTGTATATTGGTTTATAATATAGTAGGTAAACGTAACATAATATATCACCGGCGAGTCGAGCGAGACAAGACGGAGCGCATATCCTGGCGGTGACACTCTATGCAGCTGCCCAATTTATCGTCTCCATCAACATGTCGCCGATGTACCTACCCGCAATGTACGTGCAGCTAATAACTACTTATAATGATAGTTATATGGTCTAATGTAAGGAAAATTTGAGATAGCTGGTGCAGAAACATTACAACTTAAAACATGCCCATGCCATAGTAACTCATTGAGTGCGACCCACTATTTTGAATTGTAATACATTGCAATGTCATACGGGATATCAATTCTTATAGGTCTCGTGTTGACCATTAATTACGTCTGCGTACATTGCTCTTCAAACCGAAAAACAGCTGTTATAAAAAAAAAAAAGATTCCGACGAATTGAGAACCTCCTCCTTTTTTTGAAGTCGGTTAACTTCACGGTGGAATAACTGACACTGCGGTGGTAGGTATATGAGCAACTACCCATAAACTACCCGGATGAATTCCGCAAGAAGAATCCTACTACTACGAGTATACTTATAAATATAGCTGCAAGTAGGTATATTGTGAAACAAGTAAATAATTTAAAAAATAAAAAATACGACTGCCCTGTGGTAAGACGACTTTTACCAAAAAAAAATAGTCTATGTTACTCGGAGTGATGTAAGGATTCTAACGATACGCCATATTATGTCCAAATCTATTCTATATCTATTCAGTCGTTCAGAGTTTATGGTGGAATAAAGAAACTCACATACATACATACATGAACCCTAAAATCATTACACTCCATTTTTTGGGCAGTCGTGTAATTATTGAGTGTTTAGCTATGCGAGTTCATAATATACACAACATACAACGTGCAGCTTAAGCTTAATGCGCGAGTCCACCCAGCTTGCACTTGGCTAGTTTCTCAGTTATTATGGTATTCTGAGGTAACAAAATAGAAAATACTGATAGCTCAGTTCCTTTGCGTGTAATAGTGACTACCTTCATTAGATATAATTAATGATTTGATCCACTACACACACGTGACGGGCGGGTGCGGTAAATCAATCAGCTCATATCGCAGGCAGGTTGTGCAGTTAATTTGTCCAGTGTCGTCGCCCCGTTGTGACTCGTCACTCGATCCAACGCATATCTGTTGCACGAGCGATGAGCGATGCGTCTGTTTGATCTACGAGTACGTATATGCTGCATAGAGGTATATCCAGAGATTTGTTGTGATGCAATGTATACCTCCTCATATTCATTAAATATAGTAAACGTTAATGTAGTACTAGTTTTTATTTCTACGAATACATAAAAGAAAACAGATGTTTTGTGTATGACTACCCAACAGCTATAACTAATGATTATTTTGATCTACTAGATACACGTGACAGGCGGCGTGGTAAATCAATCGGCTCGTATCGCAGGTAGGTTGTGCGGTCAATTTGTCCGGTGTCGTCGCCCCGTTGTTACTCGTGTTAGCTACTATTTATATTTTCTTCTTTTAATTATAAAATGTATAAAATATATACATAACGGAGAGCATTAAACATGTATAAGAAATATTAATAAATTAAAAGGTGTTGTAAAAGGTTGTATAGTGACTTCCGTTTGGGCGCCGCCATCATGTTTTACTTAATAACAGATTATATTATATAAGGGCGAGTGGCGGTTACGAGGTGGTCAGTCGCTGTTCAACCATCGTGTCGATAACTGTGAGTCGAAAACCATATTTTATAAATAAATAGAAATAGATAATATAAATAAACATAATATAAATATTATAGTTTAAATATTTTTAAACACCTATAATCGTGCAAAGCTATGTAGATAATTACTGTCTCGTAACTTCGTTCGTAAATCACGTACTGATATATAATCGTGTTTTTATGTGTAATTTCGTGTTGAAAGTAATATATCTGTGAGATTGCCGAACTGTCGTCTTATTTATTTTACATCTCAGAAGTGGGATATCGGAACAGGTGTTTGCGCTTGGATATGTATTTTTCAGGATGAAAAAATGGATGGAGGCATCTCCCCGCTATTGCCTGGAGGCAGTGTTGTGGGGCTACCGCCAACAGACCGGCGCGGGCAGCGAGTCGCGTGGCGGCGCGGGCAGCGAGCTTCGTGGCGGCGCGGGCAGCGAGCCGCGTGGCGGCGCAGGCAGCGAGCCGCGTGGCGGCGCGGGCATCGAGCTTCGTAGCGGCGCGGGCAGCGAGCTTCGTGGTGGCGCGAGCAGCGAGTCGCGTGGCGGCGCGGGCAGCGAGCCGCGTGGCGGCGCGAGCAGCGAGTCGCGTGGCTGCGCGGGCAGCGAGCTTCGTGGCGGTGCAGGCAGCGAGCCGCGTGGCACTGCGAAACGCCGCCGCAGCGGGACGCGTCACGGCGCGCGTCGCCGGCGCAGCAGCAGGACGCGTGACAGCGCGCGTCACCGCAGAAGCGGAGCGCGTGACAGCGCGCGTCACCGGAGAAGTGGAGCACGTGACAGCGCGCGTCACCGGAGAAGCGGAGCGCGTGACAGCGCGCGTCACCGGAGAAGCGGAGCGCGTGACAGCGCGCGTCACCGGAGAAGCGGAGCCCGTGACAGCGCGTGACAGCGCGCGTCACCGGAGAAGCGGAGCGCGTGACAGCGCGCGTCACCGGAGAAGCGGAGCGCGTGACAGCGCGCGTCACCGGAGAAGCAGAGCGCGTAACAGCGCACGTCGCCGGCGTAGTGGGACGCGTGGCCGCTCGCATCGCTGGCGCAGTCCAACGTGTGATTGTACGCGCCGCCAGTGCAGCGAGTCGCGTGACGGTACGCGTAGCCAGGGCAGTGGCACGCGTGACAGCACGCATCACCGTCGCACCAGTTCGCGTGATTGCGCGCGACACCGGCGCAGCGAGTCGCGTGTCAGCAGGGCGCATGGCAACGGCCATCAACTGCTTGAGCGGCGTTCACGCAGCCCCCTGCACCACGCAGTCAAGACTGCCTCTCAGGAAACTACAGGTAACATCTCTGTGCTCAACATTGAGGATGGAGATGGTTTGAACTTAAAACTTAAAGATAGTGCAAGTTTTAATGATGTATCTAGCGGTACTCTTAAATCGTTAATACAAGCTCTTAAATTCATTAAACATGATTCAGATAAAATCAATTCCGTACATAACGCTATTCCCGAACTTGGCCCAGGTTGAAAAATCCGTTAACAGTATTTGACTCTCACACTAGTGATAAATATTTTAAACCCGCACTGATAAACAATGTTCCAGTAGAATTATTTGTAGACGTAAGTGAATGCATGATTAAAGTATCTCATTTTTCTAAGCTTGGTATGAACAACGAAATTACATACGACAATTTACCTGTCCTTAAGGGGTTTGGTAATTCCGTAGTTAACGCGGAATTGCCAAAGGGTGAATGCTTATGTTGATGTTTATGGAGTCGGGGCACACACAGAACTACTCATTGTCCCTGATAATATTATGCAAATCCCATTGATGATAAGTCAAACTTTTACCGAACAATCACATGTTTTAATACAATAGTAGGTACATTATGGTACAAGTGAGTAAAGTTGGTGGTTGCCACTGAGGCGCCATTGAGAGAGAGAAAATAATACTTAAAAATATTTTTTATTTAGTGGGTAGATAAAAAGTTTATTTAGAGAAACAATATACCTATAATCTTTTAACTAACCTTAGTAGCCAAATATTGGCTATCTGGAGCATCTTTTATAAATTTTTCAATATCGTCATATGATAAAAAACCCGTGATTTCTTGCTTCTAAATACATCGGATAGTCTCTTTAGATAAGTTGACAAATTATAGTATTTTATTAAGTCCACTCCATTCACTCATACTTTTTAACATTGAGTATGTACACCTAGCTTATTTATTTATTTATTTATTATCAATTCAAATACAATTAATAAAAACTTAGTATCTGAAAAAAAAAAAACACAAAAAAACCACCGAGGTTTGTCCTCAGTGTCTAAGTTTGCAACGATCAGGTAACTAATTAAATATATATATAGAGGTAAAAAGGATTAGATACTCATTTGAATTATAATCATATAATCAACTATAAAAATACAAAGACTTAGTCATCTAACATTTCTAAAAAAAATGCTCTTTTAATTTAAACTTGATGTTTTTAATATCAATTTTTCTAATCAGCGTTGTAACTTGGAGGTAGTTCATTTATGAATCGCGGAAGTACGCGGTAGTTCGCTCGCCGTACGTATTGATAGCGCGCGTAATGTGCAGGCGGTTAGTCGTCACCGCTCGCGTCTGTTCATGGTGTTTATTAGATTTGTACTTAGCAGATAATTCTATATCGGGCGGTGTACAACTTAAATCATTACTGGTAGAAATTTTAATTAATAAATAACTGTAATTTGGACAGTGAAAACGAGAGAGAAAATTTTTCGCAATGGCGGGAAATTTTAATCAGATTTCCTATGCGCGCGCATTTATGATTTAATGTCGGTTGGCTATAGACCGTACAGCCTATCGGCCATAGACAAGAATGTTTCTTTTTTTGGCTTATCGCGGAAAGCGTTTTAGTCTAGTACAAAATGGGGAATTTTAAGTTTAAATTTATCTATTTACAAATTGAAGTTTTTCTATTTAAATACGAAGTTGCATGTAAAGAGCAAGGAATAGGTACATTAATTTCTAATATTGAACACGATCTTTTTTTTATATCGTAACTTTTTAAGAACGAAGCAACTCATCCCATAGAGCTCGAGACTCAACCAAAAATATTAAAAAAACTGTCTAACTTACTAGTGAATAATACTAATGAAAAGTCAGTTTGCGATATTAGGTATCATTATGTGCCTAATTGCGGTGAAATAAGAGCCACTTTATGAGCGAGTGTGATGCACATTGTGATGCAGGGGTGGAAAGTATAGGTTTTTGCAAGGGAGTTGTTATTAACAAGCCCGAGCCGAAGGCGTGGGTTTTTAATGTCACGAGTTTGCAATGGCCTGCACACCCGTGTGTCACACGACGTTTTTCAATACAGTTGTGGAAATTTTAGTGAAAAACAAACAAGTGAAGTTTTCTTGGGGGCAAAACTCCATCTTGTGCAGTTTTTTTTTTATTTTAGATAAAATATCGAGTGGACGTTATTCCACATCATCACTTGTACGTGAAACAAAAAAAAACAAAATAGGATTTAAAATCGATATCGCTATCGAAATTGAAATCGAAATCAATGGCTTGACCATGTCGTACAATACGAGTACATGAAGGGAGCTCTCCTACATTCATGGTACCCTGGTACCAAAAGCTCTACTTGGATCTAATTTTAGTTTAAGTTGTCACTATTTATACTTTAAAATATGTATTCGTATTATTTAAAAGGAGTTTTATTAAGAATAAGGGTAATTTAAAATGATACATAATTTTAATTTTTTTCTTGTAAAAAAATTCTATCAGATTTTATGCTAATATGAAAACTTCTTGCTATCAAACTTTTTTAAATTGACTTAAAACTAAACTGCAAAAGTAATGATCGAGCTCGGAAAAGAAAGTCTCGACCACGAAAAAGAAAGATGCCTGTGCGTAAGATTTAACTGTCGAATACTGATGACAGCCTCTGAAAGTGCGCCATACCATACAACTGTATTGAAAAAGATATTATGATAGACGTGACATTTTGCAATACGTTAATAACATTACATACAACACTAAATAAACTAAATTTACACTTGGTAAAATTCTGACGCCCTTAAACTCAGTAGATGTGTTTCTTAAACAAACTGTCGATTATTTTGTAAGGCTAAATTCACCTAATTAGTATTAATCCTCATCCAAATAAGTATATTAGTTCCATTGGCTATTTAATGAAGATCAAAATTGTTCATTATCTTATTTCAATTAAATGAATACTTTAGAAGTTATCACAGATTTAAATCAAACGCGACCAAAAAAAAAAGCACTGCCAGCATGATAGGTACCAGATAGAGGACACGCCAATTACAAAGAAAGGGAATAAAAAGTACACAACAGTTGTTGCTGTAGACCATCTAGACTAGCTAAAGCCATGGCTAAACTTTTCACATCCCTATGACGATATACTGAGCGAAGAAGAATCTGATTAATTCTATTAATATTTAATTATTATTATTATCCATATTTATTTTAACTTTCACACCCGGCACATAATAAATATATATAAAAGCCAAAGAGACATAATAAACTTACTTAAATACGAAAAATATAAATAAACATACATAAACGTTACACACATACATATATGTACCGGGCGGAGGACTACACCCCGGCAGGGGAGACCAAACTGCCGGGGGTCAGGGCGACAGGCTAAGAAACCGACGGACTATCCTAGCCGAGTCGAGCACCACCGCCTTCTGCATCCTGGCCGCAAGTGAACTGCCACGGAAACCCAGTCGCCGCAGATGGTGAGCCAGGCTGACTGGGATTAAACCATTAGCAGATATCACATAATTATTATTATTACTAACATTTAAAGATTTGAATTTCAGTTTAATTTTTTTTATTTTCTGTGTTGTTAGGATGTTAACCTAAATATGTGTCGATTATGATTAAAATAGTTAAAATACTATGAAATGGTTACGTATAACCTACTATCCAATTTAAAGATAAAAATTTGTTTTATCATTAATATGTAAAAGGGCATCAATGAACATTACTTAAAATCTTTTGGGACAAAGTTCCTACATAATGATACTAATCAATTTTTATTTTAGGAATAACAGTAATTTTTTTTTCAGCTTCTAATTATTTCTTTTCACAGCTTCTGTCAAAATGATTCAAGATTGTAAACCATGGTACCTAAATAAAATGGTACCTATTGTAATACCATAATAAATGGTACCCACAAAAGGGGCATCCCAGACACACAGTTCTGGACTCTGTAAAAAAAAAAATATATATATTTGTAAACCATATAAAAATGGTATAAAATATCTGCAAGCAAATGCAGTCTTTTGTATTTTACTAATTATAATTTAATAGCTTATGTAACATACGCCAGTAGTTATCCATGTGAGGACACATGTGGCGACGGATGGCCGAATCTGTTAGCTACTATTTATATTTTCTTCTTTTAATTATAAAATGTATAAAATATATACATAACGGAGAGCATTAAACATGTATAAGAAATATTAATAAATTAAAAGGTGTTGTAAAAGGTTGTATAGTGACTTCCGTTTGGGCGCCGCCATCATGTTTTACTTAATAACAGATTATATTATATAAGGGCGAGTGGCGGTTACGAGGTGGTCAGTCGCTGTTCAACCATCGTGTCGATAACTGTGAGTCGAAAACCATATTTTATAAATAAATAGAAATAGATAATATAAATAAACATAATATAAATATTATAGTTTAAATATTTTTAAACACCTATAATCGTGCAAAGCTATGTAGATAATTACTGTCTCGTAACTTCGTTCGTAAATCACGTACTGATATATAATCGTGTTTTTATGTGTAATTTCGTGTTGAAAGTAATATATCTGTGAGATTGCCGAACTGTCGTCTTATTTATTTTACACTCGTCACCCGATCCAACGCATATCCGTTGCACGAGCGATGAGCGATGCGTCCGTTTGATCTACGAGTATATCCTGCATGGAGTTATATGTAGAAATTTATTGTGATGCAACGTGTACCTCATATTCATTAAATATAGATAAACATTAATGTAGTACTAGTTTTAGTTCTACGAACAAATAAAAGAAAACAGATGCTTTGTGTGTGACTACCCAACAGCTATAACTAATGATTTGATCCACTAGATAGACGTGATAGGCGGCGTGGTAAATCAATCGGCTCGTATCGCAGGCAGGTTGTGCGGTTAGTTGGTCCGGTGTCGTCGCCCCGTTGTGACTCGTCACTCGATCCAACGCATATCCGTTGCACGAGCGATGATCGATGCGTCTGTTTGATCTACGAGTATATCCTGCATGGAGTTATATCCAGAGACTTGTTGTGATGCAACGTGTACCTCCTCATATTCATTAAATATAGTAAACATTAATGTAGTACTAGTTTTAGTTCTACGAACAAATAAAAGAAAACAGATGCTTTGACAAATAAAGATTTTCTATTCTATTCTATTCTTTGTGTGTGACCAACAGCTATAACTAATGATTTGATCCACTAGACACACGTGACGGGCGGGTGCGGTAAATCAATCGGCTCGTATGGCAGGTAGGTTGTGCGGTAAATTTGACCGGTGTCGTCGCCCCGTTGTGACTCGTCACTCGATCCAACGCATATCCGTTGCACGAGCGATGATCGATGCGTCTGTTTGATCTACGAGTATATCCTGCATGGAGTTATATCCAGAGACTTGTTGTGATGCAACGTGTACCTCCTCATATTCATTAAATATAGTAAACATTAATGTAGTACTAGTTTTTAGTTCTACGAACAGATAAAAGAAAACAGATGTTTTGTGTGTGACTACCCAACAGCTATAACTAATGATTTGATCTACTAGATACACGTGATAGGCGGTGTGGTAAATCAATCGAATCGTATCACAGGCAGGTTGTGCAGTTAATTTGTCCGGTGTCGTCGCCCCGTTGTGCCTCGTCACTCGATCCAACGCATATCCGTTGCACGAGCGATGAGCGATGCGTCCGTTTGATCTACGAGTATATCCTGCATGGAGATATATCCAGAGATTTATTGGGATGCAACGTGTACTCGCGTTCAATGATTTCGTGCTAAAAATATACGAGTGCTAAGTTAGGTTTAAGACAGTTTTATATTAGGTTCAAGACAGCTTTGAGTTGCGTTTATAGACATAGTGACTCTCTGTTTTGTATGTAGTTAAAGGTCAGCATTTATTGCAATTTGCAATGTATTTTCTTTTAATATAATTGTATAGTTATTTGTGAGATTAAAATTATACTTTACTTCCTTCATTTGTTTAGGTACTTACTCGTGAATCTTGTTAGCTTATATTGCCAATCTGTT
Organism: Coenonympha glycerion; assembly: GCA_963855885.1. Taxonomy (NCBI): domain Eukaryota; kingdom Metazoa; phylum Arthropoda; class Insecta; order Lepidoptera; family Nymphalidae; genus Coenonympha; species Coenonympha glycerion. The sequence continues at coordinate 16,812,828 of OY979631.1, forward strand.
TTCACATTGGCCAAACAGAGATAAAATAAAGGCTGCATATCATGAAAATATACAAATATTTAAGCAATTGAACATAATATCCTATTCATCATAAATCATTCAAATTGGAATAGTATCGGATAAATAATGTGACTATTTTAGCTCACATAGAGTCATTGGTCAGTAGGAACTAATTACATCAGTGTACGGTATATTAAAAATAGCCTTTGGATAGAAACAGTCTACCTGTTTTTGATATTTACACCAAAATAGCCTAGGGATCGATCACTACAAAACCAGCAGTCCGGGCAGTAATGTTTGGGTAAAGTTTTAACCTCCGACACAAAAACGTCGTGTTATAAGTTTGACATCGATGTCTCTCTGTGTGTATGTGTGTGTGTGTTTAAATTATTTATGATGAATAAATTACTCAGTTTTGACCTTGGTATAGTACCATCATATAAAATGAAGATTGCTTCAAACATTGATATAAATGTTATCCTTTTTCAATTTCCAGTCGCCCTGTTTTCAATGTAGGTTTAATAAACTGGTCGCCGCAGGATATATTACGGACTTGAGCGATGAACGGTTGTAAATCAAATAGACAGCCATATTATGTGCGCTCGTATCTATGGCGCCATATCCGCCGGAAACAAGCGATGACACTCGATGACACGGGGTGGACCAATGGGGGTGGCGATATGTGGTTACGGTGAAACCTTAATTTGTTATCGAACCAATGGAGGGCAAATGATCATAAAATAAGGCTGCCTTTTCATATGATGTTCTTTAGCTTGATCAGTTCACTATGTTCCCGAAGACTCTTTTGGACTTACTTACTCTGCCGTGCAAACGAGTGAGAAAAAGAGAGGAGCGGCCGAGTTTCTTGTCAGTTCTTTTTGGTGCAAATCTGCTTTCCGAAGTCGGTGGTAGAGTTTTGACTTGAGAGTGGTAGAGTGACTTGAGGTGGTAGAGTTTTGGATTTTAATTTTCACTGTCCAAAATTGTCATTTCATGTGAGGGAAGGAAGCGTTTACTCTTTGTAAAAGGTTATTTATTTATTAATAGTTAGGTTGAGGTTAACATAATTGACGCTTCTGTTATACTTACGTACATAATACAACGCGGCGTGCTTGTTATGTTTTAAGAAGACGAGCTCTGTTAACATCAGTTATGCAGATACAATACGTCGAAGTTGCGTAAACTGGCATGGCATAGGATAAGTAATACGGCAAGAAATAAGTAAAAACTCGCATTTGTCAGAACGCGCGAGTCCCGCGGGTCGCAATGAGCTCGTCCGCTGGGTCTGGTCCAGGAGCTGGTGACTTAGAAGTGAGAACAGTGTGAACCATGCTTTCCGAACTTAGCGGAAGAGTTCTGATTTTTCATGGCCTGTAAGTTAATGCAAAGACACACCGCGCTGAAAGTACATCAGCAACTGAAATATCAGTCGTAGTATTCGGTTGGCATGACCAATTATCAAATAAATATTTGATTTGATGACACCAAATATGCGCTGAATGATCGGACGGGACGCCAACGGTCGCGTAATGTGTGGTTTGCTATGCAAAATACATTGATTGCTTTCTAGCCGAATTTATCGCCCAAAGGAAGTTTCGGCGATACGGCAAACACGTCAGAAATTCAGTAGAATTGTGGTTACTATAAACAAATCGATTGAATCAAACTTTCGGCGCTGTACATTCGGCAGGTATATTCGCTATTCGCTACACGTAGGCTTAGAAAAATACAGATTTGATTTTAATTTCAGTGTTTCTTTGTATTGAGACTATATTTTTTAACAGTTGGAGTCTAAAATACAAAAACTTTGAAAGGTATTATTCGAACTTTTAAGTCGTCAATTCGGTACAAGGTATCAAAACACTAATAATTATTTGTCGCTAATGAGTGTTCAAGGCGAAAAGGTTTTGGAGCACACAATAATATGATAAAGTGCTATAGTGCGTAAACCCAAGTACGATGTTGGTATTGGCTAAAATAATGAACAAACTTTTATATATATTTTTAAAAAAGTGTTACTTATTTTGCTATTCTAATAGACAGAGATGAACATTGATTTATACAGGATAACTAATTTCCAACTTTTAGGTGTTGTAACATACAGCTGATGGAAAAATTTTATTCGCTAGGAATAAAAAATAAAAGTTGCCTAGCTCTTAGACTGCGTGCTCAAAGCTTTTCAACAGTAACAAATTGGTAAAAATTCTTACACATGCTCTTCTCAGTCGTTAAGTCCTACAAGTTTCGTGCGCGGCCGCCACAGCTCTGAGGTCGTTCTGAAATATTTTGCCACATTTGTCAGGTTCAGCAGTATAGTGAAACTTCCTTCGAGATGTACGTTTATCGGAATATTTATAACTTTTCCATTTTTAGGGTTCCATACCAAAATGGTAAAAATGGAACCCTTATGGTGAGACTTTCTCCGTCCGTCCGTCCGTCTGTCACACTCGATTATTTCAGTAACTATTAAAGCTATCGACCTGAAATTTGGAATAATTGTAGGTAATTGCGGCGCGACGTTATTGCAATCATAAAAAATTGAAAATCTTTATTTTTATTTAATAAGGGGAGAAAACCGGGCATGGAGGAAAAAACTGCTTTGCGCATACTGTGGCGATGCCCTAACCTGATACACACACAAAGTTGACTAATTATAGGACGGTACATTCCACCACCCGGAGGAGGTCGAGTATACCCTTGCAAAAGACGTGCTGGTCCTTCTGATGGCAACCGGACTTGGGTAAGAAACGACTTTTAAAAAGACAAACTAACCAAAATTAACGTAAGTATGATAACAGGGCAATATAGCTTACTAAATACACATTTTTGTACCCTAGGAATCACGGACAGCCCTTATGAAACACCGGCACACGTGCTACTCTGATGCTCTGGAGTGTCGAATCAACGAGAGACCTACTTGGAATCCTCAGCAACACTCCAAGATAAAACCTGTGCGCCCTGGGAGGCCTCTTCGGATTCTGGAGTGAGCTCGGCTGACTGAAGTGATACAGCGAGGACTCCTAGAAACAATCTTCCTCATCTAAACTTCCCATACCCAGAAAACATCAAACAGCAGTACTTCACATTTAGAAGGGGCTATTCCACGTGAAATCACGAAGCAGGTACGAGTATTTACTAGCGGCAGCACAAAAGGGCGCCACTAAATAGCTTGATCACGGCTGCGAAGTTTGAGCACCTTCACTGCCCGCCACCGCCCGCGCTTTGCATAAACTGCACGAGGAATATTGATGAGCAAGCTGGACTATTCCGTGGATTGAACTCGTATACAACGTTGTAACTTCGTTGTTGTTGCATCTTCAGAACCAAAAGCGTGACAAACTTTGACACCTAGTACCATTTCTATATACATTCAAGGGGTAGGTGGTAGGAGATGCCTGATAGAGTTTGCCATGTATACAATTAATTATTATTTGTTTGTACTTAGATACTATCGCAGTATAATTTAATTTTCCGTTCAATGTATTAGTGTTGCAGTTTCGTGGGCATTGTTTAATAAACCGGCGGTATTATTAGGCATACTTAGACTATAATACGTAAAATTGCCCCTTGCTAGCCATGTTACATGTCGATTCTCTTTCTACGATCGCTAACGCTTCCACAGATAAAAATAGTTTCCGTTATATAAGTTGATCACGTGACTTATCAATAACGAATGTCATTCCCATAAATGTTTTTGTTTTTATAGCATCGATGTGTATACTTTAGCTAGACCGCTATGAACTTGGCCCTCCCATGGTCTGCGGGACGCGGGGCGGGAGCTACTCAACCACTGATCTCTATTGTATGGATTAAACATTCTATATAATTCAGGCTAGGTTCACTGTGGATCCATAGAATAGGGATCAGTGCGCTCAACTAATCAGCTGTCAGTGACTGACGTGAATGACGCTACACACGATAATATTAATCTTGCGACGTGGATAATGATACATATACTCAAGAAAATACCATAGGCGAATTCTCAAGATGCGAGACATTACATCGTATCGTGTATAGCCAATCGCACATCCGCGTCCCGCAGACCATGGGAGGGCTAAGTTTATAGCGGTCAAGCTATAGGTGAAAGTCTAGTTAATTTTGTCATTCTTTGCTTCAACAAAACAGCTATTGGCTAGAAGAGCTGATTTCAGGATGATGAACAACAGTGCAAAGCGTCGTGTGACATCGTTAAGAATAACTCCTTTAGTTACGGTTGCGCATATTTCGTGGCTCTCTATTGAATTTTAACTACACTGGCATTTAGCACCGCGGCGCACCGTGGCGCTCGGCCAATCACTTACACGATGCACAGTCTAGATTACCGCCGATGATTTACAGCCTATGATAATAACATCAAGATGAGATCCGAACATTTTACGTAAACCTTCTTCATACAAGAAAATGTAGAGCCATGTGTCGAAACTCCTGCGAAATACTGCGTAGGCTTACAGCTTACTACTGACGCCGTGGGTTTTGCTCCCATAAACTGGCGACATTATTTCGCGCGGTCCGCCGGGTCTACAGCTTTGTTTACAGCTTACTGAATCATAACTGCACGTGGTAATACAGCCTTATATGGTGGAAGGCGCCACGAAAGAATGGGATCTTATTGTGGGAAGCGCAACGAAAGATGATTATGTTATGAACGAAATCAAAAGATTTGTCTGGAGTAAAGCTGCGAAAGGTTGTAACAGTTGGAGAAAAGCTGCGCCTAGATAGTTGCAGCGTCAAGGAGTAATAAACAAAGACACATATACACGAATAAAAATCGAATTTACATAAATGTATCCATCGAAGATTCGCTAACGACTCTGCCCGCGAAATTCAAAATTTTCATTGTTTTTTCAATTTGTACGCTAATTACACATCAGAGGTATATGGTAATTGGCAGACAATTAACAATTTGCGAGAATGGCAGTATCATCTTTACATGATTATATCAAAATCTTTGCATAAAAATGTCTATCCTAGGGAATTAATCCGGGTATCGAGTTTTATGTGAGTAACTCGCAAATCTCGGACTAATTAAATCTTTAACTCGACACTTTCAAGCAGAGATTTTTATATAAACACGTGAAGATGATATTGGGATTCCCGCACTTTTACTGCAATAAGCCTATAATGTCTTATTAGCTTCAAAATCGCGGAAAACCACAAAAAAAATAATTTCGCGCGCACACCCGTGGTGTGCTCCTTAACCATGTTTGTTTCACTCTGTAAAACCTATGATAATAATGTTCAAAAATCAAGCTTTTATCAAGTACCTTACGAACAATTATTTTTAAAGTAGTAGTAGCACGAAACAATTATTTTTAAAGTAGGCACTGTTTTTCCTTTACTTTTTAACTATTCCTTTTGGTATAGAGATCTATGCATAATTTTGGATTTTTTTTTTTTTCAATTTATTTAAATTAGTATAACATACCTATAAGTTTTCAAAACCAAGCTTATCCCGTTTTTAGGGTTCCATACCAATTTGGTAAAAATGGAACCCTTATGGTGAGACTTTCTCCGTCCGTCCGTCCGTCCGTCCGTCCGTCCGTCTGTCACACTCGATTATTTCAGTAACTATTCAAGCTATCGACCTGAAATTTAGAATAGTTATAGATAATAGTGACGCGACGTTATAGCAATCGTAAAAATTTGAAAATTGATTTTATTTTTATTTAAAAAGGGGGGAAAACCGGGTCGCCAAAATTTCAAAATGAGATAACAATATTGAATGGGGTATCATATCAAAGGGCGTTACTTGTATATTCTAAAACCAATTTTTATTTATTTTTATGCCTGATAGTTTTTGATTTATTGGGCAAACTGTCAAAAAAAATACCGTTCCCCCCCCTTATCTCCGAAGTTTACCATTAGAAAAATCTGAAATAAATATGATCAATAGAAGCTAACGTATATCTTACAGGAAAAATAAAATCAATCCTCTAACTATTATACTTTTTTTGCTAATAACAATAATCCGCCGAAAACAAAGTTACGTTTGCGGTTTGCCGTTTTACTTCTTTTATGGTATGGAACCCTCGGTGCACGAGTCCGACTCGCACTTGGCCGGTTTTTTTTCTATTTTAACACATCTTAATAATATTTTTTCCCGAAAATAATTTCCGACGAAACCTTTTCCAATTCCCGTCTGTCTATCCACATATTGTTTAATAGACCGCGCGTCCGATCCTTTGTTCATCAAAAATTCATTACTCGAGAATCTATTACAAAGGACAGAAAATTTGAGAAAACTTTTCAGGCTGAAACTCTTATTCTCATGGCGATAAGGTTCGAAATCGTGTGGTAAATTTAATTACCAGGAATACACGTTCGACTCACTGTTTCGGAAAATAGTGTGAAGTGAACACTGGGTTGAACAAAGCGGTCAAAGGAGATTGAAAAATGTGTTTATCGCTCCAAAATCTAGCTTTGATTACGGAAAAATAACGAAAACACGTGTTTTTTTTGTTACGTTTGTTTCCGAAAAATGAAACTGAGCGGCGAGATAGGATTTTCTCCAATCTGGGTCTATTTTCATTTGTCTAGTGTTAGCTAGTTAGTGGTTTGATTTGAGTTTAGTAGGATTTGTGTACCTACTCGTAATTCTCTTTCTGTAGGAATTTACTCACAGATTTTCATATACCTAATGCAATAGGCGCCAAAGAAATAGTTTGTGAAATATTAGTAATCGCCTGACCATTCAAACAATCGTTAGGGATGGTAGGTATTATGGTATAAACTGTTAGCCATTTTTTTTTCAATTATATAATTTCAGTGCCACCTGATGGTAAGTGAATAAGATGCAGAACACCAATAAGGTGGTACCTAACGAGTCACGTCACGGCCAAAGCTTCCTACCCACTGATCTGTATTATATTAGCTGTTACGCTGGACTAAATTTTCTATACTTACAAAGTGGTGGTGGTCGCACATATTATTATGTCACATGCCTGCTGATAGAAAAAAGAAATGGCCAAGTGTGAGTTTGACTCGCTCATCGAGGGTTCAGTACTATTACAGAAAATTGGCATTTCATAGAAGACAGACAGACAGATAGATGTAAAAGAAAGTGATTCTAAAAGGGTTCAGTTTTTTCTTTTGAGCATTGATAAAACGGATCAGCACGTAGCGATGTCACGCATGTTATTTTAGGCTCCGCCCTGAAGCCGGACTTTTAATTTGTCAAAACTGTAAAATGGCGTTAATGTAAGCGACCGACACTAGTATGTGCTGTCAGTGGTACCGAAAAGTACGACGCGCGACGCCATATTTGAGAAAAATTTGGCGTCACATCTTTCTCGTTCTCTTAGCGTGGCGTATTTCGTCATTGCTTTTGAGGTACAGAACCTTAATAATAAACCGAACCTACGATCCCTGGCACTAAATGCGCCGGGAGGTCGTCAAAGCAAGGACAGCGATAAAAACAAATAAATTTATTAAGTAGCTCGGAAAAGGAAAATTTGGCAAAGGTCTGCGCAGACGGGGGACGTCAAAGCGCCAGTTGATTTTGCAAGTATTTCGCATTCAGCTAATTTGACTTCACCCCCCTTTTCTATGGATGTATGAACCGCGATAAATGATTCGGATGTGGCGTGTCAGAGGACGAAATGAAAGGAAAATAAAAACAAAATCGAACGGATTGAGAGGGTACACAAAGTTTAGGGATAAAAGGGACGGTTGGAGACCACGCAAAAGATTGCGTGGGAGTTCTATTATGGATTTTTCTTCTAATTAAAGCGGACAACTATCAGAAATTGTATGGTGATAACGAACTGCAAAACTTTAGTGATGGTATTCACAGACTATCTTAATCGGCAGAACATTTGTCGGTTGAGATACCCGCTTTTAAGGCTACATCACTGAATTAAAAATATGAAAGTATATTATGTCGACTCTGACTCTACAAAGAGGTGTTTGACTCTGGCTTCAAATATCACCTGACTGTTTTGACGCGTCATCGTGCGTCAGTTTAAATTGCGAACCGAGGGATTATCTTTCTAGACACTTGTAAATCTGTTACCTGATAGGTTACCTGAGCCAAGTAACAAATAAGGTTACGTTTCGAAGTATAAAAATGGAACGAAATTTTAAAAAAGTAATCGAACTATCGCTTTTTAAATCATCATGATGCTCAGCTGAGCGTCACATTGTATAAATTTAGTTTATTCATTTATTCATTTATTCATTTATTTATTCAGTTACATTAAAATAACCCTGTAAGGGCGCTGTAACTAGGGAGGCGGACTTATTGTGTCAAACAACGATGTGTCAAATAACAATCATTTTTTTATCTAAAAATTCATTAATATGATAATACGCTTTTTTTTGCAGGAAGTCTTTTAACTTGTTAATGAATATATTTATATTCTCTTCTGCTTTTATTTCTTTTGGAAGCTGATTGTAAATTTTTGTACACATTGGGTTGGGACCGGTGCTGTGGATATTTAAATTCGATTTCGGATAAACTAAATTATGCTTTCGCGCACGCCGTAATTTAATTGGTCGTGGCATGTCCTGGAGTTTTTTAAAAAAATCCGGATATTTTCTTACAAACTTACATGATTCTAGTATGTATATGCTTGGCAGGGTAAGGATTTTAGATGTTTTGAAGTGTGGTGCGCAACTTTGTCTATTTTTTAGATTGTAGATAATCCTTACGCATTTTTTTTGTAGCACGAAAAGTTGATGTGCATCAGTGCTATTACCCCGCAATATGACTCCGTAACTCAGCCAAGCATTTGCATACGCGAAATAGGCTAACAGTGCTGCTTCCGCGTCGGTGGATTTTTTTAATTCTCTCAACGCATAAGTGAATCGCGATAATTTAGTTTTTATTTTTTGAATGTGTGTTTTCCAGTTTAAGTGGCAGTCGATGTCAATACCAAGCAGACTAAATGATTCGACACATTCCAGCGTACAATTTTGAAACGAAAAATTTATTTCTAATGGTGGTTTTTGATATGGTCTAAATTGCATCAATTTTGTTTTTTGAAAATTTATTTCTAAGTTGTGCTCGGCCAGCCAACCGTTCACACTGCTAATAATTTCGTTTAATTTAGAATCTAAACCGTCGGCGCCCGTACATGTGGTTTGGATTGAAATATCATCCGCAAACAACACGCACGGGTCACGCAGGATTTTCGGGAGATCGTTTATGTATACCAGGAACAGCAGGCATCCGAGCACACTACCTTGTGGTATTGAATGGTTTATGTATTCCACGTCCGATCGTGTATTTGTTATTTTGCCCGATTTATAGTCATAATGTGTGATTTCTACGTATTGTGTTCTGTTACTTAAATATGATTCGAACCATTTATGTGCAAGACCGCGGATTCCTACGTCGTACAGTTTATTTAAAAGTATGTCATAAATTACTTTATCGTATGCTTTAGTCATGTCTAACAATATACCTATCGCGTACTCTCTGTTGTTTAGTGTGTTCAGTACTTTGTCAATGTATTTGTACGTAGCGAGTGTGGTTGATCTATTTTTTCTAAAACCATTTTGGCAGTCATCGAATATGTTATATTTTTCACAAAAGCCGTAGACTCGGTTACACATCGCTTTCTCAAATATTTTAGACATCGAAGGGCGATAGGGCGGTAGTTGCTAGCGTCTGTTTTTTTATTTTTCTTATGGATAGGTTTAATAAGTAAAATTTTAAGTGCGTCGGGAAATACGCCTTCGGAAAAGGATTGATTAATTAATTTTGTCAGAGGAATTTTGTAGTTGTTTGTCACTTGGCTCAAGGGGCTGAAGTCTACACATCCGGTCTATACATGCCGGTCCTTTTTATTTTATTGTATTGTATTTATTATGTGAAATTGCCAAGAAAGTGTAAAATTTTCACACGAAAGGCATCTCGATATCATCCATTATAATAAGTATAAAGAAAGTATAAAGTGCAAGTGCAAATGCAACTGGAGCAATGCGAATCAGAAGCTCTCAAATTAAAGAAGATTGGCTTTATGTACTCAGCCAACGCGTTCTTGCCGCATCCATGCTAAGTTTTATTCGTGAATATCCACGGCAGCGCACGGTGGCGCCCCCGTCTGATTGCCGTCTCGAATATTTATTAAATAAATATTGAACTGTTCACTCGTCGAGCTTTGCGGCGCGAACTGTCAAAGCTAAGTCGTGTTTACTTTGCAGTGAAAACAATAATTATTGTGGAAGGCGCCGGCTTTTTAGATCGTAATTTAATGTTCCACAGAGATTTAAGAATGATCTATGATAACGCGGGGGTGATTCGTATTATAGTTCACAAGTGTGTGAGCAAACATAGGTGCACTCTCTATTCCCTCATGATCATAGTCCGATAAAACTACTCTGACATGATTGGAGTGAGTTCATGTGTAGGAAGCGCAATTTAACGTACTTCTTGAGGCAAGGAAGTGAATACTACAAGGAGGAGGTACTCAGGGCTAGTACTAGAATTTTTTGATACAAAATCTGAATTAGGTATATTTACTGGTAATCGCTGCCGCACGACTAATTTTGAGGTTCTGCAGTGCGTACAATGATATTGCAATCCAAAGTCCTGGAAGCACTCTGACTGGCAGCATTTATTAGGGTTCCGTACCAAGAGGATACCCTCTTACGATAACCCTAACGTGTGTGAATCGTGATAGACAGTTATCACAGATGTATTTTTGTTGCTGTACAATACAATCATTTATTTGCATAAAACATGGTATAACAGCAGATGTTATCAATATCAAATACTATAGTATTTATGTAGTATGTATGCATTTCAAATTAATATTTAATTCCATACATACAACAAACGTGTTTTTTTATTCGATTCTATAGATAGGTACGGAACCGTTCTAACGCAAGTCCAACTCGCACCTGGCCGGTTTTTACAATATTAAAGAAGAATTATTATACTCAAATGACGTACTTTTATTTTGACTGCAAAAAACAACATCTACTTCCCGCTGATTCTGGAATGTTTAGTGGAACATTTTTATGCCGTCTAGTGCAGACAGCGTCGTGCCGTAATGTTTGGGAAGGAGATTGGGAGGAAATGACGCTAAAGACCTACATTGTAAGTGCCGCTTTGCTATTTTACCGACGAATTGTATCTGCTTTTGTATAAATATTTATACAAAGTGCGAGTATATCGTACATTATCGTCATCATCTCTTGCACTCTTGTACTCAGGCCCCCGTTTTTTAATCGAATCGTTCAGGGGCATATTAATGGATTACATGCACAAAAATCGTATTTAATTGATACAGATTGCTACAAAACTCGATTTTTATACATTAATAAATAAAGATTCCGACGAATTGAGAAACCCCTCCTTTTTTGAAGTCGGTTAAAAAATATGAGCTGTGAAATCTCAGTGGTTCTGACCTCTCCCTCTCATAAGGAGGTAGTGGGTTCGAATTCTGGGCACGCACGTCTGACTTTCCCAAGTTATGTGCGTTTTTAGGAAACTAAATATCACTTGCTTAGCGGTGAAGGAAAACATCGTGAGGAAACTTGCATGTTCACAAAAAATATTATCGAAGAAGTGTGAAGCCCCGAGCCCGCCAACCCGTACTTGGCCAGCGTGGTGGGCTATGGCCAAACCCCTCTCAGTCTGAGAGGAGACCCGTGCCCAGCAGTGGGACATAAAAAGGGGTTGAGATGAATGATGATGAAAAAAATATGAACAAAAATTTTGAACTCAAACCTCTGTTGACGTTAAAGAAAATGAGGTAGTGATAGAGCCTTATAACCATCAAAATTTTAACCCGTCCCTTTGACGTCGCGATCAAACCGTCGCTCACGTTGACGCTCAAAGCATTTCAATATTGACTGGAGTACGACAGTTGACAAAGCGTTCCTGTCGAACTTATATTGAGAAGATAACCCAGAATTCTCTTTTTCCAACGGCTTAGTTATACTTTCATTGCAAATTCAAGCAACGTTACATGGTTGTTATGGTTGGGTGTCAGGTTAGGCGGCAAGCGATGCCTTTAGGAGGTCAATGTTTTGTCTGAAACTCAGCAGCGGACATTCATCAGCATAAGACGAAGATATTGACAGTGTCTTGGCGTTTGAGTTGTTTTTAGGAAATTCAAGAACAATAAAATGTACTTAAACTTAAAATATGACAATGACAAAGTGTCTTCCCTCGTTCAAAGAGCTCCATTCGGAATTATCAGCCTTTGGAAAGTTGAAAAAATGATGAAACGAGCAAGACAGGTGAACACCTGATGTTACGAACATAGAGGTCTAAAAGGGAGCCCTCGACTTCAAAAGTACGGCAAAAAATACTTTGCCTAAATTGGCAAACCCAAACCGTCGCTACACAATTTTTACATACAAATTTCAAATTGACACACTCAGACTACAAGAAAAAGTTGCCCCACCCACTGAGCTGTCGTTGTTAGGAAGGCTCTATCTAGTGGGAGCGCGAGCGACGACATAATATAAATCTATGGTTACGAATAAGTCCCATAACAAAGACATCAGTTGTTAGGTTCCATTTGCCCAGAAATCACGTCGGGGTACTGTGCCCTTCAAAGCGAAACACAGTAAAATCTACAATACTGTTTTATGGTAGGATTGACAGACACTGCGGTGGTACTTACCCGGAAGAACTGCGCAAAAAGAGTCCTACCACCAGCATAGTTCAAAATCTTAACAATGTGCCACCAGTGAACCGAAGTGAAGTAGTAGGTTTAAAAGTAAAATGCTTCCTATGAAAGGGCATCGCAGTTTTGTCTGGAACTATGCGAGGACAATTCAAGCATGAGTTATCACGTACACAGCTGGTAGATTTTTTTTAAATATATTCTACATAGGTTTTTAGGAGTGGTCGGGTGATCGCGGGTTCGATTCCCGCCGTGGGCCGCCGTGGGAATTTTATAATTTGTAAATTGGCTCAGGACTGGTCTGGTGGGAGGCTTCGGCCGTGACTAGTTACCACCCTACCAGCAAAGACGCACCGCCAAGCGATTTAGCGTTCCGGTGCGATGCTGTGTAGAAACCGTTGGGGGTGAGTTTATTACTTACCCCTTCCAAGTTAGTACGTTAACGTCTTCGACTGCATCATCGCTTACCATCAGTCGAGTACTAACTTGTATAGTGTAAAAAAATAAATAACCTTTACATAATATTTTAAACGTTTTTTTCAGAAAGAGCGTGTAAATCTAAATATAAATAAAATTTTATATTTTGAATTTTCCTCATTAAGCCATGATTAAGCCCCTCAAATTAGGCAATATCGACAGGGGACTGAAACTCGAGCGAGCATTATACCCTTCACCCTCGCTCTTACGTAATTTTAAAACGTTTTTGTGCAGCTATCTCGCTCTTTAATTAACCCTCGCCTGTCAGTTTGTATTGGAAGCATATTGGAAGACACTTGACGCCGCAAAGTGAGTGACAATCCGATGGCAACTTTCGAGCGTTGTTCTGAGCACAAATTGGCTTTTATTATACGCACTGTGTGGAAAATTGGGGCGAATGAGAATAAACTAAAATAAATGCAGTACGTGCTACGTTGTCACAAACTTAACCCCCTCCACTTCCACTAACAGAGGGGTCAGTAATCTGCGGTCTGAAAAAATCCTTCACGCCGCAACTACGTACTCGAATTGGCTGAAATTTTGAATGGAGATAAATTATATTATCCTTGAATTTATTTTATCCATAGAATTGAATTTATTGTATCTATATTATCCATAGAATACTTTTAGTCCCGCTATGATATTAGGGAAAACTGATATTCGTGTAGGACTAATGATTTTGCTGAAATTTGGAATGGAAAAAGATTATATATCCTGATTAATATCTTTTTATCCCACTTTTAATGCCGTGAAAATCTGAAATGGTTTCTATGATAAAAGTGAAAAAGATAATCATGCGGAAAAATTCCTTCACGCCGAAAATACGTTACTGATTTGGCTGAAAATTGGGATAGAGATAGCTGCCATCCTGGAATGATACATTGGCGACTTTTTATCTCGGTAACATGCATGGTTTCTATGATAATAGGAAAACACAGATATTCACGCGGTAGAAATACTCCTTCACGCCGTCATTACTGAACTGAACCTACGGGAAAAAATAAAATGGGCGCATGAAAATAAAAGATACGCTACGAGAGGTGCACCGCGAATTTCAATACCGAGTCATCGAACTGCTGCTTTCAAAGGAACGTTCAAGTTTGCTGCCTGCAAGATCTGGAATGATCTGCCACCACCAGCTCGCAGGATGACATCTATAATAGCTTTCAAAAAAATAGTCAAAACATACATGCTGGATGAACAGAAATCTAGTACAATGTATGATAGACCCAGAACTTGCAGGAGCAAAATCTGACAGCGGGATAAAGCCGCAAGTGAAATACATAACAATAATATAACATAAATTTAAAATACGTGGTTTACTACTGGAAGATGGCATTAAACTTTTTTTTTTTTTTTTGGTTCTTCAAAATAATTCAAGGTATCCTAACTGAAATACTACTTTTGACGTAACTGTAATATTAAAGTCTCCCAGGCAGATCGTGACGTCACTTTGGGTGCTGTCTGAAAATCAGCGCTGCAGCTGGTAATTCACTGCAGCATCATGCTGAGGCAGTAGCCTTTTCAGCAAAACACATTCTAAGTAGTGTTAAATTAAATTTTATTTATAGTTTGTACAATTGTTTGCTCTGTATAAGATTTATCTATAACAGCTGTGTTTATCTTTATAATATGTTCAAAGCTGAATAAATGATTATTTATTTATTTATTTATTTAACTGATTTAGTAAAATTTTAAATGGAGATAGAGATCGTATCCCTGGAACATAGGTTACTTTTTTCGAGTCACTGGAAAAAGTAACCTATGTTATTGTTAGTATAAAAGAAAATCAATGGTTCCCGCGGGAATAGTGGAAAACAGATATATGAGAGAAATACTCCTTCACGCCGCAACTGCTATACTGAAAATTACTGATAATTTTGTGGCTGAAAGGTGAAATGCAGATAGACTTCGTTCTAAATTAACACAAAAGTAATTTTATATTCCGGAAAAATCGATGGTTCCCGTGGAAATAGGAAAGACTATAATTTACGTCAACTGAGCCTTGAAGGGAGTGAGGAAAACAAAAGTCTGCTAGTGTTATTATATTATGATGGCAGTGCTTTGATTTTCTGACGAAATCGCGAGTGCCCTTAGTCCTCGTAATAAAATAAAACATAGCTACCAGACGGCAATACACGTAGAGTTCTCGCCATAACAGGGGGCTGTAAAACAGGGCCATGAATACTTGAGCGCAGGTATTTCATTATTATGACGTCGTTACTCTGAAGTTGACTGAAGGCGGCGCAGGCAATCCATTATTACAGACCCGCCAAAATTAACGATACCTGTCGCGTAGAAATTGAAAAGAGCTTATTTTTATTTCAGTCCAGAGTAATCTGTGATTATATCCAGATAGACTGGCTGTATTTAAAATGGTATCTCTCCGCAGCGGGCCGAAAATACTTTATTTGTTCTTTTTGCGTAAAATATACATCACAAAGTAAAGTGCAGTACTTTACCTACTTGAACGGATCTTCCTTTTTAGTGTCAACTAAATCTTCGCTGTAAGAAATACGATACGTAAAATCTTTCATATACTTTTTGGTGATAGGTCAGGGATAAAATATTTATCCCCCATTTGTATTATCGAATAAGGGGCAAAATTATCTTTACCGGCTTAAACACAACAAGGGGAAAGGAGAAATCTTTTTTATTATTTTATCAACGGGGGATTTTATCACTCAGGCACTCATGTTAAGAGAGTGGACAAAATTGCAAGGAAGAGACATGTTGTCTTTTCCTCATGGAGAAGTAGTCTCAGCACGCCACGCCAGCAATGGTGATGTTTTATAAAATACAAACCTTGAGCTTTAAGACAACGAAGTGGTTTAAAATGTTCATAATACCTCAGCCCCGTAGTATTAAATTAATCAATTTACACTACGCCGAATATAAACGGAGCCTCCTTTGTACAGAGCGCGATAAAACAGAGGCTATGAATATCTGAGGGGAGGTATTTCAACATTATGACGTCATTACTTTGTCCACCGGGAAGACGGTGTGTTTCTAAAGCGTTTTGTACGATCTCTATGACGGCTGCTACGCCTAATTATTTATTATACTTTTCAAGAGTGTTTTCGCCCACAATAGCCTATCTCAATTGAGAGCAGCCATCTACACATAAGAAATTATATAGCCTGTCATCATCAATATTAACGGCGCTATAGCCCTTTGTGGGCTTGGGCCTACCATTATCCTATACCTTTAAACGAGCAATTCTTGTATATATATATATATATATTTCTATATAATCTGGATCTCGGAAACGGCTCTAACGATTTTCATGAAATTTAGTATACAGGGGGTTTAGGATTCACTTTTAGAAAATGTCGAATTTGCCAAAAAAAAATATGACTCCTGCTGCCATCTATTTGCCAGTAGTTAAACTACCGAGTGAAGCTCGGTCACCCAGATTTTAATATAATTTTTAAAATTCACTGTAGCTATAGTGAGCTTCAAGAAAAATAAAATAATAGATTAAGTTGGGCTCGCGCACTGATTGTTCCGTACTACTCGTATCAAGACCTCAATAGTGTTAAAGTAAAACTAAACACTCCTACCCACCACACTCAAAAACGAGCAAAAAATCACGTTTGTTGTATGGGAGCCCCCTTACATATTATTTAATTTTGTTCTATTTTTTGTAGTATTCGTTTTCTGGTGACAAAAGGACGGACGGCGAAATCTTAGTCATAGGGTACGGAGCCGTAAAAAAGACCTGTCAACGGACTGTTCTAAACCCTGGAGGGATGGAATCATGCGGATAGCTAAATTATGACGTACTAATGTAACCGCAGAGCAAGCATTTTTGTAAATTCAACCCCTAAATCAAGTATAGGGGGTCCAGTGAATAAAGCCGCAGATATCCGCTAGTCACATTAATATTATAGAGTATGTAGGTATGTATATATTTTATTTTACGCTATACAAGTTAGTACTTGACTGCGATCTCACCTGATGGTAAGTGATGATGCAGTCGAAGATGTTAGCGTACTAACTTGGAAAGGGTAAGTTATGTCACCCCAACGGTTTCTACACAGCATCGTACCGGAACGCTAAATCGCTTGGCGGTACGTCTTTGCTGGTAGGTTGGTAACTAGCCACGGCCTAAGCCGCCCACCAGACCAGACCTGGGCCAATTTAGAAATTATAAAATTCTAAAGTGGCCCGTGGCGGGAATCGAACCCGCGATCTCCCACTCGAATCCGAGCGTGCGTCCCCTGCGCCACGGAGGTCGTCAAATTTGTTTCTCCATCGCAGATTAATAGGTGCCTAAGCTATTATTCATCTTGAAGATATCAGATATGGTTTCCGCGGGATTGGCGAAAACCCGTATTTGATGCAAGCGGAGATGGGGCAAAAGATAAAATAATATTATAAATTATTTATGATATCAAATATATTAATAAAATACCACCTAAGACAACGAAGCGGCGCGGACGAGGCAATTGCGCGCCGGGGATGCCCCCAACTGAAATAATTCATTCATAGAGCCATTGTTCTGGTAATTGGTTCTATTTGCTCGGGAATTATGAATTATCTAGCGCTGCTCCAGAAACTAGGTGCGCTGATAAAATTACTGCATCGCTGCATTGCTTGCAGTGCGGTTTTACAATTCTCCGGTGTAGTTGGATCGTCTCCGTAGATATTTATCACGATGGCTGTAATTTGAATAATAATAATAATAATTTGAATAATAATAATAATAATAAAAGCCGTGTGGCAACGGCAGAGTAGAATATTGCCACCCCATCTCTTACCCGTGGGTGTCGTAAGAGGCGACTAAGGGAAGGGAGAACCATTTAAAGTCTTTAAGCCGGATGATCACGGAGTTGTTAGTCTGTGTTCACCTGGCTTATGGTTCTCCCGACTGAGCGAGCTGGCTCAACTAAAACAGCCTCCCCGGGGACTTGAGTGGACCCCGGGTGATGTAACCACCACTCACCCACCCCCCCTTTTTTGATGATGGAAAATTTTAATAAGAGTGCGCACATAGGGTCGCTGCCTGGGGGGCGCCAGGGCGCGTCTGGGGCTGGCGCTGGACGTGGCAGCATGCGGTCCGCCAGCCACATCAGCAGCCGGCCGGCACTACCACCTAGCCGGCCGGCAATTCCATCATCCCCACCAGATGGCTTGGCTCCGGCAGGGTCCTCTAGGGCCCAATCATCGGAGCCCGCCGCTGGTGGTGTACGCCGCATGAAGTGGACAGGTCCAATGAATAAGAACGTCATGCGGGCGTATTTCAGGGCCACAGGGGGGGAAACCGGACGGACTGGCTACCGGGCAGCTATGTATCGCGAGTTTCAGCTACTTGAGCCGCAACTAGCTGTCACGGAGCAAAACCTGGCAGATCGGGCTCGGTTCATAATGCGCTCTAACATCTTTAGCGCTGCCGAGCTCGAACGATTGCGACGTGAGGCTGTTCCCGACGTACCAACCTCAACCACAGCGCAAATCGTGTCTCCTGCGGCCCCTGCCCGCGAAGAGACCGAGACTCTGTCTCAAGATTTGCCTGTGGAGGAGGACACTGAGGGAACAGTTGACCTGGATTTAGAGCGGATGAGGAGGATTTTAGAAGAGACGATTGCTGAAATCCGAATTGTTCCTCTAGAGAATCGTCCGCGGCTCTCCCGGCTCTCGCTAAATGTAGCGACGCGGGATGTCATTGAGGCCATTAACCAAATGCTGCCACAACATCTCGAGAGCAGCACTGGTTTGGATGATACGGCTTCTATTCTTTTCGGCGCTGCCTTAGCCGTCCATCGTTTCATTGGCGTCAAAGCCAAGAAACCTGGACGGTGTGCCGCTAGATCCAGTGCAGAGCCTGCCTGGAAGAAGAGAATAGAACGACGTATCACCCTTGCCAGAGGCCTCATTGGCAGACTGCAAAGCTTCAGGTCGGGCAACACGAGGCCAAGGATTGTGCGCACCGTTAGGATAGCTTTTAACGGGCTGGGGGTTCGCCTAGACCAGCCCGATATAGCTCAAAAGCTAACGGAGCGCATCGACGACCTGAAGCAGAAAATCGCTGCATGGGGGAACCGCATTCGGCGGTACTCGGAAAGAGTTGAGCGATTTCAGCAAAATCGCCTCTTCGTGAGTGATCAGAAGAGGTTTTACAAAAAGTTGGAGTGCCCAGCGGTCTGCTCCTCCTCTCAGCGACCAGACACGGCTGACCTTATCGCTTTCTGGCGCAGTGTTTGGTCGACAGAAGTGGAGCACGAAGAGGGCCCTTGGATTGCGGCGGTAGAGGAAGCATGTGCCTCAATTGAGCCGATGAACCCGGTCGCCATCTCTACGGAGGATGTAGCTGATGCGGTAAGGCGGGCCCCGAACTGGAAAAGTCCGGGGCCTGACGGACTGCATCACTACTGGCTAAAGGGTTTCTCGGCTTGCCATGCGACCTTGGCTCGACAATTCCAAGACGCCCTTGAGCAAAGGGCGCTCCCAAACCTTTTCACCACCGGGATCACTCATTTAGCTCCAAAGACCACGGATACCGCTGACCCGGCTAAGTACCGCCCCATTACGTGTCTTACTACCATCTATAAGACACTTACATCCGTTCTGAGCTCCAAAATTACCCATCATGTAAACAACCACGGGATCATGTCTGGGGCTCAGAACGGGTGTAGGGGTGGTAGTCGCGGTACTAAGGAGCTCCTTCTCATCGACTCCGTCGCTGGCCATTTGGTCAAACGCAGCCGTCGGAATTTTTCCGCTGCCTGGATTGACTATAAAAAGGCGTTCGACTCGGTGCCTCATTCATGGCTCCTGAGGGTCCTCGAGCTGTATAAAGTTGACAGTGCAGTTCGAGACTTCCTCGGAGAATGTATGGGGCAATGGAGCACGATCCTTTGTCTCCATGGCGAGCGGCTGGCGGCTGCGGATGACCGAATCAGGATACGGCGGGGTATCTTTCAGGGCGATTGTTTGAGTCCGCTTTGGTTTTGCCTGGCTCTGAACCCCCTTAGCACGTTGCTGGAGGGTTCCGGGACAGGCTTTCAGTTTCGGAGAGGAGGGCCGAAATTACCTCACCTTCTCTACATGGATGACCTCAAACTGATGGCACCCAGCGCTTCCCGTCTGCAGGAATTGTTGAACATCACCACTGAGTTCAGCAGTTCCATCAGAATGGAACTCGGGGTGGACAAGTGTGCGGTCCTGCATGTGGAGCGGGGACGGGTCGTTCGCTCGGCCGAGATCAATCTCGAGCCGTCGAGCATCAAGACCCTCTCCGAGGCTGAGTCATACCGGTATCTGGGCATGTCACAATCAATAGGGGTTCAGGAGGCGGATGTGAAACAGTCTGTTTGCGAGGTCTTTTTTCGGCGCCTGGCAAAGATCTGTAAAAGTTATTTGTCGGGTGCCAATAAGGTCCGAGCCTATAACGGCTGGGTCATGCCCGTCCTCATGTACACCTTTGGCGTGCTCAGATGGACTCAAACCGAACTAGACGCCCTGGATAGAAAGGTCCGCACAACTATGACTGCCCATCGCATGCACCACCCAAAGTCGTCTGTCATGAGGCTGTATATCCCCCGAAAGTGTGGTGGTCGAGGCATGCTCAACGTCAAGACCATGCACAATCGGGAGATATCCAGTCTCAGAGCATACTTTGAGACGAAAAGGGAGTCTCCGGTGCATCGGGAAGTCATAGAATGTGATAAAGGACTTACTCCCCTATCTTTGGCCAACACCGAGTGGCGGGGACCGGCTGTGCTTAGCACCTCTGACCGGGAGTCCGTATGGAAGGGGAAGGAGTTGCACGGACGCTTTTTTAAGGCTCTTCATGAGCCCCACGTGGATAGAAAAGCGTCCGTGCAGTGGCTGCGTTTCGGTGACCTCTTTGGGGAAACCGAGGGTTTCGTCTGTGCAATACAAGATCAGGTGGTTAAGACGCGGAACTACCGAAAGTACATTCTGAAGGATGGCACTCACGACATTTGTCGAGCCTGTCGCCATCCCGGTGAGTCACTCAGACATGTGCTTTCGGGGTGTTCGGCGCTTGCCAACACTGAGTATTTGCACAGGCACAACCAAGCAGCCAAAATCCTCCACCAAGAGCTTGCTCTCAAGTACGGACTCCTGGATGAGAGGGTGCCCTATTATAGGTACACACCGGTTCCTGTCCTCGAGCGCGGCGGCGTCCGGCTCTATTGGGACCGGTCAATCATCACGGACAGGACTATCTTGGCTAACAAGCCTGATATCGTGGTGATGGACCGGGCACAGTCGCGGGTGTTTTTGGTGGACATCACGATCCCGTATGACGAGAACCTCGTGAGAGCTGAGACGGAGAAAAAACGAAAGTATCTGGATCTGGCTCACGAGGTTTCCGCCATGTGGCACGTGGAGTCCACTGAAACCATTCCAATCGTGATATCTGCTAATGGTTTAATCCCAGTCAGCCTCGCTCACCATCTGCGGCAACTGGGTTTCCGTGGCAGTTCACTTGCGGCCAAGATGCAGAAGGCGGTGGTGCTCGACTCGGCTAGGATAGTCCGTCGGTTTCTTAGCCTGTCGCCCTGACCCCCGGCCGTTTGGTCTCCCCTGCCGGGGTGTAGTCCTCCGCCCGGCACATATATGTATGTGTGTAACGTTTATGTATGTTTATTTATATTTTTCGTATTTAAGTAAGTTTATTATGTCACTTTGGCTTTTATATATATTTATTATGTGCCGGGTGTGAGAGTTAAAATAAATATGAAAATAATAATAATAATTCATTTATTCATAAAAATGTAGGTTACAATAAGATGGTACATAATTAATTAATTCTAGCCGAATACATTTTACCATTAAGTACTGGTGTATGAATATTTGTCCTTAATCTAATAAATTAACAATATATTATTATTATAGCAGTCATTATGAAGAAAATTAATATAAAAGTAATTACGAACCAGTTATTAAGAAGTAAAATTGATAATATAATAATAATTAAAATGTCAAAATATTATATAAAAGCCAATTGCCAAATAATTATTAACAAAAAATAAAGCTAAGAGAAACTAATGTCATTTAAGTATTCCTCAACACCATAATAGACCTTTGTATTCAAAATCGTCAAGAGTTTTCTTTTAAAATTAACCAGCGGTAGTTCTTTATAGGAGTTTGGGAGTTTATTATATAAAGTCACTGCCATACAGAAAGCATTTTTAGAGCATAGGGCCAACCTTCGATGGGGCACCAACAATTTGTTCTTGAGCCTATGATTCCTTTGCGGATTTATATCAGCCACTTTAGGGAACAAATAAGGGTGCCTCTTCACAAATACTAATGTCTCATATATATAAAGAGTCGGCAAAGGTAAGATTTTATTATCTCTAAACAATGGTTTACAGCTATCCAAGGGATCAGCTTTACAGATTGATCTTATACACGCCTTTTGTTTGATAAATGCCTTTTTTGCATCCGTTGAGTTACCCCATAGAACCAAGCCATATCTCAAGATTGATCCCACATAGCCGTGATATGCCAATAGGGCTGTTTTTTTATTCGATATATGTGACAATCTTTTTAGTACGTACACAAATCTGTCAATCTTGTTGCATAGTGTTTCGATGTGGGATTTCCAATTGCAATACCTATCAAGTATTATACCCAGAAAAGCCGCTGTGTCGGCTTCTTCAATGGATTGCGAGTCATATGATATGTTTAGGTTAATTGGATTACTTTTTGATGTTTGAAATCGTATGTAATTTGTTTTGCTCATATTCAAACTAAGATTATTTTGATTTAACCAGCCAATAATTGCTGCAATTGTTTTGTTAGTCTCATTTTGAAGACAGTCTTTATCTTTGGATTTAACTGTTATAGTTGTGTCGTCAGCGTACAGTATGCATTCATGAGTTGTGGCATTCGGAAGATCATTAATGTAAAGTAAAAATAGTAGAGGGCCCAATACACTACCCTGAGGTACACCGAAGGGATGTTGTGTCTTAAAATTTGAACGATAAATGTTGATACGCTGTCCTTGTGTTCTAGCAATTTCTACACATTGTTTACGGTCTGAGAGATAGTTCGACAACCATTCTAATGCTTTTCCTCTTATCCCGCACTTTTCTAGTTTATTTAATAATATTTTGTGACTAATCATATCGAAAGCCTTGGTCATATCAAGAAAAATAGATACGACATAATGACCAGTATTTAATCCTTCAAGTATAGATTTCATTAATACAAAACACGCTAGAGTTGTGCTACTTTGTTTTCTAAATCCAAATTGCTCTTCTTTTAAAATTCCAAACGATGTCACAAAAGCATATATTTTTTCAAACATAATTTTTTCAAAAATCTTAGACAAAATAGGGATAAGCGTGATTGGGCGATAGTTTCCCAGATCATCTTTTTTGAAAATATAATACTATTTTGTTATGTCTTTGTTGGATTCAAATGGGAGGTCCTAGATTTGTTAACTGTGACTAAATTACTCAACCGTCTCACCCAGTAACTAATCTTAGTAATAAGCGTAACTTAAGTATGTAAGCAAATTAGGTATTAGCTACATGAATATTCAACGACGGATCGCTAATTCGAATCTGCTAATAATTCTTTCATTGTTCTTTCCCATTGGACGGTTTTGTTTATATTAACGCAATTGATATGATCTGTAGTGAAGCCGTGAGACCTTTTACTGTATGAGCAGACTTTTTGGCACGATTGTAGGGGGAGAACGTATTAAGTTAAGTGTTTCTTTAGAGCATATTCAAGTAAATACCTACGGTAACTTTGCAACTGCATTGTTTCTTACCTTGGTTACATTCCAATAAGGTGAGGTGAGAACATTTAGGTAGTGATGAACAGAAAAATACTCTACCAATAGGTAATTATTCAAATTAGCAGCCTCCATTTTGAACTGCGCTCAAAATCAATACCAGAGTTAATCGACACAAATATCCAACTTGCCGAAATAATTGTGTGTACCCGTTCATGTTAAGTACATAAAACAATATTATGTAAATTGCAGGCAATAATGCAAATTCGTTAATATTTGCACAAAGAGCAACACAGTTGTACAATGTAAAGACGAGAAACTATAAGTAAATTACGCTTCCATCAAACTACAAGCCCTTATCTCTTATAACCCTTTTATCAAATAACAGACAATAATGAAAATTCTTTAATATTGACCATCCATTGTGCAATACGGAAATTGCATCGCAAAATAAAGAGCTTACAATGAGTACTCTACGATGAATCTCTTGGGGTAAGAATATTTTTATAAACAACATTGGAATTCTAGGTACGAGTAATAATAATTTTTTGAAGGAATACCAGCCATATCACTCAAGGTATTGAAGCTGGAAACAGTAATGCAACAGGAGAGTAATGCAACGCTTTTGAATTTTGATAGTAGCAAAATTATAATGAACTTTGTGCATGTTATTTCGAGTTGTCATATCATGTTTAACTGCAGTTTCTGAAATACCAATTTCGAATATTAGTAGTGATTAATGTTATTAAATATAAAATGGGAAGATTCAATTTTTTGACATAGATTCAAGCCAATATCAGGCACCAATCACGCATTTATCATTACCACTTCTACACATGCGAAGCGTTATATCTTCTCGCATGCGTGTTCCTTGATAAAATTTGTCCGATACAAACATGGGAATAAGCTGCTTACAGGGAATTTCAACTGAACATCATTGCAATAGCGATTTTATGTCGCAAATTCTATGCGCGTCTTTTGGAAATTATTTAATCAACATTAAATAATTCAGGCCTTCAGCATTTTGGGATGAAATATCTGATTGTTACAATTTCACTTATTAAACTGATTCCATGATTTAAATGATGGCTTTAAATTATTAAAGTAAACAGCGTAAAAGCCGTATCTAAGCGATCTTTAGTGAAGTTTAGTTTAAAAACTATAAAGACAATACTTTTAAATTTAATCGTCATCTAAAGTTGCTCCAAAATCTCAGTTTTTCTAATTTTTATCGGAAACTACATAAGATGTAATTGTAATTTTTATTTTAATGAAAAAAAAGGTTGACAAACAGATTTTTGATAACTTGCTTAGTTTTTGAGTACTTTTTTGAGTACATGTTTGAAGCAAATGAATAAATGATTATGATTATGATTATGATTATGATTATGATTATGATTGGTCGTTTTTCTGTTATATTCTTCCGCGACGCTGCATGTCGCACCCATCAACGTATCCACGAGAGTGACAAAGACGAAAATAAATTATGTTACTTCTAAATGTATTCTTAAGCGCTCTTTTTTCTTTTCTGCTTCTTTTTAAAGTTATTTCTATTTTGTGCTTGTAAGAACCCGTGGCAAAATATTTGATTACGCCTGCAGTATATATTTACATTGGACTTTGTGTCCTAATAGTTGATAGACATGGTATACGGGTACTTTAAAGTTTTTCAAAGGTAAAGCTTTAAAAGAAACTTCTCATTTTACACCAAGACACTTTTTTATTTTGAAACTTGTACTGAAAGCTTTTTAAAAGTTTCAACAAGTTTAACAGCAGTAGACAGCGGATTTAAGTTTCGGTATCAGCACTTCAATGTAGGATTTCACGGATGGTAGGTGTTTTTCAACGACTAAGATCGCCAATTTATACTGAAATTCCGAACTGCCCTACAATTTAACTACTAAGTACTACTTGCCAAGCTAGGATATCCCTGCAGCTCCAGAAAAGTTATTAGAATTTTTAATCTATACTTATAATAAAACTGTAAAGGGTCGAATTCTGTACATTGAAGATATTTTGAAAATTTTTGTTGGAGGACACTATTTAGTCGATACTGAAGCCAAAACTGTAATTTGTTTAGTTTTTGTCTGTCTGTCTGTCTGTCTGTCTGTCTGTCTGTCTGTTTCACGACCGGGCATCACGGCTAATCCGCTGGATGGATTTAAATGAAACTTGACATGATTATAGTTCATACCCCGAGGTAGGACATAGGATACTTTTTGTCCCGAAATTCATCATGGTTTCCCTGGAAGACGGCATCAAAGTCCAAACGTTTTTTAGTTATAATTCATTAACGCGTTGTCCGATTCCATTCATTCTTTTTTTGTTAGAAAGGAGGTTCTTTAAAGATTATTCCATACAAATCTTATCATCATCACTTTTGTAGTTCAGAAATTACAGACATCAGAACCTTTGAGTTCAAGTAGGTAGGTGACTTGAAACTCGGAATGCACAAAGAACCTAGGGCTAGGACGTAGGGCTCAAGTAAGACTGGAGTACCCTTACAGCCGTAAATAAATAGGCTTAGCAGGAGATTTTGTATGGTTTAAAATTTTTCACTTTTAGGGTGAACAAAAATCATGTAACTGGCGTTATCGCTACGTTATACCGTATAGCGCCATGTCTACAATTTATGTGGAACTTGAATGTAAAACTCTGAGATAGGTACTACCGAATTTTTTAAATAAAAATTAACTGTCATGTTATTTACTGTTTCCTGACTTTATATTAAGATGGCACTGTTAACAGATTTAAACTTTATCATCCGCAATATGGAAAGGGTAAGATAATGGTTCACAAATATTTTTAACTCTTAGGTCTTATCGATCCTAACCGACTGACTGTCATCTAAGGTCTTTTTATACGTAAGGAAATATATAGCCATTGCCCATTCTGATGTTTTGGATTGTATTGAGATGAAGCAAAGATTTTTAAAAGACTCTTATATTATGATGGGCTGGGGAATATTGTTAGTAGAGTAATTTATCCCAGTGGTACCTACCCGGCCGAACTCTGAAAGAAGAGTTCTACCACCAGTACAACTTTTCACATGGTTTAATAATTTTTGACATATTTCGTGGTTTCAGAATAAAAATCACAATGAAAAGGACGATTTTAACTGTCGATATTTCGATACATTGGAACAACCTGTGCCACTGGGTCGAAATATTGACAGTTAAAATCGTCTTTTTAATCTTTCAACTACGTATTAATGAAACTTTATATTATTATTAAGAAAAAGGAGTTTTCAAAATCACCACAAGATAACCCGTGCAAAGTAAGAACAGGTTTCTGTACAACATCACACCAGAATCCCGCGAAAAATCAAGGAATTCCAGTAGGAAGGTATATTATGTAAAAAAATCGTAATTCACGCGGGCGGAGCCGCGGGCAACAGCTAGTGTGTTAATAATTTTATTTTATCTTACATTTACTGTCAATATTCAAAAAAAAAAATAGTATACTATACTTATATTTTCACACGCTATAGTATACTATACTATAGCGTGTGAAAATTGCGAATCTACTATAGAAAATCTAAGTTGATTCGCAAAAGCAAACGAATTGTTAAAACAACTCTTAACTTAATAACGACTATCAAATTTTTATGGAATAACACTTTACAGTCTGTAGTCTGAAGTAACGCATTGAACACGGATTTGGCAAGATGGCAACATCCAGATTTTTAAACATATAAAATAAAGACCAACAAATGAAAACTTATTTGCTGATGGGGTGGGATGCAGGGGTGGCCGAAGCCTCTCAGTATACAATACATTCAACACAGACATTGAATATCTGATATCGAACTATTTATCACGTGGAATCGAACTCGGGACCTCCCCTTCAATTCCGAGTGCTCGACACTTGCTCCAGGGAGTAAGTACATGTACCATTGTGACAATTTTTTAAAATTTAATTTTTAATTCATATATAACTTTATAAGTATAGATCCTCCAAAGATAGAAATTCTACTACTGAGTACATTTGTGTTTTGTTTATTTCCTTTTTATATTTTTAGTCTGTGGTATGCAATAAAGAGTTTTATATCTATTTTTTTTAAATCTATCTATGTATCCATCTATAGATCGTCTAATCTAAATATGAACGCACCTCTACGTGTTTACGCTTACACCTTTAAAGGATAATGTAGTGAAGGGCGTTCATTTTTAAATTAGACGATCCATACCTACTTATCGACTAATCTTCCCGGTCAGAGATGGGCAGGACAAATGACCTTCAAGGGAATCGCCGTTGAAGCCCTGACCTGCGAGAATTACGAGAAAATTGCCAATCACACCGAAAATGAAAGCTACGGACGCTTGGGCGGATATTTGCTGGTATTGCGTCGGTAAATTGTTGCTAAATGTTTTCCTCATTTTCGGAAATTATTCCTAATATTTTCCTAATGTTATATTAGTACTACATGTTTCAGATAATTATTATCCTAGGAATCCTTCAAGACATAATATTATGTTTGTGTAAACATGTTATGATGATAAATAATTCATCATTATAATATATACAGTTGTCGTGTTACAGTGTTTGTAACCAAACTCCTCAAAAAGGGCTTGATCGACTTTTTTGATTCTTTTTTCTCTACAATCTGAATCTGTAATCTCAAATCTGAAAAGGTCTGAGAATACAAGCTATATTTTTCATTCCTAAATGACAACACAACGTTGCAAAAAAATGGGCCCTCAAACTTTTCATCACAACTTTTCAACTATGGATACCTTGAACCTAAGAAGAATAATAGATAGACATGTATAAGTAGATATAAGTAGATAAATATGTAAGATTGATTAATGTAACTTCACTATCGAATTGGAAGTTCTGTAATGATAGAGCAAGGTGGTGTGAAAATAAATAAATAAATAAATAAGAGGATACATACCTTCATAGTTGATATTGTGGTATAAATAAATAAGGTGGGTGGACCATGGAAGGCCACTCTAACAATTGAAGAGTTATTATTCGTTTACTTACTAATTAAATGATACGAACAAATTATAAAGTAATACTTTGTTTTATTACGTAACATATAAACCACTTTTTTAAATTTTTTGATCAATATTGATTAAAGTTAAGTTTCATTGAACGCTTCCAAATGGCGTTGCTAGGAACTAGGGCTCCTTAGAAGGCCATTATAATAAAGCAGTCATTTAACACTAAAAGTTAATAAATAGCGATTAAATCTACAATAAAAAGAATTGGTTTATATGTTACGTAATAAAACGAAGTATTACTTAAATATTTGTTAGTTTCATTTATCCAGTAAATAGATGAATAATAACTATTTATTTGTTAGAGTGGTTTTCTATGGTGCACCCACCTTATTTTAACGTCGTTGATTTCCGATATCAATGAAGCAAGGGACCGTACTGCCAAATTAGTGGCGCGAGCGATTCGCCGCCGCGTCTGTGATTTTTAGTTCGATGGATGTTTATGTAGATAGAAGGAATTTGTCATCACATGTCAATAACTACGAAATTTTAATAGTTGGCCTTCGAAGGAGCATGGCCTTCCATGGTCCACCCACCTTAGAGTTTTTATTTACAATGATTTATTATTGATTAAATCCAAACAACTTAATTAATATATTCCAGATTTAATCAACCCACTTCGGAAATAAACCTGTATAAGAACGAAATGTACTTAACTAATTTAACGCGTGTCTCTTTTAAATTAGTAAGCGATTTCCCAATACAAATTCAATTCTATCTCGTTACAATAAGCTTCGATTTCCGATATCAGGAGGAGGTGCTCAAGAGACGTTGACACACGACCCAATCAGATGCCTTAATTGCACCCTTCAGGATTGTTCCGATCTGAAGTTCCGGTGTTCATTTGAAAGTTCAATATTCGATTGTGTCAATAAATGGAGTTGTACGATTATGTGCTGAATACAATTAAATAATTATATATGTACTGAATACAATTAAATAATGAATACAATTAATTTATTATGGGGAGGAAAATAGGATTTGAATGTTAATAACTGGACATGTTTTAGTAAGATAATGTTATTATGTATGACGACAGCTCGTGGTCTTCTTAGCTCATTTGGTATTCTGTGAAGAAGAAAAAATACTTTATAGCACTCAAATGGTAAAAAGGCAGCCTTATCGCTGCAAGCGATCTCTTCCAGGCAACCTTATATAACGTTATTCTTTTCTATAGGAAAGATACGAGTAATATGTGACCATGTAATTATTTCCCATCAGTAGCCCTATTCTGTAACTCGGTGCCTATCAAAGAATGATAGCCACTAGCACATGTTTTTCATCCATTGAAGTTTTGCTAAGGAAATGTTATTTTTATTTCATAGCAAACTTTCAATGGATAAAAAACATATGCCAGTGGCTATCATTCTTTGATAGGCACCGAGATACAGAATACGGGCGCTGGTCACAATTCATAGTCTTCTATAAATACAATGCCGATTACTCATTAAATCTGTCAACATCCCGGTGTGTACACACACTAACGTAATCCGTCATCATAAGAAAGAATCGTTCCTCTTATAATTCCTCACAGATGCTGAAAACAATCTCTCCGTAGGTACTAACGGACTCATCGAATAAATAAATAATAAAGGCTCAAATCCGGAGAGGAATACCGAAGGGATAGCGGCGCTCCTATTCCGTATCGATGAGTTAGATGTGTACAGGGCGGCTACAAATAGTTGGAGTTTCGGAACTAAACACTTATGTAATGCTGCTCGGCCTTTAAGTGGCGTATGTACTGATCGTAGATGCTGCAAAGGCGTAATTTCTTCAGGGAAAGTTGATACCAATGTAGGTGTAAGTATACACAGGGAATATGCTTATCATAATGTTATTTCATTTCATTTCTTTATTTGCCATTTCACATACATACAATGTTTACACAATATACAATAAAAATAATAATAATGTGAAGTCAATTTGTAATGTGAATGCCCAGGATGGGCGTAGCTATTCCTTATACTGGGATTCTGTTATTATATATGTTGCCTATTCCGGTTATAATGATGAGGTGGTAGGACTTTCCTTGTAGTGCCCGGAGTCCACTACAGTGTCAATTTCAAGTATGATTCCACCGTAAATTAGAAATTGAGAACCATTACTGTGTTCGCGTTGAGGGCACTGTAGATGGCGACATTACTGGGGAATTACAGGACGAAGAGTGCAGTGCACTTTGCAACATTGCAAGTTGCAATGCTAAGTTCTGGGAACGCACTGCATCTGATATTCACTCAGGTATGAAGGAGTAACAATAGGGTATTTGACTCCAATTTTTTTATTACTTTATTATAAAGTAGAATTAAATATTTATTATAAAGTAGAATTAAAATAATGACGTGCACTGAAAGAACTAATTAAATCGATCAAATAACAAAAAAGTTATAAGCATTTAAAGATTTGTGATTAGACAGAGATAGCAACATGAAATTGTGACGTCACAAAGTACCAATGCCATAGTAGCTTCGTGCGGCTTCATACAAATTTTCGTTTGCGAGAAAGGGATAGAAGATCCCCCCACTCCAAAGTTTAAACGCCTGTAACTTTGTAAATCTTCGTTGGATTTTAATATTTATTTCACTGCACGTTATTATTTTTATCCTAGTTTATAATAAAGTAATATTTTTTATCAAATTCAAAAGTAGTGTAAGACCCCATTACAGTGTAAAAATAAATAACACCCGAAAATTCCCAATACTTAGAGCATGCACACTGCACATTGCACACGAACGAAAGCGAGCATAATATAAAGTATAGTATATACTCGTAGTTTATTACGCCCTTTACTGTTAAAACGCTTTAGAAATTTTTTTGTAAGTTTGGCCAAGTTCACACTGTTAGTAGTGTCACTGTATCTGTCGATATCAGGTGTAAACTTTCACCTGTCAAACGGACTCCGCCGGGAGCACGGAACCCGGCGCCGTGTTTAGTCATCATTATCTGGTATTCAAAAAGAACAATGTGATCTGCCCATTGCAACTTTAGCTTCGCAACACCACAGACTACCATAGAATAATAGTAAATAATAGGTATACCACAATCTATGATAATAACATCAAGATGAGCCCATCCGAACATTTTACGTAAACCTTCTTCATACAAGAAAATGTAGAGCCATGTGTCGAAACTCCTGCGAAATATTGCAGTGCGTCGGCTTACAGCTTACGACTGACGCCGGAGGGGGTTTTGCTCCCATAAACTGGCGACATTTTGCGGTCCGCCGGGTCTGTAGTATAGGTGTCTTTAACCACAATAATACTTTATGCAACCTTTAATTATCTGGGTTTTAAATGTTCTGTGTGTTTTAAAAATCTTAGTATGAGGCAATTATTTCAGTGGCTCATTGCAGTTTGTATGAATTATTAACACCTCAGAAAGCTCGCTGGGACGGTGAGAAAAATGGAGGTGAATTAAGAAATCTACTCCAGACATCAAGTATTCCGAGATTCAGTGGAACGTTTGAGATTCTTGCAGTTTTTCCTCCTCTTGAATTGCATCAGCCTAATGAAGTTTTCAAAGGGGCTATTTTATTATCAACCGTTTTTCGCCCACTTGTGGGCACAGATTTTCCTTACGAGAAGAACCCTTTTTAGAGTTCCATACCAAATTGATATACCTTGGAACCGCGGAACCTTTATATGGTAAGTCTTTCTCCGTCCGTCCGTCTGTCACACTTGATTTGTTAGTACAAGACTACAATCTCACCTGATGGTATGTGATAATGCAGCACAAGATATTATCGTATACTAACTTCGCTCATCGCTTGGCGGTGAGTCTTTGACGGTTAGGGTGGTAACTAACGGCTGACGCCTCCCACCAGACTAAACCTGAGTCAATTCAGAAACTGAAAGACTGAGAGGAGACTGTGGCAGGAATCGAACTTGCGTAATCCCACTCGAATTTGAAAATATAAAATAGTACATCAGCCAACCATCGCCAGTAACCATAGCAACGCAGCCATCACTAGCCAATAAGCGCTTTGGCTGCATAATTGACGCAAGCGTTAACCAATCAGTTGCATAGATATTAATAAGCTCGTCACGGCTATAAGTATTTTTATCTACGCTCATTGCTTAAAGTTCGAATTATGAAATCAAAATGTGTCACATATTGACCTACTTTATTCACAGATTTCTATAATTATTAAAAAGTTATTCATTATAACATCGCTGTACTATGGAAATATCTCTTGATGAAAATTAACAAATCAAATTCGAATACCAAACCTTCATATCATACACTCACACACGCACACACACACACACACACACACACACACACACACACACACACACACACACACACTCACACTCACACTCACACCCATACATACACACATGCATACTTTGTAATAAAATCTAGTTATTAAGTATAAACATGGCAATTTAAATCTCTATTGTTGGTATTACACATATTAAGACAACAATTGTGAGGGGGTGCTCTGATGCCTATAACACGAGTTATTTTTATACTCATATTAGGCATCAGACGCTCAACCAAAAATGTATTTAATTGTAAAGCTTGTGAAAATAAATTTATTATTATTTATTATTATTATTATCTCTAGATAGTTGAATAATTTCCATTACGATACTGGACTCTGGGTTCCTGTATATTTATGTGTTATCATAGCCAAGAGAGTGTAGAACCTCCTAAATTTTGTCATTTATTTATGGAGTCCACAGACAACATTTAGTTGGTAGTCATTACCATGTCACTACCGAGAGTATAGTCCGTCAAAAAAAGTCATGAAATTAATTCACGGAAACAATAATTTTTCCCTGCCTTAAAGAATATTGTAAATTAAAAGGCTGCCGTTCAAAACGTGTAAAGACCTTTATTAAACAAAAAAACAATCAACGCTTACTGACGTCACGCAAGTATTTTTAGGCTCCGCCCTGAAGCTGATGAAAATGAAAATGATTAGCGCCATTTTCATCGTAAGCGATTGTGTGCTGTTACGGGCAAAGATTTAAATCGCAAGATGGGCCCTAAGCTTACATTGCGCACATCAAAAACTCTGCTTACCACAGACTTGTATACTCAGGACAGGGCGAACAGCGCGAAAAAATGTCGCCAGTTTATGGGAGCAAAAATGACTATTTTAAGCCCTCCCCCGTCAGTAGTCAGTATAGGTAGATAGGTAAAGACTTATTTCTTTTTTTTGAATTAATAATAATATTGCAGGCAAGGTGACCACAGACACATAGATAAAAAAATAAAAAAAAATAAACATATGTATTTCGCAGGAGTTTCGACAGATGGCGCTAGATTTTCTTGTATGAAAAACGTTTACGTTAAATGTTCGGATGGGCCTATCTTGACTATTTTTATCTATTCTGCTTACTCAAATGCTCTCAGCAGGCTGTAGTTCCACTTGTGACAAAAAGAGTGACAACGTGTCGCACACAAAACAAAAACGTGGACATTTTTGGAGGTTTAGTTCTCATTTAGCGATTTAAATCTTTGGTCAGGGGTACCGTACTTTGGTGGGCCGTAACGACGCCATATTTGAGAAATAGCGTACATACTTCATCATTAGTAAAGACTCAATATTGACTTCCCATGTGCTACTTTTTAGTTTTTCCAATCCGTAAATTTTAATTAAGTTTGAAGCTCGCGCGTCGTTCGAGTGATTTACATAATTAGAACCCTGGCTGTCAGAACATGCTTGCACACTCGCGCCACACACAAGCCGTGCGTGATTGGAGTCTTTGTGTTTGCGAATTTTAATGGCTTCCTCGACTGTCTAAGAACATGTTGAGAAGTTTTACCCAGCAGCTTTATTTTCCTCAGTCTCCGGTAAAGAGACTTTAGTAAATAGACTAATACCACAGTTTAAAGATGTAGTAAGATCTTTTAACATTTAAATTACTTACTTAATCAGCCTATAGATGTCCACTGCTGGACATAGGCCTTTCCGAGAGCGCGCCACCACACATGGTCCTCCACAGTGCACGGTCTCCACTCCAGCCGTGCTATTTTGCAAAACAGCGACGAGCGTACATCTATGAATTTGTCAGTTGTAATAGAGTACAATTTTGCATGCCATATTCGGGTTGGCAGCTGTCTGGCAGCTATTTAATTTTGTAGAATAGCATAGCAGAACACGTCTGCCCCAACGGCCATCGGTTCTGCGAGAGATGTGGCCCACCCACTGCCATTTCAGCTTGCTAATCCGTTGGGCTATGTCGGTTACTTTGGTTTTCCTACGGATATCCTCGTTGCGGATTTTATCCCTCAGAGAAACACCCACCATAGCCCTCTCCATAGCAGGCTGAGCGACTTTGAACTTGTGGACTGAGAGGGTAATACTCTATTACTCTTAATTAAAATCTGTGCTCTTAATATACATATATTCAGCTCTGTACAATATATTAGTGCTATATTAAAGTGAAACTTTTATTACATCGTTTCAAACTTTTACGTCTGTGTGTTGCATGTCGCGTGACGGTCGGCCGCGGAGTAGGGATAAAGTGAAAGGCGCTCGTCAGAGCAGCCAAGGCCAAAAAAGTTTCACCTTTACCGTGGTTGAATAAAACCACACAATCCTTTTTAATCTATGTTCATCGTTCAACACCACATTAGATTTCTATGAAGGTACTGATTAAAGACGAGACGGTTCAACTAAGTTGCTATTTCAATGTATTCCTGTCGGTACAGTTTATGGGCAGGTAGTGAAGAAAGCGCGACCCTCTGAGTATCTTAGTGTGAAAGCAAAATCTGATCTAAGGAAGCCGCCCGCCTTCCAGCAACGAGCTCTTGCATTAATTAACACAGACCAATGAAAAATCAGAGACATAGTAGGTCATAAAGTCTTACGCTGCGTTTCTTATTATGCAACTTTGAGAAACTTCGGAATGCTACGGAGGTTCGTACACAGTACAACCTTTTCTACCTTATTCCACTTTTGTAGCGTGGATTAGGGTTTGCACTATACATTCTTCTCCCATATGAGAGGAAAGCACCAATATCTAACTAAGCCTAGCAAGATACTCGTATCAAGCATCCGATATCATCATAATAATAAGGATTTACGTACAGGGATAATAAAACTACCCGATTTTGTCACGGCGGTCGATCCCTAAAGATTTACTATCTGTGCGGAAAATAATTTAATAGTGCATGTGCGCAAACACAGAAGCTTTCTCCATTTCTCCACTTTTAGTGAATGGGACGGTAGCTTCGATACGACGCAGAGTGATCAGGCGCTGGAACAGTACATCGTTGTTGCAACATTTCTTTTCAACGATTTCAACAAGCTGAAGAGTTCATTCATTCATTCGCTCGTTCACCTGTTTGTTATTTCGTTCTTTCATTCGCTCTTTTGTTTAAACGCGCTAATCTCAGGATCTGAAAAATTGAAAAATTACTTCGAATTGAAAAATTATTTTCGTGTTGGATAGTTCATTTATCAACAAAAGCTATATTTATGCCAATAGGAGCGGAGCATAAATGAAAAAAAAATTGAAAAATGGGGAAAAATGGTTCCTTTTGGGCAACTTCCGTTACGTGCGCTGCATAATAGGTTAAAGTTAGGCAAAAAACATGTATGCGGGCGAAGCCGCGGGCAACAGCTAGTTTCTTAATACAGAATTGCGTTACTGTTCTTTATAACTCCAACAACAGAATTCCCAATGCGAATTGGGAAGCAAGGCAAAAAAACAACTTTATTCTTTTAAAAAGGTAAAAAGTCCTTTAAATATTAATGCTCTCTAACCGCGCGTTGCTCTGTGGCGCCTTTCACGTTTTAAAGTGAATAGGTGGGCGCGCTTTGTGCAGGAAACGAGGTTTCATTCAGAATGAACCGCGCCGCCATGTTTTATTTTACATTATTAATGAAATATCATTAGATTGCGCGGGGAGGGAAGAAATCCGGTGGTTTCGACTCAGTAACTTCAGTAAGTAGGAAACCTATATCTTTAAACTCCTTCCATAGATAGTATCCATATATTCCATAGGTAGTATCTAGGTTTGACGACCTCCGTTGAGTGGTTAGCGTGCCGGTTTTCAAGGCGGCGCCATCTCTGAGGTTCCGGGTTCGATTCCCGGTCGGGGCAATGTAGAAAAATAAGTTTTCTACATTTTTCTCCACCACATCACAATCGATATAACACCATATTATTTTAGTATTCATTCCCATAATTCTACGATAAATTCTAATCGTCAAAAATTTAAAAAGACACATTTACTCGGTTCCAGGAGCTTTTCTC
Source organism: Coenonympha glycerion (assembly GCA_963855885.1). Taxonomy (NCBI): domain Eukaryota; kingdom Metazoa; phylum Arthropoda; class Insecta; order Lepidoptera; family Nymphalidae; genus Coenonympha; species Coenonympha glycerion. The sequence continues at coordinate 16,849,831 of OY979631.1, forward strand.
ACTAAGAAAATCCTCATCGGTATTGTACCTACCTAAAAAACAAAGTAGATATCTACTTTGTTTTTTGTAATAGAGCAAGATCCCCCGACGGTCAGACCTTCGTTATTTTATAAAAGCTGAAGGTTTCTCTGTACAATGTACATGTTACCTATAAAGGTAAGTTAAGTACGACCTGCGACTATAGAGTTTGGGTTGTGGTTAACTGGGCAGGTAACATGTAGTAAAGGTGTATAAAATGGTACCTAAAATTCGGCTTTTATAAAATAAGAAAGGTCTGGCGATCGTGGGCTCTTAGTCTATAAAGTTCTTGCGTGACGTACGATTGATGTCTTAAGAAACTATTGCAATTAGCCCTGGTGACGTCACATCCAACTTGTGAAAGCCTGAGCTACAGCGCGGCGAAGCAAGCAGAGCAACAGAACGTCATGTCAGTGATTAATACACGAACTTTGGCGACTCACTCCTGACATCTTATTATCGGATATCCGAGCTGGGTGGACTAGTTCGCTAAAATGATATCATTACTTAGCGAAAGCTCTGAGTTCCTAAACAGAAGCAGAGCTCTGAAGTTAATATAGGTAACCAAACGTAACGTGTGATCTGTGAGCTTAAATTTTGATATAAATCATTATTATATTATACTCCCAAGGGTTTTGAAAAACGTAGTTCACATGACACGTAAAATAATATTTGTTACTTCCACCTCGTGTACTCGCATGTTAATTATGTAACTTCATTTAACGGCCAAAGCACTAAAGATTTCAGCTCAATCGGTTGAAGATTCTCTGCTTCAAGCAGCAAGCTTCTGCATAAGTTGCAAGAGTCCACCCGAACAAAATACATACATAGGTACTTTAATTACAATACAAGTAAAATAGCTGAGTTTTTTGTGGGCTTCTTCTCAGTGCAGGGCACGTTGGAACCCACTAATACTTATTACCATTAATATTACAAATATTGTATTGACCTTTCATAAGTGCATGCTAGTTAGGCCTAATAAAGATATTTAGATTTGGCATCTTTGCGTAGGTAAGAATTAAGGAAACCTGAGGGCCGGTTTCCACCAGTGAGGAGCGGAGCGGAGCTGTGTTTGAGTAACCAATCAGATTTTATCATTGTGACGTCCCCGAAACTGAGGGGAGAAGAGATGTCGAAATGACGAAATCTGATTGGTTACTCAAACCGCACTGATGAAAACTGGCCCTAAAAATAGTATTGGAAATGCTGAATGGTTCCTTCCAGAAAATCACTGTGATTTATCTCCTTTTGAGTAATTTTCGACACACGTTTTTGTAGTCCCCGGCGTCCGCGGGTGTATCGGCAGTGGAAACGTGCCGCGACTTGAAAATGACAAAAATATTCTTAGCCCTGATTTTTCCAAGCATTTAGCGCCCAATAACTATAATCCCAATATTGAACATATGAATTGTTCAAGTTTTCACTTCTGTTGGCACCTATAGCCAAGCCAATTTTTTTATGGACAAGCGTGTTACACAATAATACGAAATCATCGAACTACCCTTGAAGTTATAGACTTTCCAATAAAAAGGAATCACCGAAATCGGTTGGCGTAATATTGAATCATTCGACCAATTTGTCATACTTAATGAAAACTTAAGACTGATTTTCTCATGGATACCATTGTCAGAATTGGACCAAATTGAAATTAAACCATACGGCCAGCCCTAGCTTTCAAATAAAAAAAAAAGAATTATTAAAATCGGTTCACCCAGTCACAGTTCCAAGGAACTTTTTTCTGAGGTGACAACAAACATTAAAAATTTGAGAACGTCCTGCTTTTTGAGGTCGGTTGAGGACTTCTCAAATAACATACGCTATAATATATAACATTGAAACATATATTTATATTAATTTACATTGTATATGGTTCTCTTCACACGAGTGTATCCAGCTAGACAGGTAGGCACGTGCGGGGAATCCCGCTGGCTCGTACAGATTGTATCACGCGGCGACAAGGCAATTTATGTACATTGTACACTTGCGCATAGCACCGTCCACAGACATGTTTTCCTTGGAATTTCCCCACGCCCAATTCCACGACGCTCCAAAAAAAAATGTAGGTGTAAATTCCTATTCAAAGTGAGGGAGGGAAGGAATAATAAATAAATAATTAATAAATAAATAGAGGACAACATCACATACATTGCTCCGATCCCATAGTAAGTAGCTTATGCACTTGTGTTATGGAAATCAGAAACAACGAAGGTACCACAACACCCAGACCCGAGACAATGTAGAAAACTTATTTTTCTACATTGCCCCGACCGGGGATCGAACCCGGAACCTCAGAGATGGCGGCGCCTTGAAAACCGGCACGCTAACCACTCAACCACGGAGTCCGTCTAAAGTAATGTTTTTCTTATATTATGCAGGTCACTTAAATCGCTTAAAAGTTATTATTTTTACCAAACTTTAAAATAAAAATTTCCATCTACCCCACTGGAACAAATCCAATAGAAATCTCGATAGAAAGTTGTCCCAAAATTATTTATTCTATTTTGTGTCGGCAGTAATAAGTTCTTAAAACGCTCAGATTTTTTTAACAGTTCACACTCTCCAGCACCCACCAACGTGTTTGTAAGAAATATAAATATTGTCTATGACCTTAATTTCGGTTTTCACAATAGTTATCACTTATAACCCGGTTACAATATCTGTGGACCTCGCTGGAATGCGTACCCCCTTCCCGATCTCCTTTCACCTCCCCGCGCTCGCCCCGGCACCATTGTTTTGCGCACCATATCAGAGCGCTGACACGACGTGACGTCATCGACGCCATGTCTACAGATATTGTAACCGGGTTATACCACCAGAAAACACACACAGAGCAATATTAATCGCTGCTGCAGCGTACAGCTGTTTTTTGCTGTATTTGCAGGTATGCGCTAGAGACTCATCAAAATCTGGCTCGGTGTTGGTAAACAGTGGTTCCACAACTGAACTCCTGTGTCGCCGTGTTTGGAGGCCAATAAGTATTCAGCCAGGAGAAGGCCAATAAGTTATCAGCACAATTGTTTAGATATCCGTTAATCAGCCTGGTTATGGTCAAAAACAAATACAGTCAAATCTAGTAAAGTGCGAGCTCAAGGAACCGTCTATCTCCTATTTAAAAATAAGTCGGGTTTTCCTTCCTGACGCACTCCTGGTTTGACTCCAGAACGCACGAACCGATTTCCACGGTTTTGCATTCGTTGGAAAGGTCTCGGGCTCCGTGAGTTTTATAGCAAAGAAAATTCAGGAAAAATTAAAAAAAAAAATGTTACAAAAAACAAAGCCATCTGGTGGCGAAACGGAGTTCGCCGGGTTTGCTAGTCACTTATATAGAGGTTTCTCACTAACCCGAGTTTTAGAGATAGGAGGGCAAAATGACAAAACCTGACAAATCTCAGATTCGAATAATAAATAGCATACGTTCTAATATGGATTTTTAAAACATTGTGTGAGTCTCGTCGTCTCCCACTCCTGTTCGTCGTGTACTTAACGACAGATGTTCCGTGCGGAATAGATATTCGGTGGGTCAGCGGCGCGCGTGACTGGAATGTGAGCGGGAATTGCGACGCGGCGCGTTATAACACCTTTGTCCAGCAGTAATCATCATTATCAAATCAAATCAAACCAAATCAAAAATCTTTATTTCACATAGGCCTAACATACAGGCTCTTGCGAACGTCGGTATGACATTTCTTGCATAAGAATGGTGATAACTACAAGTCGACTTAAAACTAAGTTTACAAGGGTTCCAAACACGCCCTGCCGCTGAGAAGAAGCCCACAACAAACTCAGCCGGGTATTTTTTTATGTTATCACCATTTAACAAAATAAGTATAAATACTAAAAATAGGCTAGCAACGACAACAGAGCAATCTACCACTTATCAGTCAATTCCAAGGGTTTGTGTCGTCCTTAATATTGTAAAATATGCCTTTTGAATGAGTTTAGGCTTGACAAACCCTTTCAATTTATTAAGTGATATTTCAGATACATGATTTGGTAGTACATATCATCACCACAGATTACCGTCATCATCATCATCACAACACAGTAATGGATCACTTCCTGGGAAAATCATGGTAAACTGCCGTGAGTAAAAATAAACATAAGTAAACTTGAAAAGGGGTAGACGACAAAATTACCGCACACGACAATGCCGACGGAAAATTCAATAAATAAATCATTAATAGCTGAGACGGCATAGTTCGCGGAGGAAGTGCTCCTCGGCAATGAATTGGCGCTGAAAATCATAGTTATTTGCTCCGTGTACGCGCCGGGCGCGCCCGACATATTCTTACTGCACGCCAAATACAAATTTTGGCTACGAACTATATAGAGTTGATAATGCATTTCTTTAAGCTCTTAAATGTGTTCCTGTCCCCAACAGTTATAAGTATGTTTTTATACAAATAAATAAATAAAATAAATGAAAAAATTGTATCACAAACTTTCACTCATAGACTGCTCTAAACCCTTTGACAAACAAATTTTGCACAGGTTCCCTTCATAATGGACTATCATAATTCCTTTCTTTCAAAGTATAGGAAGAGCTGAGCCCCTTTATTGACCTTGACCTGAGCCAATTTATAAATTACACAGAAATTATAAAATTTGTGCCGGAAATCGAACTCGGGATCTCCTGCTGAAAGCAACTTATGCACGAATTTCCACGAAACCATGTGGGCGAATTTTTTTAAGTTTCCGCGAAATCATCCGGGCGAAATGGGGGCGGAAAGGCCTCTAAAAATAAGTATCAATGAAAAAATTCTACGCAATCACCCGGAAGGGCAAGTCAACTAAGGTGGTCAAGAAATATTGCGTAATAAAAAGTAAACACATATATGAGTAATTTGCGAATGTGTGCGAACCACATTTACGCGTCCCATTAAAATATGATCGAAGCCGCCACGCACGGGTAAGTTAAGGGGAATCAATGGGGAATATCAAATTATTGTATTTGGGTCGACCCGTGGAGCAATGGAGCGGGAAGATCAAAATGACAGAATTACGTGTTAACTTTTAGGAGAATGCTATTTGGAGTGCTCCCCAAAATTATTGATGACATATTTTTTAACTTATCTTTATTGATTATCGCATAATGGTTTGTTTGAAGCCTAAAAAGATCTTTATTAAGACATCCACGGGGTGGATGACCCGGTGTAAGGGCGAAACGCGCGTCGAGAGTGGTAAAAGTGGTTTGTGTGGTGTTGCATGTGGGAGGTGGTAGCATTGCTTGGGTTTGGCTTTTGGTTTTGAGTGAGAGAGTGGGCGGTGCTTAGCTTGTTATTGCATGCCGGACCATACCGATTGTTTTAAAGTAGCGGATTAACGGCGTAGAAGCCGTATTTAAGCGATCTTTAGTGAACTTTTGTTTAAAAACTATAAAGACAATTACTTTTAAATTAATACGTCATGTATTTTGGGTCTTTAATCTAAAATCGTTGAGAAGCAGAAACACGATTGGATAAAATTTTCTCGATAGAAAGTTCTCCCAAAAGTTGCTCCAAAATCTCAGTTTTTCTTCTTTTTTTTCGAAACTACAATGGGTGTAATTGTAATTTTTGTTTTAATGTGTCGGTAATAATAATATCTAAAAACGTTGAGAAACAGATTTTTGATAACTGGCTTAGTTTTAGAGAAATTAGGTAAAAGGTAGTTTTTCTGTTATATTCTTCCGCGACGCTGCATCGCACCCATCAACTTATCCGTGAGAGTGACAAAGACAAAAATAAATTCAATAAATCCCCTTAAACAACAATTTAAAGATTAAAATAAAAAAAATTAATCTTGCTTGTGGTATTGGCATCGTTGCAACAGCTAGTAGTAATTCTGGGCTGCCGCGACTGCATCGCTGCAAAGATTTACAACCTGCGACTCAGCCTCCGCCCAATATACCTACAGCATAATATTTACATTGCCCTGTAAGCTGATATCTACATTGCCATCCTATTCAAACTACATAGTTGGCACGATTTCGCTGGATAGCCAATTGAAAGAAATGGAAGGAAGTTTTCATTTGATGGATGGATTTTCTTGGAATATTAGGGATATGCTTCCGTCCCCTCACGAGACATGTATTTTACTGTCATAAATATTATGTAAGAAAAATGGAGGCTGAGTTGTTTGCCAGTTCTTCTCGCTACAAACCTGCTTAGCCAAGCTGGTAGTAGAGAGCTGTAAGTCAGGTCTATATATGAAAAATAAAGATTTTCATTTTCACTTTTATACATGCCAAATGGTACCAAGTCTTCATACAAGAAACAATTTTTCTGGTGTTTTTGCTCTATCACTTGAGTGGCCACCTCACCTTCCAAACTTCAAACTTCGGGACGGTAGTTTTAACGGTGTCCTTTGTCCGCTTTATTCTATTTGCTCTAATTCTATTCGATCAGACGGTAGTCGCTGGGAACAAAAGCTTAAAAATCATTAAGTTATGGAAAGAACAAGGACAAGTAATCGTGATATGAATAGTTCAGGAGTCCCGTTTGCGTTGGTTTGGCCACGTTGTGTGCCGCCCGCAGAGCTATGTGGGTCACAGGTGCCACAACATACCTGTCGCTAGACAACATTCCCGCGGACGTCCAAAGAAGCGGTGGATTGACATCGCACAAGCAGATGCTCGTGCCAAGTGCCAACGGACTGCGTAAAGAGGATGCTTTAGACCGCGCAAGCATATGCCGGGATGAAGGCTAAGAAGAAGAAGAATAAGCTCTAATTCTATCCGATGAAACAATAGTGTATACCAATTTTGAAAACATCTTCTTTCCTGACGTCAGTTAATTTTAACAAAGTTTTTTAAAACTCTATCTGCCCCGGCAAACGCTGTTTTGTCGTGGCAAGTTTTGTTTGTGTGTATGAAAAAATATAGTTTACGTCATATTCTGTTTGTACACAAAAATAATCATAAAAATCGATCAAGTTGTTTCGGAGGAGTTTTGTTACAAACACTGTGACTAGCTGACCCAACAAACGTTGTTTTGCTATTAGCGATATAAAAAATTGCTTACGACCTACCGACATACACACAAACATAACAATTAGTCGCGGCTTTTCGGAGAAGTGTGAAAACAAAAATTGGTACGAGAATTTTATATTTAAAGAAATATTAGGAAAAGAAATTCCATTTCCGTTTATTGTGACTGCAACCTTACGAACATTATTATTATACAGTGCACACTCCGTCATGAAGGCTTTGTATAAAATGTAATTTATGAACAATAGCAGTGTAAAATGTGTGTAAAATGCATCAGCTAGCTTCGGCTAGATTTATTAGGCCAGTTAACGGCTAGACTAGACGGCTGTATTTAATAGTGCGGCTATAAAATTGCAAGTAATAGTTTATTAGGCGCATTCGCGTCGCCAGCTTGGCTGCAATATTGTTTCTCAGTTGTGAAATGGATTGGGGTATGTTTTATAGCTGGATTTTTAGGGTCCCGTAGTAAAATGACGACCTCCCTGATGCAATAGGCTATTTGACTAAATTTTGAAAATGATTTTAAAGAATTTATTACTACCTATTAAGCACATTACATTGATATTTCGCGGAAATTTAATGTAATTCCCTTTAAAAACCACTTTTAAAATTTCAATTTTCAAAACCGCGCCAAAAACGCCACTTTTGTAATGGCGCTTGTCATCTGACTCGTGACGTCACACATTGTCAAACGCATATAAACAGACTACAGTACCGTACAGTTTAGTTGAATTTCTTCGCTTTTCTTTAAATTTAATAAAAATTAATATATTTTAACAGAAAGAATGGTGTACAAATGCTGTGTAGTACCATTATGTACAAATACCTCCATAAATTGCCCTCAAAAAGTGTTTGTGTCTCAGTCTGTACCATGATAAACCGAACTCCCATGAACTTCCTGAGTATTTGTCAACATAAACTAAAATGAGATAATGATTAATGATTATAATAAATAAAGGAAGGACTAATATGTTCGACGCGGTAGGTACTTACATTGCTGTTTTTATGTTTTTCAGTTCCGCGCCATAATAATCAGCATTATTCTTAAAGTAAAGTGCAACCATAAAAGCATCTACCTTAGGTAGGTTGCTATTATCAGCTCGCACAAAATTTGATTCCATTCTGCGATTTGAAATACTTAATTATTTATTTCCTTAGTATGTTTAGTTATAAAGTTAACCAGAAAATTACTGTTTAAATAGCTAAAAGATAAAATAAAACGCCCGCCAAACAAAACACTCAGAAAAATCAGTACAAAAAGCTGTTGTTTTCCCGCAAATTTTCGAGTGTGACGTCACCAGAGTTGCAACCAATCACAGGGCGTTCCTGTCACAGGTAAAATATCAAAAATTATAACATTATTAAACTCTTATTTTGCTGAAAAATATACATATATTTGATTGAAATAAAGTGAAATATGCTTATTTACGTTGTTATTAGTGAGATTTACTACAATTTCAGGTATATTTTCATTGTTGTCAAATAGCCTATTGGTGCGCTGTTGATCTTTGGTAATTTTTTTCAGTTTGGGAATTAGCTAGTAAGGTTCCATTGGATGGTGTGCTTTGATGGGAGGTTTCGTTAATTTCTTGTTACTACTCTACCGACAATGACCGTGAGAAAAGTGACAGAGCAAAATAATGAAGAATGAACTTGAGAGAAAAGGTTCGCCAATTTCCAGGTGCCAAAAATTTATGTTTTGGCACCGCGGAGTCAGTTGCAAGCCGACTGCAGTATCACAGGCAGTATCCTCTATAGACCGCGGACTCTGCTATAGATCACTTCACTTTCTTCCATGGAAACGGTTTCCTCCATATTGTGGAGTATTAGTGTGAGATTTAGACAGACGGCGCTACTATTTTCTTGTTACGTTACGAAGCAGGTTTTACGTAAAATGTTCTGATGGCCTTATCCTCAAGTTTCTTAGCGAAACAAACGTAGCGCTAAGCATTTCAGTCAGATGTAACAACCAATAGACCCCTATTGGTTGGTACATCTATGCGCTTACATCATGGCGCTAGGAGGTCGTAGATGAGGCTTTTCCTTCTACGATAGTAAAAAATTAACCACAAGGGGTTGAATTTAACTTATACGTTTTGCGACGACTACTTTCCACCGCTACATAACTGTAACTAAGCAGTGATAGTTGTAGGCCAGTGTTTCGGATCTTTGCCTTCAGAGGTCGAGAGTTAGTGGAATGCCACGCACACAACCTCATGAGTTTTCCGAGTTGTGTGTGTTAGTGGCAGTCAAATCTTGATGCTAATCAATCAATCGGCTCCAACAGACATTGCCCCTACTACGAGCGGGACCTGCCCACTGCCACTTTAGCTTGCTAATCATTTTCAAGTAATAGCTCACCATTATATTCTCAAGAATAAGCCCGTAGAAATGAGATTAGACTCCAAAAAAATTAAAATAGTAAAGTAAAGGCTATGTCAATTTCCGTATAGATTTTCACCTCACATTTCCTCCTGGATCAAGATAGGCACTATAAAAGTAAATATACCGCCTGTGAAATACCGGGTCGCCGGCCCGGTCGCCGCTCCCGGGGCGGCTAGATCAAAGAATTTATACGAGCGACGAAGAAGCACTAACCGTCTGAATCGATAGCGGCGTCCTTTTGTCACGTCGATGGCCCCATAACTCTCCTGTACTAGTTACAAGACCTTAGTGGTAATAAAGTTGGAGTGCCCGTGGGTACACAAACTGTAGAGTAGGGGCGGTGAATAATTGACTTGTCATATCTATATATAGAGATCATAGAGATGATCAGTAGATCTACCCATATGATATACTATCACACAATCCCGCGTGAACCGTAGATTGTTCCGGGATAAAAAATCTATGGGTTAATCCAGGCTATAATCTATCTCCATTCCAAAATTTCAGACAAATTGGTTCAGTAGTTGCGGCACGAAGGAGTAACAAATATACACACACACACACACTTACACGCACACAAACTTTCGCCTTTATAATATTAGATATTTTCGGTAATTAGCATTAGTGTGATTGCGATTGACATCGAGTAACGCTCAGCTTAACGTCACCATAGCTTTACATTTTTCGAATTTTGTTCCATTCCTATACCTACGTAAGGCCCCACCTAAGCGGAGCTGTGATAGTGTAACCAATCAGATTTCGTCATTTTGACAACTCCGAAAATGAGGGGAGAGGAGATATCGAAATGACGCAATCTGATTGGTTACTCAAATTTGTTTGTGAGGTTGGCTCCACTCTGCTCCGCTTTGGTGGAAACCGGGCCTTACGCTATTTGCAGTACGTACACTTGGCAGCAGCCTGGAGGAAAATGTAACTCCTACCCCCAAGGAAATTTCTCTATTGCGAACACCGGCAAAGATGCTTGGCTCGCTCGGTCAATAAAGGGGAATTCCGAATCATGGATTTCTCACATTTCAGTGCTTATTAAAACAAAGCCACGGATATTTCCGGCTATCGCGTATCACCGTCTAGCCGTTAGTTATAATTATTGCCGACAAGCCGCAGCGCCCGCGGCCGCGTGGACTCCGTAAATTATGTTTACACTCATAAATATGCATGCGGAGCTAAACCATGCAGAAGGAAAATGGCAAAGCGGTTTTGTTTTTCTCTATTCATGGAATATTCATCTGCAGATTGTATGTTTGGATTTCTAGTTATAATATTGCGCGAAAGCAGACTGCTTTGTCAGTTTTTTTAGGGTTCCATACCAATTTGGTAAAAATGGAACCCTTATGGTGAGACTTTCTCCATCCGTCCGTCCGTCCGTCCGTCCGTCCGTCCGTCCGTCTGTCCGTCCGTCTGTCACACTCGATTATTTCAGTAACTATTAAAGCTATCGACCTGAAATTTGGAATAGTTGTAGGTAATTGCCACGCGACGTTATTGCAACCATAAAAAAAATGAAAATCTTTTTTATTTTTATTTATAAAGGGGGGAAAACCGGGTCCTCAAAATTTCAAAATGAGACAACAATATTGAGTAGGGTATCATATAAAAGGGCATTACTTGTGTATTCTAAAACCGATTTTTATTTATTTTTATGTTCAATAGTTTTCGATTTATTGGGCAAACTGTTGAAAAAAATACCGTTCCCCCCCCTTATCTCCGAAGATTACCGATCGAAAAATCTGAAATAATTATGATCAATAGAAGTAAACGTATATTTTACAGGAAAAATAAAATCAACTCTCTAACTATTATACTTTTTTTGATAATAACAATAAACCGGCAAAAACAAAGTTATGTTTGCGGTTTGCCAACAAAAGTACAGCTACATGTAAATTATACTCGTAAATTCATGAACCAAAGTGACTCTTTTGATGTTTAACTTCTTTAATGGTATGGAACCCTCGGTGCGCGAGTCCGACTCGCACTTGGCCGGTTTTTTTTTTAATAAGCTTAAAGCTCGAAGGTTCGTCTGCTTTTACGGAATTGGGATATATATTTTATGTCAATAAATAATAATAGGCATACCAAGGTAGCATATTGTTGATGGGTATTATAAATTGTTTTGGGTGTCTTCGGTTTCGAAAAACTTTTTTTTTTATATGACAGAAGATGTATTATGACCTAACCTAGGTATAGATCATCTAATCTGAAAATGAATGCTCCTCCACGTGTTTACGCTTTCACGTTGAAAGAATAATGGCAGGGAGTGCATTTTTAAATTAGACGATCTCTACTCGTGATCATTTCGTGAGAGAAGGAAGCTCAGTCCTATTTTGCTGAATACTAAGTATTGAAAACAAACCGTTCTCATTTCCTTCGGAGCAGATACTAGTACATAATTAGATGGCGCTATTGCAGCGGACAGCGCCCCGATTCAATTAGCTCCGAACTCCGGAACAAATCCTTACTGGATACAATGTGAAGGTATTATAATGTACAGGTAAATACGCTGGCATCTCTTATTTAACCCGCTAAACGGTTATTTAAACGATTTTTAGTGATCTGCTGGTTAAAAACTTAAAATAAATATTGTGTTTTAGGTCTCGCTTGAAAGCAGAAACACGATTAAAAAAAAAATCGATAGGAAGTTTGACAAAAGTTTCTACAAAATCTTTATTTAATTTAATCGATAACTAGTATTGGTAAATAATAAAAATTTTCAAAGACGCTCTGATTTTTTTAATTTGGCAACTCATCGTTTCTCTGTCATATACTCCCGCAATGCTGCATGTTGCTCTCACCTACGTCTTCGTAACTTACAACGTGTTGGTATTCGTATAAGATCATCATTATAAGCACACATTTAATTAACTAAGAATAATATTTTCGTAACTATTGCACTAAGCATAGAGTTGAGAATTCCCCAGCAATGAATGCAGTACATGGATCATACAGGAATCTAGATTTTGGTGAATCGAGACCCTTACAACGAACAGATCTGTAGACTGCAAAGGCCATCGCATTGTTCTATTTTGTGTGGCACAAGCAAAGAGATAAAGCGGATTTATTTCTTACAGTTAATATTACTACTACTAGATGTTTTATTCAGCTATAAGTTGTACTTGAGTAAGACCTCATTTTGAGACGAACCAGTTGAAGGTGTGATGCCAACTACCTTGCAAGACACATCCCAAAAAAAAATCCGGATTCCATCAGGTGTCATCATTGCTAAGCAGTTCCTTCATCAGACTGAAGCTTCCCCTCACACCAGACGGTATTCTTTTCAAAAATTCAAAAAAAAAAAACTGCGATTAATTGCCCTAATGTGCTGGTTTTTTTTTTCAGGCAATCAAGGAACAGTATCAAGATTACGATTAATGAGCTTTTTTACGCAATTCCCTCGTAGGAATTTATTCTGTAAGGATAAGGTTCACAACATGGATTAACTTTCAAATAATAAAGCTTGTGACTTGTCCCACGCATGAGATAGAAACTGCTTGTAGAATACAAACGTCCTTTGTCTACACAAATCGAGCCGTATAAAGAGGTATAGAGTATTATCTGAACAATGCACCTGCATTGAGGAGACCCGCTCCGAAGATATGGGAAACTATATTTACTGTGTGCACAAGCGGGATAATATAGATGTGGGATAGATATAGTATCCCGTCTTCGATTTTAATTATTGAGCAACCTTACCTACTTCTAGTATAAGGTACTAATTATGGTATTCTATGCTTCTGCCGTACCTCCGTTACAGAGTTATGGAGCGTGTATTTGATCGAACATTTTTTTCAGATTTTTGGAAAAATATGACATTACTCTGTAACTCTGGAACTGTTCACTTTAGCAAAATTATGCTTCAAATCATTTTTGTTTGCAATTTAACGTAGATTACTTTTGTTCTTGACACTTTTGCGTTAGATTGCATAGTTTTTGAAATATTTAAGAAAAACTGAAAAAACTGAACGTCTCCCCCTCTCCACACGTAAACTAGACGCTGGGTGTAACTTCTTATCAAACAATATGTGGACTGCATAAAACAATATGGCATTACAATAATACATTCACTTCGGATGTCCTGGTTCAGTCGTTTATTGAGGTAGTTGCACCGCAGTTGGTAGTTATATTATATCCGACCAACAAATTGGTCAACTCATTGAAATATATATGTTTCGAATTTCATTCCATATATTTATGGAATTAGCGATCGACAGGTTTCTATTACGATCGTAGAGAAGTAGGTATGGTTAAGGTTTGTTTTCATTAGTTCCATTTGCGTTTAAATTTTAAAAGTATCAGAAGATCTTGCAAATAAATGATTGTATTGTATCTTCATTTTCTTTCTTAGGACTGATTTTTCAATCGCCAGGTAATCTATCTGTCGTATATAGTTGATATTATGTGTACATATCCAATACACTGTGAATAGGTAATTAATTATTATTACTGCATTAGGGCTTATTATAGATAAAGACATCAAACGCAACTCGCAGTGACGATATTACTATAATAATAGGATCGTGATGCTATCTCTGCTTTCGTGAATAGGTACACAGATTAACAGAATCGAATTCACAGAATTTATCGATTGGATATATCTTACATGCTAGTGGCTATGAGATATCAAAACTATGGAAATGCACCATTTATTCATTCCATTCTCTGTTGTTGCAAGCCTATTTAGTTTTTACTATTTATACTACTTGTTGTTAAATGGTGATAACATAAAAAAAATACCCGGCTGAGTTTGTTGTGGGCTCCTTCTCAGCGGCAGGGCGCGTTTGGAACCCTCGTAAACTTAGTTTTAAGTCGTGAATGGTTATCACCATTAAAGTGACCATGTAAAACAAAACGACGTGTCATAAGTGCCTTTGTATGCTAGGCCTATATGAAATAAATAATTTTTCTATTTCCATTTCTATTTCATTCATCTATCTTTGCGTAAATGAGCGCCAAGATTTTTTGTCAAATGTTCATGTACCGACTTACTAGTCTATTAAGGTGTTGCGGCCCTACCAGCCCGCGAAATTCAAATTTTATTTCGTTTTTCGCAAATATTAGACTAACTACACATTGTAGATTTATGGCAATGCATTTTGCGGGCCTACTTTTTATGCATCTAAATGTTTTTAATAAAAACTTTGCTCGAAAGTTCCCACTCATCTCATATTGGTTCCCGAACGATAATTTTTTGCAGTTTCCCAGATTTCGAGCTATCGGGAACCAATATGAAGTAAATGAGTATTGTTGAGCAGAGTTTTTATTAAAAACATGTAGATGCATAAATGTTGTGCTCGCAAAACTCATTACCATTAGCCTTCGATGTATAATTAGCCCACTATGAGCGAAAAACTAAATAAAATTTGAATTTTCGCGCCCGGATGGTACCCATCGCCCTTAATAGGTGATGCTATCTTATACGCCACTTGAGATATTAAAATACTCACGCTAAATTTTGTAGACGGGGCCAGTGAGGTCTTTGGCTAGTGGCTTCTATAGTTTGAACGCTATAAACTTGGCCTTCCCATGGTCTGCGGGACGCGGGGCGGGTGTGCGATTGGCTATACACGATACGATGTAATGACTCGCATCTTGAGAATTCGCCTATGGTATTTTCTTGAGTATGTATCATTATACACGTCGCAGGATTAATATCATCGTGTGTAGCGTAATTCACGTCACTCTCTGACAGCTGATTAGTAGAGTGCACTGATCCCTATTCTATGGATCCACAGTGAACCTAGCCTGAATTGTATAGAGTGTTTAATCCATAGATTATAGAATAGAGATCAGTGGTTGAGTAGCTCCCGCCCCGCGTCCCGCAGACCATGGGAGGGCCAAGTTTATAGTGGATTAGCTATAGTCGTCATTTGTCAACACGACTTGGTAGCTAATTTTATGGCAAAGCGTTTTCGCCGGTAGACACTAGCAACCGATGTCTGCTTGAACAGGGAATCGAACCCACGACCTCATACGCAGAGAGTAGGAACACTACAGCTATGCCATTCGGTCTTCAAGTGCAAATAAAGACTTTATTTTCGACAAAATAAAGTGCAATTCAGGTCGAATGATAGCCACTGCCGTGTATTTTTTGTCCATTGAAGGTTTACTTTGAAATAAAAATAACATTTTCGTAGCAAACCTTCATGGATAATGAACATATGCCTTCAAAACAGGAGGAAGTTCTCAATTCGACTGTTTGTTTATTTTTTAATTTTGTTTTTTTTTTGATTGTTAGTTTGATTTTGATAATTCTTTTTTTATTAGAAAGCTGACGCTTCCCGTGTGGCCCCATTTAAATTTAGTCTAGTTATGATAATGGTATCCATGAGAAAACCCTATACCTAAGTTTAATTTTTTAATTGGAAAGGATGTATTCAACTGTAGTTTGATGAGAGCTGAAGTCGTTTTTTACACGACTGCCCAAAAAACGAATGTAATGCTTTTAGGGTTCACGTATGTACCAGTATGTATGTATGTATGTGAGTTTCTTTATTCCACCATAACTTCTGAACGGCTGAATAGATTTGGACATATGGGGTATCGTTAGAATCCTTACATCAGTCCGAGAAACATAGGCTATACTTTTTTTGGAAAAAGTCGTTTTACGACAGGGCAGTCGTGTTTTTAATTTTTAAATTATTGACTTGTTTTATTCATAATATAACGTGTATTATTGATATGCACCGAGTTACAGAATACGTGTGGAGGTTACGGTGTACGATTCATTTCTACATTTTGGCCCTTTTTAGCGGCAGGGTGCGTTTGGAACCCTCATAAACTTAAATAGTTTTAAGTCGACTTGTAGTTATCACCATTCTTATGCAACAAATATCTTACCGACGCTTCGCAAGAGCCTGTATGTTAGGCCTATGTGAAATAAAGATATTTTGAGTTTGAGTTGAGTTTCGCATAAGAACCCGTCGACGCGGACGTGTCGCGCTACGAACCTATTCGTATGTGTTACTTTAAAGTGAAATGTTTTCATGGATTTTGTGTATGAATAAAACAAAGGTTTCAGTAACTTACCCATATAATATATTTTTATATTTGAAAATTTCGATACAATGTACAATTTCGGACTTAATTTATCGCAGTTTAAATGAAAATCACAAATAGTTTGATTTCTATAGCAAAGTAAAATCTTGGAGTGTTGTATTGAAACAAATCTGTTTTCACAGATTCATAGATTTTTAGAAAATAATTGTTAGCAAAAATAAATTTTGCAAATAGATTGCTAACAATTATTCAAGTTGCAACTTCTTATAAGTACGGATTTTTTTACTTACCTATAAGGATCAAACATATTATCTACTAGATGGGAACTGAGTACTAGAAATGGATAGAATAATCGCAAAACAATAATGCCCATCAGATTAATAGTCAATATTTAAAGTAAGAAACATTTGAAAAGTTGCCAAGCAAATTGAATCATTGTATCTGATATAAAAAAATGCATGTTAGTTTGTTGGGTTGGGTCAGTGTTAACTAAAGGTATTAAATGGTAGATGTACTGAGGTTCGCATGTTCCATCCTGCATCTTATAAGAGTATATTAATAATTTCATTGCAACATCCAAGATTCACACACATTATGGCTTCGCAGGCAGTATTACAGCGCGGTACAATCGGCGACTAAAATGTTAAACTTTAAATGGCAGTTCATAACGATATGAAAGTTTATTAACACAAATCAGATCTTCACTTTGTCATATTAATATCCTTGGGATAAAGAATCACGTAGGACCCAGATACGGCTATATGCTTACATTTTTTAATTTTTTTTACACTATAATTTCTATTTTGTCGCATTAGATGTTTGAAAAGTTTTCTTTCTTGATCATTTAAATTCTTTGACTGAGTCATTTTTCATTGAAAATGCACTTATCACACATAATAATATTACAATACATATTAACTTTATTTCATTTTATGAACAGGGATTAATGGATCTAAAATTGACAACGAACTTTCGATCTATAATAATATTAATACTGTGTCACCTCTTCTTGGCTAGTTTAAAAAATGATTACAAAGATTTATAATAATAAACTATAATATTTATTTCTAACTAAATGGTCATAATCATACCTAGTCCCTATTCCATGAATAGGAACAAAACACATAATACGACTATTTTATGTACATTTTTAAGCGATATTATATTGCTTTGAATAATAATTAATTAAAAGTTTCACCAATCTCAGTATACTTTTTAATGATTTTCATTATTAATTTGCACGTGTTAAATTTTTAATGATTCTTTATAATGCCCTATTCAAACTACCTAAAGCTGCGAGTCGATTTTTGAGCCTTCACAATTCCAATAAATTTATTTATAACAATAATATAATTTAAAAATTTAATTTAATGCTCGGAACTGAAAATCGACCCATCACCATAAATACTATTTAAACAAAATTTCAGGTAAACGCTTTTCTTTGCGAGTGTTCTTTTATACATTTATTTGGCAAATTTTACTATTTTTTTTTACTATACATTGCTTGCGTATCTAAGGGTTTTTGTGCAAATCGTATTCTCATAATATATTTCGTTTTAATAATTAAGCGTAGCTATTATGCTTATAATATTGATTTTATTTACAATTGCTATGAATAATATAGTACAAAACACTCTTTTCACTAAATATTTTGCCTTACATCATAAATAATTATTTTAAACTACTTATCTCTTGAAACAATTTACATTTTAATTCATAGATTACGTAAAAGGTTTTTATTTGATTTCGTATTTTATATTTGTGACGCATGGATCAATTTTGGGACTAAAAGATTTTTCTTTATTCTATTAATTTTGAAGAGTATTTTGAATTGTAAAAGAGATTATCCAAAACTGTGTTACACTTTATTTTTCGGTAAAATGTTTAAAATCAATGCGTTTTGGGTTTTCCTTTGATTTTTCAACTAAAATTACAAAATCTTACCAATACGTGGTTTAATTTCCGAAAAAAAACCATAATTATTTTGTAAAATTATTATTCTATTTACTTCACAAATTTATTTTCCTTCCCTACATTTCACCCCGACACTGGAGCATCATCAGGACATAATATTGACTTTTGTATGAATTTTGTAGAATACCGAAATAATTTTGCGTTTCATCGATTAACATGGACTTCAAAATCACCTGCCGTGCTATTCTGCAAAACGCGACGAGCGTACATCTCTGCATCTATGAATTTGTCAGTTGTAATAGAGTACAATTTTGCATGCCATATTCGGGTTGGCAGCAGTCTGGCAGCTATTTAATTTTGTAGAATAGCACAGCTGCTTCGATATAATTTAAAATTTAACTTTGTTCAACATTGAAATCGAAAGAAGTTTATCCCTGATCTTGATAACTAAACTATTGTGACGGTGATATCACGACTAGAAACTATTTCGTGCTCATAACAACAAACACTCTATCTTTATCACACACCTTTTTTCACAGTCCAATCTGCGAAACACTCAAAGGTATTGCCATTCACAAAAACACACACCTAATTAGGGAAACATATTTTGGTATATTTTACTAATAAAAAATATACTATCTAAAGATGGCACTACAAATACAATTGCACGTTAAAGTTTAAAACAATGTTACTAAAAAGGAATGTTTCAACATTTAGCAAAAGATAAATCAGCAATATATTTAGTTAGCGTAGTTTTACTGTTTTATCTTTTGTTAAGGACACAAGTTTGTACTTTTCTTAAGTACACAACTTAAAAAAAACTTCAGAATACAGTACATTTTTTTTTAAATAAATTACTACTGACATAATAAAGGATGGAAGTGTATTTTATACATCTGGGTATATTAAAGTCTATGACTCTATTAAAAGTCCATTTAGTCGGGTTTACAACCGGATCACGGTAAAAGTCCACTTTTACCGTGATCCGGTTGATTGGTGAATCCACGTGGATGACATACTGGATAGGGTAGCCAATCGTGAGACATTGGTATCATTTTGAAAAAAAAAATAACTGTTGGTTCGCAATAGTAGCTTCCATACTTGAGTATTTCGATGCTTGCATACTGGTTGAAATAATTCAAAAATAAAGCATGAGCCATTTTAAGAAGACCACCAAAGTTAACATTCAATTAGAAAGAAGAAACTATACAATCGTTTATACACGCATTCCTTGTAACCTTTTTAACTCCGACATTTTAATTGTCCCATTTTACTAATTTCACTAAAATTGTCTTTAATCTTCACAAGTCTTGCAACACTGCTCCTTGTACCGGCGTAGCGCACACATGTTCATGGCGCGCACGTTTTCACAGTACCGGGACGAGTCTCTGCACACTCCATCTATGACAAATAATAAGGTTTAAGGAGCACACCACGAGTGTGCCCGCGAAATTCAAATTTTTTCGTGGTTTTTCGCGATTTTTAAGCTAATAAGACATAATAGGCTTATGCACATCAAATTGCGATAATCTCAATATCTTCTTTAAGCGTTTATATAAAAATCTCTGCTTGAAAGTGTCGAGTTAAAGAAATTAGTCCGAGATTTGCGAGCTACTCACATAAAACTCGATACTCGGACTAATTTCCTAGGATACACATTTTTATGCAATGATTTTGATATAATCATGTAAAGATGATACTGCCATTCTCGCAAATTGATTGCCATAAGCCTACCATGTCTAATTAGCGTACAAATTGCAAAAAACCACGAAAATTTTGAATTTCGCGGGCAGACCCGTTGATTTCACGTTAACCAACGATATTTTAACTAACTAGAATAGGTTTTACTAATGTCCCCGGATCACAGACGAAATACGCTACGCTTAGAGGACGGGAAAAATATGGCATATGTTGAAGCCAAAAATTTAGGGCGGAGCCTAAAATTGTATGCGTGACGTCACAGTAAGTGCTGCCCCGGGTCCACACCACATACATCTATGTACACGCACCGTGTGGGTCCATCCACAAGCGGTGTTGTGTGCCTATGGCCTCACGAACCCTTGTAATAACTTAACTCTCTCAATAACATCAACAGACGAGGACTGCGACATTCCTTCAGAAAGCCATGCCGCAGCTGATCATTCAGTCCACGGCCACGCAGTGCAATACGCGGTGCTGCCGGGTTCCATTTATCTTGTCTCTATCAATATTTTCAACATGACGCCGGCGCCTGTACACGCAGTGCTACTTGCTCTGGCCACACGGGCTCTTCTTATCTTTAACTAGCAGTGCCCGCGGACTCCGTTCCGCGTTAAAAATATTTTTGTCCCGGCCCGTTTGTCCCGTGTAATACCCACAGTCCCTTCCCCCACAGCGCCTGAATGCGACGCAATAGATACTGCCTATATTTACCTAACTATCGCCACGCAACGGCCCGCGGCGGCGCGGCTGAGCGGTGCGCAAGGTTTTTATTTTGCTAATATCTTTGAAGATATTTGTTTAAACTATATAGAGTAAACGGGCACAAATATTTTAAATTAAATTTCCGTTCTAAAAAACATATTTACAAAGATATAAATTAAAACCATATGGGCGGCTAACTAAGCTTCACAAAAATTATTTATTTTTTAACCACAATTTTAACACTAAAAGTCGTTATTGTGAGTTACCCGTAGGAGATAGGCATATGCTATCGCGGACTTTTTTACAGATTTTGATACGTTCTTTAATATTGTGGAACATTGTTTTGTTCTATCCTCAATAGTTTCCGCAGCGTACGCGATGAAAGCAATTTTTTTTACTTGGATTACATTATTCAAGTTTAAGTAAAGATGCGTGACTAATTTTGGAATTTATAATAGCCTATGACACTCCACAATAACGTAGCTTTCTATTGGTGAAAGAATTTTGAAAATCGGTTCAGTAGATCCAGAGATTACCCCTTACAACGTCACAAACTCACAAACTCACAAACTCACAAACATCGTTACGCTACCTCTTTATAATATTAAGTATAGATTGAAGCCTTACATTCGCGTCTATTGGCTCGTTTCGCGCCTCGTGCGAGCCGGTCACGAGACGAACTACCTATGTGTTTAAACTCTCGTGGTGAGAGACGTGCTAAGTGTTTACACTCTCGTGGTAAAAAAGACTGCTTCCGACGCGAGCCCGGCGATCCGCGAGACGAGCGGCTCGCCTCGAGGCTCGCGAGTTTAAATCCAGCTCTAGAGTTCGTTACCTTTTACGCAAGTGGACTGGCGACACTCCCTCACTACGCTGGGCCGTTTCGTCGCGCACGCGGCGGCCGGTCGCTCGCGGCGCCGGGTCGCGCGGCGAGCGGCGCGCCACACGCAGCGCAACACACGGTGCTGCCTGCCCTGGCCACACGGGTCGTTATTATCTTCTAGAGTTCATCGATACCTTTTACACAAGTGGACTGTCGACACTCCCTCACTACGCTGGGCCGCGTCGTCGCGCACGCGGCTGCCGGTCGCTCGCGGCGCCGGGTCGCGCGGCGGGCGGCGCGCCACACGCAACGAAGCACGCGGTGCTGCCTGCCCTGGCCACACGGGCCCTTGCACTGTGGGCGAATACTCTCATTAAGAGGCCTGTGAACTACGATGTCTCCGTTAATGCAAAATACCAAATCATTTGTAATTCGTGAATATTTCGATCATGTTGTGGTGTTATTCGGATTCATATAGTAATAATCTATGCTCCTGGCCATATTTGGTTCGGAAATATTTCTTTAAAATAAAATAATAATCAATTTTGATCAAAATTTTTATAACTTTGGTCGAGTTCCGTAATACCAAAAATTATGAATGAAAACGTGTAACTTTCTTTAACTGGTGTTTTTCTTTAGCTGGACAATAAAAACTGTGCTTCTGAACTAATGCGACTTGAGATAGTGTTGTTTTTATTACAAAACAAATAAGCAGAAAACATGTCCTCTTTGACATAAAAATAAGCAAAACTAAATTCGTTTACAATTTCGTTTAACAACAGTATTTCGGAACCAGATATGACTAGGAGCATAGATTATTACTATACAAACCCGAATAACACCACAACATGATCGAAATATACACGAATTACAAATGGTTTTGGTATTACGTTTGTATGGGAGACATGGTAGTTCACAGGACTGTGTCTCTCCAGAAAAATACCTGCATCTAAATTGTCTAAGAAAAAGTCTATTCATCGTTATCCTAATCGTTTACAAATTTTCTCCCCGCTGATTGATTCCACGATTTACGTCAGCCAATCGGGAGGCAGAAATTTACTATTGATTACGATAATGATGAAAACGTTTTCTTACGCAATCAGACCCCTGCACTGACATATTGTTAGTACCACAATTATTATGTATTAATACTCATTTACGAATACATGCGTAAAAAATATTTTTATAATAAAAAAGAAACACCTAATGAGCAGTCATTTAGCATAGTCACGATCATAACAAAACATAGAGAATGAATTGTGTGAAGAAATATTATTGAGACAAGCCTTATTTTGCGTTTTTGATTTTAGTAAAGCTTTGTTTTACTTGTAATCTTGTTAAGGCTGTACTGACGTTATTTCTTTGAAAATACTGTTATTCAACAGCTATCAGCTCCGTCAAATGGCATCACAAAATTTTCAAAAAATTGTATGCTACACATTGATTCATGGTCTTTAATTCTGTAGCTTTAAAAAAAATTAAAAATTGTTTATTACGATAAAAACAAGAGTGTTTTACAAGAGTAGCTTCATATAAGATCGTGTATCAACTCCTTTGCCTTTGCAACCATGAAAGTAAATCTTACATTTAATTATAGAGAATATATATATGCTTCACTCTCAAAGTTCATTTTATTTTATTTCGACCATTTTATATGAAAATTTAATATTTGGGCCAAATAATCATAGATAATCTAGCGCGGGCGTCGAAACGCATACGGCTACCGGCCTTCAGACGGGGTGGACGCGCGCAATTTTTCCCGCCAAACGCTCTCGTTTTACGGAAAATATTTATTTCGAGTAGGTAATTTTCATGTAGTGATTAGTAAATAAGTTATCATTTCAATTATTGAATAAGGTTGATATCGTGTATATATTAGTAAACTATGTATATATAGGTATATAAAACGCTACTGTTTTTAGGGACTAACGAACAGCAATTGATTTTCATATAAGTATATATAAGATTATTATTATTTTAATATAAATAAAATTAAAAAATATATAATCTCATCTAATTATAATTTGGAATAAAATGTTAAAATTCCTGATCTTCCGTTAATTTTTCACCCTATGCTATTTAGCAAAAAATAATCCTTATGATATCTGCTTTTGATAGGTGCGTCATTCTCACAAGTCACAGGGCACAATAATGCGTGTCCAATGGAGATACCACTATTCAATTAATTATTAGCTACTTGAAAATTTTATGTATGGTAGATATGATTTAGTATAAGTATGGGCATGTGGATTTTTTTAGATAAACTAAATATAAGTGATGTAAAAAAATAAAAACCATGAAAATATTGACGTCGGTGGAGCGAACCCACATTGTATCGAATTTTATTTTTTTTCTTTTATTATATTAAACTCACCATCATACAAAGATAGTTTAGATATAGCTTATTAGTTCTTAGCTGAACTTGTTATATTTTTAATTAATAATAGGCTTTATCGATAATTTATAACGAATAGTTTTTACGTCCGACGTTTAGACTTGATATCAGTGGCGCTCACCAATTCCCTCCATACTGCTACTCCTTTTAATGACTGCGAGAATAGTTGTTAGAGTAGGACAAACTCTCATTCGCGCTTCGTCGTTGGTAAAGGCAAGAAGGTCTGTGCCTATCTTAGCTTCTTTGTTATTGAGAAAAGAAGTCGCTTTCGGTGGCTTGGTATACCCCTAAAATTGATTTCGGTGCAACTTATTTATCGATGCGCATTTGAACTACCACTATTTTGGTTTTTTAAAGGTATGACGAATGAGTTCTAGATTTAAATAATAGAGGCTTACGTACGGAATTTTAATTACTTTAAAAAAAATTAAGATTTAGCTCATTATTTTGATTTCGCTGGAAATTTTCAGTAGTTTCCAGTAGTAGTGCCGGCGTGGAGGAGTATCTATCTCGCATGAATATCTGTTTTCCACTATTCCAGTGCAAGCTAATGATTTTTCCGAAAAAGAGTAGCCGGTGTATTATTCCAGGACAAAATCTATGTGTCCATTTCATATTTCAGCCAAATCAGTTCAGTAGTTACGTCGCGAAGGAGTCTCGCACACGGATATCTGTTTTCCACTATTCCCGCAAAAACCATGATTTTTTCCTAGATCAAAAGTAGTATGTATTAATCCAGGACATAATCTATCTCCAATTAAAATTTTATCTAAATCAGTTCAGTAATGACGGCGTAAAGGAGTATTTTTCCAAAATATCTGTTTGTTTTTTACTTTTATCATAGTAACCGGGATAAAAGTAGCCAATGATGTATGATTCCAAGCTGTCATCTATCTCTATTTCAAATTTCAGCCAAATCGGTACCATATTTGCGGCTTCCATTATTACCATAAAAACCATTGAACTTTCCGGGATAAATAGTAGCAGATGATAAAATATATCTCCATTTTAAAATCCAGGATAAAATCTATCTCCATTTCAAATTTTGGCCAAATCGATTCGGTATATTTTCGGTGTGAAGTAGTTATTAAAAAAATTATAAAAACTTATAATATTAAGAGTAACTTAAATTTCTAAACTTAAATTTCTATCAAAATATGTGGGTAGGCACAGCGTGCCTACCCACATATTTTGTGACATAAAAAGTAATAAGTGAAGTAAAAGTAGATTTTCCCGACATAAAAAGTAGCCTATTAATGGCGGTTTTAAATATCCTATCTATCCATGGTTTCCCTTACTAGAGATAGAAATTTGACATAAGCTCCATACAAGTTATGTCAAATTTCTATCTCTAGTAAGGTAAACCATGGATAGATAGGATATTGAAAACCGCCGTTAGTATTTCAGAATACAATCTATCTCTATTCCAAATTTCAGCCAAATCAGTTCGATAATTACGGCATGAAGGAGTAGTTCTTCCATATGAATACCTGTTTTGCTCTATTATCATAGAAACCATGGATTTTTCCGCGATAAAGAGTACCTAGTCAATGTATAATTTATCTTTTTTAGCCAAATCGATTTCGTATTTGTGGCGTGGAGGAATTTTTCCAGGTAAACATATATTTTTCACTATTATTATAGAAAACATAGATTTTCCTGGGATAAAAAAATATACAGGGTTATATAAAAAATACCGGAAACCTCTCGACACCTAAATGATATCATTAAAAGTAACAACTTTTGTTCTACAACTTTTGTTTTAACTCGATATTTTGAGAAATATCACTTATTCAATATTTTGCATACATTCTTTCTTTGTAACTACTCTGTAGTCTGTACGTAATATCGGCAACGCCGCGCGGTCACTGATCCGACGCGACGATATCAGATCGTCAATGGATAGTTTTAGATCTATCTCCTTTCCAAATTTAAGTTATATCAGTTCAGTAATTACAGCGTGAAGTAGTGTTTTCCCGCGTGAATATCAGTTTTTCAGTTTTCCCGCCGAAAACTTGGATTTTTCCGGGATAAAAAGTATATTTTGTATTTATCCAGGATATAATCTATCTCTATTCCAAATTTTAGCTAAATCAGTTCAGTCATTACGGCATTAAGGAATTTTTCCTATGTGGGTATCTGTTTTCACTATTATTATAGAAACCATGGAATTTTGCGGGATCAAAAGTAGTCTATGTCTTAATCTAGGATCAATTTTATTTTCACGCCACATCTGTTCAGTAGTTTCGGCGTGGAGGAGTATGTCTCCCGGTTGAATGTCTGTTTTTCACTGTTCCCGAAGGAACCATGGATTTTTGCTGGATAAAAAGCAGCCTATTTATTAACTCAAGATATGAACTATCTCCATTCCAAATTTTAGACAAAACGATTCGGTAGTTGCGGCCTGTGGTTGCGGCGTGAAGAATTTTTCCGCGTGAATTTCATTTTTAACTAATCCCACGGGAACCTTGAACTTTTTCGGGATAAAAAGTAGCTTATGTGTGAATCCAGGATACAATTTATCTCCATTTCAAATTTGAGCCAAATCGGTTTAGTAGTTGCGGCGTGAAGGAGTATTTAAGCTTGGTAAAATACTAATTGTGTACAGTAATTTTTTTATTTTGAATTCGGTGGTCACGCTTTTTTAAAATTTGACTAACTATTTAACCCTTTGACATATACATATTTCCCTTTTATTCACATATGACCCCAAAAAAATATAGATTTTAAAATCATTGCTAGTATGTCTCAAACATGAAAAAAAAATTGTGACACCGTGATTTCAGTGTCACAATTTTCATAATTTTAAGAAATGTTCAAATAAAATAAAGTACTATTAGAGTCTAAATATCCATACTTTTTAACGATGATAAATTTTTTTTCTAATTGAAATAAACTCAAACACTGAAAAAAAACTTACGAGCCTAAAGATGTAATGAATCTAACGAGACTAAAATTGTCCATTTCAATTATAAACATCTAAAACAAATAACGGGCCCGCTGAGAAAGACCCAGGTATGATAAAATTACCGGGTAGTTATTTTTCTCGTAGAGCGGGTTCGATGAACTTGCGCGGTCCTTGCGTTTTCGACGCACTTAGCTCGCTCGAGCAGTGAAGGTCAAATGCTCAATGTCATTCGCGCATAGGACCGCCTTAAGTAAAGCAACTTATACCGTAGCGCTACGCCGTAGCTTTCGTAGCACTAGACGTAGAGCATCTTGAGGGTTACGTTTGAGTTTTCGTGTATATTTGTAGTTCTACAGCAAAGCAAGAATGTTTATTGTACACGAAATTGGATCAAGATGTAAAGACTCGACGCTCTTCCCGGGAAATTCAAATTTTATTTGGATTTTTGCAGTTTTAAGCTAATAACTTATTGTTGGCTTATAACAGTTTACTTACGAATTTCAATGATTTTGATATAAACATTTATGGAGATGACACTGATAAATATTATGTCACAAAAAACAAAATAAAATTTGAATTTCGGAGGCAACCCCATGTACTTGTTCAGCCAAGTTCCAGTATGCTTTTTTGAAGCGAGATGTTCTTCGCTTTCGAACAGATACTTAAAATCATCCAAGTATTTTTTTTAAATTATCTCGCTTGAAATTTCCAATGTTTAAAATATTACACCACGCGATAATCGTACCTTGCTCCAAGGCCCGACAGCCCACACTGGCTTGCAGGGCTTTGTCTCCCGTCTCGTCTTCTCGGGCTGTTTGCTATACACGCACGAGCTGGCAGGTACCACTGTCCCGTTTTCAGTCACGCATTCTACGCGCCGACGGACTATAGCTAAGGAAATAGGTTGAGATCCTCAAATGAACTCGCAACAAATCAAATAAATAAGACTAAAATCGATATAATCTACATCAAATGCTAAAAATGAATAGAAGTAAATTCTTAGATTTGGTTTTATAATAATTTCCTTTATCGAAAAAAAATATGGGACCATGTTTCAGGTACATTAAAGGTACGCCCGCACTGGGCGTAACTGCACTGCAGCGGAACGACGCGATATTATTAAATGAAGTTCGGTATGTCGCACTAGAATTGTAGCGGCGCGACAGTTTTGTTCGCAGTTGGTCGGAATTCTTTAAACGTGATGGATGAAATTGACGACAAATTGCACGTCCGGCACGTCATAACTTGCATAAAATATGGGGTGACGCGTCGCAGTCGTGCTGCTAACTATAGCGCACCTAGCGGCAACGGAACTGCGCGTCGCGACATCGTGCGTCAGTTTTGCTTAGTTGCCCAACTTTGCAGCGCTGTGTCGCGCAGCGCGGTTCCGCTGCCGCGGAGTGCGATATGTCTAATACGTTTACGTAGAAACAATATTTTGCAGTGCAGTGTCGCGTCGCTCCGCTGCAGTGCAGTTACGCCCAGTGCGGGCGTACCTTAAAATGATCACATATTTTTTGTACCAACTCTCAAATAGTTTGGCTCAAAAAAGTTTTTATTTGGTTACTCACCGCGCTTTAAAAGTTAAAAAAACTTTCAATGGTTGTTCATGATTTTTCTTTTGATGAGGTCGTATGGTGTTTAATTTTAAAAGTATTAAAGAGTACTTTGATTTCCTTAACTTAATTTTTCACTTAAAAAAAATTCGCCGCCATATTTGTTTCATTGTCATCTACTAACTCGAAAAATAGCGCTGTAGACTGAGATGATAATAGAGATGCTCTCACCCGTCCCGCTGGGCAGGCAGCGCGGCGCCGACCAGGCGGAGGCCCTCCACGTGGCGCACGTGTGGCTGGCGCAGTCGCGCAGCACGGAGGGCGCGGCGAGGCCTCGGGAGGTACACGCCTCCGTCTCCACGATTGACGTTTGGTTCGCTATTTTTTGCTGAACATACGAAACATGTAAGCGTTAATTTGCACGAGCTTCAACACTTTTGATGACGTTCCTAGCGCAGTTGGTACGCATTCTGATTAGAGCGGGAGGTCCCGGGTTCGATTACCAGTACGAACCACTTTGGGATATTATATAACCCGGTTACAATATCTGTGGACCTCGCTGGAATGCGTACCCCCTTCCCGTTCTCCTTTCACCTCCCCGCGCTCGCCACGGCGCTTTTGTTTTGCGCACCATATCAGAGCGCTGACACGACGTGACGTCATCGAGCCAGGTCCACAGATATTGCAACCGGGTTATAATTTCTCATTTTCCTTAGATCTGGTATGTAGGATTAGTACAGGTTTCTGTACGAATTTCGAGTCAACTTGCGTCGCACAAATTATCGAATTCCTCCATACATTTACGTCCAGCGTCCACATCTCAGTGACTGTCCATTTTCCATAGATGGCGCTAGCTGTAAATGTATGGAGGAATTTAATTCGTTTGTGCGATGCGAGTCGACTCGAAATTCGTACAAAACCTGTACCCCCTTTGGTCTGGTGGGAGGCTTCGGTCGCGGTTGGTTACAACCCTACATGCACCTTTAAGTTTTGCAGCGTTTCCGTGCAATTAATTAATTAATAAAATTTTTGAAAAGCAAGGCCCCTGAGCCGTAATTGATTTTGTCAGGCGACACCAGTATGAATGATAGTAAAAAAAAACCTTAGGGGTTGCTTATTCCTTTCAAGGTAAGTAAGATAACATCTTTAACAAAATCGTCTCGATACCATCAGCTGAGATTTCAAGTACCAAGTTGTAATATGTAAACGAAAAAAAGGTAATAACAACTTGATCTGTCGGTATCGCAAGACTCTCCCACTGCGTAGACAGGTTGATTAATTTCGAGAAATAGAACCTTAAGAGGCCTGTGAACTACAATGTCTCCATTCATTAAAAATACCAAGTCATTTGTAATTCGTGCATATTTGGTTCATGTTGTGATGTTATTCGGATTCATATAGTACTAATCTATGCTCCTGGCCATATTTGGTTCGGAAATACTTCTTTAAAACGAAATAATAATCAATTTTGATAAAAAAATTTATAACTTTGGTCGAGTTCCGTAATACCAAAAATTATGAATGAAAACTTGTAACTTTCTTTATTAACTGGTGTTTTTGTGTGTCTTTAGCTGGACAATAAAAACTGTGTTTTGTGTAAAAATTTGTTTTTATTACAAAACAAATAAGCAGAAAACATGTCCTCTTTGACATAAAAATAAGCAAACTAAATTCGTTTACAATTTCGTTTAACAAAAGTATTTCGGAACCAAATATGGCCAGGAGCATAGATTATTACTATATGAACCCGAATAACACCACATCATGATCGAAATTTGCACGAATTACAAATGATTTTGGTATTACGAATGTATGGGAGACACCGTGGGTCAGCAGACTCTTAAGTCTAAAGTATTCCAATAATGTTATTCGAGTAAATATTTGTTCGGAAAATGTAGGTGTTAACGAAATTAGTTCGGCAAGGTCCCGGTAAACACACGTGATGTTCGTGTACGTCGAAAAATCTCACCCGAGTAATAATTAAATTCGGCGTATAATTAAATTTTCATATTCCTGTAATATTGGAAAAGTTCGCCCGGGCTCTTGGTTCAAATAGTTTCACAAAGTTCCCTGAGTTGGAAAATTCTATTCATTAAATTCAAATCTGGATCAGCACTGAATAACAGGCTCGATGAAAGCGGATGTGGAACGTACTTATTTGAATTTTTTTTTATAAAGTTTTTCAAAAGTAGGCTCAACTGGGAACCGCAGTCCACAAGCGAGGTGAATTATAACGGAAAAAATCACATCCATTTAATTCGGCCCTGGAGCAATTAACAGAAAAATACTTGATCCAATTTACTAAATTATACATCATCAAAACGAACTTTTAAAAATTAAAATATAAACTTTAGCTTTTACGTCCTAAATTCTAATGCGTAAGTATATCACTTCTAACATGGCAATTTAATTATTATATTTCCATATTGTGTAACGTAACATATATTGTGAATACAATAAATAAATAAATAAATAAATAAATTGACATGGAAAAAAATACTCATACATATAGAGCGTGAAACTGTATTAAATAAGCCAAGAAGTTTTATGGCGGTTCCCAATATTCGATCTATCCATGGTTTGCCTTACTAGAGATAGAAATATGACATATCTTGTATGGACATTATGTCAAATTTCTATCTCTAGTAAGGCAAACCATGGATAGATCGGATATTGGGAACCGACCACAGACTTGTATATTAAAGACAGGGCGAACAGCGCGAAAAAATGTCGCCCGTTTAAGGGAGCAAGAATGACTATTTTGCACCCCCCTGCCGGCAGTAGTCAGTATAGGTACATAGGTAAAGGCCTATTTCTTTTTTTTTGAATTAATAATAATATTGCAGACAAGGTGACCACAGACACATAGATAAAAAAAATATAAAAAAATAAACAATTATTTCGCAGGAGTTTAGACAGATGTCGCTACATTTTCTTGTATGAAGAACGTTTACTTCAAATGTTCGGATGGGCCTATCTTGACTATTTTTATCTATTGAACCGACATTAGTGGAGTTGTCACTAGTTAGTTCATTCAGCCACATGAGTAGATGACTAGTCCATTCGTTTAATGCATCTTCGCATTGTCGCATGCAAAGTCGCATTGAAATATTTGTATACGCTCATGAGTGAAAGCTTAAAACGTAAACTGCTAGATTTTGCACTTTAACAAAAGTAGCGTGCAATTAGCATAAATTATTTCTCGGCAGAAACATTACAATTTCTTTAAATAGTACTCCACATCTAAACACTACGACACCACTGATCATATAAATGGCCATAAATGGTCTTCTTCAAATGAGAGTTCACAGTGATTAAAATCTAAATCATTATGTAATATACATAAATTACGCGTCACGTTATTTGTCTGCGATGGGCTCCTAAACTACAAAACCGATTTTAATCAAATTTGCACATCCTGTGCAAATCTTAAATCTAAAATTGATTTATCTATACTTTTTTATATCTCTAATGGCAAGACAACGTTTGCTGGATCAGCTAGTAATATTAAGAAAATTCTTTACGAAGATTAAAATAGTTGGATAAATAAACATAAAGGTTTCAATACATACTTGACAAACAGCGCCTCTTATTTGGTGTCCGGACTGACCACACTGTGCGCTGCAAGTTGACCATTCTGTGGTCATCCACATGTAGTCATTTACGTCAGACGGTGGTATCCTTACAAAAATAAAACAAAATATAATATTATTTTGATATTTTGTGTGTTTAATTTTTTCTTATATTTTTATTCATTGCTGCCTACTCTATCACAATTGTATAACGATCAGATTGATTTTATTTTTTCGCCTATAGTCATCGATCAAGTTTATATTTACCTGTTTTCTGAAACCGCAGTTGTCGTTTCAACTAAATCACCAAGATTTTGTTTGAGACTTTCTACTCTGCTCTCTTCGATTGTATTCCTATTGAAATCTTCATTGACTATAATGATATCGGAATCATCATCTTCTGGGAAAACTAGCTGTTTATCTTGCAGGTTCACAATTTGAGCTTGGATCGGGCTTCCGTAGTTTTGGTACATAATCACAGGATCCACCATCCGTTGACCCCTCGAATTCCCGATGCCCTGGAAATTCCAGAACATCTGAACATATCAATGAAAAATGTCCATTAATAACTTTATTATTGGTAGACAAACAAATTTGGGAAATAAAATCAATAGCATACGAAAGTACTATAATAATATACTGATGAATTCGTGAGTAAGTTATTATTTTGATTGATATAATTATAAGTTTTAAAACAACTTTTTAATCGATGAAACGTATAATGTAAATCAGGTATATACCTAATCAGGTACCTGTTTATATTTATGAAAGTTCTACAACCACCCCAATTACGACGGATTCCCTTTCATTAATGAAATGTAATTAAATACCATATACCGTAAGAGTAATAACAAATTTCACTAGCTTAAGACCAATGGTTAATGAAATTAATTATAAAATAAATGTTATCCCAAATGCCTTACACATAATTAAGTTAAGAAATATCCCCAAACCTATCATCAACGAAGTCAGAACTAAAACCTCTAACCATGAATTCATGCAATGATAATAGAACAGGGGGAACCAAAACTTGTGAAATCCCTCGAGCCATTCTCTATTCTGGTAACGTCTCACCTGAAGTTGCATTACTAGGTAATGCAGACACGGCAAAAGCCTCGAGGCTCCGTTCCGTTTTGGCGGTAGCATCTGAGACGATACAGCAGTCTTCTTTATATGGTATCCATACAACGCAGCGTGCGAAAATGTTATGTTTATAAAAATAGTTATGGACAAACGATTACGTTTAAGGATTATTATTAATTAAAACCAGAAGACATCTTTAATGTGAAAAATGTTAGCAATTAGATAAAACTAGAAGTAAGGTTCAGAAGAAGTGCTCGTAGAAAATGTATTTGAAGAACATAACTTTATTCACGTTGATTTAGAAGCGACGATTGACGATTAATTTATATGAATAATTATTTATAATGTTGTCACTGTAGATTTAGGAAGGTGCATGATATTTATTTTAAGTTCAAAAAGTAAAATAACGATAATTTTAAGTATCATTTTATCGATTCAAGTCACGTTACGTATCAAAATAGCACGTACGTTGGTATAGTGTGTCGGTTACAATGATTTGCTATCTCCAGCAATCCGGCTAAGTTCAACAATAAAACGGCAGTAAACTTTATAGCCCTCCTTTACGGTGTCATAAAATTATTATTGAATGTACATTATATACTTAGGGGCACTAAAGGAAAGGTTAGGCTTTTGAAGGGTCAAGGGTGACTTTTAATTATGTATTAAATTGGGAAGGTTATCTAAGATACTCCTGTTTGGGTTTTTAGAATTTCGAAGTCAACTTTTTTAATAGCTTAGCAAAACTTTACTAGACACTATTTAGTAAGAAAAGCAGAGTAAATTAGATTACAATCAACAGAAAATATTTGGAATGCCAGCTTCAATTTAAAACAACTAATCCAATTCACAAATATTGCCTTTTAGTTGTGTCGATTGATAATAATAAGTTGTTTCACCTGTGTAGCGTAAAAAAGGAAAACCTAAATGACTGAACTTGACTTGCCGAAGTTTCCTAACATTATGTTTCAAGTTTTTCATAGGAAATTGTAGCAAGGAAAATATCGGGAAGTCTTTATTCTCTTTATATAGAACGTGGCATGCTTTCTGCTTTCCAAGTTTCAACTTATTCTATATTCATTCCTCGTAAAAGAGATTTACTATTTTCATTTGTGTCAAAGTTAAAATAGTCGGTGCCGATATTGCGTTCGGTTATGATAATTTTTATAGTGGCAATTTATTGTCAATTTTGTATGATCTAGAATGGTTTTATTGGAGAGTGCTATTGTTATGAAAATGTGGTTTAATATTGGCTTTCGATTTATACGCCTAGTTTGTTGAAATTGCTTTTAATATTGGCGGCTGTTATATTATTTATTAAGCTATGCCTGACTATTGTTATAGTCCTATCAATATTTAAGTAAACCTATTTTACTTTGAATATATTTTTAAACTTAGAGCGCCTGTATTGCCTTATAATGCCTAAAGTAAAAGTAAAAGTAAAATATGCTTTATTGTACACCAAAACAAAAACAACAGACATACTCGTATAGTAGATGTAGCATGTACAATAGGCGGCCTTATCGCTAAAATAGCGATCTCTTCCAGGCAACCTTAGGGTAGAGGATATTATAAAAAAATTAAAGAAAGCGAAAGGGGAAGCCTAGTGTGTCTTTTTAAGATTTCGTACAACAAATGATGTAAGGAGTCCTACCTAATATGTTATTTTACAGAAAATGAAGATTATATGTAACGGAACCATCAGTGCATGAATTCTACTCGCACTTGACGAATTATTTATTTTTGTAAACGCTTCGTAAATCTCCTATTTTTATATTTAAATCTACGTATCACATCGATTTGTCCATTACTATTTAGCATTCAAATGTAGATATAGAAGCTTAGTTAAACAACATTTAGTTAATAGCTAAAGTCATTATTTATTAATAACAACATATAATAATAAAATCAAAATTAAAATATTATAAATATAATAATTTAAAATATAATTTCGTACAACACATTGGTCGGAAGTACTTATGAACATTGGTCGGAAATCTCACCTCGTTTTCGTCGTAAATGTCTCGCGCCTGCGAGTTGTAGCTAGGAGATGCTTTTGTGCTGGTGGTCGGACTGCCGTATAGAGCATCCCGGACTTTGTCGATTTTGCCTGACGATTAGACGAAGAATATTGTTATAAGGTAACTTATTTGATGCAACATTCTGACTTAAATGATTGGCAAGTTCCGTTGAACTTAAAAACTGAATTATTTATTTAAGCGAAAGTGCCACCTCTGAGACCTCGACAGCAATTACTTAGGTTCGATTGCTTCAACAAATTATTAAAAAACAATTACACCTACGTGATGTTAAAGAGCAAAATGGTAAAAAAAAATTCACGCATGAACGCAACGATAACCAATGGTTTAGATTAACGACCTTTAAAATAAAGACATGTATTTGCTACTTTTTTAAGCTAAACAACAATAATTGAAATAGGTCAGAAATTGAGAAACTTCTTGATTTACCTAATACCATATAAGTAATATCATGCCATAACAAGCTATAATATCATGTTAATAAAGTTCAAATTACTTACCCTTTTGTCTGTTCTTATAGTTCTTCTTCTGGTCTGGCGGTTTCTGTTCGTGCGACTGGTCGTCCGACCGTCCGCCAATCATAGCTCGGTATCGCCCGTCCGCTCTGTTGACGACATATTTATTTAACGTCTACGTATGATCCAAGAGATATATTTTTTATGCTTACTAACTAAACTCTATCCTATAGTCTATATATTATATAATATGTGACCTTGTTTATTAGCCCGGATGGATCTAGAATTCTCAATTGATAGTTGTTAAAAAAGCAAAAAAGCTGGAGGACTAGCCATGCTTCGAGCATCTTTTAACTTTTACCCTGGAGAACTCGACACTCGGTACTCAGCCACTGTCGAAATAATGCAAAATGGATTTTTGGGCCGAGTGTCAAATTTAAGAGGCAGACATACAAATAATATGCCAACAATGTTCTCGTTATCTCGGAGGAGAACAACGATTTCGTAGATCGGTGATTAGATTATGTGCCTTTGGGACCGTAAATAGCTGAAAGCTCCCATCGGACAAGAGCTGACCCAATTTAGGAAATATAATTTCCAAAACTGACCCCAATTAGGAAGGCGATAGCGCAGTTTGCAAGCCAATAGGCCAGTAAACAAAATACGATCCAAATATGCCTGTCTACTTGATTATTTACAGAGCCTCTCCTCTAAAAAAAAATTAAAATTAAAATAGTACATTTTAAGACATGTGCGGAAAGTAAGTCATTTCTTTACGAGTATCGGTTTGTGGTTTGTTTGTCAACAAACCGAGAACTAACACATCGACAACCGATTGTGCAATGACAAATAAAGAAAAGAAGATAGCATACTACAGCACGTGTTTATACATTATACAAAGATCTATTGCTTCTGCTTGAATGATCTTTACACAAGGGAATTAAAAAAATTGATTACTTTTTTTTTCATGAAAAATACACAGCTGGGGCTGACATGTTGTATTCAAAATAGTTCAAAAATTACCACCAAAAATATAATGAAATTACGCTTCGATCCTTTTTTGATGTGATCAATGATCAACAATCATACATCTTTTTCCTTCCTATTCGGAAGGCAAATTCAGAAATCTGCTGCTTACAAAATCAGGGATTACGGCATTTGATAGCTAACATAGTTTAAAATTAGGGAAATATAATATGATGATATATATACTACCTATACACTATACGCTCTTGTACTTTAAACATCGAATTGTATAAACCTGCATCTGTAACCATATATAAATTATCTAGCAGGACTGATTCAATATTTATAAATTATCTATTTCATTTCTAAGATAAAATGACAGTTTTCTTCGTGGATGTCACTTGATCTATTGAACGATCGATTGGGTATGTTACTCCGTTCCATGAGCGTACTAATAGCAATTTAAGAAAAGAAAAATATAATCATAATATGGCTACAACTATAAGTAACTTACCTTTGTTTTTTTGTTACGGGAGGCCGGAAATCTCTTGAGATATCCGGCCTCCTGTGGAAAGCGCGAGTTTTGTGGGATTTTTATCCACAAAAACTCCCTCGATGGCCTACGTCTATACATATTGAGAGGCTCCGGGATCTCTGAGGAACACACTGGTGCCTCTCGTGCACAAGACCCACTGGGATCGTCGCTGGGTCTTTTTGTTGGAGGTTTGTTGGACGGGTGGTTGAGGTGGTGGTGGTTACATACCTGTCAGATAAAGGGGAAGACGGCTCATCCAGGGCCTTGTGTCTCTCAATCTCCTCGCTGGAGGGGAACTCCCCAGGCCTGGGCTTCACCAGCAGCGTGAGGTTGGCACTGGACCTCCCCGCCACGCAGGTGTACACCCCATGGTCGCGGAGTGATAAGGATGTGATGCGAAGAGCGCCCTGGGTACATAGAAACAGCTACACTAAAACTGAACTGGAGTTAACCACGGTCAGGCCCCTGACACTCAGTATAAATAATACTACTACTAGAGTACCGGCGCTATCCACATACCATTGGTATAACTGTGAGAAATTACGTGAGTCAGTGGTCACTTAGGGTTAAGCAATGACAAGTATACTGCTTCGCGACTGTATGCATGATAATAGTTTTTTCACAGATTCGAACAGATTGTGATGTCTCGATCTGCGTTCTGGGGTAATACGTCTTTTTTGAGTACTAGTAAGAAGAAAGAATGAAAGAAAGAAAAAACGTTTATTTAGGTGAAAAAGATAGTAGTATTTATGTATGTGGCAGTAAAGAGTCCTGTGACCTACGATGTCTCCATACGTTCGAAATACCAAATCATTTGTAATTCTATTTTTATTTTTATTTTATTTATTTGAATGTAATCAACAGCGTTACAAAGTATAAAAATACAGTTCAAGTTTAAACTAGAAATAAGGCCAAATACGATTACAATTATATAGTACATAAGTTACAAGGATACTACAAAGTTTCAATAATGAACGAAGAACAAGAATTATATAATAGCTTGTGCGAAAGCTCTTTCAATAGGAGTACTTAGTCAAAAATTTTCAATCACAGCAACAAGTGAATGGGTGTGATTGCGTGCATATTTCGATCATGATGTGGAGTTAGTCGGGTTCATATAGAAATAATCTTTGCTCCTGGCCATATGTGGTTCGGAAATACTTTTCTAAAACGAAATATAAATCAATTTTGATCAAAATTGTTACACTGAAGATACATCTGCTTACGTCACGTTAAATGCTTAAAGTCTAGACGTGGAACGGTTTCTTTTGGACAGTCCATTACTAGCAAAAACCTACTGTAGGAATTTCAATGCACGTCTATGCACCACCTTGAACCAGCCGTATAGGAATTAAATTCAGCAATTTCCAGTGTCTGTGGAAAGAAAGCCTAAGGGCCTGCGGAGCGTTTTTGCTAATGTTATTTATGGGCCGTCGGAGGCAACTGCGTCCAATTTCTTATACGCAATTGGAACAATTACAGTCGGCAAAAACATTGGCGAAATGTTTAACAGTTTTAATCAGTATTACAACTCAGCGATATTTAACAAAATTAAAACCGTTAAACAAAATTTCCAAGAAATTTCTAATGAAAATTAACGAGTTTTAATTACTGATGATGAAATTGAAATAGTTTTTTTAATTTGTAGCGGTCTTCGATAGCTGACGACAGATGGCTTAACCCGCGCAATAGCACACGCTGACAGAGCATTCAACGAGCGTTCTATAAATACAACTTCTGACGTC
The DNA here is from genome assembly GCA_963855885.1 of Coenonympha glycerion. Lineage (NCBI taxonomy): Eukaryota > Metazoa > Arthropoda > Insecta > Lepidoptera > Nymphalidae > Coenonympha > Coenonympha glycerion. The sequence continues at coordinate 16,888,603 of OY979631.1, forward strand.
ACACGCTCGGATCACAAGCGGTCCTCAGGCACAACACCTGCCTGGAGGGAAATTTCCCTATTGCCCTCTGCACCGCTAAAGTGGTGACCCCGACGTGATTTCACCATTCACCACCAGAGGGCACACATCAACTGAAGAACACGCAACAAAACAACGAAACCGCAACTGCAACAGCCAACAACCGCAACCGCAAGAACCACATCAACCGCTACAACATCGAAGAAGCAACCGCAAACCTCATTCCTCGCATCAGACTCCCAGTCTTCGCCGACCGACTCACTGGTCGCCGCGACACGTCATTCACCGCCGATCGACTCACTGATCGCGCGCCGCATCATCAACGGACTCCCGGTTCGAAGGTCACTCACACCTCGCCGGCACGCAGTCCACCCAAGTCAACCCGGTATCGCTGACGCACTTCCACGATGCTGCACGCTGTTGACACGCACCAGATGCACCACGACGACACACGACTTAACAGTCTCAGATGGCGTAACCCACGCAATAGCACACGCTGAAAGAGCATTCAACGAGCGTTCTATAAATACAACTTATGACGTCACACGCTCGGATCACAAGCGGTCCCCAGGTACAACACCTGCCTGGAGGGAAATTTCCCTATTGCCCTCTGCACCGCTAAAAATTACGATAATATAGCTGGGCTATTAGAAAACTAAAGCGTACGTAGCTTGAATTATTAATTAATATAGAAATGACGTATTTGTAAATAAAAGTTCAAAGTATACCTTTTTGGAAATCTTATATTTCTTGGACTTGCTAATAATCTGGTGATCTTTCGCCCACTGGATCTTTGTCCTGTTGTAGCCCTTCACGGGACATTTGATCTTCACCTGTGTTCCGTAGAATATCGTGGCTGAGCCGCCCACCTTGACAGTGACCTGTTTTACACAATAAAGGGATTTAAATAACTTCTGTAGTTCTGGGAAGTTGTTTACGATTTGAGCCCTGTCCATGTGTCGAATTTCTCACGGTTCTTAGGTTAGGTCACCAAAATGTAACTTATTCAATGCTTTCATAAGAATAAGAAAAGGATTTTCTAGTAATTTGATAAAACTTATCTCAATTTAGTTATCAAAAACATTAGCCATCTGTGCTGAGAACGCAAGGAAGAAGATTGAACTCAATGTTGTACCTAGGGCATCCGAAAGTACAGGTAAAACCTTTGCCCAACTCTAGGAAATATAGAAACTGGTCAACCTCCTTAGCTTATGTGGCTAATCGTACTTCCAGCACAACTACTACAAACTACAAACAAACGCAGAAAAAGACCCTTAAAAGTAGAGGACATACCTTCTTCTTCTTGGGATCGTGCTGTATGTAGGATGAGTTAGCCAGAGATATCTCCGGCGCTGACGTATCCAGTAGACAAGGACGGCTGTTACAAGACTTGGTGTTGGCTGGTCGTGGAGAGTTGCACTGAGAAGGTGGCCGCTCCACCACGTGGGACTGCGCCATTATTTGTTTACACACCACCTGGGTAACGAAGACAAGATTAATGTAAATGTCATCACCTGCCTATTGACTAACTTTTGAGGAACAACGATCATAGTTAAATCCTCCAAGTTATAATTTTAAACTATGCGATGATGTATAGAGACCGTTGAGGTGGGAGTTGTGGGGGTGAGTTTACTTACTTCTTCCAAGTTAGTGCGATAACATCTTCAGCTGCATTTTGTGTTGTATGAACTGACTTAACTCGCGTTTTTTAATCCCTCTTCATGCATTGGAGTATGCTTGGAGCATTTGGACCACTCCCCAGCGTGCCACCGCACCGGACAGTTGCAGTACTGCCGGTCTAATTACTGTTTTTGTTGCATGAACTGTACTCACCTCGCGCTGTTTCATGCCTCCTCCGCAAGTCTTGGCGCATTTGGACCACTCCCCAGCGTGCCACCTCACCGGACAGTCCAGCACGTTGCAGTACTGCTGGTCTGGTTACCGCTAGTGTTGCATGAACTGTACTCACCTCGCGCTGTTTCATGCCTCCTCCGCAAGTCTTGGAGCATTTGGACCACTCCCCCGTGTGCCACCTGACCGGACAGTCCAGCACGTTGCAGTACTGCCGGTCTGGTTACTCCTTGTGTTACATGAACTGTACTCACCTCGCGCTGTTTCATGCCTCCTCCGCAAGTCTTGGAGCATTTGGACCACTCCCCCATGTGCCACCTGACCGGACAGTCCAGCACGTTGCAGTACTGCCGGTCTGGTTACTCCTTATGTTGCATGAACTGTACTCACCTCGCGCTGTTTCATGCCTCCTCCGCAAGTCTTGGAGCATTTGGACCACTCCCCCGTGTGCCACCTGACCGGACAGTCCAGCACGTTGCAGTACTGCCGGTCTGGTTACTCCTTGTGTTGCATGAACTGTACTCACCTCGCGCTGTTTCATGCCTCCTCCGCAAGTCTTGGAACATTTGGACCACTCTCCCGTGTGCCACCTCACCGGACAGTCCAGCACGTTGCAGTACTGCCGGTCTGGTTACTCCTTATGTTGCATGAACTGTACTCACCTCGCGCTGTGTCATGCCTCCTCCGCAAGTCTTGGAGAATTTGGACCACTCCCCCGTGTGCCACCTCACCGGACAGTCCAGCACGTTGCAGTACTGCCGGTCTGGTTACTCCTTGTGTTGCATGAACTGTACTCACCTCGCGCTGTTTCATGCCTCCTCCGCAAGTCTTGGAGCATTTGGACCACTCCCCCGTGTGCCACCTCACCGGACAGTCCAGCACGTTGCAGTACTGCCGGTCTGGTTACTCCTTGTGTTGCATGAACTATACTCACCTCGCGCTGTTTCATGCCTCCTCCGCAAGTCTTGGAGCATTTGGACCACTCCCCCGTGTGCCACCTCACCGGACAGTCCAGCACGTTGCAGTACTGCCAGTCTGGTTACTCCTTGTGTTGCATGAACTGTCCTCACCTCGCGCTGTTTCATGCCTCCTCCGCAAGTCTTGGAGCATTTGGACCACTCTCCCGTGTGCCACCTCACCGGACAGTCCAGCACGTTGCAGTACTGCCGGTCTGGTGGCGGCGGTTGCGGACACATGCTGTTTGGCACCACCACCGTGTTGGTCCCTCCGCGGGTTACCTGGTTTAATAGAAAACCATATTCAGATAACGTGTTTCTTCTTTTATTATATGCAACCGTCATCCGATTCCAGCTACCCGGTACATATTTTTTTTGAAGTCGGTATATTTCATGTTAAATTAATGGCATATTGGTAGGTAGATACGCTTGAAAGCGTAAATTAACGTTATATTCCACTTTGGATGTCAGGAAAAAGTGGTTTGCTATCGGCTATCCATAATAAAATATTTTGTATGATATTTACACTTCATGGAAAGAGTTTTATTAATTCGAATCCAATACAGCGAAGGAAATATTGCACTCCATGAGCTTACAGTAAAACCTTTAACCTTAAATAAACGTAGGTACTTACTATGTATGTTTAAGTCGGTCGTAAAACACATGTACTATCTGCTTATTTTTTGCTTATAACTCTTATCCCTCTTGTCAAATCTTTAAAATAATTTTGTTGATTATTCTAGTAGGTACAAGTTTTTAAGGCAAAGATCTCCTTGTATGTAGTTTATCTCCTTGTATAATAATTATCGTCCATCGTAAATATAATATTATTTATAGTTGCTGTCATAGGAGTGTTTAAAATAGTAACCAAAGATTAAAAATACTTTGTAAATACCTTAAATTAGAGCTTTGAACTATGAGTAGTACTTAGGTTGAATTGTTTTATTAAATTAGACGTAAGGCTTTTGTACTAGAACGGTGACATTGGCCTATGTTCAGACACTATTAACAATCCAACATTCAACTCTTGCACTATGACAGACATTGGGAAAATAAAACACGACTATAATTGGATTCAGCATCGTGAGCATTTACTGTAGCAAACAAAAGAATATCTTTCATTGTATATTTTTTAAGCACTTGAGCGTAAAAATATGTTTTACGCACTATTTGATATCGAAGTTATTGGCAAAGATCAATAGAGCATTTAATTTGTTCTTTCAAATGTGGTTACCTCATGTATGCACGTGACTTCTCTCGTCTGAATGCCGATTCCACACGATTTGGTGCATACTGAGAATTCAGTATAGTTCCATCTGTAACAAAAAACAAATATTTGTAATGTGTAGTTACTCGTAGTATACTGAACTTAGGACCACCTCATTTTAAGGGGTTTCGGCCCTAGTAGCCCGCTAAATTCAAATTTATTTAGTTTTTCGTAAATGGTAAGCTAATTATACATCGTAGGCTTATGGCAATGTGTATTGCGAGCATTTAAACTATATTGGTTCCCGAAAGATTATTTTCTGCAGTTTCCCAGATGTGATGCTATCGGGAACCAAATTTTATTAAAAAAACCGGCCAAGTGCGAGTTGGAATCGCGCACCGAGGGTTTCATACTATAAAAGAAGTAAAACGTTAAATAAATCACTTTTTTTCACTGAAATGACATGGACGGATTCTGCCCTCGAAAAAAAATATTCATGGCCATCGACAAACAGTACGTCATATTAAAGCTTATAATTATGTCTTTACAATCGTTTAATTTTTATGATCTGAAAACTAGCGAGAGACATAATATCAGCATAATAACTTGCAACAAAATGCGCCTAAATAATTTTAATAGCAATGATTTTTTATTAAAAATTGATGCATATTGGTTATGAACTCATTATTTTTTCATATTAAAAAGCTTAGAAAATGCGAGTAAACATTTTGAACAGCATTTATTTAGTAAAAAAATCATTGCTATTAAATTATTTAGGCGCATTTTGTTGCAAGTTGTTATGCTGATATTATGTCTCTCGCTAGTTTTCAGATCATAAAAATTAAACGATTGTAAAGACATAATTATAAGCTTTAATATGACGTACTGTTTGTCGATGGCCATGAATATTTTTTTTTCAGGGCACAGCTCCATACAAGTTTCGGCCATTTCCTTTATGAGTATAATTTACAAGTAGGTATTTTTGTTGGCGAACCGCAAACCTAACTTTGTTTTGGCAGTTTATTGTTATAACACCCTTTCTTATGACACCCCATTCAATATTGTTATCTCATTTAGAAATTTCAATACCCCCGTTTTCCCCCCTTTTCAAATAAAAATAAAAAATATTTCCAAATTTTTACGATTCTTATGACGTTAGGTTACCATTACCTTAACTATTCTAAATTTTAGGTCGATAGCTTTAATAACTGAAATAATCGAGTGTGACAGACGGACGGACGGACGGACGGACGGAGAAAGTCTCACCATAAGGGTTTTTACCATTTTGTATGGAACCCTAAAACATGTAGATGCATAAACGTTATGTTCTCAATGTAAACGTTATGTCGGTCTACGATATATAAGTAGTAGTCTATCAACTATTTGCGAAAAACAAAATAAAATTTGAATTTTCGCCGGATGATACCCATCCACCTAAATAGTATAGAGAACCCAGTTGAGACAAAATCATACTTAAAGTAACATTCTGGAAAAATAACATTTTTATTTTACTTCATTTTATTTCAAAGCCATTTATTCAATTTTCCCTAAAAAAACATTGTTTTTAGTTACAGGGTAAAAACGAATAAAATTGCTCGAATGAGAAATAAACTCTCTCTTAACCTAACTCCCCCTTGAATAGAGTGCTCGTATATTATACAAGGCTTAGTATAAAGATGACTATCATATCACGAACTAAACTAACAATATTAAGCCATAACAGTAGTTTTAACGCAATGCACTGTTTAAACCGTATTCTAGAGAGCTTTATATGCAATTTACTGTTATACCAGCCGAAATGAAGTAAACGTATTTGGTCTTTACTGAAATAGTAATAAAGGCTATAATGCAACGCGTGCAGCGAGCCGCAACATAGGGTTGTCAACAGAAAATTTATTGCACCAACGCACGAAGCATAGCCTCGAGCGAAAATGAGATGTTACGAGAGGAAGAGATTAGGAGTGTGAATTTATTTAATTAAACAAATAACTTTGTTTGTGTATTATTTATAAACTTTTTTCAAGTTACCAAACGCTTAACCAGCGATCGTTCGTATCTGATAGATTTTATTTAAAACTCGCAATTTAATGCAATTTAATATTATTATTTTTAATTAACAGTAAAAATTATATTAACAATCTTAGTTAATATTATTTGTATTCAGTCGCTAACATTTCCAGATTTGAAGTTCAAAAAGGTTGCATTTCTTACTTTAAATACACAAAAATTAATTAAAATTTGCCAGTTATCAAGGAAATTGAGGAATTTCCCTCTAGACAAGTCATTAGAGTACGAGTAAAATAAATTTCAAATTGGGAACATGCTCCCATTTTAATTGAAAAGATAAGTCGCAAAATTAAGCTGTAACAACCCTAGCTCAATAACATAATGCAGTGAAAACGTGTTAAAATATAAATTGAGCTAGTTTCAGCTGCAGGCCACCGTAATGTGTTAAAAATAAAACAACACATTTGACATAAAATACTGTACCCCGGTATTTATTGTTGCGCCGAATATTTACTTGCATCTAGTCATTATTTATGTTCAGGTATGAAAATCGTGATATTAAAATGTTAAATTATAACTGAGAATCTAATTTTTACGCATGATTTTTTCATGCTCGCCATTCTACTTGATCCCAATGCAAAGTCTAGACCAAAACTGCGAGGTGACTGTTAACGGTAACACCGGATTTAAAAAGTATGTTTAAAAGGCTTTAGCTAACTTTAACAGTTACGTAACTGTTCAATATGGTACTTTGTTAATTATCACAAATATATTAGTCTGTGAAAGTTAGTTGAAACTATTTTTGTAAGGCGATATTATATAAAAGTAGCTGTAGCCTGCGGCTTCGCTCGCATGAATTTCAGAGTTTACATAAATCCTATATAATGAGACAACCTTGAAAGATAGACATGAAACTTTTAATGGGGAACAATTTTGTCGTTGATCATTTTAGTATAACTTCAACAGTGCACGCAACTAAAGATATCCAAAAAGAACAGTTTTTCCCGTTTTGCAACAGGGAATATTTAACCATGGTTAGTAAGGTATCCACTGCCTACCCTTATGGTCGTCAAAGTTACTCACCGCGGCGGACAAGGGTGATCGTTGCAGGTCCGCACCCTGTTTTCGGGCTTGGTAAGGGGGTCACACATGTATGGCGACGCGTTCTTCCCGTCTTCATCTCTTACGCATTGTATTATTAGTTCCTAGAACGAAAAGAGAAGCTCCATAAGCACAGAATACCATAAAATACCTCACGGTACAGAGGATTCACTCCGAAAATGATTTAAATAAATAGTTCGCAACAGCACCTTATTTCTACAACGTTATTAACCTAAATGTTGTGCTCTCTTTCTGTCGTGATACTTTATCTCTTCTCTGTCTCGGCTCGCTACAGGGGTAACCCGCTGAGCTTTGTTACCTACAGTACGAGTGAAACCCCCTCAAGGTTCAATGTAACGGTGTGCCCGCCAAACTCAAATAATTCGTCATCAATTTTTTCGTAATTTGAAAGCCAATGTCTTACTGTCAATGATGAAATACGCATACTGTAGACTTATCACAGTAAAATTGCGGAAACGACAGTATCAATACACAATAAACGTGTCTTAAATAAAAATATTTTCTTAAAAGTGTTCCTTTTAGGAAAGTATTCCCAGAATCGACTTTTTTCTGGTACTGTTACTTTTACTCACATCTAAACTGCATATACTTACTACAACTCTACCTATACATACTCAAACTTATTATTTGAAATGCACACTTTTAAGCTAAGATTGTAATATCAATTTAACTATGTCGCACTATGTCTTATTATGCTGCAATTATTATTGATCTATGTAGCCTCGTAAATAGTTTAATGTACAGTTACAATTAGTATCTATAGTTTAATAAAATTCACCTGGACTCCACTCAAGCAAGAAGCACTACAGCTTGTATAGCCCTTCTCCTTCCATGAATACGACTTGCCAGGGGATCCTGGAGCGACCCTGATGTTGCTGGATGTACCGAAGATCAGCGACCTGCTGAAAAAACTTACTTTTTAGCATTTATTTATCGTTATCATTCAACTTCTGTACATAGGCAACATTTTGATTGATTGCTTTGCGATATCGCAACTAAACCACACCTTTTGAAAATTTATCCATGAAGTGTTGTTTCGATAAGAAATGTACAGTTCGTTACAATATATTACTCTTTCGAGTAAAACAAATTGATAAAGATAATCGTGCTTATCAAAGTTTTTATCAGCAGAATGTTTTTAAGAAATCCATTCCATCGATAGGCATCAAGTGAGTGTGGTGTGATAAAAATGTCGTTGGACGTAAACATAAGCGAGCCGGATGAATTTAACTGCAACGAATTGCATGATTGCATTGAAAGTATTGCGGTTTTGAAAGAAATAAAGGAATTCACATATCATGTCGACATTCTGTCTGGTAAAGGTGCAAATTATATAGCAAATGTCTTTAGAGTATCTATTGTAGAGACCGGGACCGATAAACATTTAAGTGTTATAGTGAAAACTATGGTAAACACTAATAGGAGAGAAATATTCAGAGAGTTGCATATGAGAGAAGTGCGAGCTTACATGTCAGTTATAGATAACTTTATAGTATTACAAGATGAGATTTCAATGGAAAAAAGGATTGTGTTACCTAAGTACATATTTCTGAGCGCAGCAGAGAACCATGAAGTGATAGTATTAGAAGATATGTTGTTACATGGTTTTATAATTGACAGCAAAGTAGCAAAGAATGAAAAACTAGATTATAAACAAGTACGTCTTATTTTAACTGAAATAGCTAAATTTCATGGATTGTCTTTTGTTTTTGAAAAGAAAGAAGACGATTTAGAAGAAGACGAAAGCATACAAGAAGATTTTAAAGATATAATTTTCAACGAAAACTTTTTAAACAAATCGAAACTACGGCATTATTTCGTAGACTCGTTTCAAATGTCAGTGAATCTCATAAATAACATCGATGTTAAACAAAAATTAGAGCAAAGGAAAGATAAAATAATTGACTTATTGAGGACATACACGAAACCGAGGAAATACAACGTTTTCTGCCACGGAGATTGCTGGATAAACAACATACTTTTTAAAGAAGAGGTTTGTAAAATTGTAACAGTTCGTGTTCCTCTTTCATCATCAATCGTTATCAAAAGAAGTGCATTTTCTGTGCGATATTTTATGATGCTGATGGTTATTCAAAAGTATTAACAGTATTTTGATAAATCCGTTATTTGTCAAATAATGATGGCTCCGATAGTTAAATGGAACAAGAAAGTAAATGAATTGAGAGTGCAACTGAATGCACTCATAACCCTAAGACCTGCGTATTTTTTGGCCATCGAGGTCATAATTATGTCAGAAAAACATGACTCTTTGTATCTATACCATTAAAAAAATGAATGTATTCTCTTTCCAGGGCGCTGAAAAAAGAATTTGCTTTTTGGACTTTCAGGCGATGCGGTACGCGAGTCCAGTCACGGATATTCTCTACTTCTTATACATCTGTACTGACTCTGAATTCAGATCTCAGTATTTTAAACATCTCAAAACAGATTACTACGATAGTTTGAAATCTTATTTAGAACTATTTGAAATAAACGCCGATGAAGTCTATCCTAAACATGAATTTGAAAACGACATGAATGAATTACTTCCTTTTGGTCTTCTCGCGGCTTTACTGGAGCTAAAATTGGTGACCACAGTACCCGACGACGTTGTAATGATAGATAATACGGATATTGCAGAAGACGAAGATATCGTTAGTGTCTCAGAAGGAGAAGAATTGTACAAAAAACGTGTAAATGATGTCATCAATGAATCTATTGACAATGGAGTTCTAAATCAATTGCTAAAAGATTTATCAAAATGATACTGATATGATCCGTACTTTAACAGTGTGTTTTTTTCAATTATGAATCTTGCTACAATTCTATTTGCAAACTCATTGAAAAAAATTGCATTTTAATAAAATCAATCGATAAGTGTTTTCAGATGAATTTCAGTGAAAAGACCAAAATACAATTAAATGACCAAGAAATGTAAATAATAGTTATGGGAAATCTGTAAACAAAGATCTATAAGAAGAAGAAACGTTTTATATTAAGCAAACTATACTATGAATGTCCATAAAAATAAAATACATATGTGCAACATAACAGAGTATTTACCTATCTCCACCGTTATATGCCGGAGCACTAGAATCTCCAAATGAAGTTCCATAAGCCATAGAACATGGCTCCATAACGCATCTCTCAGTCTCTTCTGTTGGTTTGGGCCCCATGCATTTGCTGTCTGGTAGTTTCGCAATAGTCCGACTAAATTCTAGAAATATCTTGCAGTGGACTTCTTTTTTCCTCCATCCTTCGCCACAAGTCACACTGCAGGGTCCCCATTCGTCGTCTTTGATGTAGCTGTTGTAAAAATTAGTTTTTAATTTTAATGGAGATCTTTTGTTCAACAATATCTATAAATAAAAAAATTCAAATGATTAAAGCTTGGACAGAAAAATAAAAAAACACGCCATTTTTTTTGCTGCAAGGCTTTAAGTTTTGCAATCAGATGGATAGATATTACCCGAAATTAAATAGTTTTTTTTTCTGTTCAAGCTTCAATTAAAAACAATCCACGTGCAAAATGATTGCTGATTGCGATTTATGATTATTTTAATCAGTAATTTTAAATCGAATGCATATTTAACTATAACGTCCTATGACTGAAGTAATACAATAACTTCAGTATGGATGAATTTTGAACAACCTAATTCTATATTTTCTGTGCCTTAAAATATGGTGGATGAGAGTTGAAACATTCATTATTCTAAAACATTATATTTATAACTATAGAATGGTATGTTATCCACACACAGTACATGCCGGGTGCTCGGGATTCAGAAAATATTAAAAACTACCATCCTATAAGAATCAGTTCTTGGCTGGTTTATGTAGAAGTATGTGCACCAGTGTTGGTCTGTGTGTATTCACAAATTAACATATAGGTAGATTTGATAAGTTTACGTAATAAGTATATTATAATAGTCCTGTATAACGCTAAGCAAATGTCTATTTATTAAATCAGAAAGTGGATGAAAGTTATCGAAGAACAGATAGCTTCTTCGGTGTCAGTGCAGAGATGTATAGTATCTTAGAGTATCGGAAAAGTGTTTCGAAGCGAAACAAAAAGTAGACAAACTTTAGATAGTGTAATATGTGCAAGGAAATACAAACTTTACTGTGCAGTGCATAAAGTTGAAAAAAGGTTGAACGTAGATAAAGCAATGGCCCGTGACAGGTAATGAACTGAAGGGTTCTTGTGGAATAATCGGAGAGAGTGCATACGAAATTGACCAGTATCAAAGCTATAACGTTAAGTGATTTAAGGACTATTTTTCTTTGCATAAGACTTGCTGTGATGTTTATCTTGTATGCTATCTTGCAACACGAAACGGTGTACGGTCCTGAAGTCTCATTGAAGGGAATATAACCGTGACAATTTTAATTATTTGCTCTTGCACCGTCCTGAAGCCATTTTTTAAACGCAAATGGTTTAAAGACGATTACTTTAAATAAGAATATAGTTTTTTTCAAGCTGGGGACAAAAGGGATTAAACAGCCACAGGATGTGTATGGAGTGGGAAAGTAATGTCAATAACTGTAAAAATGTGATGTTGTTCTGAATTCAAAAGTGAAACCTTTAATTAATACTGGTTAAGGTACAATACCTTACATACAACCAGCCACACGCAAAGAATATTTTGTAATTGCTGAAAACAACAACAAAATACTCTGAGCTACTTGAAAGGATATAGACGTGGTAATATTATAAAAGTTACGTAATAAAAATATTTCAGTATGTATTTTGGCAAAAAAATATAATAGAAAATGTATTATTATATCAGAAAAAATTGCTAGAGGAAGCAACTAATCGTCTAATACAATGGACCAAGTATATATCAAGGTTTTTATTTTTCTTATATTAGTAACAATAGAGGCAAAACCAGCTAACGTAATTAAATTTAAATTCGGACTTGAGTTGACTTTTAGATTAAATTCTTTAAATTGATGGTTTTAAGTAAATTCTTCATATACATGCATGTTATAATGAAAAAAATAAAGAAATAAATAAAAAGAATTTTTTGATGATGTTCAAAAACTTTTGGCTGGAGATTTTCATGAAAATGAATAAGAGTCTTTTTTCTAAAATATTTCCAACCTATCAGGATAACGATAATATTTTAATTTGGACGTAACTATAGCATACCATAAATTGATGTGATCTGATAGTATTGAAATCAAGAATTCGGCCCTTTTTAGTTACTTATTGCAATAAAGGTCATCGTATTATTTTTTCAAACTATATAAAATAAAAATAACTCTAAAAGTAACCGTTGCCCGTCCGTGATGACTGCATTTCGATTTATTAATCATTTGATTTAGTTCCTGATTTTTTGTGTCCAGATCTATCTATCTCCAGCCAAAACCATAAATATACCATATGTTTCATATTAATACTTACGTGGCTTCAACAGGGACATCAGGATCGCCGATGAGCTGCTCTGCTTTAGCCTGAGGAGGTGGGTACGGCTGGATCAGCGGCTGAGTGTGGTACACCACTCCTGGGAGGAGGTCCTCGATATCATCCTACGGTGTTAAAGTTATCGTGTTATCATTATCATTATCGTTATCGCCATAATCATCATCCACAACCACACATCAACAACAACACATCTTCGTTTATTCATATTTTATATTCCACTTCTGGACACACCTTCTTTCTCGTAGATGAGAGTATTGTTGGAACGTATAGGAATGACATAATCGTTCGACAGGTTGAACATGATGTTTTCATTCCCATGCATTTTACATTTTATGAAGAGAATCAAATCTATTTTTATGAAGGGATCGTCTAAAGGGATAGGACTCCTCGTCCATTAGTCTATTTTTTTCTTTATAATGCGTTTTATAGCTAAAAGTTTTATAGACACTATTACGAAGAAACTTTCTCTATAGACAAGGCAGCTTTTACCAGATCTGTGGATATCAGGCCTGGTCGTGGAATTGCACCGTCTTTTCACTACTGTGCACTTCGTGCATTTTTCGTAGCATACTAAGGAAAGGTTAACACCTACCTCAGATTCCTCTGCCTCCCTGTAAGCGGGGCAGCTGATGCCGGTGGAGCAAGGTCTGGAGATCTCAGGCCTGGTGGCGGGGTCGCACCCCCCTCCTGCTGGAGTGCACTCCACGCCACGGACTTGGACCCCTTCTCCGCAAGACACTGAGCACTGGAGAAGACGAAATTCAGGTGAGAATATTCTAGGCGTCAAAGCTGTCATTCTCAAACCCCTTTCGTGTCTCACTGCTGGTCTCGTCCCAGAATGAGTGTCAGTATACTATCCGTTCGCAAAAGATTTGACGACCGCGTCTTGCACTCGTCGGGCTCGTTACACTGACCAGATGAGCGCGGGATGTGGTCATCTAAGAGGGAGGGGAAACCACCGCGCCAAAGCTATGGTGGTGGTAAGGTACGGTTATATCCGAAATTCTCTCATCTGTCAGTAACTGTCGATATTCCATTCTTATATGAACCCTTGAAACATTAAAATACTTGAAACATTATGCCTTTTAATAACTATCACTAGTAAGGATCGCATCTCTTTAATAACAAGCAACATATCCGGCTCAGATATTTTAGTCTCAATAGTGGTCGAATTGAACTTTTTCACGAACCGGAACGCTGTACCTTCAGTGCTTCTTTTATTTTTTTGGACTTTTTTACGAACCGGAACGCTATGTCTTCACTGTACCTACTCATATTCAATTCTGAGGGTACAGATACATTTTTAGTTGTGCTAATGCCAAGAAGTTCTCAATTATTTAAAAACCAGAGTTTGGAACGCTCTGAGAATAATTTTCACGAAACGGAACGCTGATTTCACGAACCGGAACGGTGATTTCACGAACCGGAACGTCGTTCCGGTGCGTTCCGGTCCAATTCGAGCACTGTGTCTCATACACTATCACCTAAGTTTTTAAAAGCAAGTGAAGGAAGATAGTAGAATAAAGGTAACTTGGCTAGGCCAGCAAATCATAAAAGTAACTGTGCTGACGTGAAAACTAGAAGTCAATTAGTGAGTCTCTCGGACTGGACCTGCATTAAACATTCGGTGCTTAAACCACAACTAAACACTATCAACTCCACCCGAGGATCCGTTTACATTTGAAGCGCAACGCATATCAGCGATATATTGTTACATCAAAGGCCTCCAACTGTATTAGGAATCTCAGCTCAAAAACATCGTTACAATTTCCTAACCCTAGATTGATCAGAGTAGATTGTCACAAAGCATACAACATTAATACACAAACACAAGTGAAGATTGATTTATAGGATGTACAGTCAGCTTCAAAAGTCGATATATGATCTGCGAACAAGATCCCTTGTATTGCCACAGAAAATAATACTGTTGTCTTAAGGACTTGCACTCCGTTTCAGTTGTAAACTATATATGCACTTTTGTTGAAGCTGACTGTATATACTCGTATTTATGGAGTATAGGTTTTGTCTGCGAATATCAGTATAAGGTACTGCAGCGATAAGTTGATATGGCCGGGTTGGTTAAAATCTCGCTGGAATCATGTAATTTTCTCCAATAAAAAACCTATAAAAAGTACATGTACCGTAACCACTGCGATTGAGTAAGCAACAAACATCAAATATGCGACGATACAAACTCACATAATTACTACTTAAGAGTATGTTGATCTTCCTAATATTAATAGGATACGATTTGAGAATGTGATGGAGCGTGTAGCATGCGGCTTCTATATTCCTTCCGTTCAACGGTGTGCGCTGCGCATTAACATAGTTTCCTTTGTCTTTCACCCGATACAAGACGAGGTGCAATTTCTAGACTCAAACTTGCTTCAATTTTCGTGAGACACGGGATAACAATTAGTCTCGTCTTAAACCTAAATCAGATTACCGTACATAGCTTACCTGCGAGTAAGTTCGCAAGACGCAAAGCTATGAAAACCTATTGTGATGAACGAGTTATACTATTTTGAAATTTGAATTATGTTCGCTCCAGTTTGATTTTACTTAAAATGCCACTATACCTAGATTCATTAATTAAAATTCGCCATTAAATTGACTGAAATCTGGGTGGAACTTCATTGAAGAATATTAATTTATGAAACGGATGCATAATGGGAGGTATTACAACACTAGTGTTTAAATATTTAAATATTATTTTTGTAGTATAAGTACGAGGGTTTTAATATCGAATTATGTAGAGCATTATTATTATTCGGTTTAAAGAGCTTTATTTCTCAAAAGAACAACAGTTCACTTAAAAGAGAATACAATTTTGTTTCTTAAATAGTATTTTTACACATTATTTAGTCATAGATCAAAACCGTAAAACCTTGCTAACGTTTGTCGTAAATCCGTAAATCACTTTGTCGGTAAAAGATAAGGACCGCATATACGGCAGTGGTTCTGGAGACAGCTAGTATTGTGAGTTCGTTCCTCAGCCTCACTTAGAGCCCTGGCCATCACTAACTCAGGCCCTAAAAGCTTTTTTGGACTTATAATACACAAGAACAATGAAAATTTTGCCACTCTCTTCATAAAGTCAAATCCTTAAACGGAGTTCATTCATTACTTAGCTTTAAAACGCTCACGAACTTTCAACATCGTGACGTCAGAGTTAAAGTTCGCGGAACCTAGTTGTTAGTTGTCAGTGTAACAAGTCTAGAACATCTAAGTAAAGCCTGCGGTTGACAAGTGTCCGGCTCTTCAGCTTGCGATGAGCATAAACTAATTTTGCCGCTTTGAAACTTTCACAGTTCATGCACTAATAATATCTTTTTAATTTAATTATCTACAGGCCAATGTTGTTGCAAATCCAATAGACGACTAATATTTGCTTATACAGTTATTAAAATACTTAAGTAAGTCTTTATGTTTACAACGCTTGTGTTGTGGAGTAGCAACCTATTATTTTCTTGAATAAATACTATCCCGTTTATTTATTCGCAAAATTAGATGTATGTAATTATCATCATCCAAAATGAATTAACTTTCTACCCACTATAACAGTAGAAAAAAAATTATTGAAACAAAAGGTGTATGCATAAATAATGTATGTATGTAATTATAATCAAAAGAGTATTAATAAAGAGATTGCATGGTTGACTTTAGAGGTTCACCTAATATATCAGCCACGGCCAAAATTAATAAGAATACACTTTGGTTCGGGTTTCAAGGAATCTGACCATATCTGCACACAATTTTGGAAATAATAACCCTGTAACCCTCCATTGCCCTCCATATAAAAAGAGAAAATAAAAAAAAATGTTAAGTGAACTAATCCAAAGTTCTTAAAGTAGAAGATTTAATATAGAGTTCATCGTGGTAGCGGCTGACCGGACCAGTAGTAGGAGTAGTAACTAACAGCTCAGTTCCTGACCTTGTTAGAGTTAACTATCAACAAGATGGGGGGAGGGGTGGGATGTAGGGGGCAGAGTTCTAAGTACGCCACCGTTCGGGGGACATTAGACTAATGAAATTTCGGTCTCGTTAGCACTTTGAGGGATGATAATATACTCGTGGATATTTAAAATTGAAAAATTGTGTGTGGTGTTTCATGTGGGTAGTGTTCCTGCATATTGTACCATACAGAATCTTTTGAAGTGGCGGATTATACCAAAACAAATTATTCCGTTCTGCTTATTATGGGTTTCCGCAAAATAACGCCTGATTCCATTCAATCCTTACGTGTTATAATGAAAGCAAAAATTAGTAGTCGTAGATCGTCTAATCTCGAACCCTAAAAAAATAAATATCTTTATTTTATTTACTTGATATTCGTAAAACAAACCTCTATCAAAGGTACCTTAATTAAATTAGAAAAATTTCAACGTAACGTAGCTTAAACTTTGCGATATCTTCGATTCTAGGTATAAAAACTTTGTCTTCCATTTTAAATTCGCCTGAACGGAAACTTTTATCGAAAACTTAGTTTCTTTCTATTTTTTCTTCTAGGTAGATATTTTCTAGAATTAAGTCTACATAAAACTTCATCGTATTCTATTAGTTTATTGAAATAGGCAGTTTTAAATAAAGCCGTAATAGTCTCTATTTTTTGTTTGCTTTTTCAGTCTAATCATCTTATCTAGTTCAATTCAAGTGCCGAGTTTCTCGCCCGTTCTTCGTACGTGCCTGTAAGTTAGGCGTATGTGAAAGAACAAACATATTTTGATTTTTCTGTTGACTTCACACACTTTCGATGATACGATAACCCCCAGGATTTTTGTCTTCAGGATGGAACACGGGTTTATTTACTTGCCACATCGGTATAATATCTCCAAAAAGTTAGAGGTTTCAAGGATTAGAACACTGGACTCCGTGATGATAAATGTCTGAACCACTGAGCTATCACCGCTTGCGATGATCAATTTTATCTTAGTACAGTAGTATTTTTGGAAAATCTATTCTATGATTTCAAAGAAAAGCTTTGCCTAAGAATCCGTAAATTACTTTCAAGTTCGTTTTATCTAGTTAAAACCGAAGTTAAAGTAAGCCAAAAGTAGGGCTCGCTCAAAGCGGTGGTGCATTAAATTTAAGATGCTCATTAACACAGTTCTAAGTGGCATCCTATCCTATCCGCTCCCATTCAGTGGATCTGCGGATACTTTAGACAGGAGTTGCACCAACTCCACTACTTTGTTTGGCTAACTGCCTTTTGTTGAGTTTTTGAAACGGGATTGTTTCGTTCTGAATCGCTTGGTTATCGCTATTGTTACATTTACTTCGAGTTAATCCTTTAACAAAGCATAAGGAGGATTCTATTTCATAGTTCTGCGAATAAAAAAAAAACTAGATATAGCACAACTGCACTAATAGGTGAGCTGATGTCTAAACTCCACCAAAACGGCTTGATTGATTTTTATAAAATTTTTTGTGTATATATTTGGTAGGTCTGCGAATAGGACGTAAACTATTTACAAAACCTTCACTTAGGAAAAATAATTAATTTATAAGGCGTACATCGTTAGACGTGTCAACTGTTTAGCATTAATAAAATTTAACATAGGTTACCTACTTGCAAAAGACAACCATTACATAATCGTACGGACGTCTGACTTTTCATCGAGCACCTGTGAACTGAACTTTATGGTTTTCGGCGATCTGATTGCTCGGAGGATGTGTTTAGGCTGCCTTACAACGATGAGTCTTTAACATAAAGCCATATTTTGAAGCCAGGCCGTTTTCCGATTTAAACTTAAGTCCTAAACATTAAAATGTCTCGGCTAGTCATTCATCAAAGTACAGTAAAGAGGTCATAATATTGAGGATTGCTCACTGCTCAGCCCTTTATCTCGGACGCTACATCTCGGACGACGCTACGTCTCGGACAACGCTACGTCTCGGACAACGCTAGAGTCTATTTGCACGAACTTTCGAGATATTTGAACTAGCCAGTTCGCCGTAGCAGACTAACTAGGGAAACTTGACGATTGTAGAGAGGCCACACAAGTTTAATATTATTCAGGATATTGCGATGGTCAGGAAAATGAGAACCCTGGGGAAGGTACGAGCCAATACAGGAATTTATTATTTGTATTATTTCCCAGGTTGAGTTAGTTTATTGTTCTCACATAGAAACTGAGTTTCTACACAGCAACGCTATACTTGTGCTACTAGGGTGCTGTGAAGTGTGAGTAACTTATTGAGAGTAATAATCCTTTCTAAGTTAATAAGTAACATCATTTTTAGGGTTCCGTACACAAACGGTAAAACGTGAACCTAAGATTCCACTGTCCATCTATCTGTCTGTCTGTCACCAGGCTGTATCTCACAAAACGTAATAGCTAGTTGAAATTTTCACAAATGATGTATTTCTGTTGCCGCCAGAGTCTGCTTACCCACGATGTCTCCCATACATTCGTAATACCAAAATCATTTGTAATTCATGCAAATTTCGAGCATATTGTGGTGTTATTCGGGATCATATTATAGTAATAATCTATGCTCCTGGCTATATCTGGTTCCGAAATACTTTTGGTAAACGAATTTAGTTTTGCTTATTTTTATGTCAAAGAGGACATGTTTTCTGCTTATTTGTTTTGTAATAAAAACAACACTATCTCACGTCGCATTAGTTCAGGAGCACAGTTTTTATTGTCCAGTTTAAGAAAAACACCAGTTAATAAAGAAAGTTTCAAGTTTTCATTCATAATTTTTGTTATTACGGAACTCGACCAAAGTTATAAAAATTTTTATCAAAATTGATTATTATTTCGTGTTAAAGAAGTATTTCCGAACCAAATACGGCCAGGAGCATAGATTATTACTATATGAATCCGAATAACACCACAACATGATCGAAATATGCACGAATTACGAATGATTTGGTATTTTGAATGAATGGAGACATCGTAGTTCAAGGGACTCGTAACAACAATTACTAAAAAATATAATAAGTGTTCAAAGGGGCTCCCAAACTACAAACGTGAGAATTGGTCTTGATAGTACGGAAGTCTCAGTGCGAGAGCCCGATTCGCACTTGAGCAATTTTAGCCACACCGTCGTCATTTACATAAACTGAACACAAGAATCTCTTGATTCATAATATGAAAGAAGGAACAGATAAAATTAGTGAATGAAATCCAAAGACTTCTATGTAGGTAGGTAGGATACATAGAAGTCATTGATGAAATCTTACTCGACTGATCATTAGAACCGCGTCCAAATTTTCGAAAAGCACTCGGGGCTATCCGACATCCAGTTGCGGTTACGCTTCCGGTTAACCAAGTATGGCGGCGCGTACGATGTGGTTGCTTGTAATGGTTACACAGCTGTTTGAACCGAATTCCATTGGTTGCGAACATTTAGTACTTATGCTACAGTAGGGAAATATTGCATTAATATTGTAAAAGTGAAAGTTTGTATGCGTGTTTGTTTCTGAACTGATTTTGCTGGGGTTAGACATAGATCGTTCTCTGGATTCAAACAACCTTTTTTATCCTTGTTAAGTCAATGATTTATCTGGGATTGGTCATAAATAGGGTATTTGACTCCAATTTTTTTATTACTTTATTATAAAGTAGAATTAAAATAATGACGTGCACTGAAAGAACTAATTAAATCGATCAAATAACAAAAAAGTTATAAGCATTTAAAGATTCGTGATTAGACAGAGATAGCAACATGAAATTGTGACGTCACACCTTACCAATGCCATAGTAGCTTCGTGCGGCTTCATACAAATTTTCGTTTTGCGAGAAAGGGATAGAAGATCCCCCCACTCCAAAGTTTAAACGCCTGTAACTTTGTAAATCTTCGTTGGATTTTAATATTTCTTTCACTGCACATTATTATTTTTATCCTAGTTTATAATAAAGTAATATTTTTTATCAAATTCAAAAGTAGTGTAAGACCCCATTGGATTATGAACAGGCCTAAGGGAGTACGAATATTTGTACAAATTTCGAGTTGACTCGCTTCGCATAAATTAACTGAATTCCTTTATGTGAGCGGCTATGCTAGATGATGTCGGCTGTAAATATATGGAGGAATTCAGTTTGATGGTGCGAAGCAAGCAAGTAAGCGATTTTTTTTACAAAAACCTGTACTAAGGACTACTGAGCCGTCGGCAAAAGTTTAGTCAGTTATAGTCAACCCAATTACAACTACGTGATTCGTGAAAATAAAATTGTATCGATCACATCGCACATCGATCTTCTGAAAGAGACAATCGGTTAATTTCGGCTTCGTAGAGCGTTATCTCTGTCGCACGAAATACACACAGTCCGGTATCTATGACGGTGACATTTTGTCAGTCATATAGGTAGTGTGCGACAGAGATAACGCTCTACGAAGCCGAAATTAACCTATTGTCTCTTTCCAAAGGTCGATGAGCAATATTTATTGCCGGGTCCTGTACATCGGCCACTCATCGCTCGTAACCACAGCTACAGCAACGCAACCATCACCAGCCAATTGGCGTCTTGACTGCAAAAATTCAGTTGTTGTTGCAACCAATCAGTGACTACGCGGCTTGAACGATGCAGATATTAACCAATCAGCTGCATAGACATAACCTCGTCGATGCTACAAGTATTTTTGCAGAATCACACTGCTTGGCATCGGTCCTTGCAATATACTGCCAACTTGTTTGTCGGTCAGTTCTATTTATATTCAATGAGAGGTTTCCACACCAGTTCTCTTAGTCTAACATGGGTTTAGATTTCCACTCCAATTCTCTGAGCAGCAAATCAAATGAGGAAATGAACAATTGAAATATTCTACTTTAGTTACTCGACCATATGACGTGTAAATGCACTTAAAACTCCAGAAGCCACTTGAACCTAACTGATATCAGTATAAATTGTTTTTTTTAGTTCCTTCCAAATCATGGTCACCCTTCAATCCTGGGGCAGTGAGGATTGCTTCAAATGACTTTGTAGCTTCGTAATTAATCGGCTAATAGTTTTTCTATTGGAGTAAAAGTTTTATTTTACTTCTTGAACTGTTAAAGTTTAATTTAATTCACCCCATTACATCGTAGGAAACAAAGCAATTACGTACTCAGTTTCTTTTCGACTTGTTCTTTAACCGACTTCAAAATGGAGGTCGTTTGACCTCTATTTTTACTTTCTAGTCTTGAAATTCAAAAAGCAAGTTTGGCAGCACAAATGTATGAATATAATTATTATGGATGTTTGTATAGGTATGTGTGTGTCTTCCATATGTGTATGTTTGTTACTCCTTCACGCGTAAACTACAGAACAAATTTGGCTGAAATTTGGAATGGAAATTGAATATACCTGGATTACTACATAGGCTACGTTTGATATCGGAAAAGATTATAGTTCTAATTTTTATAAGATTATAGTTCCAATGGGATATGTAAATAGCTGAAATTTCCATGGACGAAGTTGCGGGAAAGCTATGCTATTTACATTATTTCTTTGAAAATATGGCATTATTAAATAATAATAAATGCAATATACGATCTCCTCCCGCCATACTAATCATTATGGAACATCTTGTGTAGCGTCAAGTATGAAATAAAACCGGTAAAGATAAAATTTTAATATTACGCGAACGTAAAATGCGCCACAACGTTCCTACATCGTAAGGGTACGTTTCTACTAAAGCGAAAACAAGCGGAGGGAGTGAAAAAAATGCGAAAATCGATCAATGCGGAAATTTAAATGGTTTAAATTCTCGTTTTCCTAACCACTGCGCTTTAGTGGAAGCGAGTAAAATGGTAAAATATCATCATGTTTCAAAAATACTTTATACCTAATTTTGAAAAAGTTTCCTACAGTAACCTACTTATATACGTAGAATCTACAAGTAATTTTTTTTTACAATACTTCAATAACCGTGGATTTTATCGGGATAATTGGTAGCCAATCCCGTTCCATGTTACAAATATCATTTAGATGAATTCAGTAACAAACATAAAAATCTTTTCATATAAAATATTGATAGGATTTTATGATTCTGTTACATTTTCATTATGTTTTAACAAGTTATCAGCTCCAGGTGCCAAAAACGTTGCATAAAATCTTTATTTAAGGAATGATTTCATTCAACGTTTGATGCATAAGTTACACCAAGTTCCGCTACGCTCATCTCACTTCACCAGTGGGCACGCACCCTAAGGCCGTTTCGTAGCTGACAACGTGCTCGTAGCTCCGCCAGAAATAACACAACGGCATTGTTATTGTAGTACCTACTCGTATTTTATACTACGCGGTTATATTTTTTATGCTCTCCGTAGGTATAGGGGGCCAAGGTTAGTTTTTCAAACTGCAAGGTTTTTGCATATTATAGGTATACTTATTTCGTGCTATTGAAACTGTTATTTTCCTGTTGCATTCAGTTCTTTTTTTAGCAAAAAAGCACATAAATTAATGTTGACTTATTGTTTTATTAGATAGGCATAAACTTGGAAAACATGTGATTCTGCGGGAAACTATTTCTAGAATGAAAATAAGAATACGATCTTGAAGAATCGGTTTAAAAAGTTTTCTTAAACTGTGAACCTCGCTACGTTATATAGATGTCACAGGAAATGTATGAAATCAGGACATCTATACAATTCCTAGGAAATCTATAGAAATCCTAAGATCTAGCGAAAATGTATGAAATAAATTATATTTTACACATTTTCAATGAATTGTATACAATTCCTGAAATGTATTAGGAAATGTATTATGGTAAATAACGTAAATAGATTTTTGACTTAAATTAGACTATGTTAGGCTGAAAAAGTCCCGTATATGACCCTTATATAATTAAAAAATCGGAGTGGAGTTCTTTGACCTGACTTAGGTCGAAATAGTCATAGAAAAGAATTGCCTAACCCCGACACCATGCAGTCTTGTTTTTCCTACCCCCTAGTGTTTTATTTCACACATTACCTAAATGAGCTAGGATTTATATACAATTCTCGGTATTCACACATTTCCGGTAACATAGATAAGGGTACGTACCCTTCGCGTGTCTGACTTGACCAATTATTGTTTTGTTTGTTAATTGTGCTTTACTTACCCCCGACCACAAGCCGGCCATCTAGGTCAGGCACTCGTGCTCATTGTTATTGTTTTGTTTGTTTGTGCTTTACTTACCCCCGACCACAAGCCGGCCATCCAGGTCGGGCACTCGTGCTCATTGTTATTGTTTTGTTTGTTTGTGCTTTACCTACCCCCGACCACAAGCCGGCCATCCAGGTCGGGCACTCGTGCTCATTGTTATTGTTTTGTTTGTTTGTGCTTTACTTACCCCCGACCACAAGCCGGCCATCCAGATCGGGCATTCGTGCTCATTGTTATTGTTTTGTTTGTTTGTGTTTTACTTACCCCCGACCACAAGCCGGCCATCCAGGTTGGGCACTCGTGCTCATTGTTATTGTTTTGTTTGTTTGTGCTTTACCTACCCCCGACCACAAGCCGGCCATCCAGGTCGGGCACTCGTGCTCATTGTTATTGTTTTGTTTGTTTGTGCTTTACTTACCCCCGACCACAAGCCGGCCATCCAGGTCGGGCACTCGTGCTCATTGTTATTGTTTTGTTTGTTTGTGCTTTACCTACCCCCGACCACAAGCCGGCCATCCAGGTCGGGCACTCGTGCTCATTGTTATTGTTTTGTTTGTTTGTGCTTTACTTACCCCCGACCACAAGCCGGCCATCCAGATCGGGCATTCGTGCTCATTGTTATTGTTTTGTTTGTTTGTGTTTTACTTACCCCCGACCACAAGCCGGCCATCCAGGTTGGGCACTCGTGCTCATTGCAGGACTGAGTGGCACGTGGCGCGGGTGAGATGCAGCCAGGCTCCGAACTCGTCTCTGAGATAAATAATTACTTTATTTTATTTTAATTTATAATGGAAAACTTACGGCTAAATCTTACAGACTAGTCTTACATATTTACAAAGTATCTTACAGTTAATAACAAGTTTTCACAAGTGGGTAGAGGCAAAAGATAGAAAGGAGTTTGAGTATCAAGTGGTAGCAATTAATAGAAGGTTGGTAGAAGAAGTTAGTGGAAGTAGTAGTGTTAAAAGTTTATCAAGAAGGGACTAAAGAAATAGAATCGAAATAGTTTTTACAAGACAAAATGGTCATTACAAGTAAGATAGATTTGTTTAGATTAGATAGATAGATAGACATAGAAGTAAGTTAATACAAGTAGATATGTAATACTGCATTATCGATTTGGAGGTTCTATAATTGATGATTAAACGAACTTACCTTAAGTGAAGTTCTATCATAATTTTGTGAATTCCTGTATGAAGATATTAACATGAACACTTATTAGGTATCTACGCCAAGTGATAGCCATTCAGACACTAAAGTTGAGAGAAAAAATAAAAAATTTCAACATTTTTCATTACGATATCTCACGCTAGCAACACTGTGTCTGTCCTTTCATTTAGTTCAGAGTAATTATTATAAGAGTGCCTTTGTGCTTCGATAAGCTCGTCTTGGTAGGAGCACTACAGAGCACCCAAATATGTATCAAATAATATATACATAACTACACAATATTATACATAACCATACAATATTATATATGTAAATATAATATATATATGGGTTATGTTGTCTTCAATAAATATTTATTATTATTGTAATATGTACATTTTTTATTTACAAATTCATACATGGGTTTTTCCACAAAACAGGGGCGGGAGGGTGTTAATATCTTCATACAGGAATTCACAAAATTATGATAGAACTTCACTTAAGGTAAGTTCGTTTAATCATCAATTTTGATTCATTCCTGTATTCGATATTAACATGAACACTTATTAGGTAGATGTTTAGAGCCATGACATTTGTAAATAAGAAATGCTTTTAAATTAATAGAATAATAAGCATAATCGCTTAATATTGAGCAAAAAAATAAAAATAACAACTTAAGTAGATATTCAAAGCAAATTAATAATTAATGGCATAATTTTGTAGAAATATTAAAACTGTAATAGATAGTAAATCAATATTATTAGTATAATATATTAATAATAATATATGTACAAAAACATATATTTTTATATGTGCGAATACCAAGGGTATATTAAGACTATATTCTAGCAGTACTGCTCGTATGTAGTCTTGACGATTAAAAGAGGTTTTAAACCTCTTTCAATAAGCTTGAAAATATTTGTATCAGTTAAAACTTTTAAATGCAACACTTGATTAATCGTAATAAATTGAGCTGTTAATATGCAACCATGAAATATACTTATATTTTAAACAGTAAATTGATCACGAATATATTTTTATAAACTTGAGTAGAATAAATATTACCGAGACATATTTTTGGAAAGAAAAAAAATAAGATCAATTTATTAATATATAAGATTAATAAATCTATGGGTTGCAGAGAACTAGTTCGTAAATTTTTGTTCATCTTGACTTCACTTTACGAAAATACAGGAGTAGGCATTAGTATTTTCGTAAAGTGTTGTTTAATTTTATTCATAGCTCTTTAGAGTTATTTCTTTTAAAGGAGTTAACAATGATATTTTTATTTAATTTCCATAATAATATTGTTATTTGGGTTTTGGTGTAGGTACAGCTCTTTAATAAGGTCATTAAGATTTAAAGTGACCTTAAATTATATTTTTAACTGAATAGGGTGAAGTAAGAATATTCTCAAGAGATATTAAAAAAAAGAGCCATAGAGAAATCATCTTATAAGCCTATTTTAAAGTTGATTCTGATACAAAGGCTGATGAAGTAACTGTATCTACTGTTTATTCCCGAGTTCTAATAAAGTGATAACAATAGAAACTTAAGATAGTCTGAAAAAAGCATGTTTTCTAATATTGTCAGACAGTAAACATGTTATACAATATTATAGTATATATGTATGTATAACCGTGTTGAGTTTCTCATTTCACATAATATAAAAATTTTAACTGAAGGCATAATTGTTATTCTTAACAGTTATTCATGTTATAATGTAATGTTGTTTAATATCATTAATTGTTATTTTAACAGTCACCCCAACACTACTATCGCTGTTGTACTGGTTAGTTGTAAACAAAAAAACCACATATATAATTGGAATACAAATATTAGACAATACTTTTTAAGTTCTTGAATTTCTGCATCAAGACCATTTTTCAATTTAGCAGTCTTTCAGTTGAAAAATGTGATCTGATTTTTCAAAGTTGATAATCGCAAAAATCAACGAGCAAAATATGTAATATGTCAATAGGTAGGCATGTCGAAATGTTATTCGCGATTGTTCGCGATTAATGCTTTGTTGACTTGTTGCGACGATGAAAAAAAATTTTTTTTTTTTTTGTCACTTACCCAATAATTCCACTGTCATCACAGGAGATAAAAGTCTCTAATCTTCGTTTAATAATAATTAGTTAATTACATACCACAGCTGAAGTACTACTGTACTGGTATTCAAGTTCCTAGTGAAGCAGTGATGACCCAATTTTCAATTATCATTTGACCTTGGTCAGTCATCATCGAGAGCTAAATCCTTGCAGCGGCGTCATCCATCGACATGAAAGTTAAACAAAATATTAGACTTATTTAATAATGATTAAATACAGCAAAAATTAAATGTAGGCTATGTATCAATTCTAAAAGAACAAAAAAAAATATGATACATGCAAGCCAAAATTATGAACCATCATTGTTCATATTATAATAAATCCAATGAAGTGTTTAATGATTCTATGATCTTATATATCTATTGGTAATTTCCAAATCCTTTAACATTTTTGATGCATAGATAACCATTAGTTAATAATTAGCGGCGCGATAGCCTGAAAATAAAAATATTTGATCTCGCAAAAATTAATTTGGTCTTTAAATATATTAATTTCCATTGCGTAACGTTATTCCTAGGTATGGATACCGATATTCCTGTAGATATAGGTACAAGGATACCTAAACATAAATTTAAATAAACATATCATCGATTGTTTTCTACTTTTTCCATATTTATTATTCATTTAAGAAATTTAAGAAATAGTCAATTATAGAAATTATAAATAACTTTGATATTCAAAAATATTGCATTCTTTTAAAAGCATGCATCCTAACTCAGTTAAAGCATTGATAAATTTGATGTAATATCTAACACATCGAGTTACGATGAAAGAATGGTTGTATTAAATACATGTATTTGTAATGGAATAACAAAAAAAAAATTAAGTATGTTATCGAATAGGTTGTCTCATATTCAATTGTATGTGAACAGAATATAATAGCCGAGTTTTTTGCCCGACCTTCTCAGTGCAAATCCGCTTTTCAGATTCAAGCTTTCATAAAAGCCTGTAAATCAAGCCCATGTGAAAAATTAATGAAGATCATCATTTTCATTTTTAATTACTTAAACATGAAAATTAATTGTAATGTTAGTGGTTTAATAGTTTATAAATCTTCATAATATAAAACCTTTTGTATAAAAGTAAATTATGATGAAAGAAACTAGGATAGTACCTAGATACCTAAAGTGTCATTGCACTACATGCGAACTAAAGGAGAGAAAAAAAATTACACATTAAATTCTGTTCATAGTTTTGAGAACATAAAGAGAGAAAAAAAAAATATTTTTTTTACTCATATTTAAGCACGATAAAATAATATCATCAGGCTCGAATATTTTATGAATGTGGTTATTCTATAAGCGGCAAACGTACGAGTAAGTAGGCTTGCCTTCTTACCCCGACCCGACTATAGGCGAACATGCGCGAGTCCGCACGAGGTTCGAAACAGCGCAGCACTCCGCCAGCACTCCGATCGGCGGCCGCGCGGCGCCTGACTTGACAGGTCGACGGAAATGTCAAAAGAGGACATCAATAAGTACTTGCAAGGCTGTTTTGCTCCTGGTGTTGTTCTTGTGGGGAAATTAAGACTCTTCTGTCCTGGGTAAATCTTCGAGAAAAGTCGTCGCAAGAGACGAGTGCTGTCCTGCGATTTGGCCCGTGGGTCCACCATGGACCGACAGGTGGATTGCTCAGATATTCCTTCAGTGCCAGTTAATATTGGATCTTGATTAACTGTATTTCATATTATTGGTAAAAGACATAATATACACAGAAGTTATTAGAATATTACATTATCAAATAAAATTTTTGTGTCTCACTCGTACATTTCAAATTTTGAGTAGTATTACTAGTTGATTTTGTAAGACGTTGTCAATGGAATTTTTATTGATGTATCTATAAATAATGACCACAACAAGAAACGATTCGTGTGGAAGACTAAAATAATTGTAAATAGTGCATTTGATTGCGGGTACTTTTCAGACCTGGTCTAGTAAAGTAATCTTGGTTCATTTAAATTAGCAGACAGTAAAAGAAAATATTGATATGAGGGTATATCGAAATAGTTTCTAAAGGTTATCGTTTTGATCCTTTATATCATTCCAATACAGTTGGTGATAAAAAAAAACAGCATCGCGCGGTGTTTCCAGGTGGTCACCCATCCAAGTATTAACTGCGCCCGATGTTGCTTAATTTCGGTGATCGGACGAGAATCGTCAACCGGTGTTTTCAACATGGTATGGGGGCGTTTAAGCACCAATTTTCCTATTTTGGAAGTTGCTTACAAGATAATCATGTCATTTTTGGGAATGATTAATCCATAGGCGTTGTCCCAATAACCATCCTCAATGTATATTTTCGTGAAGGTCACACTCTCTAATGAAGTGTACCCAACACTGAAGCATAAACTGCAGAATATACTATGTTGATTGACTTTTTTGCAATTATTAATATATTAATATAGAGACGATAATCTTATTGACTCACCCTCATGTATGTCGTCATGATGATCACATCCTCTTATGCAGTGTCCTCAACATAGATGCTTTGCAATTATTTTTTGCAATTATTAATACAAAGGCGATAGTCCTCAGGTTTTTCACCTACCAACTACCCTCAATGTATGTTGTCGTGAAGGTCACACCCTCTAAATGAAGTGTACCCATCACCGAAGAATGCATCTTGATTAGCTCCTCTTGCAGTAATTAAAACAAAGGCGATAGTCCTTCCAACTACCCTCAATGTATACTGCTGTGAACGTAACACCCTCTAAGAGGTGTACCCAACACTGGAGCAATATGGATTTTCTGAACCAATAATAACAATTCCGTAGATTTCACAATTCGTTTTGACGATGAATCCGATAATTTTGAATATTTCTTTTCGGATACTTTGATTTCCGCAAGAAGTACTTATAATCACTCACTTTTTTTATACGAGTTTAATAATGTTGTGTTGAACGGCCGAGCACTAGAACGCTAATGAAAGGACAGACACAGTGTTGCTAGCGTGAGATATCGTAATGAAAAATGTTGAAATTTTTTATTTTTTCTCTCAACTTTAGTGTCTGAATGGCTATCACTTGGCGTAGATACCTAATAAGTGTTCATGTTAATATCGAATACAGGAATGAATCAAAATCATAGTGTAAGATGGTGTGAAAATAAATAAATTAAAATATTGCTTTAGTGATTGTGTGTTATTCCTCTGTATAAGATTTCTAAATGGTCACAGCAACGCGTCGTTTTTCTGCTTACACTCCACTGTACCATCCCCTTTATCATATTTCGTAAATTTTTCAAAACCCCATCTTCTTTCTTTTTGCTGCTGGTCTTTGCTACACGGAGGCAAATGTTAATGCATATTGTAGCAACACACTGGTATCATTATCATTTCCCTGCTACAATGCACAATGGTGGTATAGTTGTGCCGTACCGGGATCGTAGGTGTCGGTGCGCGTGACGTTCGCCGAGCGCGCGCACAGCACGCGGCGCGTGCGCACGCCGCCGCCGCACGTCACGCTGCACGACGACCACTCGCCCACGTACCACCTGCGAGAACACACACTGTCAACCCCTTCTATGTTCCTCAGATGATCATCGCACAGACCTCTGAATAGAGTATTTTAATGACATCAAAATATTATTATGGGCCTTTGAGTTGGTCAAACCGTAGTTTCCCAATAGATGGCTCCGCGGTCGGCCTATGACTGGAAAACAATGTGTATCAAAATTATCGTGCCAGCGGTATTCGCTACCATA
The DNA here is from genome assembly GCA_963855885.1 of Coenonympha glycerion. NCBI lineage: Eukaryota > Metazoa > Arthropoda > Insecta > Lepidoptera > Nymphalidae > Coenonympha > Coenonympha glycerion. Next base: position 16,919,234 of record OY979631.1, read on the forward strand.
GCTCAGTTGGAAGAGCGTCCACTCGCGACAGGTGGTGGTCACGGGTTCGAATCCCGTTGGCAGCGTTAATTTTGATACACTTTTAATTTATGACATCAAAATATTGATTTACAATCGAGTCGAGTTACAAGCACTGTCATTTATAAGCCTGATTAGACAGATATAGCTATATCGATGACATCACTATCACTCATACCAATAGTAACTCATTGTCGTTTTGCGAGAAAGAGACAGAAGAAAAATTCAAATGCTTGTAACTTTTGATTCTAGTCTAGTTTCATTCCGTATCCGACACCGCTGAGAGAACTTACTTGAACGGGCACGGATGCGTGTTGCAGCGCACGACGGCAGCGGCGGGCTTGCTGGAGCCGTCGCACAGCTCCTCGGGCGCGTCCAGACCCGTGAGGCGGTCCCGGCACACCGCCAGGGACATCTTGTAGCCTGCGGGAGAGAGCCACCAGTAGCATTTCACTACATAGTCTAAAACAAAGTCACTTCCCGCTTTCTGTTCCTAGGACTATGCTTAGATCTTTAAAGCTACGTAACGGATTTTGATGCGGTTTCTTTTAATAGATAATATAATGATTCAAAAGGAAGGTTTTTAATACATAACACGCGGATTAAGCTGCGGGCGTCTGCTAGTGTTTCATAAAATCAATTACTGTTCGTGGTTATGACTTAAATCTGGGGGCACGGCACGGCAGTGCGCCCGCCAAGTCGAGCAAACAAGCGGTACAGCTATAGGTGCTATCTTTTTCAGAAGTGACTATTATTATTTTGACTTGTCTTATGATTTCACATATTATTATTACAAAATGTAAGGGTTTTCTTTTAACGATTTCTAGTTCTCAAACCTCAGTTGATCACATTAAAACTTTTTATGGTGACCACCACAACAAAAAACACTTACACTAGATATTGAATTTGCTTCGAACAACTTGGGGATTTAGTGCCAAAAAATTCCTCAGATATATTTCCAAGCAATTAATTGTCTGTAGATTAACTGTATCATACAGAAGATCTGTCTCATTTTTTGCGAAAAAAAAAAACAGTCTCGTTGTTCAACGCAGATACGCAACCAACTCCTTTGATGAATTTGTACAGTAATTAGTACTTCCAATAGAAAAAAGTAAAAACAAGTAAGGAAGCAGAAAATGATTAAACTCATACGGCTACTTGCAGTCATGGTTGTTACTTGCGATTAACTCAAACACTATGAAGTACGAGTAATAATTTAAACGAAGGAAAATATAAAATGTTACAATTTAACGAAACTTCAAGTTGAAAGAGCAAATTTCAAATTGCATAACGGAACCTTTAAAAGTTAAGCTCGCGAGTCGCGGCCAAGACAAATTCGCGTCCGAAACGAGTTTCGCAATAAAAATACAAGTTGAATATTATACAAAGAAGCCTCCTCTAAAAACAACTCGGGTTTTCCAGTATACTGCGAGTATCTACTACCGAAATGGCTCGTTTTGACAGTAATGAAAAAAGAATCGGGCAAAATCTGCAGTATTCAAAAACCTATTAGAATTTACTTCAGAAATCAAAATTACGAAATTATTACTACGAAAGTGAATGTAGGTGTCCTAATAAATACATTCCTGAGAGAAGTAGCGTGCCCAACAGTGGGACTTGAAAAGTCTTCATAGACAATTAGAATTTCTTGTCATTTTGCGATAGCAATTTTATTATCGTTATCGCAAAATGACAAGAAATTCATTGGTAGCGTTCGTTGTAGCGATATGGAAGAGCATTGACGAAATATTTTACGCTAAGTTTTAGAGTCACTAAAAGCACGTCTAAAAATACGAAAATCTTTCTGTGGAAAAAGATACTCCTAATGAGTAGTGTTATCCTTTCTAACAGATACCGTTGTGATACGGATTTTGCTATATTTAGACGAGCTAAAATTAGACTAGAGTCATTGTTATACCCTGTGTTGTTTACATGCTTGTCCTACCATTCATTGATTTCCATCTGACGAGGTTGTTTTAAATTAATGCCCTTCTATAAAATCTGTGCCCTTCTAAGCAACAAAAAGCTGCCTAAGAACGAAAAACAATATGCATCCGAATTTCGTCGTGGTCCGAGTCTCGCGTAGCTCAGTTGGTTGAGCACCCAGCCGCGATAGCTGGGGGACGTGGGTTCGAGTCCCACCGCGAGTGAAATTTTGATGCATATTTAAATTTATAGGAATAATTTCCTAAGTGTGTAAAAACACTATAATATAAAATATAATTAGTAACAAAAAGCTAGTCGTAATTGGTAAGAAATCATTGAATTATGTAGATTCCGAAACGTTGGGGCTACGTCCGAGAAGCTGTATCACTTCCAGTGAACCATTATTTTTCTTTCTGTCATGGTAATGAGCGATTAACGAGGCGCAGCGACTCAACTTCTTTTGAATATATAAATATGTAAATAAAGATAAGTTAATTTAGCTTCAGATTTTGCGGAATACAAAATCGTAAGCGCAGACCAAGGAAATAAGGCAGACCGAATCTCGCTGAGAAAAGACCGATACACTGCAATGACAGCGACTGGCATAAGAATTGAATTAAAAAGCTTTTGTGGGAATTTGAAAAAAACTTAAAAAAGAAACTCTAGCCCTATGACATTGCGGTCCGATAGATGGAAAAGGAATGGAGCGAAATAAAAAAATTGTAAAAAAATGCATGGAAGTCACGTGATCTAATAGCGATAATTTCCATTCATTTTTTAGCTGGAGCTTGAGGAGAACTTGAGCTTATAGCGTCACATGCATGTGATATTAGAAAACGACAAAATATACAATAGGTATATCTATTTCATAATACACATATTTATTTAAAAATTTACTTTTTTATCTGGATTGTCAATAAGTAATATGATGATCTAATTTATTTAGGGTTACCGTACCAAAGGATAAAAAACGGGACACTATTACTGAAAGTTCGTAGTCCGACCGTCTGTCTGTCACCAGGCCCGTATCTCTTGAACCATGATAATATTTACACAGTTGAAATTTTCACAAATAATGTATTTCCGTTGCCGCTATAACAACAAATACTAAAAATATAATAAAATGAAGATTAACGAGGTCTCCCATACAACAAACGTCATTTTATTTTTCGTTGATTGAGTAGACCCAATATTACTCTTCTTGTATAATGTATAGTAGTAGTAGGTAAATGGGCCTTCTGGCTTCTGCATCATCATCTCGATACGTTATATAAAAAAAAATAAAGATTCCGACGAATTGAGAACCTCCTCCTTTTTTTGAAGTCGGTTAATAAGAGTACGAGGCCCTTCGTGTGTGAGTCCGACTCGCACTTGACCGATTATTTCCAGTATTTTTTTACAACACCAGAAAACCTACTATATATGAAATGTGATTACCAGACTCAAAAGTGAAGCATTGCGCGATCGCGTTGGAATTAAAAAAAACCTGGTTTTGCTTAGTTCGGTCCGACATTTTTATATGTCCAAAATAATTTTAGTAACGATTCCGTGTTTATTTTACTTATTTTCCTGTAGGCTGAAGCACTTTGTAGATTTAAAACTGTGGCATTTGTGTTCGAAGTTTTAGAGTCCTTTAGAAAATTAATTTAGTCATGCTTCTGAAGGCGATTTGTCCGGTGTTTGTTGAGAATTTGAATGAGTTTGTGTTTGTATTTGGGATTTAAAGCTTTGAAGATAAATAAAACACGTATTGATATAAAATACAGAAATACTAACAAAGTAATTTGTAATTTTTTTCAATTTCAAATACCTACTTGATAATAATAAACTAAAATGGTTGCTTGAGAAATATCAATAAATTTAACAAATTGTTCTGCGACTATTCAAATTCTTTAATATTTTCTTTCATACAAAATAATTGGATTTCTATAAAATGTCATGATTATAAAAATATGTGCGGGTCAAATTCCAGGCCGTCAGGAAAGAAGCTTTTTGTACACTATTTTTATGACTGAATATGCCTAACTTATCTCTCCGCCAGGGAAAACGGAGGGGTATAGGTCTTGCGCCTTGCACCCAATAAAACTTAACGCTTAACAAAGGACCTGGCGGGAGTACCGGATTCAAAAAGGTCTCAACTATCACTGCTTCAGGGATAGATAAATAGTCATTTTTAATATCGAGTGGGACAATTTTGTCCACTGCACAAATACACTCGTAAATAGTACATGGAACGTATATTTTCCAAGACTACTACATAGGCAAACGATTCCTTTTGTCCTCTTTCTAGCCCTATAAATTTTCTGACCCTCTAGGCTCTAGTTAAATTAAAACATGGCAGTTCATACGGTTCACATTTGACCCGTGAAATAAAAAAAGAACGAAACGTATAACAACTTGAACAGGAAAAATGCATTTGAAAATGGATTTTTTACTAGCTACCAGCAGTAGCCAGAGCTCAGTTGTTTATTTGTGATTTTAACCCGGACTTTTCGACCGCCGCCGAGCCCTTTGAAATTTGCTTTTTTCACGTCTGCTTGCGCTGGTTTAGTAATTAAATACTGCGGTATTTAGTGGTACGGGTACGTTGGCGTACTTGTGAAATCGTTTCACATGCATTTTGCATTGATAAGGTATAGTTAGTAGTAGTTATATACAGGGTTAAATTAAAAAATACCAAATCGCTCTTGTATTGGTTTACATTAAAACCATAAACTTTTGCTCTACGACTTTCAAATTAAGGCCATGGCCACTTAAGAATTTTGTAATTTCCAGTTTAGCTCCGGTCTGGTCTGGGGATTCTTCGGCCGAAGCTAGTTATCACTCTACCAGCAAAGACCCATCACCAAGTGATTCAGCGATCTGGAGCGATGCTGTGTAGAAATCTTTAAAGGTTATTTACTCCTCTCAAGCTATTACGTTAACATCTTCGGCTGCATCGTGAAATAAAAATTCATCTAGATTTAAAAATTCATACAAATTATTCTAAATTTAGACCTTGCTCATGAGATTATTGCCCTATGGAATGTAGACTCGACAATTATTGATCCGATAGTTGGTCTAGTGGCAAAAAGCTTTGACCATTATCTAAAGAACGAATTGGTCCTAGAGATTGCATGCATTTTGAGGAGGTTCCGTGGGTAATTTTTTTAATTTTATTGTTTTTAAACATCGTGAAAAATATTATTAAGTTGAAATGAAAATAAATGAGAGAAAAAAGTTAAGAATCCAATTAAATCCTAGGAATATGTGAAAAATAAAGATTTTCATTTTTATGAAAATAGATAGGTATCCAGGTAGAAGAATTCGCAGCCAAAATTCTAAAAAAAATCGCATAAAAGAGATGAATAACGGATTGAGATCCAGAACTGATAGATTATAACCTCCAAACTCCAAAAGCCTAATGGTAGGTATAAAGGTAGGTATATATACTATTAGAATGCAATATAGCAAATCAGGCGACCGTAGCACGACCGCAGGCCGCACCGCAAATAACCCTACAAATGCCACCTTTGTAACATTATCTGGGATCCTTCTGGTCCTTCAGACATTTCAATTGTTAATTAGGTGCCGGGACAATGATTAATGGCGCTCGAGGGTTGATTTCTGCCGTAACGTTTCTGGGTGTCTAATTTTTTTTGGCTGCGAAAGGGTTAATGGATGTTCTCAAGTGGGGTACTTACGAACAAGATAAGTGGAATTATGTAGCTCAATGTGATTTTAAAATAGACCATTATTACCTTCTTGATTTTTTTATTTAGTACTCAACAGTGATTTCTCAAGGTCTCAAGATTGTCTGTATGACTTAGTTACTTAAGATATGCATACGAATATGTCTAAGTGTAAAGTGTACTAACTTTATAAGGGAAAAATTCCGTTTGTTGCTACACAGTATCGTACCGAAAGTTTTAAATCACTAAGTATAGCATCTTTTGCTGCGTTGTTGCTATAGCAATCAACTTCGGCCGAAGCATTCAGACCTTTCTTTTCAAAACGAGAAGATTTTGGTTATAGCCATACGCTGAACAAGTTACGGGTTGGCAGGCATCATACTTTAGAGAGCATTATAAAGAACTCAGGCATTGCAAGTTCAATTGATGATGTTTATTTGCTACAAATGTAATTCAGAAAAACCAGAGGCGCATGTTTGGAATTGGAAACCGTGAGCTTTGATTACAAAGCAAACTTCTGAACAACTGACCTATCAATGCTTTAGCTACCATTGAATTAGCATTTAGTGGATTTAAATTCAATCATCAATTGTTGGATCCAATTAACTGCGAGTTAGTTGAAAAAAAAACACAATTCAATGTGATGTACTTACTGGACTCGTTAAAACAAATTAGTTAGCCAAACTTGAGACTTTTTTATAAGTAACAATTGAAGAATTCCACTAACATTCTTCAGGGTGCATCATCAGACCCTCGTTAAAATGTGAAAAATATTGCGATTGCTAAAAAAACTGATCTGAAGATGGGATGGTACTACAGAGTCCCTTTGTCTACCTTCCGATTCCGTCTTCAGATCAGCTCCATTTTATAATAATTTTGCATTGTCATCCAATTACCAAAAAATCAGGAAGTGGATAAAAAATAACTTGCAAGATTCTATTATAAACGAAATGCAAACGAACAAGCAAACAAACGAACATCGAGACAGGTAAAAGCAAATAAAAGGTGGAAAACACAACAAACCTTCATTGCGCGTCGAGGCTTAGACATTTATCAACCGATTTTATTAGAACAATCTCATTTTTATAAAGAGATACAAAGCTCTCTAATTCCGGGAGAGATGGGTAAAAGCATACTGTAAAAGAGTGAGATATGTAAAAGCATGTAAAAAGCAATGACCCGTGCAGTGGCTGCGTGGTGTTGAAATATAAAACAGTCAGAGAACAGTCGACAATTTGTCTGGCTGCGATAATGTTTTCCCCCTTCCGTGCCGGCCTATTACGCGTCCCTGTTAACGTGTGTTTCCATTACCGAGCGAGCTTTTTGCCGCGCGGGATTATAGTAAAATATGTTGGCGATTGCGAATTGTAGATACAAAGTATCGCTTTTTAGGTGCGCTCTATTCTATCGCGTCGTCAGTATGAAAAGTCAAATAGGTTTTACTTATGTATTCGAAAAGCAGCTTCTATTAGCAGTTAGATCAAAGCTTAGTGTTAAAAAAATCTGAAAAATTATTCATATTATCTCTTCTGCTAGACATTACCTGCCCATTGTTATTAATTAAGTTTATTTATAGCTGGAACACAGCTCGCTATCCACCGAAACTAATTTTGAATTTTCAATTAAGTCTTAAACTCTTCTGGAGTGTGCGTACAATATATCGTTATTTTGAATTTTAAGACATAAGACAAAAAGTTTTCATTTCATACATTTCACAATATTTTTTCAGCAGGATAAAAATTAATGATTTCAACATATAATTCACAAACCCCCGATAAAATAAAAACTTCTAATAACTAGATTTTACTTATAAAATGAGATCTCCGAAATTCTGTCGATATTGTCGCTCGGATAGAATGGGAACAGACACCTAGTTATCGGCAATTAAAAGTAAAATATTGTTTTAAGTGGCCCCTTCCCGGACGATCCAAGTTCAACGAATGCGTGGTCTAAAGGCTTGCTGTTTAGTCTTACGCAATCCTAGTAAAAGATATACTGTGGAAAAAATTATATAACGCCCGCGTCGTCGGTCGGGCGTTTGGGAAAAAGAAAACAGTGGAAAAATTTAATGAAACGTGTTCCAGGAAATACGCGATTTTGAAAAAGCCTTACAAGTATGTGTCAATAATGCTTGTTATTTCAAATCTCCATTAGTTGCACGAGGTTTCTATAGAGTTGTATTTTTTTAATTTTGCAATATATGAGCTAAGCGAAACGACCAGTTTATGTAAAATTTCTGCAAGAATGCAGATTTTTGGAGGCTTGTACTGAATTCGTTGCAAATAAATTTCAATTTTTGTTTCTATACAAACCTAGATATAGTGTGCAAGGTAACTTCTTATTAAAAATATTTCAAGAAAATTTTGCTAAAACGCCATAATCGCGTACGAGCGTTTGTATGGAAAATCTACCGGGATGGCCGCTCTTAATTAACAAATTCACGCTCACTACTCCGGCTAATTGCGCTTTTTAGTGCCGCCTTGATTGAGGCAACTTAGCCAAACTCCGAACACTGCCAGTCGAGATTTTCGGCAATGTTAACAAAGTTGGGGAAGTACTTTAATTTTTATTTTGATAATAAGAATTAAGATAAATTGAAACTGGTATAACCAGCTTTAGCCTGGTGTCGAGCAGAATTTTGTCAGATTTCTATTTCAATACCGAAAATTCTTTCACACTAATTATTAATTAATTTCTTTTGTTTTTTTTTATCTGTACTTAGTAAAATTTGGTTTAAATAAACTTTCAATTTTGAGCTAATTTTACTAATTCAACAACTACAAAATACCGGGATTAAGCACTCCGCTAACTTTATCGGCGGCACTGAAGTAACACCCAACACCGAACAATCGTCCCTGAAATACGGAAGAGAAAGAGAAATAGTTCACGAGTAAAGTTTTTGTATACGTAAGTAAATCGCCCCGAGGTTGTAACGTATTCGTATTCGTAGTTCCATCACGTTTCGTAGCGTAATTGGGCTAAACGATTCAGATTACCGGCGTTTACTCAATATTCCTTCGCTATCGAGCCGGGGCGCGCCCGCAAATATGTAGTTAGAATACCTTTCAGCCATATTACCTACGCTGCTGAATTATACTTGATTCGAGTACAAAATGAATTCTTTATAGGAATGCATTATTTTTCAAGGATTAAATTTTCATCTCCTTATAAGGAGTAGATTAAAAAAAACTAGTATAAAACTCCTCTACAGAATTTCATGCTACTAACTCGTCCACTCTGCGCGTAGCAGGTCAAAGCCAACTTTCTTACCTCCCCCACAAGTCGCAGAGCAAAGTGAGCCGGGCGTCGATAGCCAGTGGTACCGTGGTCGCGAGCACGAGGACCCGTCCCCACCGCACACGCCACACTCGTCCACTCGGCGGGTGGAGCCCACTCGCTGGTCACAGACGACTTTCTTACCTCCGCCACAAGTCGCAGAGCAAAGTGAGCCGGGTGTCGACAGCCAGAGGTACCGTGGTCGCGAGCACGAGAACCCGTCCCCACCGCACACGCCACACTCGTCCACTCGGCGGGTGGAGCCCACTCGCTGGTCACAGACGACTTTCTTACCTCCGCCACAAGTCGCAGAGCAAAGTGAGCCGGGTGTCGACAGCCAGTGGTACCGTGGTCGCGAGCACGAGGACCCGTCCTCACCGCACACGCCACACTCGTCCACTCGGCGGGTGGAGCCCACTCGCAGGTCACAGCCGACTCTCTTACCTCCGCCACAAGTCGCAGAGCAAAGTGAGCCGGGTGTCGAGAGCCAATGATACCGTGGTCGCGAGCACAAGGACCCGTCTCCCCGCATACGCCGCACTCGTCCACTCGGCGGGTGGAGCCCACTCGCTGGTCACAGACGACTTTCTTACCTCCGCCACAAGTCGCAGAGCAAAGTGAGCCGGGTGTCGAGAGCCAATGATACCGTGGTCGCGAGCACAAGGACCCGTCTCCCCGCATACGCCGCACTCGTCCACTCGGCGGGTGGAGCCCACTCGCTGGTCACAGACGACTTTTTTACCTCCGCCACAAGTCGCAGAGCAAAGTGAGCCGGGTGTCGAGAGCCAATGGTATCGTGGTCGCGAGCACGAGGACCCGTCCCCACCGCATACGCCGCACTCGTCCACTCGGCGGGTGGAGCCCACTCGCTGGTCACAGACGACTTTCTTACCTCCGCCACAAGTCGCAGAGCAAAGTGAGCCGGGTGTCGAGAGCCAATGATACCATGGTCGCGAGCACAAGGACCCGTCTCCCCGCATACGCCGCACTCTTCCACCCGGAGAGTGGAGCCCACTCGCAGGTCACAGCCGACTCTCTTACCTCCGCCACAAGTCGCAGAGCAAAGTGAGCCGGGTGTCGAGAGCCAATGATACCGTGGTCGCGAGCACAAGGACCCGTCTCCCCGCATACGCCGCACTCATCCACTCGGCGGGTGGAGCCCACTCGCTGGTCACAGACGACTTTCTTACCTCCGCCACAAGTCGCAGAGCAAAGTGAGCCGGGTGTCGAGAGCCAATGGTATCGTGGTCGCGAGCACGAGGACCCGTCCCCACCGCATACGCCGCACTCGTCCACTCGGCGGTTGGAGCCCACTCGCTGGTCACAGACGACTTTCTTACCTCCGCCACAAGTCGCAGAGCAAAGTGAGCCGGGTGTCGAGAGCCAATGATACCGTGGTCGCGAGCACAAGGACCCGTCTCCCCGCATACGCCGCACTCGTCCACTCGGCGGGTGGAGCCCACTCGCTGGTCACAGACGACTTTCTTACCTCCGCCACAAGTCGCAGAGCAAAGTGAGCCGGGTGTCGAGAGCCAATGGTACCGTGGTCGCGAGCACGAGGGTCCGTCCCCCCCGCATACGTCACACTCTTCCACCCGGAGAGTGGAGCCCACTCGCAGGTCACAGCCGACTCTCTTACCTCCGCCACAAGTCGCAGAGCAAAGTGAGCCGGGTGTCGAGAGCCAATGGTACCGTGGTCGCGAGCACGAGGACCCGTCTCCCCGCATACGCCGCACTCGTCCACTCGGCGGGTGGAGCCCACTCGCTGGTCACAGACGACTTTCTTACCTCCGCCACAAGTCGCAGAGCAAAGTGAGCCGGGTGTCGAGAGCCAATGGTATCGTGGTCGCGAGCACGAGGACCCGTCCCCACCGCATACGCCGCACTCGTCCACTCGGCGGGTGGAGCCCACTCGCTGGTCACAGACGACTTTCTTACCTCCGCCACAAGTCGCAGAGCAAAGTGAGCCGGGTGTCGAGAGCCAATGATACCGTGGTCGCGAGCACAAGGACCCGTCTCCCCGCATACGCCGCACTCTTCCACCCGGAGAGTGGAGCCCACTCGCAGGTCACAGCCGACTCTCTTACCTCCGCCACAAGTCGCAGAGCAAAGTGAGCCGGGTGTCGAGAGCCAATGATACCGTGGTCGCGAGCACAAGGACCCGTCTCCCCGCATACGCCGCACTCATCCACTCAGCGGGTGGAGCCCACTCGCTGGTCACAGACGACTTTCTTACCTCCGCCACAAGTCGCAGAGCAAAGTGAGCCGGGTGTCGAGAGCCAATGGTATCGTGGTCGCGAGCACGAGGACCCGTCCCCACCGCATACGCCGCACTCGTCCACTCGGCGGGTGGAGCCCACTCGCTGGTCACAGACGACTTTCTTACCTCCGCCACAAGTCGCAGAGCAAAGTGAGCCGGGTGTCGAGAGCCAATGATACCGTGGTCGCGAGCACAAGGACCCGTCTCCCCGCATACGCCGCACTCGTCCACTCGGCGGGTGGAGCCCACTCGCTGGTCACAGACGACTTTCTTACCTCCGCCACAAGTCGCAGAGCAAAGTGAGCCGGGTGTCGAGAGCCAATGGTACCGTGGTCGCGAGCACGAGGGTCCGTCCCCCCCGCATACGTCACACTCTTCCACCCGGAGAGTGGAGCCCACTCGCAGGTCACAGCCGACTCTCTTACCTCCGCCACAAGTCGCAGAGCAAAGTGAGCCGGGTGTCGAGAGCCAATGGTATCGTGGTCGCGAGCACGAGGACCCGTCTCCCCGCATACGCCGCACTCGTCCACTCGGCGGGTGGAGCCCACTCGCTGGTCACAGACGACTTTCTTACCTCCGCCACAAGTCGCAGAGCAAAGTGAGCCGGGTGTCGAGAGCCAATGGTACCGTGGTCGCGAGCACGAGGGTCCGTCCCCCCCGCATACGTCACACTCTTCCACCCGGAGAGGGGAGCCCACTCGCAGGTCACAGCCGACTCTCTTACCTCCGCCACAAGTCGCAGAGCAAAGTGAGCCGGGTGTCGAGAGCCAATGGTATCGTGGTCGCGAGCACGAGGACCCGTCTCCCCGCATACGCCGCACTCGTCCACTCGGCGGGTGGAGCCCACTCGCTGGTCACAGACGACTTTCTTACCTCCGCCACAAGTCGCAGAGCAAAGTGAGCCGGGTGTCGAGAGCCAATGATACCGTGGTCGCGAGCACAAGGACCCGTCTCCCCGCATACGCCGCACTCGTCCACTCGGCGGGTGGAGCCCACTCGCTGGTCACAGCCGACTTTCTTACCTCCGCCACAAGTCGCAGAGCAAAGTGAGCCGGGTGTCGAGAGCCAATGGTACCGTGGTCGCGAGCACGAGGGTCCGTCCCCCCGCATACGTCACACTCTTCCACCCGGAGAGTGGAGCCCACTCGCAGGTCACAGCCGACTCTCTTACCTCCGCCACAAGTCGCAGAGCAAAGTGAGCCGGGTGTCGAGAGCCAATGGTATCGTGGTCGCGAGCACGAGGACCCGTCCCCACCGCATACGCCGCACTCGTCCACTCGGCGGGTGGAGCCCACTCGCAGGTCACAGCCGACTTTCTGTGGACAAACAAAATATAAATTACAAGGATATTATTATGCAAGCTGAAGTGGCAGTGGGCGGGCCACATCTGTCGCAGAACCGACGGCCATTGGGGCAGACGTGTTCTTGAGTGGAGATCGAGTATCGGTAAGCGCAGCGTCGGACAACCTCCTGCCCGCTAGACCGACAACTTGAAAAAGGTCTCTAGCAGCAGGTGGGTGAGGAAGGTCCATACGCTGATTAAGTTAAGCATATTATGTCCAATATCAGACGTAGCATCACAGTCATATGACGAAGATACTGCAGATACAGATTTCGATCGGATAAAATCAGGTCAAATTGATAGCTATACGAGGAAGAAGAATAGCCTGGGACCGGTGACAGTTTGTGAACGACTGATGGAGAATTGAGAGAAAGACTTGGACAAAAAAAAAGAACAAGAAAGTATATAAAGAACTTGTAGAGTAATGAGTGAAGCGAGTGAGTCGTCTCTGTGCATCAGACTTACGTGCTTCGTGAAATATTCACGCGGTTTCAAATATTATTTCAAAATCCAAGGTGGAAATGTAAATGCGGAATCCTGCATACACTGCAGTGCTGATAAATTAATTATGATATTTCCATAAATATTTGTTTCATAACAAACTTGTAACATTTTGGATTTCACATCTTTAATCTAATTTCTTAAGTATGTAGATGGTATGTTACTTACGATAGTTTCCTTCACTGCTAAGCAAATGTTGTCATACTTTGAAAAGTTTGTCTGGGACACCATAGGTCACAATTAGGATTAAAATTAAGAAGTTAGTTTATGAAGCCCTATAAAGGTGATCTATGGTATGAAAATATTTTGTTTCCTACCACATATAGGTATTGAATCTACGCTACCATTTATGTAAGAAAGAAAATGATGTAGGAATGAAGGATTTAAAGATTTATAAGAAGTTTATGACAGATATCCAGGCAAAAATATTATCAACACCGAGTACATCAAGCAATTAGAAATGGTTTTGTGTATCTATCTCTGTCAACATTTTGAAAATCGTATAATAGGCCAAGAAGGAAAAGCATTACAACTTCTAACTAAACAAGGGTTAAAGAAAGGTGAACAATGTTTTAGATCTTCTCCGGTATTTTCTAAGTCCTGTAATAAATATTTAAAATACTTAAGTCCAACAAAGTGCTAGGTATACCAAGCAGTAAACTGTTCAACGCGATGAGCATCGTCCAAGTTGGTAATTATAATAAAATCGCCTTACTCCGTAGCCTCGCCAGTATGCAAATCATCTTAAATGGAAGCGGCGAATTTAATTTTTCCTTCGCCACTTAGTACTTTCATTAGATTGATGTTTTCTTTACTTTGGCTAACGCTTCTGTTAATTTTCAGGGTTCCGTGTGAAATGGCATAATCGGTCGAGCCTTTTTACTGCCCTCTATTTTTAGGTAATCTATGCCCACCCTTGTTCATCAGTAGGTACGTCCGTTTAATCGAACGTAACGATTCTAAACCGAAAAAGCTACATTATTCCTTACATAATATATTTTATCATGATTTTACCTCGGATGAAACAAGGGAAAGTTACTTATGCACACACAGGATCATTTTTGTTAACTTTGCAATCATTTGTCAATAAGTTTTACTTTGAAAAAAAGTAATTGTGAATCTTAAGTATACAAAAGAATCTTTTATAAGTCACTTTGTTTAATTTTAACTTGTACGAATTTCTTCGCAATGAGCTAAAAAAAGATTCAGTTGTAGATAACTGCTTATTCAGTAACAACTTTTGACCCGAAAATACATAACTAAGATACTCGCATATAAAAGCTTGTAAGAACATACTTTATATATTAAGTAACCTACCAGAGAAGTCCAATATTGAAGTTGGAATGAGCAATTGTTTTGATCTCTCCGGCCTTGCAGTTTCCGAGTCATTATCCATTAGAGGCGTTATACAAGGAAACAAGGTCGAAGAAGGCCGTTTTAAGAAAACAAGTCTTCATAACAAGGTTTATTTTCCTGCAAGACTGTTATTTAAGAGAACAAGAGAACGGTGTGGGTGTGGGTGTGAAATGTATTTGTTTAAAACAGAGAAAACACAATTTACCAGTTTTTTAACAAAAAATTCTAAAACGTAACTTTGATAAATAATTATAATTAATGCACTTGTTAAAAAAGAGAGAGGCTTTGTGCATAATATTATTAAAGGTATTTAGATAATTATGAATTTCCAGAAAAAATCGTTTCACAATAAACGCGACATGCGCCACACTGAGAAGGGCCTACAATCAACTCAGCCCGGAATCTTAGTCGAAAGTCTACAGATAAAAAAGTAAAAAATATTCAGACAAACGTAGTTATACTTAAAATTTCATCATTTAAGAGTGGTAGGGGGGTAGGTGAGTATGTACACATACGTTATTTACTTGGATATTAACATACATAGGCTAGGTACCTGAATAGGCACCTCAGTCCTTTGAGCGAAATAAGTAGATACGCTATTTGGATTCTATTGTAACGTTACCAAAGTTGATATTGCTTTGCACGCAGCCATCAGTTACACTGCATGTACCAGATATATTAGGTGTTTAGTAATTGTGCTAGAGTAGATAATAGATAATATCACTCAGTAATCGCTTATTGAGCATTGATGTGGGTTGTGTATTAGCTTTTGAATAATAACTAGCGGTCGCCTGTGTCTCCAGTCTCCACCAGCATGAATTTTAGTTTTTCACGAATCCTGATCGGTTTAAATTTTAGCCAAATCGGTTTAGTTGTTGCGACATGAAGAAGTATTTCTTGATGCAAACTTTAGGCTTCCCCTTAGGGGATGACAAATTGTTTCTTAATGCTCTCTTAGATCTCATATTATGTGCCAATTTTGGAGTCTCCAGACCCAGTAGTTTGTCAATAATTTTCACCTTTTGTATATTTTTTTGCCAACACGACAGTCTAATTCTGCGGTCAAAAGTAATATAGGAAAAGACAAGAAAGATGTTAAAGAGCAACTCGCAGTACGATCGCGAAGCTACACGGGAAAAATTTAATGATTCACTTACAAGTTACACCCCAACTTCGGCGTAAGGCAATTTGCATAGTGGCCGGAGAGTGGAGACCCCGACGCGGCAGCTAATTCTGTTATAATCACCGACTTGGCACAACATGCTGACGTTGGTCTTGTTTATCTTTACTGTTACATACTGCTTTGTTAAACTCGGTTTTCTAATTTTTGCTTCTCCCTTCCTCAATAAAAGCTGAGCCATTTAAGAATAAATCAAAGCACAGGTTTACTCTGGTTGAAAAACAAAATTATCAAATTAGATCTGGCAAAAACTCTGTAACAAGCCAAAAGTACATCCAATGAAAAGACAAAATGAATCTTTGGATGAAAGGACAGAGTCTCCCAAAAAGATAGGCATCTTGGCGACATGGCGGAGGTGCTGGGATTTTTATATTGTCTTCACATCGGGCATAACTTTTCTCTCCTAAGATTGCTCTTCTATGCTACTCTAGGGTTATTAAGAAGACTTTTAAATCGTTTATTTGACGCAATTTTTATGTGGCATAATAGAAGCCGATGGGTTAAAGGGAGTACAGTACCCCTTTGATGTGTAAGGGTTATGAAACATAATAATTTTAGCTTTTACGATCATTGTCACAATATTATGTAAGTGTCATAAGCAAGATCGCAGGCTTTACGTCGTAATCTATTTGAAGCACAGAGATATGACATAACATAATGTAAAATACGTTAGTAATCCTAATCCTAATCCTAATCCTAATAATCCTAATAATATTATAAAGGCGAAAGTTTGTGTGTATGTTTGTTACTCCTTCACGGCTCAACTACTGAACCGATTCAGCTTAAATTTGGAACATAGGTAGCTTATAACCCGGATTAAAACATAGGCTACTTTTTATCCCAGAAAAATCCGTAGTTCCCGTGGGATACTCAAAATACCAAATTTTCTAGAGCAATCTATAGCTACATCTATAGATAGATTGTTCAAGCGAACTTGCTTGAAAGCATGTTTAAAGGTTGGAATAGGGAACGATAACGGGAAAATGACGTTTCCCTTACGATTCATGAAAAAGCGAATTTGATGCGGGCGGGGCCGCGGGCAGAAACTTCATCTATAATCACTATAAATGTGAAAATGGCCACTATGTAGATTCTGAACATAGCACTGTACGCATTTAACAAGTGTGTTTTAGTTGAACAAGGGGATATGGGATAATAATGCTATAAATAATAATGCTATAATGCTATAAATGTGAAAATGGGTACCCGTATTATAGGTTCCGACATTACAACTGTTTTGCTATTAGCATTTTGTGTTTTAGTTGAGCAATGAGATACAGGTTAATAATATTATAACTATGAAAACGGGTACCTATATGATATAGGTTCTGAACTAACATCTGTTTCGTTACTGGCAATGTATGTTTTAGTTGAGCTATGGGATATGGTATAGTAATTAGCAATGCTATAAATGTGAAAATGGGTACCTACCCATAAAGGTTCTGAAAGTAAAATTGTTTCGCTATTTATAATGTGTGTTTTGGTTAAGCAACACATACGCTGTTTTTTCCCAGAAAATCCAGGACTCCCACGGGATTTGTAAAACCCCGAAATTCACGCGGGCGAAGCCGCGGGCAAAAGCTAGTAAATTATAATCACCGTCTTGGTATAACATGGATCTTGTTTAACCTTACTACCTTAGTCTCTTAAATTACAACTGTTGTAATATGCTTTCACTCTTAAAACCCTAAAGAGTCTCCAGTGTGCTTACGAGAGATCATAATCCCTTATTCTATCATTTCTGAGGCCGTTGAAATCTATCATAACGCAAATAATATATTTTTCTAAAACAAGTTCCAAAACTTTACGACCATAAAATTAAATTTCGCCTCTTGTATCAAATTCAACAAAAACGAGTTAATTTAGTCAGCACTTGATTTTTATGATTTTCCAAAATGAATGATTTATTAACAATATTTAGATATAAGAGGAGTTATCAGACCAAAGGAAAATGAAAATTGAAACGCGAAATTATAATATTTGCAACCTCATCGAAGGTTTTAATTCAATTGCGCCCCTTTGAGAAGCCTTTTGAGACCGCCCGATTCACTCAAGCAAACACTCAAAGAAATATTTTAATACACACAGCTCTCGAGACTGGCAGGCTTTTAATTTATTAGTCGAACTCTGATCATTATTGGCTGTAATATTTTTAACCCCTACTAGACTAAATTTCTGTGAATATTTTAAATCTGTCTTGTATTCCTATATCTACCTATCATTTTTGCTAATTATGCTACAGTAAAACAATGATTATTATAAATTTTTTGTGTATTAAATTAAAGGAATATACCTACTGTAGTGTTAAAGTCACGACTCGTACTTAGTTAATATTGCAGTCATAGTAATATGGTAGTTTTACCTATAATAGTTTTTGAATTTCGTTATTTTTAGGTACCTACTCTTTTTTACTAGGTACTCCTTGTTTTAGGCTGATATTAAAATGGTGGAGTTGGCAAAGGAACTTTTAGTACTTGACCTTCAAGAGATTGCCTGTAATAAATGGTTACTCTGGTGATTTCATGGAATCTTTGGGACCTTAAATGAGGTAGTGTTGGTTTGGGATCTCTTTAAAATTGCTGTGTGTGTGGACGCCTATCGACTGAGACAATGACAATATCACGCCACCATCCACATCTTGATCCTTATTCCCTAAACACAACAGCAGTGTGTCCGAAACACCTCGCTTGTTCACTTTCTATACTAACAGCGGTCTATAGAAGTTCTATAAAGGTTCTATAGAGGTTGTGTACAGCCTCCTTCCTCCAGCTATACGGTCGTGATCTGTATTGAGCTCGCTCGGAGTGGCCCTTTGTTTGTGTACAATCGAAAGCGTTGTGCCTACGGTGCGATTGACATTCATTAATTATGGCCGCCTGTAGACTGTAGTAGATGAATAAATACACTCTGTTTTGGTACGAACAACAATAAATAATTAATTGAGTTAATTTCGATTCTGTAGCTTGTAGACTACGTACCCAGTAGACGTCCTACTAATTAAAATACATGCATCACTCAGTAGAGTTCCTGACACTAGTAAAGTGTAGAAAAAAGGCCAATTATAATAAAAATAAAATACGTTTTATTTTGTCCAGTGCAAATATACATACACTAAAACCGATTATGTTAATCTAGACTGTGCATTCAGATTGAAGCATTAAATGAAGCAGTATATTATCGTCTGTTTGTTGGAAGCTTTTAAGTAAGACGCAAGTAATTAGGACTAATGGAAATAATATATTATTATCTAGATTTAAGCCTGCAAAAGGTTGTAGAGTGCATCCTGTTAGACCACTGATGACAATGATTATGTAAGAAAACCCTTTACATCGAAATAATTAATGTTAATCAATGTATGATCGTAATAGATGAAATATTATGTATCTGGATATTCGCCATTTCGTAGTCTTGTTATTGTAAATACATTAAATTTCACTAAAATTGACACAAAATATATCATCGCCTGTAGAGAGCGAAGAGAGGGCAGAGTGAACTAAACATGGTTCCTCCATTATCCCTTCAGAGTGTGTGATACACCCATAACCACCTTTACAATGTACCCTACACATTTTGTATAGGTACACTACCATATTTGTTCTTTTTAGGGTTTCATGCCAAAATGGTAATACTTTAATCGTACGTCCGTCCGTCTGTCACACTCTATTTCGGTTCAGGGTCAAGCTATCGACCTGGAATTTGAAATGGTGGAAGTCATTGCAACCATAAAAGTTGAAAATCAACAAGAATCGTAAAGAAACTTGCTAGTGATCTATGCAATAGGGAAAATCTCCTGGTGGGGTTCCAGGCAGGTATTCAGAATAGTAACCTAGTACCGCTTGTGATCCGAGCTTATGACGTCAGACAGACTTTTTATTTATAGAACGTTCGTCGAAAACTCCGTCAGCATAAAATATTATAATAGACGGGTTACGTTCTATTGCTAATATAATGATACATTTGCAAAATTGATTTATTATGTAATCAATTCTACAAAATATCATAATAGTATCGTCTACTCATCCTTTACCGATTTTTTGGCATGAAAGATGAAAAAGTAAAAAGATGAAAATCAAAATCACCGTCCGACGGTCGAGATCGCCAGAATTAGTATTCGTTACCAACGTGTAAGATTATGCAAAGTGCGCCGAAGTCGCCACTTAAATAATATATGAAATTATGCAAATCAGCCGAGTGAAGTGGAGTGGCGACTCGACTGGCAACTCGACTTGCGACAGGAAGTGAAAAGTTATACGACTTCTGGCCGTGGAGTCGTTCAGAAACTCCGCTTGGAACGTGACGCCGCTTTAATAGGACGTAAAATATTGAAACGCCTTGTCCACTGGCGGAAGTTGAAAAGTTTTGGCACGATGTCTTTATACGGATTTATTTTTTAAATTATACGGACTTTTAATAAGAAGTTTTTTTTTGTTTTGTTTATTAACATTTATTTGGTTTCAGCAGCCGGTAGCAATATGTCGAGTCTGTGGAAAACACTCTAGTAGATTATAGCCCTTCCTCAACGACAGCTCCGTGAGCGTGGTAACTTTTTCTTGTAGTGTGAGTGTGTCAATTTGAAAGTTGAATGATGCGCGGATGCTAGTGTGCGTAAAAAAATTGTGTAGCGACACGAAATACAAAAAAAAGGGAACTAATTTTTTGAGCTGTTATTTAAATATTCGAGATGTTATTATGATCAGTTGGAAAACATATTGAGCAGTTATTTAATTTAATGGCGGTTGATTAATTATTGCGACAGTAAAACATGAACAGTAATAAAGAATCAATTAGTCGGTTATTTTATCATACAATATCAATTCTAAAAATAATTTAGCAGTCCAATAACTGAATGAGCGGTAAAAATGATGGAATGAGCGGTTCCTTTTCTCTTAAAGGTTCTCTGAAGTACGCAGTACCTCCAGTTGAAGCTAAAAACATTCCACTCGGACAAAAAAGGAAGTTTTTGTCCGAGTGGTATTTTCACGAAAGTTTTTTATGTAATACACTTCACAATGTCACTAGCTTTCGTAAATAACTCAAATTAACGAGAAATAATAAGAAAAATTATTATTATAAATCACATTTTTTTAGGTTATGTTTACGTATTTTTTGCCAGTTTGCTAATATTTTTACGAAAGATTTGTATCACACTGTCACTAACTTTCGTAAATCACTGCACAAACGACTTAGGGTCCAGGAGCGAGCGAAGCGAGCTCGGGACTTGAGGGCACCCCGACTCGGCTGGGTTAGGTGACGAAGAGGATGGCGGGGCCTGCAAGGCCCCGCCATCCTTCTGAGTGGTTATTTTCTTTTATGACCACCCAGAAATAGGAGCCCCGCGAAGCGGGGCTCCGTCGACTGGCCTTTAAGAAGATTAAAGACATAAATAATGAGAAGAGGTGAAGATTTTTTAATTTCAAAAAAATATTTCTCGAAAAGTATTAGGCCTCGTACGATTTGGCTTGGGGGGTAGACTCCCCCTACCCCTCCCCTCCCCTCACCCCCCTCCCATCCCCCCCGCAACGGGTCCCGTGTCCTAGACCTACCATTCCTTCAGTCAAAGCAAAAGTAATTTAATTTTTCATTACTATTTAAGTACTGTTTTTTTTATTGTATTTTACCACCTCATTGTTTATAGAATTGCTTAGAATGAGATTTCTTACCGACAAATTCCGATTTCTTACTGCCCACGCGTAACCGCTCGTTCAATTTTTTTTACCACCCATTTAATTATTTTCCTGCTCAATTATATATTCACTGATCCAGTTCATTATTTTTTATTACTCATTTTTGTTTACTTTACTGCTTAGTTTTAACTGCTGAACTAGGTTATTAAACATGCCATTTTTAATTTTTAACTTATCAAAACTGCTATTTAGAACTGCCTCTTTAAATCAGTGCCGTAGCACGTAGCGGCAGCTCAGGTCAGTCAATTTAGGCAAAGTATTTTTTGCCGCTCTTTTGAAGTCGAGGGCGGCCTCTTAGACCTTTATGGTGTAGGAATTATAATGTCGTTAATTTGTAATACATGGTGAAATTTCAGCAATGTGGCCAATTTGAATCGAGACTTACCAACTATTTTGAAGATGGTAGGAATCCTAAAGGTGCACTACATAAACAAACACTCTATTTTCGAGTATCAAACTAAATACTACTGCGCTGATACATAAATATCAAAAGAAGTAGTTGCGTAGAAATGGTCAAACGAGTCTTGAAAAGGCTATTATAATAAAAGCCAGCTTCCTTTGCTTCCACACAATAAAAGTTACATAACGGGTAGGAGAACGATATCTGCTTACATTATTCCGTAAAGGAGCATGTCCGGGCAAACGAAATATTACAAGCATTCCAGTCCGCATAGTTTTAATTTTAGAAACGGGAGCAAACACTGCCTAGACAAAGGCGACCCGGTATAACTGATGGGCTGCGCTCCAAGGTGTGGGAGGTAGCGAGTTAAAAACCACCTGAATAACTGAAAATTCTAGTGTTTTGACGCTAAAATATAAAGGATTGTATAAAAATATAGTAAAGTAAAACTGGATTTGTCTAAATCTGTTGATCAAAGCTGTTTCTATAAAACGTTATATTATTTGATACATAAATAAAATAAAATAAAATAAAATAAAAAAGCCTTTATTATTCCCTGATACCAAAAAAACAAGAAAATTTTTTATACATAAAATATACTTATTTATAATCGGCTTAAAACATATTTTGCGACCTCGAAAATGAAATTTATAGTAAACATCCAAAAATATGTCCTACTAAGTGGTGTCGCCTCCTTTAAATTCCAAATTCGTTCTTCAACTGAACGAATATAGTAGTTTATGAAACGGATGCATAATGGGGGGTATTAAAACATGAGTGTGAGTTTAAAAAACGAGCCGCAGGCGAGTTTTTTAATATTATCACACGAGTGTTTTAATACCTAATTATGTAGAGTTTCATACACTACTTTATCTACGCTCAAATTATCATAAATCCAAACCATAAAATCTTGCTAACATTTGTCGTAAATCCTTCACTTTGTTGGTAAAAGATTGTGGGTCATTTTTGTTGCAATTACTAAAATGTCAGGTGGAGTTAAATTTTCTTTGGTACGTTTCACTGCTAGACATTTTTCCGCGCTAAGTTTTGACTAAGTAACAAAAATAACACATTGAAATGTTAAAAGTTAGGTATGGCGCCAAAATTCAGTTGCAAACTGCGTATAGTCTGTTAAAAAAGTCATGAAACAAAAAAGAGTAGAAAAATATTCATACAAGTCAGATAAACTATATTTTTAGTGGATAATTAAATAATCAAAAATTATACATAATTCTTTTCAATATTCTGTATGAACACACTTTTTAATCAGTCATATAAGGCAGGGAAAAATTATTGTTTCCGTGAATTAATTGTTGTCTATGGTCGATCATGACTACCAACTAAATGTTGTCTGTGGACTCCTTATATAAAAAAAAAAACAAAATTGAGGATTGGCTCTACACTCTCTTTTGGCTATGACGACCACAGAGAAAAGAAAGTTATTCCCTGGTCTGTGATGACGACACACAAAAATACAGGAACCCAGAGCCGCGTATCGTAATAGAAATTATTCAACAATCTAGAGATATTTCCATAGTACAGCTATGTTATAATGAATAACTTTTTAATAATTATAGAAGTCTGTGAATAAAGTAGGTCAATATGTGACACATTTTGATTTCATAATTCGAACTTTAAGCAATGAGCGTAGATAAAACAACATTATAGTATTTGTACTTGTTTAAAAATATTATTAATCATATGACACTACTACTCAACAAAACAACTAAACTTATTTAGGAATCAACATAGATTATATACTAAATTTGCACCGTAATATATTTGTAAAAAATCTAGTTGCTGGCCAAAACAATATAAGTACTTTATAACGGTATGATCTATCTCCAATGATATGTCTCCAAGTCCGATTTAGGTTACCAATATCAGTATAGATTGGTCACTAGTCGACATTGTCACACGCTTCAGCGTATGAAACGGGCCAGCAGCGAGCCTTATTATTTCGCAGCCCCATTCCCTGATGATGTCAGGTCGCATCCGGCATTGTGTCACGAGGTTTCAATCCACATTTTTTTGTTCAGCGCCATAAAGGACTGTTTGTCTGAAAGGGCCTTTAGAGATTGTTCTCGCGTAAGTAGTGATTATTTTGATGTTTCGCCTTTTCGGCGACACGTTTGGGGGACACGCGGTGGGGGGAGAGAGGGGAGGGGATATAAAATAACCTTATTGGATTACTATCGACTGGATTCGGATCGGGACCGCTGATTCGAATTGCCACGGATATCTGGAGCAAAATAGAGGCTTCACGAAAACACGCTTGAGTTGTAAAAACTAACAAAAGCTTCTTACGATACACGGGAAATAGAGCTTTTACCGAAGGAAGATTATAATATATTTTATTGTGTAATGAAAAAATTTTGAGTAAGAATATTTTGAGACAACATTTGGTGACTTATGACTACGGCTACTTTGTGAATTTTTATCAGCCAGAATTTATTTTTATTTAGCAGAATTTGTAAAATATCAAATTAATAATATAATAAAGTTAAAAAAAGTTAAATTTTAAAAAAATATATCTTTTATGTTTGTTTTTAAAAAATTAGAACTGTACAAGTAAAGTGACAGATTATGAATTTTTGTTAAAACAATGAATTTCCCCCTTATCCCCCGATCGTCTATACGTAAACTGAAGCATTTAATGATTAACGTCTGAACCACATAATTGGGCACTGTACTCTGTTTAATTTGAATTTAGCGACAGATGGGATTTTTTCCCATTCGTACCCTAATTCAAATTCAATTCAATTCGGGGGTTTTCCCACCACTTATCGCCATTGGGGACAAGACCAGGGGAAAGACGAGAAGCACTCATAAATATGTACTTTACCACTGTAATTTAATATTTGTACATTATCACTGTAATTTCAAGATTAATTTCAAAGAAATTCACCCCCAATTCTCTGTAAGCGAGTGATACAATAATTCAGCAGCTTCAAAATCAGTTTCCCGCTCATCAAAGTTATAAATTACTCTGATATGTAACATCTCATCGTTTATTCAACGCTCTGAAATCGAGCCGAGGGCGGCCGCACACACGAATGTTGCGAATTTTCCGATTATCATACTAAAGTAGGCGTCTGTCTCCCTCAGACTGCAAAATTTCACCTACGAAAGAGTGGGATAGAGACATTAAAGAACAATTTTTGGGTTCCGTAGGGAATGATACGAATGGAAACCTGGAAATATGACGTGTGCCTTGTGCGACGTGTGTCCACCGTTAGTTATTGGGTACGTATATGTCACATTTTACGAGTACTTGAAGACTATGAGATGTACAGAGAAATTTAGTGAGGCACTCTGAAAAATAGCAAACAATAGAAAAGTATAGGATGAACAGCTATGAACTACAGGTACTTACTAAAACATTTTTATTAAAGTCATCATAATTGTTGTAATTGGCAATCTTAATCATAATAAAAAATGAATTTTTCATAATAAATAATTATATTATATGTGCTTTAATAATATTGTGATTTAATAATAGTCTTTCCCACAAACCAAAGAATATCGTGGTCTCTCCCAAGCTTACTTTTCTAATCTGTGGTCGCTTCAGCCATACAACCGACTTTTGATATTCTGAAATTTATGGTAATAGGATTTAAACAAAACCGACCAATTGAGAGTTCAGACTTCAGACTTATAATATGCAAAGGGTACTATTAATTTTGAATTTAATATAATTTTCATAATATAGCACGAGCGCCAACAAAAATAAACTTTGATAAACTCAACTCTCTACCATTCAACTGTCTATAATTTACGGATCGTTATAGTAACGAACTTACTTTGAATATAAATTAGTTTGATTAAATTATTCTATGTGACTACGGAACCTTCGATATGCAAGTACGGCTCTCACTTGGCCATATTATTTGCTTTTATTACTGCAATTCATAGTCACAGTAACCAGATTTAATTACTTTGGACAAAATTTTCATATGTGATATGGCTCTCATACACGGACGAGCAGATTGCACGGACTTTGCACAAAAAGAATATTAATTTTGAATGAGCAGTTCCGGTGTGATTCAGTTGGAAAATTATAACTAATTTTTAAAATAACAGAGACTGTATAAATTAATTGAATCAATAAATTTTATTCGTTATTATTGTTATTTCAGCAAAATTTATAAAGGTTATCACTGGAGGCACGGCAGTGCTCCCGCCAAGACGAGCCTAAATAAGTAAAGGTTATAAAACTCATACGTAACACATACGTAATTTTATTACTAACGTTTGAGAAGTTTTGAATTGTTATCACATTTCTTAGTTTCAGCCACCTAGATTCAGAAGATAATGGGACATCATCAGAATATGTTACTCAACAAAATGGATTGGAGAAAATAGTTTTCGAAATATCGTTTTTACGATAAATAAAAAATTTTAAGCTCATTAATTATCACAAAGACCCTACTGTCAAAGTATCGCAAAACTAATGCTCGTACATAATATATTATATACGAACCAGTTTGCCTTTGATAAAAATATAAATGCAAATGTTTTTAGTTTGAAATATTGCAATAAAATATTTCAAAACTTTTTTATTCTCATAATTAAACGGTAACTGCGGGGTATATAAAACAACAGTGAAGTGAGAGTTGGTGTAGAGCGTGAACGGTTCCGTACGAAAGATCCATGTATTGTGTTTTGACCACTTGGTCATAAATTTTTTTTTAATTGTTATCCGTTCATATAGCCACAATATCTACCGTAGCTATTTTTTGAAAATTTAAACTGCAAGAATCAAAATAAATAATGATCGCGGGTTTTTCATTGTGGATATAATTTATGTAGTAAGGTCAATAGCTACGAATTCAAACCTTTCGTATAGTTTCCTTTATTTGGGCTGTACTTGCTTTTTGCCTTTGTCATATGTACGAATATACTCGTAATAATGTTATACACGTAGGTTTCGACATTTCGAATCCCAGCATTAAACATAAATGGTCATCAATTTTGAAAGGACTTGGATTTTGTGCATTTCCGACTTTTAACCTCTGTATTTATTTTTATTTTCACATTGATACTTAAACTCGTTAAAGCCGTCAAAAAAGGGCGCAGAAAAGGCCGTAAGTGTCAGCAAAGTGATCTCAACAAAAGGCCCCAACTTTTGTTGAGGTACGGATCCCTAATACCGATAGTATTTTATAAATACTTTATTGGTTTTACAAAATCCTGTAAATCTGCGCGGTAAAAGCAAAACGGGACCCTTGTCAATTGAAGTACGACGCTTTCATTCGGTTTCAACATATTCTTATTTGGGAATTTGGGCCCACTTCGTATTTTATTCTTCCGACATACGTGTAGATTTTATTTGATCAAGCGTGAAAGTTTAAGTGTTTTCTTATAGACGTTTTCTGTGGAAAATTATTTTAAAAACTTGACTTAAAATTTTCCAAAGAATTTCTAATAAGTAACATTTTTTTTGCGTAACAAAATATAATTTAAAAAATTGTAGTTATTATATTTGTAATCTTGTTTATGTGCTTAAGTTATGCATTATATTTAGTTCTTATTCTATTTTTCTCGTTTCTGTTCCTTCTTCGCTTATCTTATTTTAATTGTTCCCACGTCCAGGGCATCTGGAAGAGATCCTCATTTGTAGCGATAAGATGTCATTTCTATGTTTGTCTCTATGTGTGTTTATATGTATAGAATAAGTTATGAAATAAAAATTATAACTATCTCTTTCATTAATTATATCAAAAACGAAGAGAAAAATAAGAACTGCATTTTTAAATGGCTTTAGTAGATACCTTCTAAATTGGGGAATATGTCAATCCTTCTATTAATATAATAGGTGACACAGTGGAAAGTTAAAGCTTATACAAGCTATTATATTTATAACAAATTGTATGCTAATAATTAAATCTAAACAGTACAACTAAACTCTAAACTGAAAAATACTTACAAAAAGTATACACCGTCCAAATGCTCGCTTAATGGCATTACAAGGGAATATTGTAAAATCAACAAACATAAGTTCACTAACTTTCAATATTATGGATGAACCGGTATATGCGTTTAGGGTGAGAGACCATATATTTGTTTGTGAACATGCTGGACCGATTTAGAAACTATTTCCTTACATTAAGTACCTCTACAAGGTACCAATTCCCATAAACAAATAAAGTAAAGACCATCGTTTCCAAAATATCTCAATAAATAATTCCTAAGCACCTTCATACCGTATTCTGTGACCGCTCTTCACGAAACAACGAACGCTCACAATATTATGTAAATTCGACAATGTATTTACATGGAGGACTCCGCGATTTTGGGAGAATGGATGTAAAAAACATATTGCGGCGATGAGGACTCGAGTCTGAGGATACTTCTTAGTTTACCAATATCACGCAACTTTACGTCATGTAGAAGGAGTGAAAATCTACGTCACCTTCAATATAAAGCAGTGGTGTTTAGGGATTTTGATATTTTTTCATAGAAAACAATGGTGTTTGGTGCCGAAATACAGCAAAATATCTGACACTGCGGTAAAATAACCATAACTTCTGCCCCATTATAATTGGTGATCTGGAGTTTGTTAGGCACTGATGTCATTTTGTTTAAGCTATATTTTGTTAAGTACACTGTTGGCTGTGGCAAATATTATTTATATGAAGAAAATGTAGTGAGTAAGCTTGTGTCGGCATTTGCCGAGTTTCTACATTAATATCATACCAGGTTTTTTCATAAATCCCGTAGGAATCCCAGATTTTCCGTTATCGTGCTCATTCACTTTCCAAACCATTGTACCCATTTGCAAAGAAATTTGCTAAAATAATAGCAACAGATATATTTGTTATAGCGAAGGATCCCACGAGTTTTCAATATCCCACGGAATTATGGCTTTTTTCAGGACAAAAAGAAGCTTATATTTTAATCCAGGCTTTTAACTTTCTACATTGGAAATTAAAACCTAAGCGGTTAAGCTGTGTTTTGCGGCGTGAATGAGTAACGAACTTTCAAACATACAAGCTCACAAACTAAACTAAACTTCACATTTATAATACGAATAGGATAAAGTTCGCAATTTTTGCCCGCTTGTATTTTAAAGGGTACAGTCAGGGATCGAAGCCAAATTATAAAAACGTCTGCATCAAATACATTCTGTAAAATTGCTTACGACTAGAAAATTCAAAGTACTTACATCCCCCGAATTGGATAAAACCAATCTCAATTCCAGAGATTAGCGAAAAGCCACGGCGGTTATATCAGTGCTTAAGGATCTCGTGAAATTGTTTGGAAGAAGTCCAAAAAGGATTGTGAGTGGGGAAAAAAGTGCAGGCAATCGTATGTATGAGCTTATTTAAAGTGCTTAACACCCAACGACTACACTATTCTAGAAAAAAAACTGTTTTGGTTATAAAAATGTGACTGACAAAAACCTGTCGCAAAGTTTTTATTATTTCTGACGCAACGACAACGTCCATTTCGCGTCACTCAACACTTCTTAGATGTCTTGCGTCCACTTGGCTGGTATGCCACTCCATATCTCGGTATGGGGTTACCAATTTAGAACCTTTTAACACCTTCGTTACTTATTGTTAAGGGGTAGCTGTTTAGAACCTAGAACCCGCAACCTTTTAGGTAACTCATTGTGATTCTAATCTAACTACACATTACTTATTATGACACTCATCTTCCAATGAGAAAAGTTTTGGTAGAGACAAACAACATTTTTTCCACTTCGTGAATTTTGCCATTTGCTGAAATTATTACTGGGATAAGCCTTAGTAATTATCCCAGCAATATAAATAAGGCATTTTATATTTGTTTTTGTCATTCTAACAAAATAATGGAATGAGTGATAAAATATATGATTTCATTAAAAATCTAAACGGATTCGCGGGCAAAAGCTAGTTATATAATTTTTCGTTATCCGTTTTTGGCAATCTCAGCAAGAAACATCCGCATAGTAGGATGGCACAGGATGTGACAGTTTACGCTCTTCGTGGAAATAAGCCAAGAATTTACGTATACCTGATTTCGTCTAGGATCGCTCAATAAAAGTATATTCGGCGATATATCCGCCCGAGAGGAAAAAATTATCGATTACCAATGAAGGCTACACTACTTAATTGATAATAATAATAGGTAATTTTTACCACCCGAATGTAAAGCAATGGACTTACTCGTAATAGACGAGATGTGAAATAATATAAACTTGGAAAATTCGTTCTTGCAATGACAAAAAAAAAAAAACAAAATTCTAGCTGGTTTATTTTTGAAATTTTCACTGCAGATTCCTTCATTGTTTTCGCAACGGCCAGATAATATCAATTTTAAAGGTAATGGAGGCCATTTTCTTAATTGCCAAGAACTAAATTTTGTTTTGAATATAAGTAAGAAGTGGATACTTTTTTTAGTAATAGGTTAATATATGTTTACCGAGGGTAAATCTTTACTAACAACTCAACATCAGCAAAGAAGTTATAGAGATAATATTTTATGGCAAAAAGTTCGCAGTAATAACATTCTAATCCACTGAACACAGAAAGTAAAGCTCTGTAACATACAACCCTTTCCCCCCACTCCGCCCACAGATAAACAGAGCAATCCCGCGTTATTTACACACGTATTAACGGTAGCTGGAGTGTTTTCTTATTTTCCTAAAATATTCCACTTCCAGCCCCCACGATATACAATACGAAGACACACAGTTTTCTGAACTCTATAAGCATTATTTTTGTTTTCGTTTTTGCGCGTTGGGCATTTTTTGAGATGGAAAATGAAGTGGGAAAAAAACATTGAACTTGTTAACACCATTACCGTACCCAACCCCTCACGTATTTGTTCAAGTTTTCACTTCTGTCGGTACTCTCGGAGTGCTACCACGGGTGCTACGTTATTTTTTTACGTCAGGATCACGTCCCAGGTAGCAAGTGACGTCGGCGACTAAAAAATGACGTCATTCTTAAGTCAATTTAGGGTCAGTACAGAACGTCCTAGATAGAGACCTCGGAGACTGAAAAATGACGTCATTCTTAAGTCATTTTAGGGTCATTACAGTAACGTCATTGTTGTACGTCATACTTACGTAGCATTATGGTACTGTATTGTACGTACTGTATGCGTCATTAATGATACCTCCTAGCGACGTCATTTTACAGTCTATCCCTAAACTTAAATGTCCTCCGGTTGACGTCAATTGCATGGCGTATATAAGTGGTCTCAAAGAGCTAAAGAACATAATCCCAGGTAGCAAGATGACATCGGCGACTAAAAAAAAACGACATTCTTAAGTCAATTTAGGGTCAGTACAGTAACGTCATTATTGTACGTCATACTTACGTACCATTGTAGTACTGTATTGTACAGCATAATTAAATATGTTTGTTACTCCACCACTAGATGGCGCTATACTGTTTAATGTACAAACTGTATTGCACTATGAAGACTGTGCGTCCGCCACTTATATAGTTCGAGGTTAGACCAATTAAATCGACTTCGTTCTCTACGGGGTGGTTGTATAAATAAACCTCGAGAGGGAGATTCGAGACTGTTGAATAGCAGCAATTAGCATTAATGACGCCTGACGGGTAAAGTGAATAAAATATCAAAATTTGATGTTATAAATCTTTTGCATGACGTCACACCAATATGTCAGTCGCTGCCCTAATATTATGTAGTATTTACGGCCCAGCCCAGTAACGTCCCTATGAAAAAAGTATATGACGTCACTCCAACGTCAGTGGCTGACCACTAATATGTACGGCCCAGTAACGTCACTATGCATTTAGTATATGACGTCCCTGAAACGTCTGTAAACTGACGTCTTGAGGCTGTGACAAATTGACGTCATCTGAAGGGACCCGCGACGTCAAAACAGGACGTCTCTTACGTCGTGCAGGACCGTAAACTGACGACATAATGACGTAAAAATGCTACCTGGGGTTGTGACGATATTATTGTTGTTTTCGTGGCGAGTCAAATATATGATGTAATTTCGAATACTATAATATTTGTGGCCCACTAGATATGCAATAGCTTACTTATTATAGTATGATACTTGAACATTGATGCCAGAAGGCAGTAATCGGCAGTAAATTATTAAACTGAGCTGGGAGTTTGAGATTTGATACTGGCTGTGATACTGGTTAGTTTAAAATAATTGGTGCTCTGAATAATATTATTAACAACATAACTGTCAAACTCATTAATTATAATCAATAGTATTATGACCTTCTTGAAACAGCAGCAAAAGTTGAACCGACAACGAGAATAATACGATCTTGGACTTGGTATATCAACGTGCACGCCTCCGCGGTAAAATCGGCCTTGTTTACCGCATTGTTTACTAGATATGAGGGGATAAACATGCGACTTTGCCGCCCTCGCGTAACTTAGCCCCGGGAGTGCTTTATTTTACTCCCACTTCTTTCTAGCGCTCTTTATGGCACTTTCAAAGTTTTTCCGACTAGAAACTTCAACTCTTTTATTGCTCGGCCTAGGTTGTAAATAAAGAGATAAGAAGAATGAAATTATCCATCTTGTTTTTGATATAACACGGAGAGATTATAATCCTCTTTTTTCACATCTACATAATAAAATACGCGTAACAAAAAACGTATGTATATTATGTGTTTATTATAAGTTATCTTTGTAAAGCGCAACTGCTGCATTGATACAGGGGGAATATAGAGATATTTTGCTTTATGGGATGAAAAAAATTCAAAAGTTACAAGTATACATTTTATCCTTTCCTTCGATATCTAGGGTAAATTTTCCATAGGAAATTTCAACAACCGCCAACTAAGATGAAAATATTTAAAATAACCAAACCGTCTACAAGCTTTTGAGAAAAGCTACGAGTATATACAAAACATCTTGTCATTTCGCAGCCAAAGCCGCGGGATATGGTTTATCAAGCTGTCTCGCTAATCACACAAAATCTCGGAGCAAATATTTTTTCCCGATCCCCGAAAGGCCATCAATATTAGCTGTAATATTATTTTCTTTTCCTCCTTTCACCCGGCGAGGAAATAATCCGACCATTGAGAAATATGCTGACTTTTCCGCATTAAGTTATTTGTAGAGATTGCAGTTAAGGCTTGGATACATACAGTTTCTTATTAGTGGAAGTAGGGGATTAATATCTCGCTAAATAAATAAATAAATTAGTTAATCAACAACACTGTAGGGTTGGTACAGATTTTTTTACGAGTTTCGATTCGACTCGCTTGTCACAAACAAATCGAAAGACTCCATACCTACATTTACAGACAATGCCATCTATGGACACTTATTGACGTGCGGCTGTCAATAGATGGCGCTGGCTGTAAATGTATGGAGGCATTCGATTCGTTTGTGCGAAGCGAGTCGACTCGATTTTTTTTACAAAAACCCGTACTAACCCCTCTGTATATAATGACGGGTATTCTCCACGGAACTGATGGATTGTTTGCGATGGAAAAAACCATTGAACTCGTGACAATGTTACCGTAACCGACACCTCTGTTTTAGTTTCAACGTCTGTCGGCACTTTTATTTTTCTGGTGCAGATTTTCAGCTCTAAGATTCTGATCTCACCTGACAGCGTCCATCGATGCACATGTCGAGACTGCCAGGTCTGCAGCGCGTGCCGTCGGACACGCGCGCTGCCAGGACCGCTACCACCACGCGTTCGTCCTCATCCAGAGACGCCGTCTGTGAAGAAACCGACCACCTTTCAGTCCATCTCAGATGACTACAATATAAAATTTTAATCAAATTATGCAAGGAGCTCATCAAAGATTTAATTAGTTACTATTTTAATTTCACGACTGCCCAAAAAAGGAGTGTAATGTTTTTAAGGTTCATGTACGTATTTGTGTGACTTCTTTATTACACTTTAACTTAGTTATAGTTCGTTAGAATCTAACAAAAGACAAAAAGTTACCGCCAAGCCGTTTGAAAGCGTTTCATTTGCAACTATAGAGGTAGATAGAACTAAAGTATGTGCCCATCTCCAGCTGTAGCGTTATTCACTATCGGGTAAAATTACATCAAGCACTTACTAAAGTTTGCAGGTAAATAGTAAGAAAATGTATACTTTGTCTAGTACAATTTTTTTTAAATCGATTTACTCGTATGCCACCATTCGATTCCATTGGGTATGCTCGAGCAAGCCCAGCGATAAGTGTGCTTTAATCTAAATATATAAAAGAAGAAACTGACTCACTGACATATCAACGCACAGCCCAAACCGCTGGGTCTAGAGACTCCAAATTTGGCACACAAATACCTTATGAGGTCTAGGGGAGCACTAAGAAAGGATTTTTCAAAATTCACCCTCTAAGGGGGTGAAACGGGGGTCCGAAGTTTGGATTTTATCAAGTTAAAATACGTCTTCACGCCGCAACTACTGTACCGATTTGGCTAAAATTTGGAATGGAGGTATATCTTGCATTGAATGGAGGTATATGGTATATATCTTGCATTACCACACAGGCTACTTTTCATCCCGAGAAAAATCATGGTTCCCGTGGGATAAGTTAAAACCAAAATTCACGCGGAAAAAAAATCTCACGCCGCATGTACACAACCGATTTGGATGAAATTTGGAATGGAGATAGATTATATCCTGGGTTAATAAATAGGATACTTTTTATCCCGGCAAAATTCATGGGTTTTGCAGGAGAAGGGAAAAACAGATATTCACGCGGGAAAAATACTACTTCCCGCCGTAATTACTGAACTGATATGGCTGAAATTATGAATGAAGATAGATTATATATTGGATTAATAAGAAACCTACTTTTCATCGCGAAAAAATTCATAGTTCCCGTGGGATTAGTAAAAAACCGAAATTAACGCGGAAAAAAAATCTTCATGCCGCAAGTGCACAGCGGATTTGGCTGGAATTTGAAACGGAGATAGATTTTACCCTGAGTTAATAAATAAGCTAATTTTTATCCCGGAAAAATCCATGGTTTTTGCAGGAAAAATGAAAAACAGATATTCATACGCGAAAAATACTACTTCACGCCGTAATTACCGAACTGATATGGCTGAAATTCGGAATAAAGATTGATTGTATCCTGGATTAATATAAAGGCTACTTTTCATTCGGAAAAATCCATGGTTTCCGCGGGAAACCTGAAACATTGATGTTCACACGCGAGAAATACTACTTCACACTGTAATTACTAAATTGATATGACTGAAAATCGGAAAGGACATAGATTTTATCCCGGATTATTACAAAGCCTACTTTTCATCCAGGAAAATTCCGTGGTTTCTATGATAAAAGTGAAAAACAGAAATTCACGCGTGAAAAATATTCCTAAATTTAAAATTGAGATAGATTATATTCTGGATTAATACAAAAGCTACTTTTCATCCCGGAAAAATCTATGATGTCCGCGGGAAAACTGAAAAACTGATATTCACGCGGTAAAAATACTACTTCACGCTGAACGGATATGACTGAAATTCGGAAAAGAGATAGATTTTATCCTGGATTAATACATAGGCTACTTTTCATCCCGGAAATTTTCATGGTTTCTATGATAACAGTGAAAAATAGAAATCCACGCGGGAAAAATATTCCTTCATGCCGTTATCACTCAACTTATTTGGCTGAAATTTGGAATAGAGATAGATTTTATCCTGGACTAATACGAAGGCTACTTTTTATCCCGGAAAAATCCATGGTTTCCGCGGAAAAACTGAAAAATTGACATTCTCGCTCGAAAAATACTACTTTACTCTGTAATTACTGAACTGATATGAATGTAATTCGAAGAGGAGATAGATTTTTTCCTGGATTAATACATAGGCTACTTTTCATCCCAGAAAATTTCATGGTTTCTAATAATTCAAATGGTAATTTCATGGTTTGATAATAGTGAAATCCACGCGGGGAAAATATTCCTTCACATCGTAATTACTGAACTTTGCCTGCAATTTGGAATGGAGATAGATTATATCTAGAATTAATAGATATTCTACTTTTCATCCCGGAAAAATCCATGGTTTTCGCGGGAAACCTGAAACATTGATGTTCACGCGCGAAAAATACTACTTTTCGCTGTAATTACTAAACTGATATCACTGAAATTCGGAGAGGAGATGGATTTTATCCCGGATTATTACAAAGCCTACTTTTCATCCCGGAAAATTCCATGGTTTCTATGATAATAGTGAAAAACGGAAATCCACGAATAAATATTCCTTCATGCTGTAATTACTGAACTGATTTGGCTGAAATTTGGTATCGAGAGAGATTATATCCTGGATTAAAACAAAAGCTACTTTTCATCCCGGAAAAATCTATGGTGTCCGCTGGAAAACTGAAAAACTGATATTCACGCGGTTAAAATACTACTTCACGCAGTAATTACTGAACTGATATGACTGAAATTCGGAAAAAAGATAGATTTTATCCTGGATTGAATACGTAGGCTACTTTTCATCTCGGAAAATTTATCGGTTCAGTAGTGACGCCACGATGCCGTCACTTCTGAACCGATTGGGCTGAAATTTAGAATGGAGATAGATTATATCCTACTTTTTTCTCGGGAAAACCCATTGTTTTCGTGATAATAGGGAAAAACAGATATTCATGCGGGAGAAAATTTATTCCTTTACGCACAACTACTGAAAATTTTTGATTTAAAGTTGAAATGAAGACAGATTTCATGTAAATTAGCACAAAGGGTACTTTTTATTCCGGAAAATGGATGGTTCCCGTATAATAGTTAAAACTAAAATTTACGCGTGCGAAGCCGCGGGTATCTGCTAGTTATCAAATAAATAAGACAACTCGTGGTTTCCCGAGACGCTTCACATTTCAATGATGTCAAAGGACGCTCTGTAAATATTCGCAACCGTTATGTACCTCAATTACCGACAAAACGCCGTTAGTCGTGGCTTCTAACTTCGTCAAAAGAAAAACTTCATGCATTTCATACTTATAAAAAGAAAGTGAGCTCGTTTCGAGTTTCTTGTTTCCTTGTAATTACCTAGTTGTAGCTGCCGGTTCTTTTTACTAATGAACTTTGGTCTTTTAGTTTTATTTACATAACTTTTCTGCCAATTAAATACAATCAACTTTCTGTAAGGCGAAACTTTACAAATGAGTTAAATGTGGAGGTTTTACTTGGATTGGAGCTTCAAATAAAAAAAAAAAAACTTGTTTAGTACTTGTTTACAAGTAAAGTTAGTACAGCTTATAGGGATTTGAGATACTTTTTTGTTTTGTTTTTGTTGTAAGTAAATTTATACTTCATAGACTTTTTATCCGTCTGAATGTTTTGTTCGTGAATTTTTTGTTTACGAAATAACTATTGACGGAATCTGTAAAACATTGCAATTTAAAAAAAAATTGAATAACTTGATTCATTGATTCGTTCTCAAGGCGAGAAGATTTCTAGGAAGTGAATTTTCATAGAAGAGAAGTAAGGAAGGGAAGTGTTGTCATGAGCGCTGCATTGCTGCTCTTGCCAAATACACATCCTTCTGTGAAGAGAGTACTCACTGCTTCTGGACTCTGCCCCGAATGCTGCGGCGGGCCTCGACAAGTGAGCGCGCAGGGCTCGTCGTCGTCCCTGTGAGCTCGCCAGTGGAACAGCTCCCCGCCGTACAGAGTGTTGTCGTGAGCGCTGCAACGCTGCTCTGTCCAAATATACATCCTTCTGAGAAGAGAGTACTCACTGCTTCTGGACTCTGCCCCGAATGCTGCGGCGTGCCTCGACAAGTGAGCGCGCAGGGCTCGTCGTCGTCCGTGTGAGCTCGCCAGTGGAACAGCTCCCCGCCGTATGGAGTGTTGTCGTGAGCGCTGCATTGCTGCTCTGTCCAAATATACATCCTTCTGAGAAGAGAGTACTCACTGCTTCTGGACTCTGCCCCGAACGCTGCGGCGTGCCTCGACAAGTGAGCGCGCAGGGCTCGTCGTCGTCCCTGTGAGCTCGCCAGTGGAACAGCTCCCCGCCGTACAGAGTGTTGTCGTGAGCGCTGCAACGCTGCTCTGTCCAAATATACATCCTTCTGAGAAGAGAGTACTCACTGCTTCTGGACTCTGCCCCGAATGCTGCGGCGTGCCTCGACAAGTGAGCGCGCAGGGCTCGTCGTCGTCCGTGTGAGCTCGCCAGTGGAACAGCTCCCCGCCGTATGGAGTGTTGTCGTGAGCGCTGCATTGCTGCTCTGTCCAAATATACATCCTTCTGAGAAGAGAGTACTCACTGCTTCTGGACTCTGCCCCGAATGCTGCGGCGTGCCTCGACAAGTGAGCGCGCAGGGCTCGTCGTCGTCCCTGTGAGCTCGCCAGTGGAACAGCTCCCCGCCGTACGGAGTGTTGTCGTGAGCGCTGCATCGCTGCTCTGTCCAAATATACATCCTTCTGAGAAGAGAGTACTCACTGCTTCTGGACTCTGCCCCGAATGCTGCGGCGTGCCTCGACAAGTGAGCGCGCAGGGCTCGTCGTCGTCCCTGTGAGCTCGCCAGTGGAACAGCTCCCCGCCGTACGGAGTGTTGTCGTGAGCGTTGCAGCGCTGCTCTCTCCAAATATACATCCTTCTGAGAAGAGAGTACTCACTGCTTCTGGACTCTGCCCCGAATGCTGCGGCGTGCCTCGACAAGTGAGCGCGCAGGGCTCGACGTCGTCCCTGTGAGCTCGCCAGTGGAACAGCTCCCCGCCGTACGGAGTGTTATCGTGAGCGCTGCATTGCTGCTCTCTCCAAATATCCTCTTCTAGCAAAGAGACGTTCCCGCGACATGGCTGTGGACAAGTGAATTGTAAGTTCTAAAAAATTTCCATCTTGCCAAGCTGTGATTTTTAATATCTTTAATGGAAATTTGTAATAGATGATCATGCGGTATTGCGTGATCTGCAGCAGGTTAGAATTTGTGACTGACGCGATATCGCGTGTGTTTACCTTCGCAGTATTTAGGATAAGTGATATACTTATACCCCGTTATTGTTAATTCTGTCAATGAACATCAGCGTTGAGTACAAAACATAACCCCTCCTTGGTAAAAAACTGTATTAACAAAAATAATATAATGTAAAATGTAAAATATATCCCTCTATACCGAATGAATATTAAAAATTCGAAGCAGATTCTATTATGATTCTGCATATTATTCGGTATTCAGTTCAACATAATAATAAGAAGCTACTCGGTATTTTGTATTTGGCGACAGATTCCAGGTTGCAGATGTCTGCCCACATTCCAGGTCAAGAGAATTTCTGTTGCAATCTACGAGCTACAAAAGAATGCAAGAATTTAAAACGAATTTATGATACCCGAATACCAGTGTACAGTTGTTACTAAGAAATGCATCAATTTAATGTTCATCAAAACATGATTCTTAGAGCAAATCAAATTGATAAAAAATTTACATAGTCGAAAAATTCTAATTACTTAATAGCGGGTAAGAAAGATAATGAAGATTTTTCAGTGCAGGATGTATAAGAATCCTTGTAAACTTAGTTAAGGCCAAGAAATTCTTATCGTCAGTAACAGTTATCATCAGTAACATTTTCATAAACTTCTCATATATTAGGTCCATCAGAAATGTAATTTTTTTTAAGTCGTATCGAGACTTGTCCATTGTTTTTAAGGCAAGGCAAGGTTAAAACTTGTTTAAGAAAGATGAGCGCAGTACATTGTGACCATTGCGATACAATATTTTGGGGAGCACTGACACAGAGATACGTTTCAGTTAACATAAGGTGAACATCTTGCTCGTATATTATCGTTAAAAAATGGTTTTAACGCATTTTGGTACTCCATTCTTTCGAGATTTTCGAATTCATCGAATTCACATTCACCAAATAGCCCTAACTCTCCAATAAAAGTCAATCGGTCGTCGAGTAAGCTGCTTTTGCAAAGTGGGCTTGCACGTGGAATGACAATAGGAATTGTTATTCGCCCCTCTGGCTGCTGACGCTGTTCAATCTGATTGGCGGATGCCTTGTTTCTTCAACAAGTTTTCCTCGCTTATCAAAACTTGCACTGTTCCCCATTTTGAATCTAATCATATACACATTTGAATATAATCTATAAAAGTTTGATTATGGCTTTATTTGAAAATCCAATATTACATACAATAAGGCCGGAATAATAATGTTTTTTTTTTGAATGATCAAGTGCGAGGAACGCTTGCGCACTGTAGAGTCCGTACTATCGACACCAATTATTTATTCTCAATAGTAAGTATTAAAAGATAAACTAAACACCTCTGCTCGCATAATTAAAAAACAAGCAAAAAACACTTTTGTTGTATTAATATTGTCATATATTATTTATTTTATTTTAATCTTAAATATTTTCTGTAATAGTGGAAACAGATATACGTCATTTGGGAAAATTTCAAATTTTCAACTCACTGTTACTGCAGTTCATAAGATACAAACTGGTGACAGACGGACTGACCGACGGGAACGAGAGTGCCATTGCACCCTTTTGGGTACGGAAAAAGTAGATTTATTTTTCCATCGGTAAATAATTTTGTGCAATTTATGAATTTTCACGGATTTTTTTCTTTCTGAATTGGGTCTTACACTACTTTTGAATTTGATAAAAAATATTACTTTATTATAAACTAGGATAAAAATAATAACGTGCAGTGAAAGAAATATTAAAATCCAACGAAGATTTACAAAGTTACAGGCGTTTAAACTTTGGAGTGGGGGGATCTTCTATCCCTTTCTCGCAAAACGAAAATTTGTATGAAGCCGCACGAAGCTACTATGGCATTGGTAAGGTGTGACGTCACAATTTCATGTTGCTATCTCTGTCTAATCACAAATCTTTAAATGCTTATAACTTTTTTGTTATCTGATCGATTTAATTAGTTCTTTCAGTGCACGTCATTATTTTAATTCTACTTTATAATAAAGTAATAAAAAATTAGAGTCAAATACCCTATTATAACTAAAGTCAATAATAGTTTGAAGACAGGTACGAAAATTACCGAAGTAATTTTATAGTATGGTGTACATAATAGGAGAAGTATACCTAGCTCTAACAATGCGATCTCCAATAAAACTAGTTTGAGAAACTTCAATAACTTATATATACTCGGTTTCAATTACACCGTAGCGTAAGCGATAAGTAAGATACGAAGTTAAAATATGTTTGTGAACGCTATTTTCACTCACAACAGGGAATTTAATCGCCGGCGTATGAATTTTCACAACAGCATTTCCTTTTGGTGAATCAATTTTAATAAATGACGAAACCTAAAATTATGAAAGTGCCAGTATAAAAACCCGAGAAAACGACAAAAACATAACGAAGTAAATTGTCTACGAAACTTATTGCAAAGAGCCGTTAGTTCACTGCAAAAACTGGATTAAACGGTGTTAATTTTCTTGTTCTTTTGGCAGTTATTTGTTTTTTTTTAATGATAAATAGTAATGTAATTATATTGATGAAGCTTATACTTTAGTCAACAGATTTACTAGGAAATCTAGGAGTGAAAGTTAGTTTTGATAATGTAAAACTTGCATACTTGAAAAAAAGTTACAGAAGGTATCATTTACATAAAACACTGTAAGTAACTGTTCTGTAAGAAACAACCACCAGTACTAGTGGCGACAACTAGAGGCCCCAATCGATAGTCTTGTATTAATAACGTGTCGGTGTAACCCACGGCCTATGAACTTCAACTAAAGGTGCGCTATTAATCACTAGGTATTCGGCTGGTTGAAAGCCAAGTTTGCACCTCGTTTGCGATCGACTATTACTTTGAATTTGTTTACTCCTGATAGTGGGGCCGCAACTTTAACGGAGCTCGGGCTTACAAATTGTAATTTGCAACTAAGATCTTAGGAACTTTGACTTGTAAGCTACTAGGTGTTTCCGTCGGATTCTCCTGCTTTAAGGTGTTGCGGCCCTACCAGCCCGCGGAATTCAAATTTTATTTAGTTTTTCGGAAATATTAGGCGAACTATACATTGAAGATTTATGACAATGCATTTTGCGGGCCTACTTTTCATGCATCTACAAGTTTTTAATAGAAAATTTGCTCAAAAGGTCCCACTCATTTCATATTGGTTCCCGAAAGATAATTTTTTGCCGTTTCCCAGATTTCGAGCTATCGGGAACCAATATGAAATAAATGAATATTGTGGAGTAGAGTTTATGTTAAAAACATGTAGATGCATAAATGTTGTGCCCGCAAAACTCATTGCCATTAGCCTTCGATGTATAATAAGCCCACTATGAGCGAAAAACTAAAAAAAAATTGAATTTTCGCGCCCGGATGGTACCCATCGCCCTTAATAAACGTGAATTCTTTGGGGATGCAAGGCATACATAGCTCATTAATTAAGTTAATCTATGGTAAAATGAATAATCTACCTCCATCCCAAATTTCAGCCAGAATCAAATTGGTTAAAAAACTACGGCTACTAATGGAGGATCAACAAACTACTTATGCAGGACCAACAAACATACATACGTCATCGAGTTAATGGGAAATACCACTTCCCCGCGAAATGTACACCTGAAATAGGTACGATAAAAATAGGTCTGCCGAGTTGCAGCTAGCCAGGTTATTAAACGAGCTGGCAGACCAATTAATATTTAAAGAGCTTTATTTTAATAACCCCATGAAAAATGTACATGATTTCATCCTGTAATTCGATGAGGTAAAATGGGTCTCTCGTACTGGTGGAATGTGGTAGAACTATGAAACCTCCATTGATGTAAGTAATGTTGTAACCGCCCCCAGGACCAATATGTGTCGAATAGAACTTATCAACTCACATTGAGCAGCGTAGAGGGCTCTGCTCTACGCTTCTAAAATAAAGCAGCAGTGGAATATTAATAATCTAATACTAATGATGATGATGTCTAGGTGCTATTGGTACCTACTATCAACTACTTATGTCTATACTATTGATTGCAGGTATACTCTAACAATGAATCATGGACTTAAAACTTGTAATTTTCAGCTAAAAACTAAGACCCTTTGAACATAGATGAACCAGTTTGTCTTGGTTTTCGGGGAATTCAGATAATGATCTCTATGAAAGGTTTAGTTAAGAGATTTATCTGTAATTCGGGTTTATTTTGGTAGTTTACTAAAAGCGCTTTATTAAGCGCGCTTTCGGAATCACATAATATTTGCGTCTAATCTACTCAATGTACATTAAGGGCGATGGGTACCATCCGGGCGCGAAAATTCAAATTTTATTTAGTTTTTCGCTCATAGTGGGCTGATTATACATCGAAGGCTAATGGCAATGTGTTTTGCGGGCACAACGTTTATGCATCTACATGTTTTTAACAAAAACTCTGCTCAACAACACTCATTTACTTCATATTGGTTCCCGATAGCTCGAAATCTGGGAAACTGCGAAAAATTATCTTTCGGGAAACAATATGAGATGAGTGGGAATATTCGAGCAAAGTTTCTATTAAAAACATGTAGATGCATAAAAAGTAGGCCCGCAAAATGCGTTGTCATAAATCTACAATGTGTAGTTAGTCTAATATTTGCGAAAAACTAAATAAAATTTGAATTTCGCGGGCTGGTAGGGCCGCAACACCTTAATTGTTTTTTGCTTTTACTGACAGTTCAACTTCTAAAAAAAAAGACTCCGACGAATTGAGAACTTTTTTTTTGAAGTCGGTTAAAAAGTTAAGCAAGCCTTTGTTAAGTTGACTTAGCAACGATTGTCGCAGAAACCAGATGATAACTCAAAGGGAACGAAATAAAAAAAACTGTGAGAATGACATAACCGATCGCTAAATTGACCACATGACTTCTTCGCAGACAACTGTCATTCTTATACATTTTTTAATTTCCTTCT
Source organism: Coenonympha glycerion (assembly GCA_963855885.1). Taxonomy (NCBI): domain Eukaryota; kingdom Metazoa; phylum Arthropoda; class Insecta; order Lepidoptera; family Nymphalidae; genus Coenonympha; species Coenonympha glycerion. The sequence continues at coordinate 16,962,617 of OY979631.1, forward strand.
ATTTGAGCGAAGAACAGTGTTATTTTCATTTATTTTCATTCGTCTCCACAAAAGTTTTCACTAGTTACAACATTTCGTCAAAAAGTCCAACATGTATAAAGTTAAAGGCTTTGCAGGAGCATGTATCATGTAGGACGATTGCGTCATCGCACTGAGGTCCGACGCTCTAGGGATTAACCGCCATTATTCTGATCCACCACAAAGAGATTTCGTTGGGAAATCTGTGGTACAATTACGAAAATGAGTAGGGTTTAAAAGCTGTATCTTTACGTATCTACAAGTAGGTAATGTCAATTTATTTATTGAGTTCCCATTAAATCTAATAAAATTAATGGGTATATTCAATAGATTTATAAGATTCACCGGGCAAACCGACTTCACAGTACACTTAGAAATTTCCATCTTGAAAATTACTATACTGATTTTCATAAAACTTAAGTTACTGGAGTAAATCAAATAAATAAGGATGCTCGGAAGTCGGAAATTCGGTACATAAACAGCACGTTCTCGAATTCCCAATAAATGCTTTAATTACAATAGAATAACCTCATTTTCTATCCTTGCGATTCGACTTTGAAATAGAACCCTTAAAATTTTTGAATAACACTGCCATTGTTTTTCTTTAAAGAAAATATCATACATAGCTCTAAAACAGCGTAACTTGATTCCGTAGCATAAGTACTACACACTGTGCCATGGTGCTACGCGCGTTGTCATAACTACACTTATGTTTGTGTGACAAAATAAAGTTGCTTATTTATATTTAAAAAATTAACAGGGTTATTTCTTATCAAATATACTTATATATTCTTCTACATTATTTCAAAACTTCTTAACACGTTGTATATGTTTGATGCATGTGTAGTATATTAAGACTTCAAACAACTGGGCCTTAATGGGCGATATCGCCGCTTGAGCCAACATAATATAAAACGCCTGAACTGTAGGCGTACAATAATGTAATACATCAAGGAGAAGCTTAAGTCGCTTCTTACAGCGGCTTCGTCTCAGTGCGTCTCAGCGTAGATTAACTCGCAAGGATAACAATATCCTCCTAACAGGAAGCGGCGGCTTTAGACAAACATTCTGGAAATTTAATAATCTGCGAGAATTTTCTTAAACACAAACAAACCTATAGAAATTCTGGTATCGTACAAAATTTAGTATTTTAGGGTTTTCTTTTAAAATGAAACTTAAAAAAAAGGTCTGGCATGTAGCAAATGGTGTTGTGGAAAATACTGAACATAATGTGACTTATCAACTCAAGTCTACTAATAACGAGTGCAGTGAGTCGGTGTAAAGTTCTTGAACGCACTGTACAGTCCGCGAGGCGTAAGCTGAGCTTTGCATTAGTGTGAGTGTACATAGATAGTGTAGGTGTAACATTGGCCTAAAGCGCGGCGCGTCCCTTGCTTGGTATAAACCGGTTTTTACTGCTTTTTGACAATCGGCCTGAGGCGCGGTGCGTCCATCGCATGACGCAACTTCTCCGCGCACCTTTTGTCTGACTCTACTTTTAGTGATCACTCACACAAATGCAAAGCTCAGCTTACGCCTCGCGGACTGTACCTATCTAACAAAGGCATATCACTTAACACCAGGCGAACGTCTTGATCGACTCGTCATTGTTATTTGCTATGGATAAAGTATCAACTCTCAGATCGTTCATATACAACCTACGAACATTAATTGGATGTGTAATGAAGAGGAAAACGAGTGTGTTCACGGCGAGGAAAAATGTATTAATGGAATATTTCACGCCGTTAGCGAGAGACGAACTAATTTTCCAGTCAGTGCCGGCGTAAATCAAAGTTTTATAGGTTAAAACAACCGTTTAACGGTGTCGGGAAAATTGAGTGTAAACAAAACTAAATGGGTTTCTTTTCAGCTCGTAAAAAGTGTATTTACGTAATTACGTACTGTTAGTACTGTTTATGACTGGGTTTAGAACGTCTAGAATACGTTCGCGAAATAAATTTCAATTAAAGTTATTTTTGTAAAAACGTCTTTGCTCTTATTAAAACAATTTTCATCGTTTCATTGATGCAAATTATTATTTTAAATTTTTCGTATTCCGCAATGACCGAACTGAAGATAAGTTTCTTAATTTAGCCCTCGGATGGTTATCACCGTAATCACACCAACGAACGTCGGTGGATTTCATCAGCTAGCGACCATTGATACTTCGTTGTACTGCGACCATCCCCCGCGACTGTCAGTATAAATACTCCTGGACATTACTTATCTTGTACCAAACAAGTTAACGCCACATAAGAAACAGTCCAAAACTATCGCGTATCAGTATAAAACTAGTATCGATGTCAGAAGTCATCACGGGCATATTCACACCGTTTACAAAAGTTTATTACGATAGAAGTACACTTCACACGGTTTTTTTGCCCATATCTCGGCCACTGACCATCCAAATTTCACCAAAAACTATACAGCTCCTCGGGTTAGTAGGTACTACAAATCTATAGAAAAAAACCCGAATCCGATAGGTTGTTTGCAAGTTGAGTTATCGCTCCGACTAACTTGCTTGCTTACTTGTCGACAGACTCATGTTTTTTGAGGTTTTCTCGTGACTGAAATTTTGATGCAGTTTTCGCCAATAGACGTGAAATTCCAAGCACAAACTGTCCATCGAGGGACAGTGGGCAAGGGACAAATCATATGGGCTATCACGACTGATTCGCCGATATACGATGGGCGAAGAAATGTATGCTAATACGATACGCCACCGCTGGCCATTCACAGCACTGAGACCATTCGCCGCAATTGTCAGTATATTCTAACCTGCATGTTACATATTTTGTATCGAACGGGTTCGCCGCGACAGCCGGCAGGCGAAGAGCAGGTCCTTAGCTGTCGTGACACGCCGCCGTCGCACGTCCTTGAACAGAGCGACCATTCGCTCCACTGCGACCAACCGCCGCGCGGTTCCTGTCAAAATAAACAACTTTTAGAATTGGAGGAACCTGGGGCCGTACCACCGTCTCTTATAGAAGTAATGCTGCAGTATTGTTTTGACATTTTCAAACTATGTTTTGGATGAAAATGTCAAAATAATACTTAAGCATTACTACTATAAGAGATGGTGGTAGGGCCCCTGAACCTGGATGTAAACTAAGAGACAATCAGTTAGAGTATGCGAATTGTAAATCGTAAGATGGGTTGTATAGAAATTAGTCTGATGTTTTCAGATCAAATAAGATGCCTTTAAATTAGGCTTATGTGAAACAAAAAAGAAACTTTAGGCTAAATCAAAAGACGAATTGGAATTCCAAACAGCACAGAGCGAAGCGGAGTGGAGCTGTGTTTGAGTAACCAATTAGTCTCTCGACTTCGACATCTTCTCTCGAAGTTCATTCGTTCATCAGTTTCGTAGATGTCAAAATGACGAATTCTGATAGGTTACTCAAATACACCGCTCCGCTCCGCTTTAGTGGAAACCGGGCCTTATGGATTGAAAAAACATCTCAGGTTACATCTTGAATACAGATTCTACTAGAAGTGTATCGTAGAAGCAAGAAACTCGTAAGTTCAAAACATCGTAGAAGTATCTCGAGTGAGCCAACAACTAAGCAGCTTGATTTTCGACAGTTTGTTTTGTCTAACTCTGCAGCTTTAGCGGGTTAACAAGTTAATTGGAAGCCGCAGCCGAGAATATCAAGACGTAGGTAGTTCGTAACAATTTACATTTCCAATCCCCGGTGAAACCACATCAAATAGAGGTCCCTAGCTGTATGTACTATTAAATTAAATTCCGATACATGCGAGTACGTTTGCTAACATTAATTCCTATTCGCCGTTGTACTAAGAAATGTGTCAGAATTAATGTGTCAGAGAAATGTTGAAATTTGAGGCGAATTTATATAGAAACAATCAAAGCTTTGGGCGCTCTTGAAAGGTTTCTTATAACTTAATAAAGTGAATAGATAGTGATCTGTGCTTATTTTCGATGATAATAGCAGAAAAATATTTATTTTTATATTCTACCATAATGAAATACCTACTTGACTACGATCTCACCTGATGGTAAGTGAAGATGTAGCCGCAAATGTTATGTTACTAACTTGCAACGGTATAACCTCTAACGATTTCTACACAGCATTGCACCGGAACGCTAAATCGCTGCCGATAAATCTTTGCTGGTAGAAATCCAGACCAGACCTGAGCCAATTTTGAAATTAGGTATGGCATTCCAACATTCCAAAGTGTCCCGTGACGGGAATTGAACCTGTAACCCACTGCGCCAGGGAGAACGTCAAAAATGGAAAACAAAGCTACGTTTAACAAACACAAAAAAACAGCGCGCGGAATTGGATTAGATTGAATACAGCGAAATGGTTCGATCTTAATTAAGTTGAGTACAGCGGAATGGTTCGTTTATAATTAGGTTGCGTACAGCGGAATGGTTCATTTTGAGTTAGGTAATGTACAGCGGAATAGTTCGTTTTCAATTATGACGTGTACAGCGGAATGTTTCTTTTTGCATTAGGTTGCACTTGCGTCTAAAGGATCTACTTTACTTTACTTTTGAATGGTATATAATTAATAAATACAAATAAGTTACTCTATCCTTAGTTCATTTAAAGGCTTCTTTTTCATAGCTAAATGATACCGGGCCGGATGGGAATTTTTTTCAGAAAAGATTCCCATCCTGCCCGGCAAACGATTGAACGGTGCGCAACGGGCAAGATGGGAATTTTTGTGCCATCCTGCCAGTACCGGGCAGACGCAGCGGGCGAAATGGGAGCAACCCTTTCTTTTTGAGTTAGGTTGCGAATAGCGGAATAGTTCGTTTTGAATTATGTTGCGTACAACGTGATTGTTCGATTTAAATAAGGATGCGTACAACGGAATGGTTTGTTTTGAATTAGGTTACGTAAATTTCGCAATGGACCGTTTTTTTTAAACATCTATAGCACAAGAATTCCGTTAAAAAAACTACGTATATTCACTGAAAACAGAAATCCGTTCTCAAAATTTATTCCTCAGTCATTCCTTTGTTTATCTTGACGTGTAAAACCACATAGACTCATTATCCATGGCTTAGGAACTACAGAATTTCAGCTTAAAGCCAGGCACCACAAACTAGATAGGGTTTGTCTAATCTTTGCGAATCCGAGGCAGTAATCTAGTATAAGAGAGAAGTCTAGATCTTCACAGCCTGTACCCCTCAGTGGTTGGCTGAGTACCAAGAGATTACTATTCTTGCCCTTAACTTTACATCAAAGCGTAAAATTTTCTTTCAGCGGGTTTTGGCCGTGCATAAAGGAAAGCTATTGTTTAAATCTCACACGAGACGAAAGCATTTTGAAATCAGCACTGTGTGGTCCTCTGTGATGAGTTGGGGCCCATTTCTGGATTGTGCCACAGATGACAAGCGGTGTCTGATACTTCCGTCACACGGGCAATAATCTGGTTTTTGTTGCTTCAGTCATCGTATTAGAACATGTTTGTACATTGTTTTTATATGTGGCATAATAATACGAAATAAAATTAATTTTAATATATTTAATTAATAAAAAAAAAATCGTGTGGACTTGAGATATACCTAACCGAATATTTGTATTTACATTTGCGAATATTTGCACGTTTTTGACATTTGCGTTCCGCATTCACAAGTCATATGAGAGTTTGGAATTTGACCATCGAATTTTATTAGATTTTGTATGGAAATTTGTTGGGTATACAATACCGTACAACTAATAAGATTTATACTGTTCCGGAACAGAACTTTTTTTATACTTACTGGAACAATATGGAGTATGGAATATTAGTTGTGCAAATTTTAATTTTCATACTTAGTAACAATCATACTGTGAAATATGATTGTTCGGGATCACAGTCGGGATACTGAAAAACTATTTTGTTGCTTATTTACATTTTACATAAACCTTATAGTATCTAGCATTTGCCTACGATAATCTGTCAAGGGCGGACTTTTTTAGCGCATTTGGCAAGTAATTTCCTAGTTTACCTACTTTTCCTCACGCCCCAAGTGACAGCAATATCAATCTACACTAAGCCCACTTTACTGTGCACTTATTTATATTTTTTCGATACCGCAATATGATATTTTGATCACGCGCCGTTTTTACATATCGCCGACCGGAATAGCAATTATTTGCAAAGTTACACTGGATACATATGGACACATGAAAATAAACCTTAATGCTGAACGATAGAGTTTACATCCAAGTGTGTTTGTTTAAGAATTTGTTTAACGTTCAATTAATCTTGACAGAGGTATGGGATAATATTTACTTGGAGAATATTATCCGGTGCTCAGAATTTTAAATATGGACTTTCTTGACAATAACCAGCTTGCAGTAAACCCCCAATCTGTTTTAACTGGCAACTTGGGGGTCTTTTTTATACCACGTATATTAATAACCCTTTTGGGGTGCTTTTTACTTAAGATACAGCTAGGATTGTGTCAAATAGCACCAAAAAAAATTGTTTATTCGATTTCATATCTTATGAAATGAGCCAATTCTATTGGTGATTTTGACACAAACGTACTAAAGTAACGTAGCAAGTTTCTAGTGTTCAAGACCTAAGTTTTGAAGAATTTTTAAAAAACCTTTTGCTTATTTTAAAACTCAAAAGTTGTCTGCAAGTAAGGAGTACTTAACTTTATAAACTACTCAAGTAACTTTAAACATTCTTCACTACTACAAAACCAACATAAGAATATATACCGGAAATAATGGTTTCTGCGGACTGTGAATAAATTCATGAGAAAAAAAGGAGTGTGTGGTTTTATGAAACTACGGTAAAAGTGAAACTTTTGTGACCTTGGCTGCTCTGACGAGCGCCTTTCACTTTATCCCTACTCCGCGGCCGACCGTCACGCAACATGCAAGACAGCCGAAAAAGTTTGAGACGATGTAATAAAAGTTTCACTTTAATAAGTAAGTTGAGGACGTCCATGAAATCTTTCATGTTTCTAAGTCATTCGCCGGTCCGGCATTTATTATTTTCCAAGCAGGCATGAAAAATTGTAAAATAATTATGAAGTGGACTATTTTAATAGGGTATTTGACTCCAATTTTTTTATTACTTTATTATAAAGTAGAATTAAAATAATGACGTGCACTGAAAGAACTAATTAAATCGATCAAATAACAAAAAAGTTATAAGCATTTAAAGATTTGTGATTAGACAGAGATAGCAACATGAAATTGTGACGTCACACCTTACCAATGCCATAGTAGCTTCGTGCGGCTTCATACAAATTTTCGTTTTGCGAGAAAGGGATAGAAGATCCCCCCACTCCAAAGTTTAAACGCCTGTAACTTTGTAAATCTTCGTTGGATTTTAATATTTCTTTCACTGCACGTTATTATTTTTATCCTAGTTTATAATAAAGTAATATTTTTTATCAAATTCAAAAGTAGTGTAAGACCCCATTATAAAGTAGGTTTTAACTTTTCCATGAGCTTGGTGAGTGTGCTCGTACGAAATAGGTACTCGTACCTACCTATTTACCAAAAAAAACACATTTATATTTCATTAGTTCGAATAAAAATACCTCTGCCATTGTTCTGATATTTGAATAAAAATTTTACAAATCAAAAATGACTTGTTCAAGAGAGAGCGAAATGCGCGAAATAATTGGATTACGTTTGATTCGAGAATTCTCTTGATGTCCCGCAAAAGATTCACGTTTTCTGTGTAGCCTTTAACCGCCCCGTACCCACGCAAATATTTGTTCAGAAATTCAACGATTTATACACAATCATAAAGATAATATTATCCGATTTTTCTATTTATGAAGTGAAGCTGAAGTGAAATTAACTTTTTGAAGTTTGCTACGATTCAGATTTGCTCCCAGAAAAATTTACGGTTGCCTTGGGAATTGCGAGAATCAATATCCAAGCGTGTGAAGCCACGGACAAGACCTAGTCTAGACTCTGGCTATAACGTATCAGCATACTTAGCTTTTTTGCCATACTTGGGTTAGCTAGCTCACAACCAAGCACATTATAAGTTGTAAATAATTGAAAATTAAATTAAAAAGTAATGTCTACCAGAGATGAACGTTGCTTTGATAGGTTTTGTGTAACGACACCACAGTTAAAAAGTGAAATTCAAAAAGTTCTTAATGTCTTCAATCCATAATTTCATTTATTTCATAGCAAAACAACATGATAACACATCTCTGGTGGTCAAGCACCCTAAAATTTCACGACTCCATCCGTCCCGACATTGGACCCGTTTCTACTGCATCCACATGCATGTCACAGTTTCGGGTAAAATATAGACTTTCCATGAGTTCCTGTTTGGGCAATGAATCATAGTTACACTGAAGTTTGGAAAGCCTCGTAAAAACTGTAGGCACAGGAGGCTTTGTAGGAGGCATTTGCATACGCCAGTGCTGTTTCGAATCATGTTGTTTTTTACAGTGGAAGGGGTCAACATGCTAGCCCAATCAGCCCCGCCTATAATTCGCGCAGGTGACAAAAAATTTATCCCCCGATATTTCCTTGATAAAATTGGATAAAATTATTTATTTTTTTCACTATCTAAAGTAGAGCAAGAGGCGAAAGGAGAAATAAGTATTTCATTCGTATTATTCAAGTTAGATATTTGACGACCTCCTTAGTGCAGTGGTGCATGCTGGGATTTAAGTTCGATTTCCGCCAAGGGCCACTTAAAAATTTTATAATTTCTAACCTTGCCTGGTCCGGTGGGAGGCTTTGGCCGTAGCTATTTACCATCCTGCATAGACGCAACGCCAAGCGATTTAGCGTTCCGACGCGATGCTGTATAGAAACCTTTAGGAGTTGTTCACTCCTTCCAAGTTAATACGATGTCATCTTTGGCTGCATTGTCATTTACTATTAGGTGAGGTCGCAGTCAAGTAGTGAATAAAAAAAACCTCCGACCGTGGATAAAGTTATAGAAGGGATATACATTTTATCCCGTCTCCGTGGAGAAGATATCCCTGACTGTCATGCTATCTGTGCTAGACAACTTCCCACTGGATTTTGTCTTACCTTCCCATGGTGCGTGCCATTGTCGTGGTGGCCATCGCTCACTTCGGGGAACTCCGTCGATATATCGTGGCCGTGCCTATGGGCGCATCGGCCGGAGATCTGCAACGAACATACACAAAGTTAATTCGATAATCCACCTTAATTATAATTAAACCTAGCCTGACAATGCACAATCTGCACTTGGCCAGCTTGGTGTGCCTTTTGTTCAGCTATGTAAGTTGTAGCTGACGAATCTTTTTGTTGCTATACGAATATTTTAAAAGGAAAGTCCTGTCTCGCTCATCTTCCCCTGACTTGAGCTCATGGCCCTAGAAGGCAGAAATTTTGCAACAAGCTTTCATTTATGACGTAGATAAGAAAAGATTCGTTTCAATTCCCACGGAATCATCTGGCCCAATCAAGGCTGGGCCAGCTAGTCATCAATAAAAAGTTTACTGTATTTCAACGTATGAGAGTTGGTAGATGTAAGTTTATACTGTGAGAGAGTGTACGTACTCAGGTACTTCATCAATGGTGAGTACTTGGCATTAGCGTACCTATTTCGTCATTTGTACTTGGTGAGAGTCACTGGTGAGATCGTTGGTGAGAGTAAATAAAATTAATTGAAATAACCCTCAGAAACAACCCTTAAAAAAGTTTAGTATGCCATGTATGCCACAGCAACAATAAAAACGTATTGTCAATGAAGTCTAGCAACCGTTCATAGCAACGCCTTGTTTTATTTGATCAATAAAACCTCTCGTATGGTTTCCTTTGCAAAAGATTGAATAGACAAGGGAAATAACGGCTGAAATAAATAAAAATGGTTGTTCTCCACGTCAAAAGAGGCGACGAGAGTCAGTTTCTCTACGAGACCAATGTCAACAACTCAGTGGAAGAAGTAGTTAAGGATATAGTGGCGATATACAACGGGAGACTGAAGGTGGAGAGGCTCTGTTATGAGCTAGAGGAACTAAAGAATCACGGAACATTTTTACCACCTGAGATGCAGGGTCTGACTGAAGAACAGGTAGCAAATTTTTATGATTGTTTATTTAAATTTCTTGGTTGATGCTTGGAAGATTCACGCATCCAGTAGTACCAAAGTTATTGCCAGACTACCTTCTAGTTTATTCAGCTAAGCAGCCATTATACAGCTTTATGACATACGTATATTGGGCTTCTAAATTGATAAGCTACATGATTTTAGCGTCAATTTCCAAACTTTTTTTGATTTCGTTCCATTCTAAACCATGCTTAGAATTTCAATATGTCATAATATGATTCAGGCTCCAGGAGTAAAATGCTTTCTACAAACAAACACACTAGTACCTACCTATACATATAGACTGATAAACTAATATCTACATAAAAGGGATCATTGCAATTTGAATGTTTACAAATACCTATATGTTTACTTTATTCATGTTTACCTATTATGTTTACTTTATTCATGTTTATGAAATCTTTATAATGTGTCTTTAGATAAAAGATCTTAAGTTGGAAGACCCGTGGGCCAAGCGCTGTGCCCCCCCAGGTTACGTAGAAGCAAAAGACGAGATGGGCAGACGATGCGGCCTCGCTCCCCCACCTAATTCGCAAGAGGTGCTGACCAAAGCAGCTGAAACTGCTAAAGAGTACATCAGTAAGAAACATGTAAGATTTTGATGTTTTTGACCTCGTATAATATGGCGGAAGTATGGGCAACAAAAATATTATGCTTTAATAGACACAATACAAAGCTCCGGCGGAACACGCGAAGAAATGTTGCCAGTTTACTGATGTCAAAAACGATGTTTTGACACCAAAAGCGTCAATTGTAAAAGCCGACCGCAGTTATCTATATCGACCGCGGTCCACGCCACAGATCACTATACTATTGTTCTAACTTGGCAAGCACGTGAGTTTCACAGGGACAATTTGCCATGTTGCGGCGTATTAGCGGTGATAAGAGGCGTTACTTTTTTCCTCAGGTACTCGGTGTTTAGTTTGCAATAATTCGATGAATCTATTTGGCTCTTTTGTTATTATGGATAGGCTTGCGCTTGACTACAATCATATCTGATGAACAGAAATGAGGAGGTAGGTAGAGGTAGCAGTAGGATGGAGCGCGCTTGCCTAGAAAATGCCTATTCACTCTTCTCTTGAAGGCACCCAGGTTGTACTTGGCCGGGAACACAGAAGCTGGAAGGGTGTTCCACACCTTAGCGGTACGTATCAGAAACGTGCTCTTTACAGCACTGTAATGGAGCATCCTCAGCTGTTTAAACTTGAAATACTTACAGTAATTACAAAAGTATTTTCATCCAGATTACTGTGTTGTTCATTGGCAAACAAAATTTCAGTTATCGAATACATTATTCGAGCGGAATCGTTGCGTTGTTATAAATCTTGCCAAGTTCCGTTCCGCACGATTCGGTGGGAGGGTGCAATTCTTCCCACAGTCGCACAGTCTTCCGTTGACTGTGCCAAATATCTGACAAAATGCGGTCTTAAACTTAGCTGCAGTTTAAATGTTGAGTTTCCTAGTTAAATAATATCTGAAGCCAATCCCATTATCTTTAGGAGAGCTCTTTGTGCGACTTTGTAAGCAAAGTGCTTACATAGCACAGCACATTTAAAAATAAATCTAAAATCAATAAATCAGTCTTTGAGCTTTACTCATCTTAATTTTCTCGTGAAATCTCCCCAGATAACGAGAGCTGGGGGCCTACCATCGTGACATAAAGCAATGTTATTGTAATATTGTTTTGACATTTTCATACAATGTCGGTATGGAAATTTTAAAACAATATTACAATAATATTACTTTAGGTCACGGTGGTAGGCCCCCTGAACCAATTAATAAGAATTATAAAGTTGTAGAACCACTAATCAACCGCTAAAATATTGCCACTGTTATACTATTTTGTGGTATTGTCGTTACGAGTATGTTAGACTTCATATTATGAGAAGAATTCCTGAGGTCTTCGAGACCAAAGGCCAAAATCTGACACTTACGCATGAGGCTCACTCATATAAGTAATTGGTGTCATCGTTGTTTTTCAAGAGAGAAATCAGTGAGACGTGCGATCCGTATTTTTAAAGTGCAGTAAAATAATTCCTCTTGCCTTTAGGTGCATGTACACAAATGTTTGACCCAAAAAGACGTAGCCAAAGCCCTCGACGAGTTGAGAGGAGCTACCAAGATCGTCTTCCCGGCGGGCCTGCCACCGCATGACCCAGTCCGTATGGAGCTGGACAACATTGAGGACCTGACTGGCACTCAGGCTTCCAAGGAAGTGATTGATCCGTCGAGGGCGTGTCTGTGGGCTTGCGGGAAGAAACTCCTCAATGGTAATGCTCTGAGTGATCACCTTGGTAAGTTAAAATAGCTATAACTACTGATATCTATATCTTTTATTTATTTTCATTAATTTTAAAGATAAAAATAATGTTTCTTCAGTTTACTAAAACTAGATTTTTAGCCTTGTGGTTAGGACATAGCTTTACGATGTTTTAAAACATACAAACAATTAACAACGTAATTAATTAAATTGGCGAGGAAAAGATCGTAAAGAAACATGCATGTCTGAGCTCTCAACAGTATTTGAAGCTTGCAAATTTACTCTTGGGTAGTATAATAAGCTAAAGTCCAATCTTAGTGAGCTGACGATGGCTTGACATTGCAAAGGTACAAAAGATTCCATAAAGGGCTTAATTGTTTTCGCATGCGAAATTATAACAAGTATTAGGTTCTATTGGAGCTGTGGAGCTGTAGAGAGGTGTGTCATGGAACTCTCTGCAGGTAAATCCAAAGATTTCACACGCCATGTTATGAACTGTGAAAATCCTATTTTTTTATGATTCCAGGTAAGAACGACAAGTCCAAGGTCACAGTGAAGCTCTGCTCCTCGTCCGAAGGCGCTCCAGGTCGGGAGCCCATCATGACGGAGGAGGAGAGGAAGCAGCTCATGCTGCAGGCGTACAGGAAGCAGGAAGAGTGGAAGAAGCTGGAGCAGGACGACGACGACAGCTACCTGGACTCCAAGTGGGCTGATGGACAGAACCTGAAGAGGCAGTTCCACGGCATGAATAACATTTCTTGGAAACCTGTTATGAAACAGTGAACCTGTTATGAAACAGTGAACTGTTATGAAACAGTTGAAAGATTTCTTCCAAATTACTTTTTTATTTATGTCTTAACTATATCTTAGTTCGTACTATTTTAAGTAACAATAAACTGTTAACTTGATTAAATTGTTTTATTTTAACCCGAAATAAAAGATAGGTTTAGAGACAGCCAATTTAGAATTATTTACTGGTTGGCCAAGCGCTGTTTTACCTTATAAATTATTTCTCACTTAGGGTTATGAAAAAAATTCTAGGGGCAGAGAACCAAACCCGAGAACCAATTTTAAACTCACAGCAAATAATATATTATAGCACGAGAGAGATAATTATATCGACATCATTTACAACTTTTCAATTTACTGAACCGGAAAACAATGAGTTGATAAATAATATAGGTAGGTAATTGATACTTCTGCTGCGCTCGTAAATATTGAATAAGTACTATTAAAATTATAAATGTAACAAGAAGTTTGCGAGTTTGTAAGTTCGTTTGTTCGTCACTGAATCACGCCACAACTATCGAACCGATTTGGGTGAAATTGGAAAATGTAGAGAGTTTACACCATTGTTTAAAATAGCCTCCGGCTACTTTTTTATCCCGAAAAAGTTAACATATTAAACGGGATTTTGATTAAAAACGAGATATTATGCTATAGCAAAATATTATAGCTATAAATTGTTAGGTATACGTATAGCGCTGCAAACAGAACCTAGTAATTTCGATATCTGTAAATCTGATGAACTCTTATTCGATTATATTATCAGTAAACTGAAGTAGATACCTATAGATAATTCTAACCATTAGATTAAAACCTATCTACGTATGACAATCGAGACGCCCGCCTTAGCCGCAACATGCAATCAATAACTAAGAATAATCCCAGGATAGATTAAATTTATTTTGCTATAATCCGCTACTTGAAAATAATCTGTATGGTCCATATAGGCAAGAACATCGCGCACATGAAACATCATACAATTCTTCCAACATTTTCTGTTACGACATGCTCAGAAGATGTTGACTTCGCAATGTGAAATCGTAGTGACTCTCGTGTTAGCAACGCCTAATAGCATAGCGGGACGACGACACCAGAATTGTGTTAAAAAAATCTTCACACAGAATTTTAATTTAATAACAAGAAACTTAAAGTTATCCCAGTGGTTTGATTAAAACACGTACCTTCGTATATTATCATATTTTTCCCGAACAGGATACCAACATAAACGAAGCGCAAATCAACTCTGTTGTCACACGAGTAACTCATTTACCGAACAATATTTTTCATTTAACCTCAATTTCAATATGAATAATGTTTCCATAAGCTCCCACGAGTTTTACATCGTCACCAAAACATGGAATTACAGCTTTTTGCATAAGGTATTGAAGCGCCTAGAGCCCTAGAATTTCAAACGATTAATTTCACTTTACAGGATTTTGCTATTATGATTGCGCAAGGCGTAATATTTTTATTTAGGTATTATGAGAATAATTAACTATTTTTCGTTACTAAGCAATAACTGAGGCTTAAAGGTGTAATTTTTATGTTAACAAAAGTAACGATTAATTAAATTAGGTGCTTAACTTTTGCAAAATTAGTGTGATCACTAATTTTGCGTGAGTGTGTCCGTTACTCCTTAATTACTTTTAACATGAGAACAAGAAATAAAAAATAAAAATAGCCGAAATATTTTACTTTTATACGAAAGCTTCTTTTTATTCCAAAAAAAATCCACATTTACCGCGGAATTTGTGCGTATATTTTAATTTAATCTTATCTAGTTTACTTTATCTAAGTTTATTTTTAAAGAGGTATTTGTTATAAATGCAGCTAAAACGTACATAATTCTATTTGTGATATGATATAGTTTAATGCGACCACTTCTAGTCGTCCAAACATCAACGCGTATTCATTCGCCGCGTTCATAATTACGTTCCTCATTAGCTACGAGATATATCCGGACACATCCGGGTGTAAGCGGTGGCGGCTGATTACAGGTATTACACGTATTACAGGTATTACAGCTGTAATCCCGTGATGAATGCAGTGCGAGGCGTGCGTTACAACCAGGACGACGTGACACGAGGAGGATTGCGGCGTGCCACACTTTGAAAAGTAGATCAAGGGCGTTAATATGCATAGTATTTGCAATGTAATTAACCTAGGAACGAGGACTGATGGTGCTGACTGCTGAGACGTAGATACTATAAGCTACTCTACAAATTGAAGAGTGAAAAACTTACTTTTAACCACACACCGAGTAGTGTAATAAAATATTTTAAGAACGGATATTTTGGACCAAAACTAAATAGTTTGCATTTCATATTCGATAATTTTCATCAAACATCAGGGAATCACCGAAATTGGTTAAGAATTGATAAACTCAGGGTATCTACCGTAGATTTTTCATAGCTCGTTTTCAGTTTATTTTGCGAGTAGTTCCAAAAGTTAGCATGCACGAAGTGGCAGTGGCAGTGAAGATCAGTAATTAGTCAGAGACGTGATCGTGCCTAGTCTGTTACCGATGCACGTTGTAGAAGAAAACTGGTCAAGTAGAGACCATGTGCTGGTAAGAGGAAGGGCGTTCCCGAAACAAGTGGAGTGATTACAACAAAGGTGTCTCAGGTTGAATGTGCAAGGTCAAAGAGGCCGTTGTACTTGGCTCAGATTGCTGCTGCGTAGCATCTAAAATTCCAAACAATAATACCCTGTCCAGCAGTGAATGGTGATGATGAATATATTTATACTTTTTTCAGAGAAAAATGCCTGTGAAAATTACGTTTAAAATATTTTATACTCAACTTTTTACGAAGAAATTTTTTTGAACAAAAGTATCACAGTCTAAAATCTCTTGCCCTATTACACAGTTTTCTCGCTTTAAATTATACAAACTCTCGCAACACAAGGCACAAAGTAATGCATAAACAAACGTGCATTAACTTTTGCCGGCAACATTCTTACTGCATACGTGGACTGTGGAATACCAAGCGCAGCATTTTCTTCCATAATATAATTATGTTTATACGTTGAACTGAATTACGTAAGCCCATTATGCCAGTACGATGCTAGAAAAGCTAATCTACGTCAAATCGACGGGAACAGAAAAAAATCATATGTCATTTAAATTTAACAGTCTATCATATAATATTCCAAAGATATTAATATTGTTGTTTCTAAAACAGATTTTTTTAAGAACGAATTACAACGAACGAAATTACAAAACGAATCAATTACAAATGATTTTGGTATTACGAATGTATGGGAGACATCGGAAGTTAGGGCACCCTTAAGAGAATATATTGAATTTATTTTTGCCATTCTCACTCTCATGACTACGTTGGTGGGAGCAACGCGTCACGGAAGAAAATAATACAAAATTTTACCTAGCTAATGAAAATCTAAGCCATGTTTCCTAAGCGTTTTTGGATATAATTGTCAACGACGCATTAAAATAAAATTTACAATTACATCCGTACTATTTTTCGATAAAAATGAGAAGAACTGAGATTTTGGAGTAAGTTTTGGAGAACTTTCTTTCGAGGAAATTTTATCCAGTCGTGTTTCTGGTAAGACCCATAATGTAGAGTGTTTTAATTTTAAAGTACTTAATTGTTTTTAAAATGCATGGCTGCATGCCACTAAAATCTCTTAAATAAGCTGTCTACGCCATTAAAATAAAATTCTACATTTTAATATTTAAAATATAATGAGCATAAAGGTAATATGACAAGCAAAACTCAACGCATCGTCGTATAGTGGCGAATGTTTAGGTAGCTTTCAAGAAGTAAGCCGGAATGCTAGCTTTCTATGAATAAAAAGTTTGCAGTCGAATAGTAAAAAGTCTAATCTAAATTTGATCAGCAGATTTGAGGAAATTGAGGATGAACATAATAAGATACGAACAAACATATTTAATCTGAATAGTTGAAAAAAGACGGGTTTGTTTGAACAAAAACACTTCCATCCTAAATCACTGAGTGATACTAAGGAAACTTACGTAATTCCTTTTAGAACTCCAATAAAGCCTCTTCGTCAAAGGAATAACAAGAGCTTATAAAATAAGTTTGAAGCGGTTTAAGCTAGTTTTACAGAAACACAAGCCCTGAGAGCATCAACTTGTCAAGTTTTTAAGTTTTGAAAGCGTGCAAACTTTATATAGCTGCCACAAAAGAAACTATAAGTATTTACGTTGAAAATTTTATGAACTTTTTTATTTTAAACTACACTTTATCACTTAACGAACATGATGACATATTTTAGACTTATTTCTTAAAAAGACACGATTTTATATGCCGGCGATAGAGTCTCGCCGTAACCATGTTTTGTGAAAATGTATCGAAATATCAGCATCAAAATTGATGTAATATATGAAACACATTCGGATATTATGTTTAATTGATTAATTTTCGTGTTGGTGATTTACTAATCCCATACAGCATAGAAGTGAAGGCAGCCAAGATAACTTTGCAGGACAACTTAGAAAATCAGCACAAAATTGTTACATTTTCCAAACTCGCAAACTTTCGAAATTGTTAAAAAAATTATATTGTATTGTATATTCATAAAATCAAAGATAAGAAATTTGTTGAGAATAACAATTGAATTTTCATTTCAAAATATGTTTATACCTACGTTAACCCTGTCAAATAAAAACATATTTTTTATGAACATCACACAACATCATCAATCACAATTTGGAGGCTTATAAAAAATAATTTAAATTAGATGAAACATAAGAAGGCTTTTATTTACTCGCACCAACCTGTGATAAGATATTCATATAAGGATTTTTTACGCATTAGGTAGATACATTAAAAGCAAATCAAAACAATAATTAATGATGGAATGCCAAAGTAATGTATCTTTAAACATGAACAGTGTACACGTGTTCGAAAAAAGAGCTACTCGCTATGTACCCGCCTTATAAATTAAAATAGCAAGGTGCGCGTTAACTTGAATTTAAAAAAATAGCATTTTAAAAATTTAAGGAGAGAAATATAAGCTAAATTAAATTATACTGCTATAATCTTAAAAGAATTTTATATTATGGTCTAACATGTAGTGACTAGCCAAGCACCGTCCGCCCTCCTACTCAAGCCCGAAGGCAAATCCCAATGCTACCGACCACCACACATGCAACACCACATGCAACTCTTACGACACTCGACGTGCGTTTCAGGACCAGGACCAGGACCACGACATCCTTAAGAGATGTTGACTTCACAATGCGAGATTGCATAGTAGTAAAAGTACGAGTTTAAAATTCAAACAGAAAAATTCCTTGCGAAAATTGGATATTTTATAAAAATAGATGCACTAGTAAAAAGCAGCCAAAAAAATACATTTAAAACAAATATTACATTGAAAATTCATTATCTTCAACGCGATTTAAATGATTTTGTACCTAGGTATGTAAAATAATAATAATAGAGTGAATATTTACATATTTTCAAGCAAGCATTACAGACCTCAGACATCATTGCTTTCTAAAGGGCACGATTGTCCACAAAAAGTACAAGACTATTTCAAAGTTATATCTCTACCAGAGAGGTTAAAAATAGGTCCCAGCACAGCATTTAGACTCTAGTCTCTACATAGACTTTAATAAAATAAAATGTAGAATAATTTCAAATGAAACTTGCAACTTACATTGAGAGATTGAGATATTTAATCACTGCTCTCAGCGAAGATTAGGTAGTAGTGAACATTTTACAGATTTTTTTTAGTTCCTGGATCAATTACTTCCAACTCGTCTCTGCAAGTCCGTGCCGTCAGTAATTTGACTTTATGCGAACTTTCATTGAAGATACGAAGAGAATCTGATGACTATAATAGTAGGTATAGTTTGACTAAAAGTAGTGGAAAATAGGAGTTCCACTCTTTATAAGTACATAGTCAATTTATATTTCAGTGAGTTTGGATAATTCATTACAGAAATTATTTCTGCGTTAAATATAACTAGGTACATTTATCAGTACCTATGATACAAGTTATTGAATTGGATTGTTTGGAGCTAATAGCAACATGTGTAAAGTTCTGAAAAGGCTCTGTCCTTGTAAATATTTTTGTAAAGGCTGGAAAAGCAAGCAACATCGACAAATATATCATAGCATAGGTAAAAGAAAATAATAAGTATTTATATTTTTTTACGAATCAAAAGGTACACAACACATAAAATGATACTTTAAATAATAATAATTAATAGTAGTTATTAAGCTTTTCTTGCCCTCATTTACAACTAAGCGAATAAATATGTAGGTACCAGAGGGCGCCACAATAGCCCGACGCCGCGGCTGCCATTGTGCACAAGATACTAAATCAACGTCAAAAACATGTGACAACGCGACAAGAACTCGCCTATTTCGAGTATACACAAACAATTAAACGAGGAAATGCTTCGAATGATGACGCTGTACAAATAAAATAGTAATTAATATACATAATATTATTATGTACATGTTTTAAGTTTCGTACCTAAGGGTACGACGATGTCTTATTAACTTAAACGTTAAGTCTAACGACACCAAATAAAAATCGCTTGATTTTCATTTTATTTCACAGCTTATCAAAATCAAGCATTTTTTTATACTTTTGACGCAAAACGTAGCATAGCAACATATTTGTTTACTAAGTATGTACAAGTTATCTGCGGGAGTTAAAAAAATATTTTCCCACAAATCATTCAAATAAAAGAAATTGAAAAAGGCAATTCATTTGATCAATTTAATTTACTCGCGTATAAATAGAGTTTCACAAAAACTTAATGGAAATGATATTATGGTTATTGTAGCGTAAAAAGTTGATTTAAATATCAATATTGTAGACTAACGTTTGGTAAACTTCGTTATAAACATCGGATTGGTAAAACACGTTGAATTTTGTATTTTTTAACTAATGGCAAGGGCTATGATTTTAGTCAATATTTAGGTTGGTAGTATAAAACAACCAGGAATTATCAACAAGGAATCCGATTATAAGTTACCCTTATGTATAAGTATTGCATAAACCCATCCTAAGTCGTTCACAAGACCCATAATATGATGAGCTAGAAGGCGATTCCCTGGACATGGCAATATCCTTTGCTCGCTACAAATAACGGGGTCGCGGTAAATATTATATCGACAGAGCAATCTACTCAGAACATAACGTTAAGTGTTATTGCCTTTAGGTCGGGTACGATTTGGGGTGTGGTGAAAATTATAAGTATAGCGTTATGCGTGAATCGTGTGAGAATTGGTTACTTTTATGGAGGCTTATTTTTATGTACTTCCGGGAAAATATATTTTTAGATCTGTTTATACAGCAATGAGTTATTAAATGACAATATGGATAAGGAAAACGTTAGGTAAAACCCGCTTAAACCAAAAGCTCTGCCACAGAACTGCTAATAGTTCTGGTTCAACTACGAAGCAAATAAAAAAATCAAAGTCGCAAAATAAATAAAAATAATTCGCAAAAAGCAAATAAGTTAAAGGTTGTGACGGAGCACAGCTGCCCGTCACATCGGCATCGCATGAAGCGGCGGGTCGAGCCGCGCGCCTACAGCCAGGCGCCACCGTGACGTCACCAGCCGCGGCCGGCAGCTAGCTCCCCCGCGCCGCCACCGCACCGGCAGCGCGCCCCACCCAGCGATCGCCTATATAAGCCCGCGCACGCAGAGCGCAGCGGGCTTCTGTTCCGACAACGCGACGGCTTGATTACCCTCGGGTCGTTGCGGGGCAGAAGACCCCCAACCCCCAAGTCCATCAGACGGAGGTTGGCTCCGGCACCTTTCGCGCGAATAAAGAATATTATTTGATTTCAAACCGAGAGAGTCGTGAACGCATTCCCAACTGGGTACTCCCGTGACTCGACCCCAGAGACGTGATTTAAATCTCCGTGCCAATCGTGCTAATTTGCGATAAGTAATGCTTGTACCGTTTGTAAATCACAATAGCCTGTAAGTAGATTTCTAAGTACGTTATAGTGCATATTTGCATGCCCTGAAAGGTTAATAAATAATCATTGTTGTTAATCGTGGATTTTATTAATCTCTGTTAGAATACGAAATACCTAAGTCTCTGTAGGTCGAAATCAATATAACTGGTGGTTATCTAAAACCACCACGTTACATTTGGCGCTCAACGTGGGTAAAACAAAAATATAAAACCACGTTACATTTGGCGCCCTAACGTAAAAAACCCACCCGACTAGCTAAAATTTGACCGCGTTAAATAGAAATTAGTGCTGTGTAAAACAAAAATATAATAATCGCGGCGCGCTCGAAAATTCTCGACACGCGGAACAAACTCCGCACCGCACCGCGTAAATAAAATAAAACAAGGAGGTAGGAACGATCGCGCGCAAACGCAGGGGTCGTAGGTACACCCGCGCCGTGCATATTGTAGAAGCGTAATTTCGCAAGAGTCTTCGTAACGGAATAGGGTTACGGAAGATACCGAGCCGATAAAGGCAATCTAGATAGACTTCATCGACAAAGATCGAATTTAAATCTTTACCTCGTGGAGAAAAAAAATAGTAAATTTAAATATTTAATCTACAGATACCGGAGAAAAACGGTAACGATAGATAAAAAAGCCGAAGTACGCATTCTATAGGGCTTCCTCGAAATAAATCGAATATTGAGCCAAAGTATCGCACAGGCGAATAAAGATATTAGAAAGTTATAAGTAAAAAAGTATAGGTAATAGATTGAATGAGTTAAAATAATATACTCGGCAACGCGGCCAAAACAGGGTAGTTAAACAAAAAACTCGCGGAGAAACGTTCGAACGAAATCGGTAAACAAGTGTACCATTGATATAGAAAATAAATAGATACCGCAGAAAAACCGTAGATATATGAAACACCCGGGAAAGATAGGGATCCTTCTGAGTCGGTGTGATTTCTCGCTGCTCGAATCGGAAGGTTTAAGAAATAGGGAATCTTCTCCGTCGGTGTGATTTCTCGCTGCTCGATTGAGAAGAATAGCTAAAAAAATAGGCAGGGACCCTTCTGAGTCGGTGTGATTTCTCGCTGCTCGAATCGGAAGGTTTAGAAAATAGGGAATCTTCTCCGTCGGTGTGATTTTTCGCTGCTCGATTGAGAAGAATAGATAAAAAGTAGGCAGGGACCCTTTCAAGTCGGTGTGATTACTCGCTGCTCGAATTGGAAGGTGTAGAAGCTAGTTAGATCACATGATAGGATCGTGACTAGTCTCAAACGGAAAACGTCTACAATTAGGAACCGTCTAGGTCAGGACGACCCATCGCGACGCGAGTAGACAGTCCTAATAAAATAAATAGGGGTAAATCGTCCCAAAAATAGAAAAATAAAATAAAAAGTTTTTAAAGCGTAATTAAAATTAAATAAGTTCTATATCGCATAGAAATAAAATGAAAATAAAACCGTATAATATAATACATAGGTTGAATAAAGCACTATTTATAAATAAACAATAATCAGAAAAAAGCAAATTGTAATCATTTCTCACTAAAAACGCGGAGGAAGGTGCATTCACAAAAAAAAAAAAAAAAGAGTAGATAACATAAAATCAAGAAAAATTTTGTAATAAAGTAAATAAAAACTATAATA
Source organism: Coenonympha glycerion (assembly GCA_963855885.1). Taxonomy (NCBI): domain Eukaryota; kingdom Metazoa; phylum Arthropoda; class Insecta; order Lepidoptera; family Nymphalidae; genus Coenonympha; species Coenonympha glycerion. The sequence goes on from OY979631.1 coordinate 16,985,292, forward strand.
AAGTAATAGAATAGTACGACGAAATAAGGAAATTTGTCTAAGTAAAACGCAAAGTAAAATAGGAAAATAGGTATAATAAATATAGAAAATACGTAAAATTATGGAACGTAGAAAAAAAAAGAAACTTGTATATATATATATATATATATATATATATATATATATAAACTTAGAGTAATATATTATTTAATATAGCATAAAATAGTAAAATTAAGAATAAAATATGAATAATTGGCACAAGATATTTATCTTAAAAAAAAAACTTGTATATAAAAAAAAAACCTTAGAGCAATATATCATTAACTGAAGAAAATTTTTCACAAGGAAAAATCAAAGCAAAAGAGCAAAATGGGAGGAAAACGAAATAAGAGAATTCGAGAAGGCCATATCAAGATAGAAATAGGACTTGAACCTGGGGAGACCCCCTCGAGTTCTTAGAGAGATTGAAAGAGTCAGCAGACACTTTAAATGTCAGTAAAGACAAAGTCTTACACTTAGTACCGAGATAGGAAGCATCCCTATGGTACCGCGATAACAGTCAAAATTTGACAATGTTGCATTATTATCCTCAAAAAAAAAAAGGAAAAATGTACATAGATGTAAATATAGCTAGAAGAATAAGTATAGAAACAATGGCCATTGGAATAAGAAAACATTAGAAATAAAATATAGATTAAGTTAGAAAACATTAGCATAATCAACAATAGAATAAGAAGATTAGAAAAAATTATAGGAGTAAGAATACGGTATAAACACATTAGAAGGTTAATAAATTGGAATAAAAACACTAGAATATAAAAATACTGTAAATATACCTAGAATGAAATATGCAAGTTACATAGAATACAAGAAAACACAGTAGATAATAAGAAAATGTACATATATCAAGAATACTTCATAGAATAGGAAAACTTATTAAAGAAATAGAAACACTAAAACAAAAATGAGTTAAGCAAGTAAGTCTGTAAATTAAGTAGACTAATAACGCACAGCAAATATAAATCAAATAAACAAGAATTAATGATAAAAAAAAATACGAAAAGTACCCTCAAGTAAAGAAATATAAGAATCAATGTTACAAGAAAACTACAAATTCAGCCATTCCGTAAAATGATCGTCGTCATCCTTCATCGACGCGCTTCGAACTAGGAATTATCAACGACGAGAAATTTTACGAACCCGAACATTCGATGGCAAGCTATCCTCACGTATGGGAAAAAATATATAAGCAGTTATAAAATGAAGAAAATTATAAAATGTTATAATAATGAAATATTCAAGAAGCCAAGGGAGGCATCTAGAGAAAGTTATACAAGGTCAAAAGGACCAATCGGGCCAAAAGGGCCATAGAAATCATACGTATGAGGGAAAATTTAGTACCTATAATCAAGCCGGGAAAGGCATCAAGATGTAGGTATTCCGGGTCAAATGTGGCCAACTAGACATAGCAAATCTCATCGGTATAGTTATTTTGGCATAGCCGTGGCGGGCTATCCTAGAAAATGTACAAAAGTGTTCAGGGTGAAATATGGCAATCAAATAAATTTAAAGGGTTTAATGTAGCAAGATTGTAGTAAAACCAGAGAGAAGAAAAGAAAAGTATTCGGATCTTCGGCCAGATAGGGCCATCAAAGAGTAGGCTTCATCGACGCAGTTCGACACCAGCCATACTAAGAGGAACGAATAAACCAAAAGCAAGTAATGCCAAGTTAGGCTTCATTAACAGAAATTGTAATTAAAACAGAGGCCATCGAGCCCACATGAAAGCAAGGAAAAATGAAATGACAAATTAGTAAACTAACAAGAAAAATAAACGAAGTATACCCCAGAAGGGACAATTCAGAAATTGAAACATTTTATAAAGAGCACAAGCAAGTGCTACCAAAGAAAATAGCATCTCTAACTTTGGATTTTTTTTACAGGTAAAAAAAATCTTTCTGGGAAGAAGGGGAGTGTGACGGAGCACAGCTGCCCGTCACATCGGCATCGCATGAAGCGGCGGGTCGAGCCGCGCGCCTACAGCCAGGCGCCACCGTGACGTCACCAGCCGCGGCCGGCAGCTAGCTCCCCCGCGCCGCCACCGCACCGGCAGCGCGCCCCACCCAGCGATCGCCTATATAAGCCCGCGCACGCAGAGCGCAGCGGGCTTCTGTTCCGACAACGCGACGGCTTGATTACCCTCGGGTCGTTGCGGGGCAGAAGACCCCCAACCCCCAAGTCCATCAGACGGAGGTTGGCTCCGGCACCTTTCGCGCGAATAAAGAATATTATTTGATTTCAAACCGAGAGAGTCGTGAACGCATTCCCAACTGGGTACTCCCGTGACTCGACCCCAGAGACGTGATTTAAATCTCCGTGCCAATCGTGCTAATTTGCGATAAGTAATGCTTGTACCGTTTGTAAATCACAATAGCCTGTAAGTAGATTTCTAAGTACGTTATAGTGCATATTTGCATGCCCTGAAAGGTTAATAAATAATCATTGTTGTTAATCGTGGATTTTATTAATCTCTGTTAGAATACGAAATACCTAAGTCTCTGTAGGTCGAAATCAATATAACTGGTGGTTATCTAAAACCACCACGTTACAAGGTAATAAAAAATACGGAGCTCACATTTTCACACCTGTTTCTGTGTCGGAAAATTCACACATGTAAATAAATGAAATATAAGTGTTAAAGTTTTAAGTACCACCTTTTTTTCCTTTTTATACTGTGAAGCTAAACACATGAATTTGTTTGCTAAATATTTAATGTCGCTACGATATAATAGTGGCATCATATTTATAGAGATCTAAATTATTTCTTTTTGTAACGATACATTTATGTTAATTGTTATGAGAAGATTTATTGTTATTGAAATGTTTTCTAAATCAATTGTTTTAAGCTTTATATGTATACATAAGTAATTCTTCTCGTTATAAACCACTTAAATTAAGAAAGGGGGTCAATATTTGATCAATTTTAGAAGTTTGAAGTTAAGGCACTTTGCCAAAAGCTTTCTGCTCAAGTATGAAAAATAGAATCAAGAGAGAGAGAAGTGGATTTGTTTTCGACCCAGTTGTTCCTTTCATAGGTAAGAGGATCGTCTAGTTGTAAGTTTTCATACAAAAAGCGATCAAGTTTTCCTACCCGTAAATGTAGTCTTATTTTCATATTATGTAGCCTAAAAACCTTATCACCCGAACCAACTTTTTGAAAATACCCAATCGCGTCGCGCTTCGTCACTAGAATATACTCTTAATAAATCGGCATAGGTTAGGCGACTACTTATTTGCACAAAAATTCGTAGTCACTACATCAGTTCTTTTTCATATTAAATACTTACTATAATTATTATTACGCACCAAATTATTATAAGTGCTAAAAAACCTATTCCAAATTATTGGTTTAATATGCCATAAAATACTCCCAATATTATTTTCACTGACCTTCAACTTTAATAATTGATGACTAATAACGTGAGAAATCGTAATTGCTATCTAAAAATTCCAGGCGCTCATTCAACATCAAAGCATGTTTAATAATAGAATACTAACAGAGAACAATATCGCAATATGTTACAAACTTAACTAATAAGTCTTCCTTGTACGTCAAAGTATATTTGCTTGTGGCTTGGCCCGGTCTTTGACTAGACCTTGACTTGGCGAAGCTGATTAACTTGGGAAACCTACTTAATTGCTTCCAGTTACCAAAAAAGTTTACACATTATCAGTTATTAAAGTATTATATCAATAACTAGTATCTAATATCTCAATAAAATATTCTACATTCAGAAATTAATCATTTTTTTCAAAATTCCGTCACAATATTAATGGAATATTTTAAATTTTATTTCTAAAATGAAGTTCCATTCATTTCCTATATTTTTTCTTGAATATCCTGGCTCTTTAGACCGGAAATTGCCTAGTAATAAGCTAGAATATTGGCGAGCTTTATATTTCTGTTTGAATCCAACTGTCATTTTCAAAGGATCGCTTACACCTTACTTAACTTTTATAAACTCATAAACTTCGAAGTTTTTGTAACAAGTCAAAATTTTAAAGTGATGTAACTCGTGTAGATTTTTGTTTGTTAAAATTTTTTTTTTAGTTGTATTACAAATTTATTAAAACATAAACATAAACGGTCGCAGATTTAGTGTTCAATAATAAAACTGTATATACTTAATGTTAGTATTTTTTTCAGCTATCGACATTATTTTACTGATGCGGCTAGAGCCTAGTCTAGAGGTGATATAAGTGTAGAGATCCTACATGTTTTAAAGTGCCCACGTAAACATATGTATAATTAGATGTCATAGGATGTTTGATGTACATACAAATATTGAGTAAGTTATAGTAAAAAAGAAACTGAAGCTGAATAATTCAGCTCCAGTTACTTTTATTATTAAAAATTAAGTACGATAAAATAAACATCGATAACCAATGAATATTCAGTAACTCCCAACTGAGTATTTGCTCAATAAAAATATTTTTACTTGGTTGCAATCAAAGAGCGTTGAATCTATTTGGCGAGGAAATTTCATTTTTCCATGCAAAATTCTTTGATCTTTTTCCGTGCGCAATCAAAAAGGAAGTGATTCGAACGGTCCGTACGTTTGAAAACTAGGGGGCGAGTGTTCCAGCCCCGTTCCCGCTCGGGAACTGGGTTGTAACAGAAATTGCCAAACAATTTGGAGCATATAGGGAGTTCTTTCCTCTACAAGCTTCGATTGAATTAAAAGAGAAACAGCTCTGTAAAACATTTCACCAATTTCTGTTCAGTTTTATCATTTTTATATAGAGCGCCCACAGCTTTGCTCACGTCGTCTGTATTTTTCTCTCATGTGTTGAATTTTCAGAAACCCTACCTTAGGAAATATCTAATACTAAACATAACTAATAGGTAACTATTTATATTTCAGTCCAATCCTTGTCGTTTGACAGCTAGATGTTGCTCCTGTTTCGTCTAAGTAGATTTCGCATTTTCAAAATAGATAGAGATAATTTATTATTCTCAGCCATTTCTCAGCCAAATTGGTTTGTGATTAAAACTTTACAAACTAATCGTACATATTTTTCTTTAAAAAGAAAATATCTAACTTTCTCATAAATACAAAAACGAATAGGATTTCACTGAAATACAAAATAATCTTACAAAAATTTACAGAGAAAAGTCCTTAAACCAGTCATGAAGTTCATAAGCTATGATGTAAAAAAGAGATAACAAAAGTTTTTATTTTTACACCATTACAAGGGCTAACAATAGCAAAGGAGCTAGTATACTTTATAAAGTAAATTCAATACGAAAGCTTTAGAGTTTATATTTAGTTAAGAAACAAAGACATTCAAATTATACAAGTCTAGGAAATATCAAGTGCCATCGACCGAGGTTTTGATACAAAATGCCTTTCGACGTTTAATAGAACATCGTCAGAGATCCCGTTTACTAATGGAGGTCTGGAATTTGTCAAGCTTGACGTTAAAGGCCACTTAAGGCGAATTTCGATAACAATTTTCAATGAATAATGACTGAATATTTTGCCATAGCATTTATTTAGCAAGTAATTTCTACTAATTAAGGATCGCTGGTTATTTGATGAGTAACTTGTGCGCTTTGACGGAATCGAGTTTGTGTGTGGTAAAGGAATATAACTTTTTTTTAACTATATAGGGTAGCGCTTGACTGTGATCATATCTGATGGAAAGTGATGATACAGTCTAAGGTGGAGCGCGCTTGCCTAGGAGATTCCTATTCACTCTTGATTTCAAGGCGACCAAGTTGTAGGTGGCGGGAAAGGCAGTCTCTGGTAGGGTATTCCAGACCTTTTCAGTGCGTATCAGGAAGGAGGAATTAAACCGCTTCGTACGTGTCTTTGGTACGTCTTCTATGTAGAGGTGAAAGCCTTTTTGATGCCTCATGGTAAAAAGGTGACGGGGGAACCAAATTAAATAGTTCTTGAGTAGACTCCCCGAAATATATTCTATAGAATACCGACTTACTGATGGAAACCTTAGTGAAAACCTAAATGCCTGAATTTTCCATAATAATGGTCCGAATCGTGTTCAACTCTCAACAGTGGGCAAAAGCTTAACCATTTTTATTCTTAGAAAAAGGTGTTCAGAAAACTGATACCTCAGTCAAATTATTTTTTAAGATTAAACGTAGATACAATAGAGGAATTAGGAATTATGTACGTATTGTAATATCTTTCTAAACAAAAATTATAATAAAAGCCATATTTTTTTACAAAATTAATGTACAAAAACTTGCTGTTATGGTTTCTACATAGTATTTTGATTAAGTGACCCATTGAACTTGGCTATAATAGCATTTGGCATTGGCTTGGCAATTATTGGCAGAAATAAATAGCGATGTTTCTCAGAGACAGTTGCTATTTCAATAGTTGTTTGACATAGCATCTATTTTCTTCCACAGCTTTTTAAGTAATATTTTTTATGAGAACTAGTCTTAAATATCTTTAACGATTTTCTAAAGCTAACCTTTAAAAATGTAGATGCGCGGTCTAACAGACGGCTCGACACAGTTTTCAATTTGTGTGCTCATTTACCCTTATAGTATATAGCAGTTCCTAAGACAATGCATCCATAGAAGTGTGACTAAAACTGACGTCCACAGCTAAAGGCTATAACAAAGAACTTATCACCTTTTGTTACGTACAGTAAACGATTGTCCACCACATAATTAAAATCTTGTGTTACAGCGTTAAACTGAGTTTAATCTGCAAGTTAATGGTGAAAAAATATTATGCCTCAACAGGTTAATTTCTGAAACACGCTTTTTAAAATAAACCCGAGTCGCAAAGTGTAGCGCATTAATAACTGTACCTACTTCAGTGAAGGTGTGTTTCAATGATCTTAACTCTTATACTAGTTAAAAGCTCTTCGCTTTGATAAACCGCCTTCAAATAGCTCTTGCTCTCGTTTCATTAGTCTTTAACATAGTTAGTGGGTAATTATATGGTTTGAACAACACAAAAGTTCATATATTTATTTCTTAATACTGTTTTGTACTTAATATTATTCAAAGCAAGATTTGGTTTTGGCCAGATTTGTGGGTGGTGGTAAGCACAGTCCTTAGTAAAATGTTTGGTCCGTTTTGACTTTTTCCTTCAATTGTGAAATTACTGTTGACAAAGAAAGAGAAAATATAGTATAACTATTTTACCGTTATTGCACGTTTGTGAATAAGAGGAAAAACTTGAAAAACCTCATCAATTGTGACCCGTAATAAGGGGTCAGCTCTACAACGATTTATTCTGACAACTTTAGCTGCCGATGTCTTACTTTTGTACAATTTCTGATACAAGCACTTACCGCCGCTAGTAGTACTAGCAGGAGGACATACGCCCGCTCCATCTTCAGGTGGTGTTGTCAAAAGTCATATTACATCAAGTCATGATTGCCTGAAACAAAAGAAAAATCATCATTAGCATGGTTCAGTGCTCTATCAATACGTGATTATTGACGCTTTCAAATTTCGGGGTTTCTAAAGACCACGTGCGACGCCTTGCGTAACAAAAATGGTGCGACGAACAAAGGGTTAGTAAGAAAAGTTTGTGCGGGCATGGAAGGGTTAAGGATTTTGTTTACTAAACATAATATTAAGAAGAAGGAGCGCAGAAAGTTAAAATTAAAATGGATATGAGCATTAATAATTTGAATGTTTCTTATGATGCAATGAAAACAGAAAATAACTACGCGAGAGCTAGGAAGGGGTAAATGCTAAAATTTTCAAAACAACCATACATCACGCGCGACACGTGAACGATATCGTGCCACTGCAGTCTGTTTATTTCCAAAAAGCCTAGAAACAAAATCTAAAGCCTGACAAACTATACGTACAACATACAAATTGCTTCAGTTTTCACATTGCGTGGTGCAATGCAACGTTCCATATTTCTTGTTTTCACCAGTAATTTAGAAAATTTTGTCATTTTTAATAATAACGATAAGCTAAAAACTGCTTGTTACCTTTGTGTTATGCTATTATCATTATCTTGACGTCATTTACCTCTTTGAATACCTCAACCAAATATTCTACATTTATATTCTAAAGTTGGAAAACAGCGGTAGTCAAAAAGAGGTAGTGCGACTTTGACTTTGTCCGTAACGTCCGTAATCCTTATGGATTAAGGTTTTAATAACCTGTAAGAAAGTTTAGTTTTCCTGAGATAAAAGAAAATGGTCTTTAATTCATGGTCAGGCATTTTCATTTGACTTTTTTTTAATAAATATGGTAAAAACTCTGCAATTTGAAATGTGCAAGGTACTTATTTGCTTGAAATTAATAATAATCAAAATGTTGAAATATGTTCCCAGATAAAGGACGTTGACACTCAAAAATGAATTAATATCCGTTTTAAATGAAAACGAATGTATTAATCCACTTCAGTGGGTGTCACATTGCATGCCCCATTTCACTCAACACGTTTTACGACTCGATAACCATTCAATGAAATGATTTAAATTTTATTTATGGTTTGTTTGTTTCCTTAATTAACACGGAGGTATGTCAAGTCCATCGTGATTACCAAGCTGAAGTCCAGAAGAAAATTGAAGCCATAATTAATATGGGAAGCGAACTATTACTTAAATATATTATTTACTCGTAAAGTAGATAGATATCCAAGAATAATTATATTTTTAATCAGCTCTAATTAAGATAAACTTGCTATATTTGAAGACATACTTTTGTGCTTTAGTGACAAGTTATACTTTCGTAATTTTCCAAAATGTAAAGAACTAAATTGTAATTATAAAGGAAGCTAGGCTACTGAATTTTTAATCGAACGCCTAGTGCTTTAAAATATCAATTTCTATATAGGAATACTTGCTGTTTTCTTTGCTCAGGCTTCGAACTTGTTTAGACGTAAATTAATTTTTAAATATTAATGACTCCTTTCAATGAGTTCCGCAAAAAAATATTATTTAGGGATTGGTGATTGTTACTTTTAGAAGTAAAGTAAATAATATGACCTAGACAAAACATTGAAAAACGATGCGCTGTTTACACATTAGATCCAACAAAAAAGTTACCTGACATTGTAACGTACAGAATTCGGGTATTTGCTTCCCGGTGAAATATTGCCAGAACTTTCATGATAGATTGCGCTGTGTAAATATTAGCTTTCTGTATAATATATTCCGCATCAAAGGATCGGATATTTACATTATAACCATTATCATATCCTGCAAAAGGGATATTCATTATTCCTTCAAAAAGTTAACAAAAGTGTTGGATCTTTGTATATTTTAATGAGTAATAATACTGAAATGTAATTATATCACTATCTTCATGTTTCATGATCAGTTTTATAAGCATCTCCATAACCGTCTAAATAGAAATACCAAAATTCTTGATTGTTTTTAAGTAGCATTCTTCATTGAGACACAATTCTAGTTAGGTACGCAGAAATACAAGAATCTATAAGCGATCATTTATTTTTATATCTATTATATAAAAATAAGTCGGGTTTTCCTTCCTGACGCTATAACTCCAAAACGCAAGAACCGATTTCCACGGTTTTACATTCGTTGGAAAGGTCTGGGGCTCCGTAAGGTTTATAGCAAAGAAAATTCAGGAAAAATAAAATAAAAATAAAAATTAAAGAATGTTACATAAAACGAAGCCATCTGGTGGCGAAACGGAGTTCGCCGGGTTTGCTAGTATTTTATAAAAACTTAACTTTTACTTTGGCATACCTCTGAAATTGCAGATTGTTGATTAATTAAAATAATCTTCATATTTTAACAATTCCATATTTTCTCTTTTCCTCTCCAAATGTATGTTAACCTTACGAGTATATTGTGAAAATTTCGAGCCTAGCAGCACGACAATATCCCAACAGTATAATGGTAATTAAGCTATACATGTACACAATGTAGGTTCAGATGACACAGAGCTTTTGATTCAGCGTTTCAGACAAAAACTTATTCGTGTTTGCGTTTATATAAAGCTAGCACATTGACGCTTTGCGTGCCGGAACAAAATCACAAAATCGCGCGTGTCCCGAGCCCCGATATTGAACGCAAATAACTCTTTGTTCATACAATATTCGTTTTGTATTCGCTGTGTCGTGCATAGAGTAAAAATATATGAAAGCTATACAAGATTTTTTGTGAATTTGTGAGAAAAATGTACTTATTTTCCTCGCTTTTATCAGACATCACAACTGTGTGAAGCTTCAGCATATATAGTGCAGAGTAATAGTAAACAGTAATAAACTGCCTAACAAGTTAAACAGTAATTTGACCTTCGAAAGAAAAAGTCAAAACAGAGTATTAATATTTCACAAATATTCCACGTTTATTTGAACGAGGTTGATTTAATATGTTTTATTCGCGGCGTGTAAGTTTGATACAAGTGTAAATTTAAGTTATCTGCGCACAGTCAAAGAAGCAGGTATTAGCTATTTTATTGTGGCAGGCGCTGTATTTTGACTATCGAATAAATTTGAAATGAACAAACAAAGTGGAATACCTCTGTATTAAAAAAAAGTGGCATAGGTACCTACCCAAAAAAAATGTTATGGGTAAATTACCTACACTATCACTTTGGCCCGCATAGCCTAACATTCATTATGTCAAATTTTAAATTCTTTTGCAGGCTAAATTGTGGATAGCCAGTATTAAAAACGGCCTCTAGGACAAGTTATCTGTAGAAAATAAAATCGAACCTTCGATGTTGTTTGTGTATCTAAATTATTCAAACTTTAACCTTCCAACTAAAGATTAGAATAGAATTATACATAAGGAGCGGGTGAGTATCGACAAAAGTTGGCCCCGATTTAGTTTGAAAGTAAAAAACAAAAGTATTGCTTACCATACGCGGTCACGCAAACTTATCACGCTATATTTTCGACATAATGTTATAGTTCAGACTATGACAAAACCTAATATCTTGCCTCTTGGCAATATTCATGTACTTGTTTTCAAGGAACGAGTGGACTCTGATTTTCAACCGACTTAAAAGAAGGAGGAGGTTCTCAATACGAATTTTTTTTTTCGTTTGTTTCCTCATAACTTTTGACTGGGTGAATCGATTTTGATGATTCATTTTTTTACTAGAAAGCTGACGCTTTCCGTGTGGTCCGGTCCCATTTCAATTTAGTCTATTTCTGATATAGTGGTATCCATGGGAAAACCATATAGGTCTAAAAATTTTAATTGGAAAGGATGTATTCAACAGTAGTTTGATTCGATTTGAAGTCGGTGTTTTTATTAATTAAATAACGTATATTGTTATTTATTATATTTTATATTGCTGAGAATGATGAGAGAATAGTCCACCTGATGATACCTAAGTGAACATTTCAGGTGTAGAATCACAGGTCTTTCTATTGCAATTTAATACAATGCAATGCACTGCGCTTGTCATACTTATAGCTAGACCGCTATAAACTTGGCCCTCCCATGGTCTGCGGGACGCGGGGCGGGAGCTACTCAACCACTGATCTCTATTCTTTGGATTAAACATTCTATAAAATTCAGGCTAGGTTCAATGTGGATCCGTAGAATAGGGATCAGTGCACTCTACTAATCAGCTGTCAGAGACTGACGTGAATAACGATACACACGATGATATTAATCTTGCGACGTGGATATACATACTTAAGAAAATACCATAGGCGAATTCTCAAGATGCGAGTCATTACATCGTATCGTGTATAGCCGATCGCACACCCGCCCCGCGTCCCGCAGACCATGGGAGGGCCCAGAGGCGTCTTTACCTATAGTGCAGGGTGTGCGGCGCACACGGGCGCCGGGTCTAGGGGGCGCCGCGCGCCGAGCGCCCTTGCGACACATCCGAAGATGCGTCGCTCTCAAAGACCCTGCGCCCGCCGTGGCCGACGCCGGGCGCGCGGTAGCAAAGCAAAACTACTCCTTTTCCTACCTACTCTATTTAAATTTACACAATTACTTTTGTTTCAACATGAAAGCAGCCTTAAAACAGATAATAAAAGATTAAATTGGCGTAATGTCGCATCGCTACGAAAGGCGGGTGCCGGCATCGGCACCTGTTTGTTTTGATTCGTTTGACAACACGCCGCGGCCGACAATCATTGCTAACTCGGCTGTATTAGAATGCTATAAAGTTCAAATTAAATTTCCCAGGGACGTGCGGCGGTCATTTTCAAAGGCTTGTGTACGCGTGCCGCAATTTTTGTTTTACCGCTACATCGTAGTTTTGCGAAATAAGCCTTGATGCAATTGGATTAAGTATCATCTTTGACCTTTGAGTAAACATGTAAATATGAAGTAAATCGGCTTTTCTTTTGCTAAAAATTATATAAAAGGTAAGATTTGGTTAATTGCTTTCACAATTATTGCGACATGCCTCGAGGTCGGAGGTCATCAAAAATAGCTAGCGAAATTCATGAAAACAAAACATCGGTGATAGATAGTAATATCGAAGTTAAATAGGTACTCGTACCTATACGACCTAGCATTTTTCATTTGTTTATCCTACTGCAGTGCGGAACAAACAACGGTAAGTTTCAAGTGTAATATGTTCCTACTAGTATAAGTACTTAGGTACCTATTTATTTATTTAGGTCTTACTTGTACCTAACCGTTGAACAACGAACTACCTACTTTTAAATTTTATTTATTTATTCTGAAATGATGATGATTATAAATGCGAAAGTAGGTAACTCTGTCTGTCTGTCTGTGTGTTACGCTTTCACGGCCTAACCGCTGAACCGATTTGGATGAATTTTGGTATGGAGATAGGATAGCTTGCGTCCTGGGGAAGGACATAGGCTAATTGCTATCCCGGAAAAGTGCACAGATCCCGGGGGAATCGCGATATACCTAAGAATTCCTCGCGGACGAAGTCGCGGGAAGAAGCTTGTAATAAATAATACTCCAAGTCCTAGTCCAAGTTGCAGCTTTTTCTCTGGACCTAGGTATATTAATTTATTTACATTGATAGTTCTTTTAGGTGCCTAGGTATACTAAGTTTATTATTTATTTTAGATGTCTGATGGCGATGGAAAAAAGAAACTGTCTGGTGCACAGAGTCGAAAAAGAAAGCTGGAGAAGGAAGTGTCTCTGAAAAAGAATACAAGTTCTATTAAAAAGTTTTTTGTTCGACCCGGTCCATCCTCGGACGAACACCTGGAGATAGAGACATATGAAAACCAAGATAATTCTACAGCAGAACTCGTCACTTCTAAGTCACCGCCGCCGCCGCCGCCGCCGCTGCTGTCTTTGTCGTCGGTAGTCGAAGAAGACGAAGAACCCCCTAGTGCCGAAGCGTCCCCGGAGAATATACTTCGAGAAGATATAATGAATGATCTCGCGTTATGGCCACAGGTGTTATCCGATAAACAGAGAATATTTTTGATGGAGCGTGGGCCCGTGCAGGTAAAACTGGGTTCATATCCTTCAAATAGTTCGAAAAGATCTTTTTCAAATGCTTAAAAAGATGTTAAATAATGAAACCGTTTTAAGAGACTGGCTGGTTTACTCTAAGTCAACTGATTCTGTTTATTGTTTTTATTGTAAACTGTTTCATGCTGATGCGAGTCTGACTCCTTTTAATGGTGAAATAGGTTACAAAGATTGGCAGCATTTGTCTACTGCTATAGAACGTCATGAAAAGAGCTTAGGGCACCTATCATGTCTTAATAAACAAATTACATTGAAAACTGTTATTTTAAAAGAAAAGTCAGTAGATTTCTTGCACCAAAATGAAATTGATCGGGAAAAAAAACGTTGGGTTGCAGTACTCGAGCGAATAATCAACCTAATTCATTTTTTAGCGAGGCAATGTCTGGCTTTTCGGGGAAGATCTCAAAAACTTTACGATTCTGATAATGGTAATTTTTTAAAGCTGGTTGAATATACCTCTAACTTTGATAATGTGCTTGCGGAACACATTGCCCTTATTCAAAAATCCAAGTCACGCCTAACTCATTATCTTGGCCATAATATTCAGAACGAAATAATACAATTGTTGGGAGAAAGAATAAAAAAAACTATTGTTTTGGAATTGAAACAATCTAAATATTTTTCCATTATTTTAGATTGCACTCCAGATATTGCACACGAAGAACAAATATCGGTTGTCGTACGGTACGTTCTTTTAAATGCAAGCAACGACAAGGCTGAAGTAAAAGAACACTTTCTGGGTTTTTTTCCTATTACAGACACTACTGGCCTGGGCTTAACTCAATTTTTGTTAGATTTTTTAATCTCAAACGAAATTGACATACAAGATATTCGTGGTCAAGGTTATGATAATGGTGCAAACATGAAAGGGAAAAATATAGGTCTACAAAAACGAATTTTAGATTTAAACCCGCGCGCATTTTATGTACCTTGTGCGGCACACAGCCTTAATTTGGTAGTGAATGACGCTGCTAAAAGTTCATTAGAAATTGTCAATTTCTTTTCAATTGTGCAGGAAATTTATGTTTTTTTTCTGCGTCAACAGCACGTTGGCAAATACTTGCTAAAGAAGTGCCAACTTTAAGTCTAAAACCACTCTCAAATACTCGATGGGAGAGCAGGGTTGAAGCCGTAAAAGCTCTACGTTTTGAACTGGGAAAAGTGTATGATGCCTTGTTTACTATATATTCCGATAGGAGCAAAGATGCAGAGTCAAGAAATATGGCAAATTCATTGCTGGCAAAAATTAAGTCCTTTAAATTTATCTGCTCTCTGCTTATTTGGTTTGAAATTTTAAGCAAGATAAATATAGTTAGCAAGGCCCTTCAAAAGTCAGACGTTGTATTGTCAGAAGCGGTGAAAATGATTGATAATGCAAAAATAAGTTTGTCTGAATTTCGTAATGAGTCTGCTTTTGAGGAGCTCCTTAACAGGGCGAAAACTGTAGCGGAAGAAGTCGAGGCAATAGTAGAATTTCCCACACCTGCACGCCCTCGCGCTCGTAAAAGGTTTTTTAATTATGAGGCGGAGGATGAACCGATAGCAGATGCGAAAACAGATTTTAAAGTAAATTTTTACTACTATTTGTTAGACACCGCAATCACTAAGTTCGACGAACGGTTCGAACTTTTGAATGAAAATAATGTAATTTTTTCATTTCTTCAAAAATTGAAAAACTGGAAAGATTAATGAAATCGAATTATTACCAATGTTTATTGATGATTCCACTACGCCGTTGGATATTTTAAATTACTTATTTACGAATAAATTAATTTCAGTGTTCCCAAATCTGTCCACAGCACTGAGGATATACCTGACACTTCCAGTCACGGTCGCACATAGCGAAAGGTCATTTTCTAAACTAAAAATAATTAAAAACTACCTTAGATCAACATTGTCGCAAAGTAGATTGACAAATTTATCGTTAATAAGTATTGAACACGAAATCAAAATTGAAGTTAATGACATTGTTAATGATTTCGCTAATGCAAAAGCTCGAAAAGTAACTTTTTTGTAAATACATTTGTGTGTTATTATATTATTTGTGTGAACGACCGTCCTGTTACGTAACTATAGTCTATAATAGTTTTTAAATTAAATATTTTTGAAAGAACTACAAAGTTGTGATTTTTTATTCTTATAACCCCTTCTTTCCTAAAAAACTTTTTGCTTCCTGACATCATTTAAAATTGCACCATTTGCATCCGAATTTCCGTTTGAAAATACAGGGTGTTAGGTAAAATAGAGCAAATCTCTTGAGGGGTGTTTCTACTCATGAAACTGAACAACTTTCCCCAAGGAACTCATATCGAATTCTCAAAAAAAAAAATTGGACTTTGTATGGATAGTTGTCAAGTCTCAGTATCTACACTCATTATCGCAAGAGTAGCGTAACACAAGGCGTTACTACAAGTAATCAAAATAATGACTTCGAACAATCCTTCGCATAATTATGATAGAACTTTTTATTTCACGTGCCTGTAAGTTTAATCATTAGTATAACATGTAATTATGCTCACAGGAGCGGACTCTGCGAAAAAGTTCCACCATATGATAATATTATCAACATAAAGTCGATACGAACATCAAATTGCACTCTGGCTTTATTTACATACTCCTAGCTTTTATGAGGGTAGATAGTAAACTTCGATTTGCGACGATGTGCCAATAGTGTATTAGATAGATAAGCAAAAATGTGGCTTAAAGTAGATACTTAGAGATAATAGAACTAACTACTCGTTACTGATACTGGTGATAATCCGAACATAGTTTTGATATTATTATCATCATATCTAACTCTACAATAGAAATGAAATGAAATGAAATGAAATATCTTTATTTCACATAGGCCTAATATATAGGCGCTTGTAAATGGTCCTTATGATATTTGTCACATTTGTATGGCGATAACTCCAAGTCGACTTAAAACTAAGTTTACGAGGGTTCTAACGCGCCCTGCATTGAATTTGCCTAACATTAGGTAAGGTGAATTTAATACATTTTGTTTTTTTGCTATTGAGAAGCAAATTATTAGCTTCAAACCAATGTACTACTTCTTTGAGACAACTGTTTACATCGTCAAAATTTTTTTTCTGTCGATTAATTTTAAACAAAAGTGATGTATCATCAGCAAACAGTACTATCTCATGCTTGTCCTTAGTAAGGTAAGGAAGGTCATTGATGTAAATAAGGAACAGGAATGGACCCAAAATAGACCCTTGAGGAACTCCCATCTTCACAGTCGACCCAGAAGATCGTTTCCCATTGACATCTACTTTTTGAATGCGACTGCTCAGATAGGAGCTCATCAAATCAAGAGCTGCACCTTTAATTCCGTAGTGGTGTAACTTCCTGACCAATGTTTCATGCTCAACACAATCAAACGCCTTGGATAAGTCACAGAAAATGCCCAGCGCATCACGTGATTCCTCCCAGGCTTCAAATATATGTTGTATTAGCTCGACACCAGCATCGGTAGTCGAGCGACCCCGCGTAAATCCGAATTGTTTATTATGTAATAATTCATTTTTTTGAAAGTAAGTAAGCAATTGAATCAGTATAAGTTTTTCAAAAATTTTACTGAAAGTAGGCAGTACAGATATTGGTCTAAAGTTAGTGGGGTCATTGGTACTACCTGATTTAAACAGTGGAATTATTTTACTATGTTTCATTAAGTCAGGAAAAACACCACAATCTACACAATTATTAAATATTACTGCCAAATCTGGTGCAACAATATCAAGCAAAGATTTCACAACATTGACAGAAATGCCCCATAAGTCATTGGTTTTTTTTATATTTATTAATTTAAATGCTTTAATAACATCAGAGCTAGTAACATGGCTGAAGGTAAAGATGCTATTACATTCAGGCACATTATCTTCTAAAAGTGAGAGGGCGATAGCTGGTGAAGAGTTCAGTGATTTTGTTGTGGAAACTGGAATGTCCGTAAAGAACCCTTCAAAAGCAGTAGCAACCTCAAGGTCTGACGTGATAGATTTATTTCCAATGTCAAGTTTAATGGTACTAGTACGCTGTTTAGCTCTTCTAGTTTCCTGGTTTATTATATTCCAGGTCGTTTTTGTGACATTGGCGCTACTTTTAATTTTATTAATATATATATAGCTACTCGTGCTGATTCACTGATTGACTGACTGACTCACTGATTGATCACCTCTCCTGAACAATTTTGTATGAAAAATTTTTTTTTCACGGATGGGGTCGTATAGAGGGGAAAAATTCATGAGGAGGAAAAATACGGAGAGAGCTGGTGATTGAGGATTTCGGAGACGGGTAAAAAGCACAGCCAGGGTATCTAAGATAGGTGGGGGGTGCTCGACCAAATGTCATTTGAAATGTCATCCAATTGGCAGTTAGCTGAAAAAAAATTCAAAATGGCGGATTCAAAATGGCCGCTATACGAATTTCGTCGATATCTCGGAAAGTATAAAAGATGGAAGAACGGTTTCTTGACAAAAGATGATCAAGCTCTGAAGGTCTAGGCGATGAATAGAAAAAAAATCCAATATGGCGGATTTTTTTTTCGATAGAATATGTAGGGGGAATGTTGAAGAGACTAAAAGTTGGTACTTAACTATGCAAGTTTTAGATGCCGTTTTTCGGAGGAATAATATGGAATGAGATGATGATTGAGGGTTTTGAAGACAGTCGAGGAGCATGGGCAAGGTATTATAGTTAGGTGGCGACTGCTGAAACAAAAAATACTCGGAACGTCATGCAATTGGCAGTGAGCTGAAAAAAAAAATTAAAATTGCGGATTCAAGATGGCTGCCATACAGATTTCGCCGATATCTCGGAAAGTATAAATGATGGAAGAATGGTTTCTTGACAAGAAGTGATCAGGACCCGAAGTTCTCGGAAAGTATGAAAGATAAGAGAGTGGTTTCTTAGCAAGAGGTGTTCAGGATCTCAAGTTCAATGGGATGAATAAAAAACTAAATGGAGGAATTTATTTCTCCATGGAAAATGTACATGCTACAATATGTAGGGAACAATCCAAGGCATTGACGCGGTTCTTCAGAGAACTGCCAGAGGAAAGTATGAGAAGTGATGATGATCTAGGATTTGGATGATGATTGAGGAGCATGGTCATGGTTTTAAAGATAGTTAAGGGCTGTTTGAACAAAAAAATACGCTGAACCTCATCAAATGAGGTTCAGCGTATTTTTTTGCTCTAACAGCCCTTAACTATCTTTAAAACCATGACAGTGCTCCTTGGTCATTTTTTAAGCCCACTGCCAATCGGATTCCAATTGGCGATGGAGATGACGGCGATACCTTTATAGGCGGGAAGACCGCACGCGGGCCACATGTGGCCCGCGCACTCACGCGCCCTACTAGTTAATATATATATAGCTACTTGTGCTGATTCACTGACTGACTGACTCATTGATCACCTCTCCTGAACAATTTTGTATGAAAAAAAATTTTTTTAAGGATCATGTCGTATAGAAGGAAAAAATTCATTCAGAACAAAAATATGGAGAGAGCTGATGATTGAAGATCTCGAAGACGGATGAAGAGCACAGCCAAGGGTATTAGAGATAGGTGGGGGGTGCTCGACCAAATGTCATTTGAAACGTCATCCAATTGCCAGTTAGCTGAAAAAAAGTTCAAAATGGCGGATTCAAGATGGCCGCCATACAAACTTCATCAGTGTCCATCTCGAAAAGTATAAAAGATGAAAGAACGGTTTCTTGACAAGAAGTGATCAGGACCCGAAGGTCTATTTGATGGATAGGAAAAAATTTCAAAATGGCGGAATCTATTTTTCCATAGAAAATGTATGAGGAATATTGAAGAGACTACGAGTTGTAAATCATGAAAGGCTTTGATGCGGTTTTTTGGAAGACTACCAGAGAAAAATATGGAATGTGGTGATGATTGAGGATTTTAAAGACAGTCAAGGAGCATGGGCAAGGTATTATAGTAAGGTGGGGGACTGCTGAAACAAAAAATACTCGGAACTTCACGCAAATGGCAGTGAGCTGAAAAAAAAAACAAAATGGCGGATTCAAGATGGCCGCCATACTTTCATGTTGTTCTATCTCGGAGAGTATAAAAGATAAGAGAGTGGTTTCTAAGCAAGAGGTGATCAGGATCTCAAGTTTTACGGGATGCATGGAAAATAATTACCTGTGGCGGAATTTATCTTTCCATGGAAAATGTACATACTATGAGAAGAGACAATGATCTAGGATTTGGATGATGATTGAGGAGCACTGTCATGGTTTTAAAGATAGTTAAGGGCTATTCGAACAAAAAATACGCTGAACCTCATCCGATGAGGTTCAGCGTATTTTTTTGTTCGAACTGCCCTTAACTATCTTTAAAACCATGACAGTGCTCCTTGGTAATTTTTTCAGCTTACTGCTAATCGGATTCCAATGCGCGATGGCGATGACGGCGAAACCGTTATGGGTGGGAAGACAGCCCGCGGGCCACATGTGGCCCGCGCTCCCACGCGCCCTATTAGTTAATTACTATATATATAGCTACTCGTGCTGATTGGCCACTGACTGACTCATTGATCACCTCTCCTGAACAATTTTGTATGAAAATTTTTTTTTTCATGGATGGCATCGTATAGAGGGGAAAAATTCATGAGGAGGAAAAATACGGAGAGAGCTGATGATTGAGGATTTCGAAGACGTGTGAAGAGCACAGCTAGGGTATTGAAGATAGGTGGGGGGTGCTCGACCAAATGTCACTCGAAATGTCATCCAATTGGCAGTTAGTTGAAAAAAATTTCAAAATGGCGGATTCAAGATGGCCGCCATACAAACTTCATCGGTCTCTAACTCGGAAAGTATAATAGATGGTAGAGTGGTTTCTTGACAAGAAGTGATCAGGACCCAAAGGTCTATTCGATGGATAGAAAAAAAATTCAATATGGCGGAAATTTTTTTTACCATAGAAAATGTATGGCGGATGTTGAAGAGGCTGAAAGTTGGACGGCAAATAGGGGGAAAGACGGCACGCGGGCCACATGTGGCCCGCGCCACCACGCACGCCGCCATACAAACTTCATCGGTGTCCATCTCAAAAAGTATAGAAGATGGAAGAACGGTTTCTTGACAAGAAGTGATCAGGACCCCATGGTCTATTCGATGGATACAAAAAAAATCAAAATGGCGGAATTTATTTTTACATAGAAAATGTATGGGGAATATTGAAGAGACTGCGAGTTGTAAAACATTAAGTGCTTTGATGCGGTTTTTTGGAAGACTACCAGAGAAAAATATGGAATGAGGTGATGATTGAGGATTTTAAAGACAGTCAAGGAGCATGGGCAAGGTATTATAGTTAGGTGGGGACTGCTGAAACAAAAAATACTCGGAACTTCACGCAATTGGCAGTAAGTTGAAAAAAAAAATGGCGGATTCAAGATGGCCGCCATACAAATTTCGTGTTGTTCTATCTCGGAAAGTATAAAAGATAAGAGAGCGGTTTCTCAGCAAGAGGTAATCAGTATCTCAAGTTCTACGGGATGCATGGAAAATAATTCACTGTGGCGGAATTTATCTTTCCATGGAAAATGTACATACTATGAGAAGAGACAATGATCTAGGATTTGGATGATGATTGGGGAGCACTGTCATGGTTTAAAAGATAGTTAAGGGCTGTTCGAAAAAAAATACGCTGAACCTCATCCGATGAGGTTCAGCGTATTTTTTTTTTCGAACAGCCCTTAACTATCTTTAAAACCATGACAGTGCTCCTTGGTATTTTTTCAGCTCACTGCCAATCGGATTCCAATGGGCGATGGAGATGACGGCGATACCTTTATGGGCGGGAAGACTGCACGCGGGCCACATGTGGCCCGCGCACTCACGCGCCCTACTAGTTTTGTATATACTTTGACTTTGATGATATACAATCATTTTTAAACTTTTTTGACATCAATTTAACGCGCTCTCTGAACTCATCACTAGTATTGTATGTACGTTCGGCATATAGTTCGTATAGCTTTTGCCTATCTAAATGCAGTTCGCTTGTTGCCCACTCACTGAAAACTAATGCGTCAGTAGTCAAGACCGTTTTGCTTGTAAATACTGAACTAAAAATGGAACTAAATTTATCAAAAAATGCATTATACATCTCGTTTGCATTCATAGTGTCCGGTAGGAACGGTAGTCCCTGCACTAGCCTTGCTCTTGTTTTTTCTATACGGTCAGATGATACTGGCACAAAAGTAATTTTTCGCTTTTCTACATTTCTCTTAATTGCTTCTAATTTAATAAATTGGCCACAATGATCAGAGTCTAATTTGTTTATTATTTCACTGCTAACTGGTTTTACATTTGTAAAATATTATCTAAACATGTGGCACTGTGGGAAGTTATCCGAGTTGGCTCCATAAAGACATTAATTAAATTGTAAGTTTTAAATAAATTTAATAACCTGACGGCTGCAGGGCAGCTTTCCAAAATATTAATATTGAAATCGCCGCAAACAATTAGATTTTTAATTTTTTTAATTTTAATAATTAGAGTTATTAAAATGAAAATGAAAAGCTTTGATTGCAACAAAAGCCCAACTTATAGATGGGAAGTCAAACAGCTATACAGCCAAGTTCAGAAATCATTTATAGTAACCTAAACCCAAGCTAAACAAAATAAACTTTGTTACGAAAAATGTTAATATGTTCCCCTTAGAATACTTTTTAATATGGCTCGGTTCTGGTTTTGTGGGAGGCTTCGGTCGTGGCTAGGTACCAATCTACCAGCACAGTTGCGCCGCCAAGCGATTTAGCATACCGATACAATACTTTATAGATACCATTAGGAGTTACTTACTCCTTCCAAGTTAGTATGAATAATATCTTCGCCTGTATCGTCACTTACCATCAGACCATTACCATTTAAAATAAATAAATAATTGCTTTTCCCAGTTAAACGGGGTAGCTTCTATTACTGAACTGAATATCGATATCGTTTCGTTGAGTTACGCTTCGGAATGAGTATTGCTGCATCAAAAATTAGGGAATGCCAATTTATAGGGATCCGTGTCTTTGTGCCACATTAACTGCGTGTCCACATTAACTCCTGCACATTTTATTTTAATTAACATTCGGATGCGGAAAAAGTTGTTCTTCTCAATAAAATCTTTATGACAAAAAATGTGCATTGAAAAGAAAGTAACTTTTTGTATGCAAAAATAAATTCCAGATATGAAAAACAAATCCTTGTGCCACTGGTTCTTAAAAAATACTATTTTATTTTCCTAGAATATTTTCGTTTTGGTTCATGAGAAAATTCCATACCATCTTCTTTGCGTGTATATTTCTATTAGATTCATAGACTATAGAGAGACAGATGGTCAGTCATGCAGCTGAAGCATACAGGCTAGGCAAACGAGACAGGACTAAAATATTACATTGAATCGATTTATGCTTTATTTGAATACGAACTTCGCAAACGAATCAATATAAGTAACTAATTGTATTGCACTTTAAAACTCTTTGAAATAACGAACTCAAATAATTAAAAAGTACAAGTAAAGCACCGGTATAAAAGTTTTATCTAACAAAGCGAAGGCAATAGGATCGTTATTCTTTCTTTAAAGAACCTCTCCGTAGGTACTAACTGTTACTGGGGAATGAGGAAAACGGTTCATTCTTTGTACCTTTGTCCCACCTCCGTATATGGCTCGAGCAATTTAATTCAAAGTAACTATTAGGTACCTACGTGTATAGTCTAACTTCGGCTATGGGGAGTCCACAAATCCCACGAGAGCAGCATACTCCAACAAATATTCGGGTCAGATGCTGTAATCTTGTATTACACTTCTACTTGATTATGGAACTACTAGCAGATACCCGCGGCTTCGCACGCGTAAATTTTAGTTTTAACTATTCTACGGGAACCATCCATTTTCCGGAATAAAAAGTACAATTTTTTCCCGACAAAAGAGTAGTTGATTCTAGGATATAATCTATCTCCATTCCAAATTTCAGCCCAATCGGTTCAGAAGTGACGGCACGATGGAGTATTTCTCCCACATGAATATCTGCTATTTAACTATTTTCTTAGAAACCATGGATTTTCCCGGGATAAAAATTTGCCTATGTATTATTCCAAGTTAAAACCTATCGCCTTTTTGAATTTCAATCATATCCGTTCAATAATTACAGCGTGAAGTAGTATTTTTCCCGCGTGCATATCTGTTTTTAAATTTTCCCGCGGAAACCATGGATTTTTTTGGGATAAAAAGTAGCCTTTGTATGAATCCGTGATAAAATCTAACTTCATTCCGCATTTTAGCCACATCAGTTCAGTAAGTAAGGCGTGAAGGAATATTTTTCCCGCGTAGATATCTGTTTTTCACTTCTACCATAGAAACCATGATTTTTTTCCAGGATAAAAAGTAGCCTAGGCATTAATTCAGGATATAAACTATCTCCATTCCAAATTTCAGCCAAATCGATTCAGTAGTTGCGGCGTGAATAATTTTTTGCGCGTGAATTACGGTTTTAACCCCACGTTTTAATCCCACGGTAACCTTGAATTTTTTCGAGATAAAATGTAGCTTATGTGTTAATCCAGGATATAATTTATCTCCATTCCAAATTTGAGCTAAATCGGTTCAGTAGTTGCGTCGTGAACGAATATTTTTCCCGCATGGATTTCTGTTTTTCACTATGATCATACTCGTAGAAGTCATGAATTTTTCTGAGATAAAAAGTAGCCTACGTATCAATCCAGGATAAAATCTCCTTTCCGAATTTCAGTCATATCAGTTCAGTAATTACGGCACGAAGTAGTATTTTTACCGCGTGAATATCAGTTTTTCAGTTTTCCCGCGGACACCATAGATTTTTCCGGGATGACAAGTAGCTTTTGTATTAATCCAGGATATAATTTATCTCGATTCCAAATTTCAGCCAAATGAGTTCAGTAATTACGGCATGAAGGAATATTTTTCACGCGTGGATTTCTGTTTTTCACTATTATCATAGAAACTATGGAATTTTCCGGAATGAAAAGTAGGCTTTGTAATAATCCGGGATAAAATCTATCTCCTTTCCGAATTTCAGTCATATCAGTTCAGTAATTACGGCGTGAAGTAGTATTTTTACCGCGTGAATATCAGTTTTTCAGTTTTCCCGCGGACACCATAGATTTTTCCGGGATGAAAAGTAGCTTTTGTATTAATCCAATATATAATCTACCTTTATTCATAATTTCAGCCATATCAGTTCAGTAATTACGGCGTGATGTAGTATTTTTCCCGCGTGAATATCTGTTTTTCCCTTTTCCTTCAAAACCCATGAATTTTTCCGGGATAAAAAGTACCCTATTTATTAATCCAGGATATAATCTATCTCCATTCCAAATTTCAGCCATATCCGTTTTGTACTTGCGGCGTGAGATTTTTTTCCGCGTAAATTTCGGTTTTTAAGTAATCCCACGGGAACCATGAATTTTTTCGGGATGAAAAGTAGCCTATGTGTTAATCCAAGATACAATCTACCTCCATTCCAAATTTTAGCCAAATCGGTTCAGTAATTACGGCGGAAAGTAGTATTTTTCCCGCGTGAATATCTGTTTTTCCCGTCTCCTGCAAAACCCATGGATTTTTCCGGGATAAAAAGTACCTTATTCATTAACCCAGGATATAATCTATCTCCATTCCAAATTTCATCCAAATCGGTTGGGTACTTGCGGCGTGCGATTTTTTTTCCGCGTGAATTTCGGTTTTTAACTTATCCTTCGGGAACCATGAATTTTTTCGGGATGAAAAGTAGCCTATATGGTAATGCAAGGTACAATCTACCTCTATTCCTAATTTTAGCCAAATCGGTACAGTAGTTGCGGCGTGAAGACGTATTTTAACTTGATAAAATCCAAACTTCGGATCCCCGTTTCACCCCCTTAGAGGGTGAATTTTGAAAAATCCTTTCTTAGTGCACCCCTTGGCCTCACAAGGAACATGTGTGCCAAATTTGGAGTCTCTAGACCCAGCAGTTTGGGTTGTGCGTTGATATGTCAGTGAGTCAGTCAGTCAGTCAGTCAGTCAGTCAGTATCTTCTTTTATATATTTAGAAAAACGTCCATGGATCAAAATTGAAAGAACGAGATTTGTCGCGTGTATACAGGAATCATGCGCGCTGCAGCCTACAACTGCGCGGCATGGCGGCAGCGCGTCGGCTGCTTCCAAGCTGCATCAATCACGCACACGACGACAGATGCACTGCACTTTGGCCCACGTCCAGACTCAAGATTGGCCGTTCAGATTATCTATCGCTGTGAATTACTACTTAATTTTAAACTTAGAAAATGTTTATTGTTTCCCTGATTTTCACTCGTATTAGGTATACCTAAATATATTGGTCGGTATAATCTCTTGAGGTATGTTCGGTCTCTTGCATTTGGAATATCTTTCAACAGATTTTTTTCTATACAAAGATACAAAGAGGGCATTATTAATAACACCCTCTTGAAATGTCTGCGGTGGCAGCAAAGCAGTGTTTCTGCGAAGTGGAAATTTAATTTGTCAAAACTGTAAAATGGCGCAAATGTATGCGACCGACCGGCGACAGCGGAATGTACGACGCGCGACGCCGTATCTGAGAATTTTTTGGCTTCAACATACGTCACATCTTTCCTGTCCTCTTATAGCGTAGCGTATTTCGACATTGGATCGAGTACGTCACTCACCCCCTCACTTCCACAACATTATAATTCGGCGCGGCGTCGCGGAGGTGTACACTGAACCTGTGACTGTACACTGTACAGCCGCAGGGTACAGTATGTAAAACTGCACAGTCCGCCCGCACTTTATGACGAGATCGTGACTTGGCACCCGAGTACCAGGGTATTAGGTTACGGACACACACTTGACGGAAGCGTGACGGTGAATACAGAATGATAAATGAATACAGCAAGATAAAACTCGTCTCTATTTTTAACCGACTTTGAAATTACTGGAAATAGGTACTATTCGAATTTCGATAATGAAGATCAGTATTCGAGCTTCAATATTTCTCTAAAAAAGATTCCCTATGCAGTGTGTAAGTTAATCTTCGCAAATAAAATTACTGAATGGCAACATACATATAAGTTAATCGCCAAATCCGTAAATAGGACTTCCGCAATAGATAATAATAGTCAAGATAGGCCCATACGAACATTTTACGTAAACGTTCTTCATACAAGAAAATGTAGCGCCATCTGTCGAAACTCCTGCGAAATACATGTTTATTTTTTTATATTTTTTGCGGCGATGAAATCGCTGACCGCGCGGGGCATAACGCACAACAAGGACCAACGGGCCTCCAGCCAATAGACGAGGCCTTAGCCCCTTACCGGGGCTAAAAGAGCAACACCGGGTGAGCAAGGCTCCCCTGCGACACATCGCCCGGGTAAGGAGGCATGCCTCGAGGCCCGTACCCCCATGGGGACTAGTTCCCACGGAGAAGACCACGCGACGATATTTTTTGTATCTATGTGTCTGTGGTCACCTTGCCTGCAATATTATTATTATTGAAAAAAAAAAATAGGTCTTTATTTATCTACCTATACTGAGTACTGACGGGGGGGGGGGGGTGCAAAATAGTCATTCTTGCTCCCATAAACTGGCGTTCATTCAGGAGACCATTATAAGGATACCAAAACAACCTACGAAAAACGCAAGAAAAATAGACTAGCATGAGATCTTCCACTAAGCTTATATTGACGAAAAAATTCCTAGGAATTGGATAGTCGTACAAATGTATAATATCGCTACATCTCCCGCCTGCGCTCGTGTCTATACCACACCCCTCGGCCGTACGTAGGTAACCCACAAACTGGCGTGAACTCCATCAATCATAGACCTCATTACGTATTTGGTGGAACATTCTTCATTATCATTGTTGAGGCTAACTCGTTATGTCTCAGCTCGTCTTCTAACCCCTACGTTCACCCCTACACGTTTTGTAGGTTAATCGATGTAACCCAATTCCTTGCATAGATAGGTTACAAGAATGTTCCGTTTTAATCTTTTACCTGTGCTTTTTTACACCAAGATACTAAAAAAATAGTGTCCTGGTATTATGTAAAGCAGGACAAATATATGCACTTTTATAGTGATTAGTTAGTGATATTATTATGTATTCGGTGACTTTATATTTAGGTTTATGACACCGATCATAAAGGGGTAAGTTAAAAAAAGTATGATCTATAAAGCCAAAACTTAGGTAAGTTCAATGCCGTAAGTTAAACAAACTATTTGAAATACAGTATTACTAATTTTACAAATGTTATAAGGAGTCTTACTTCTTTTTTCTTCTTCTGCAGTGGTAAAGCAATATCTTGTTGAAATTATAAAATGCGAATGTTTGTGTAGAATAGTATAGAATTGTCAATTTGGAAGTCAATCATTTCACTACCAATTGAACCAATTTGACTGTAATTGGATTGAAGATACCTCATAATCTGGATTAACACATTACCTAGATAATTTTTATTCCAGAAAAAATACGGTACCTGGAATTTCTGGAAAACAGGTATTCATGCGGACAGAACCTAGTACATAAGTTATGGAAACTTACAACATACTTAGAGAGCGCTCTCAGTACGTATAAGGCAGGACATGGTTTAAAATTAACAATGCTGTCAAGTCCTAATGTCCGTATTGAAACGACAAATGAAAAGTGAAAAATCGGGCTTCGAGTTCTAGGGTTCTCCCTCGACTCCATCGTTTGCCATCTTGACGAACTACGTACAACAGGTACTTTATCCCCTGTTTTTTTCACCGCTTCACCGTCACTCATACTGAGCTCGACTGCTGCCCGTCTAGACTCGAACTATCTAACGAAAAGGTAAGATACTCATGTCATCGCCTAAACGGGCAAAGCGACGCGAACACCGACTCGTAGTACTGGCTATGAAGCTCAACCTAACCTAACCTAACCTAACCTAACCTAACCAAACCAAACCAAACTGAAGAGTTCAGTAAAAAATTTATTGAGAAAATACACCATACATATTGGGATACAACAAATGAAAAGGAAAATAAACCCATTTTATGTAGCAAAAAAATTTAACATTTCATATCAAAAAAAATTGTGACACCTGTGAAACTTGCATAAGAAATAAATCGAGAGGGAAATACAATTTTGGACTAATGTCTCACTTAGGTCCAGCTACTTACCCTTTTGAAATTGTATCCATTGACACTATTGGTGGATTTGGTGGCTCACGTTCTACAAAAACGTATTTACACCTTCTAGTAGACCATTTTTCGAGGTATGCTTATATTTTGACCTCAAAAACACAAAATGCAAGTGATTTTATAAAGCTGGTTCAAAAAGTAACAACTGAGAACAAAATTGGTCTGATTCTGTCTGATCAATATCCAGGCATTAATTCAAAAGATTTTAAAAACTGTTTAGATAAAGAAAATATACCTATTTTCTTCACAGCAGTAAATTCACCATTTTCAAATGGTCTCAATGAAAGGTTAAATCAAACCTTGGTTAACAAAATAAGATGCAGAATAAATGAGAGAAAGGATAAATTGGCCTGGACAACCATTGCTCATGAGTGTACTGCAAAGTATAACGAAACGGAACATACTGTAACTGGATTTTCACCAAAATACCTACAAAAGACAACGCAAAAACAATAAATCGAAACCACCCTCGCTCTTTTCGATGTTATATAAAACAGAACCAAAGTTATCAGAGCGTTAAAAAATATAGAATTTCGTAGCACGTAAGCGTCTTCAATATAATATGCTGTCCATCCGTTTGTTTGACCGGAAGCGGACGTTGCGGCGACGTGGCCGCCATTGTCGGGCCCTCACCGAGCTCGGGGCTGTTCGGGATAATTTCATTTATGATGAACGAGCCTCGGAATTTTGCAACGAGATTTATAAACAATTTTCTTTGTTGTTGCTTTCATTTTTTCTCTCAACTACGTCGCGCTTAAATCAAACTTCTAAAATACGTTAGTAAGTGCTGGGACAAGTCCGTTCCATTGCCATATCCACTGGCTAAATCCAATAAACCGATTCTATAAATAATAATAATAATAATAATAATTCATTTATTCATAAAAATGTAGGTTACAATAAGATGGTACATAATTAATTAATTCTAGCCGAATACATTTTACCATTAAGTACTGGTGTATGAATATTTGTCCTTAATCTAATAAATTAACAATATATTATTATTATAGCAGTCATTATGAAGAAAATTAATATAAAAGTAATTACGAACCAGTTATTAAGAAGTAAAATTGATAATATAATAATAATTAAAATGTCAAAATATTATATAAAAGCCAATTGCCAAATAATTATTAACAAAAAATAAAGCTAAGAGAAACTAATGTCATTTAAGTATTCCTCAACACCATAATAGACCTTTGTATTCAAAATCGTCAAGAGTTTTCTTTTAAAATTAACCAGCGGTAGTTCTTTATAGGAGCTTGGGAGTTTATTATATAAAGTCACTGCCATACAGAAAGCATTTTTAGAGCATAGGGCCAACCTTCGATGGGGCACCAACAATTTGTTCTTGAGCCTATGATTCCTTTGCGGATTTATATCAGCCACTTTAGGGAACAAATAAGGGTGCCTCTTCACAAATACTAATGTCTCATATATATAAAGAGTCGGCAAAGGTAAGATTTTATTATCTCTAAACAATGGTTTACAGCTATCCAAGGGATCAGCTTTACAGATTGATCTTATACACGCCTTTTGTTTGATAAATGCCTTTTTTGCATCCGTTGAGTTACCCCATAGAACCAAGCCATATCTCAAGATTGATCCCACATAGCCGTGATATGCCAATAGGGCTGTTTTTTTATTCGATATATGTGACAATCTTTTTAGTACGTACACAAATCTGTCAATCTTGTTGCATAGTGTTTCGATGTGGGATTTCCAATTGCAATACCTATCAAGTATTATACCCAGAAAAGCCGCTGTGTCGGCTTCTTCAATGGATTGCGAGTCATATGATATGTTTAGGTTAATTGGATAACTAAAAATTCTTTCAAAAATATTGTCATTCATTGTCGGACTTAGGCTTGGGAGGTTAGTACAGGTTTCTTTATGAATCTAGAGTTGACTCGCATCGAATAGACGAATCGAATTCCTGCATATTTTATTTACAGTCAGTGCCATCTATGGACAATCGCTGGACATGCGTCTGTTAATGTAAATGGAGGAATTTGATTCGTTTGTGCAATGCGAGTCGACTCGAAATTCGTAGATAAACCTATGCTAACCCTATTGATCTCGAGGCAATGTCTACGCGCAACCAAAGTTGGACATTAGCTAGTTTTCACTAAGCTGATAATAATTTGATGTCATCGTTCTGTATATCGAATCTCTAGGAATACTTAGTTATGAATTTATACTTATTTTTCTGCCTCACTAAACGCGAATAAAACAAAATAATCTGGCCCAAAAAAATCGTTTATTCGAACATAAATAATATGTAACCAAAATTAATTTCCAAATACCATATCAACAAATACGGTAATAGGTATGAGGTACGACGTAATAACTACGTACCGTTCACAATAATTAATTTCCACCTTAATAAGCTATTGTCAGGCGATAGTTGGTACGACGCGAACAATGGTTAAGTGAGTTATAAAGCAACAATAGGTCCCCAGACAACCTTCACGAGTTGACCTCAGGGTCACGACTGATAAATAAATAAATTGGCGCTATTTATTAGAGAAGACCTTTATTAGAGCAATGGCACGCCTGCGGCTTCTTCGCAAACACTAAAATAATAGCTTTTTCTCAAACATGTTAAGAAACACCATTATTTTGACGACCTTCTTCGAGACAAATCGAAATGGCCAAATACAAAGGGTAGCGGCCGGCAAACATTTTGGTATGAGTTAATTGACATCTATATGAATAGAATAGAATAGAATAGAATAGAAAATGTTTTGGGGGGTAAAAACGCTATCACCCGAAGCAATACTTCAAGAATAAAATGTAGGTCTCTAGCTCTGGACTTGCAACTCACTGTAAACGGAAATAGATATCTTTTTAGAGTTCCATACCAAAATGGTAAAAATGGAACCCTTATGGTGAGACTTTCTCCGTCCGTCCGTCCGTCCGTCCGTCTGTTACACTCGATTATTTCAGTAACTATTAAAGCTATCAACCTGAAATTTGGAATAGTTGTAGGTGATTGCGGCGCGACGTTATTGCAATCATAAAAAATTGAAAATCTTTTTTATTTAAAAAGGGGGGAAAACCGGGTCGTCAAAATTTCAAAAGGAGATAACAATATTGAGTAGGGTATCATATGAAAGGGCGTTACTTGTGTATTCTGAAACCGATTTTTGTTATTATAAAAAAAAGTATATTAGTCAGCGAGTTGATTTTATTTTTTATTTGTTTTTATGCCTGATATATTTCGATTTATTGGGCAAACTGTCGAAAAAAATACCGTTCCCCCCCCCCTCATCTCCGAAGATTACCGATCGAAAAATCTGAAATAATTATGATCAATAGAAATAAACGTATATTTTACAGGAAAAATAAAATAAACTCTCTAACTATTATACTTTTTTTGATAATAACAATAAACCGGCAAAAACAAAGTTATGTTTGCGGTTCGCCAACAGAAGTATACTGTATACATGTAAATTATACTCGTAAATTCATGAACCAAAGTGATTCCTTTAAAGTTTTTACTTCTTTTACGGTATGGAACCCTCGGTGCGCGAGTACGACTCGCACTTGGCCGGTTTTTTTTTTAAATAGTCGGCGTCGCTCTTCTTCACTAGACGATAGTCTTAACCGAAGCGTTGCGTCGCTTGATTGTCGTGGTGGACAACCAGCTTAGGGTTGAGGCTTGAAATAAGCACTAATTTGTTGTTCCACAGGCACATCTGTAATGGTTTTAATTGACTGTTGTTCTGACTTCTGAGCGTATTCGCGGGCGCTTGATTACTCGCCTCCACTTGTTAACGCGTAGATATTCAGTGATTTATGCCCGCAATAAAGTTGCAGATAAAACTTGTAACGACTTGCAAACTAAAGAATAATGTTCCGTTCACTTTGATGGATTGCCGCATACCGGGTCTCCGCGGAATTTAAATCTATTTGTATTGTATTATTTTTGACTAACACAAAAGGACTTTTTGGGTATTTTCAACCATTGATTTTATTAACTTAGTAAACGTATAAAAGTTATCGATTTTAGCAGGATTTGAACCCGCATTTCTATTGGCTATCACTTGTAAGTTTTCACATAAAAAACCGCATTCGAAAATCATACTGAGAATAGTCGGCAAGAACCCGTGTTTAAAGTGATCTGAGGCAAAAATGTGTTTCCACAGGGTTTCAGTCAGAACGTCTATTCATATTAATTAGTTGCCAAAATAATTTACATTTCTAATGTATTTATAAAATTATTTACCTAGGGCGCTGCAAATACTCAGTCAATTTTGCAGCGCTAGCATTTGAAACGGGCCCATGGTCATCGAATACTAAAAAATTCGTGAATTTAGTATTCCAAAAATTGGTAAAAGCGTCTGGTCACTGGTGACCCGAGATCTGGCGCTTAGCTCAACGGCTAAGTTTAGCCATACAAGGAGGTAATAGCGCCCGCATCTTGGGCACTAAGTATGCCCATAAATGATTATTGGACGGTGTATAAATATATTTTGTAAATATAATAAAATGTAATTTTTAAATTTTTAAAATTTTGTTCATTGTTGCGGTCAAAAGTCAAAAGTAAACATATCAAGGGAAAACTAAAAAAAACAGTGAAAATTGGATTGGATGGATTGGATGCAGTTACACTTTTTGCTTCTATAGCGGAAGGCAATTCAGAAAAGTAATAATAACATAATCTGAGATACAATTTATTCTAGCAATAGGCACAAAATCAATCAACCATCGAAAATATTGTAAGGTTTAATGATAGCTAAAGAATTAATAAAATTAACTTAAAGGTAACTCAGGGTCTGACCATGACATAGCTGCAATGCGCTTTATTTGTGTTTAATTCTTGTCGCTCTTTACATTTTATAGGTACCTCTCCCAATAGTAGTAGAAGTAGAAGTAGGACAATTATCTCCCAATTTTCTATGCTAATCCCTACATCCAACCACTACGGTCGCAACTTATTTGAGTCTGCTAGACTTCTGCGAGATCTAATAGTTAAATCCCTGATAAAGGTCTAATACTACGAGGACGGCTAGTGAGGGTATCATTAAAAGTTTTGGCATTGATACTTCTGACCCAACTATTTACTAGGAATTTTGGAAATCACAGGGTTAATTATGTTAATTCCTTCTCATTTATATTATGTTCCTATTAATACTATAAATGCAAAAGTATATTTGGATATTATTGTACTTCATCGATTTGACGCAAATCGGAGACAACACTGTATGTAACCACTGTGGATACAGTACATGGTGGATACAGTAATTGTAGTACTTTATCCACTATGAATAGAGTACTACAATTATCGCGGAAAATTACAGAGTTTCCGTGAAATTGTTCATTATCATCATTAGGTACAAGAACACCAGCCTTTGAAAAAGCACATGCTTTTTCGAACTAGCGCCGCCACACCCCCACGTCCTCAGAACTCTCCATCCCACTGATTCGTAGCCGGATTTTTATTCAAATAAAATCTGCACAACCTAGTGTTATAATGTACAAAAAAAAGAGAAAAAGGCATGGCATAGAATGCCTCTAGAGATCTGCAATCAGTCACAATTTACGTCTCATTATGTAGAAATCTCCGAAGGGACTATGCGATGATGCGAATTGGTGTACAGCAACGGACGACAATTGCTTAAATTAATTGTTTATTGTTTCCCTGATTTTCACTCGTATTAGGTATACCTAAATATATTGGTCGGTATAATCTCTTGAGGTATGTTCGGTCTCTTGCATTTGGAATATCTTTCAACAGATTTTTTTCTATACAAAGATACAAAGAGGGCGTTATTAATAACACCCTCTTGAAATGTCTGCGGTGGCAGCAAAGCAGTGTTTCTGCGAAGTGGAAATTTAATTTGTCAAAACTGTAAAATGGCGCAAATGTATGCGACCGACAGGCGACAGCGGAATGTGCGACGCGCGACGCCGTATCTATAAAAATTTTTTGGCTTCAACATACGTCACATCTTTCCTGTCCTCTTAGCGCAGCGTATATCGTCCTTGGAACGAGTACGTCACTCATCCCCTCACTCCCACAATATTATAATTCGGCGCGGCGTCGCGGAGGTGTACACTGAACCTGTGACTGTACACTGTACAGCCACAGGGTACAGTATGTAAAACTGCACAGTCCGCCCGCACTTTATGACGAGATCGTGACTTGGCACCCGAGTACCAGGGTATTAGGTTACGGACACACACTTGACGGAAGCGTGACGGTGAATACAAAATGATAAATGAATACAGCAAGATAAAACTCGTCTCTATTTTTAACCGACTTTGAAATTACTGGAAATAGGTACTATTCGAATTTCGATAATGAAGATCAGTCTTCGAGCTTCAATATTTCTCTAAAAAAGATTCCCTATGCAGTGTGTAAGTTAATCTTCGCAAATAAAATTACTGAATGGCAACATACATATAAGTTAATCGCCAAATCCGTAAATAGGACTTCCGCAATAGATAATAATAGTCAAGATAGGCCCATACGAACATTTTACGTAAACGTTCTTCATACAAGAAAATGTAGCGCCATCTGTCGAAACTCCTGCGAAATACATGTTTATTTTTTTATATTTTTTGCGGCGATGAAATCGCTGACCGCGCGGGGCATAACGCACAACAAGGACCAACGGGCCCATATTCAGGATACCATTATAAGGATACCAAAACAACCTACGAAAAACGCAAGAAAAATAGACAATAGAAAAAGATGCCGTTCCTATATACTAAAATTGAGTAGACTAGCATGAGATCTTCCACTAAGCTTATATTGACGAAAAAATTCCTAGGAATTGGATAGTCGTACAAATGTATAATATCGCTACATCTCCCGCCTGCGCTCGTGTCTATACCACACCCCTCGGCCGTACGTAGGTAACCCACAAACTGGCGTGAACTCCATCAATCATGGAGCTCATTACTTATTTGGTGGAACATTCTTCATTATCATTGTTGAGGCTAACTCGTTATGTCTCAGCTCGTCTTCTAACCCCTACGTTCACCCCTACACGTTTTGTAGGTTAATCGATGTAACCCAATTCCTTGCATAGATAGGTTATAACAAGAATGTTCCGTGTTAATCTTTTACCTGTGCTTTTACACCAAGATACCTACTAAAAAAATAGTGTCCTGGTATTATGTAAAGCAGGAAAAACATAAGCACTATTAGTGATTAGTCAGTGATATTATGTATTCGGTGACTTAATATTTAGGTTTATGACACCGATCATAAAGGGGGAAGTTAAAAATAGTATAATCTATAAAGCCAAAACTTAGGTGTAAGTTCAATGCTGTATGTATTTGTAAGTTAAACAAACTTTTATTTTATGAAATACAGTATTACTAAGTTTACAAATGTTATAAGGTGGTAAAGCAATATCATGTTAAAATTATAAATAAAATGAGAATGTCTGTATAGAAAATTATAGAATTGTCAATTTGGAAGTCAATCACTTCACTACCAATTGAACTAATTTGACTGTAATTGGATTGAAGATACCTCATAATCTGGATTAACACATTACCTAGATAATTTTTATTCCAGAAAAAATACGGTACCTGGAATTTCTGGAAAACAGGTATTCATGCGGACAGAACCTAGTACATAAGTTATGTAAATTTACTACATACATAGAGAGCGCTCTCAGTACGTATAAGGCAGGACATGGTTTAAAATTAACAATGCTGTCAAGTCCTAATGTCCGTATTGTATCAACGTAAAAACAATAAATCGAAACCACCCTCGCTTTTCGATGTTATATAAAACAGAACCAAAGTTATCAGAGCGTTTAAAAAATATAGAATTTCGTAGCACGTAAGCGTCTTCAATATAATATGCTGTCCATCCGTTTGTTTGACCGGAAGCGGACGTTGCGGCGACGTGGCCGCCATTGTCGGGCCCTCACCGAGCTCGGGGCTGTTCGGGATAATTTCATTTATGATGAACGAGCCTCGGAATTTTGCAACGAGATTTATAAACAATTTTCTTTGTTGTTGCTTTCATTTTTTCTCTCAACTACGTCGCGCTTAAATCAAACTTCTAAAATACGTTAGTAAGTGCTGGGACAAGTCCGTTCCATTGCCATATCCACTGGCTAAATCCAATAAACCGATTCTATAAACTAAAAATTCTTTCAAAAATATTGTCATTCATTGTCGGACTTAGGCTTGGGAGGTTAGTACAGGTTTCTTTATGAATCTAGAGTTGACTCGCATCGAATAGACGAATCGAATTCCTGCATATTTTATTTACAGTCAGTGCCATCTATGGACAATCGCTGGACATGCGTCTGTTAATGTAAATGGAGGAATTTGATTCGTTTGTGCAATGCGAGTCGACTCGAAATTCGTAGATAAACCTATGCTAACCCTATTGATCTCGAGGCAATGTCTACGCGCAACCAAAGTTGGACATTAGCTAGTTTTCACTAAGCTGATAATAATTTGATGTCATCGTTCTGTATATCGAATCTCTAGGAATACTTAGTTATGAATTTATACTTATTTTTCTGCCTCACTAAACGCGAATAAAACAAAATAATCTGGCCCAAAAAAATCGTTTATTCGAACATAAATAATATGTAACCAAAATTAATTTCCAAATACCATATCAACAAATACGGTAATAGGTATGAGGTACGACGTAATAACTACGTACCGTTCAAAATAATTAATTTCCACCTTAATAAGCTATTGTCAGGCGATAGTTGGTACGACGCGAACAATGGTTAAGTGAGTTATAAAGCAACAATAGGTCCCCAGACAACCTTCACGAGTTGACCTCAGGGTCACGACTGATAAATAAATAAATTGGCGCTATTTATTAAAGAAGACCTTTATTAAAGCAATGGCACGCCTGCGGCTTCTTCGCAAAGACTAAAATAAAATAGCTTTTTCCCAAACATGCTAAGAAATTTGAGCATTATTTTGACAACCTTCTTCGAGACAAATCGAAATGGCCAAATACAAAGGGTAGCGGCCGGCAAACATTTTGGTATGAGTTAATTGACATCTATATGAATAGAATAGAATAGAATAGAATAGAAAATGTTTTGGGGGGTAAAAACGCTATCACCCGAAGCAATACTTCAAGAATAAAATGTAGGTCTCTAGCTCTGGACTTGCAACTCACTGTAAACGGAAATAGATATCTTTTTAGAGTTCCATACCAAAATGGTAAAAATGGAACCCTTATGGTGAGACTTTCTCCGTCCGTCCGTCCGTCCGTCCGTCTGTTACACTCGATTATTTCAGTAACTATTAAAGCTATCAACCTGAAATTTGGAATAGTTGTAGGTGATTGCGGCGCGACGTTATTGCAATCATAAAAAATTGAAAATCTTTTTTATTTAAAAAGGGGGGAAAACCGGGTCGTCAAAATTTCAAAAGGAGATAACAATATTGAGTAGGGTATCATATGAAAGGGCGTTACTTGTGTATTCTGAAACCGATTTTTGTTATTATAAAAAAAAGTATATTAGTCAGCGAGTTGATTTTATTTTTTATTTGTTTTTATGCCTGATAGTTTTCGATTTATTGGGCAAACTGTCGAAAAAAATACCGTTCCCCCCCCTCATCTCCGAAGATTACCGATCGAAAAATCTGAAATAATTATGATCAATAGAAATAAACGTATATTTTACAGGAAAAATAAAATAAACTCTCTAACTATTATACTTTTTTTGATAATAACAATAAACCGGCAAAAACAAAGTTATGTTTGCGGTTTGCCAACAGAAGTATACCTACATGTAAATTATACTCGTAAATTCATGAACCAAAGTGATTCCTTTAAAGTTTTTACTTCTTTTACGGTATGGAACCCTCGGTGCGCGAGTACGACTCGCACTTGGCCGTTTTTTTTTTTAAATAGTTGGCGTCGCTCTTCTTCACTAGACGATAGTCTTAACCGAAGCGTTGCGTTGCTTGATTGTCGTGGTGGACAACCAGCTTAGGGTTGAAGCTTGAGAGAAGCACTAATTTGTTGTTCCACAGGCACATCTGTAATGTTTTAATTGACTGTAGTTCTGAGCGGATTCGCGGGCGCTTCATTACTCGCCTCCAGTTGTTAACGCGTAGATTTTCAGTGATTTATGCCCGCAATAAAGTTGCAGATAAAACTTGTAACGACTTGCAAACTAAAGAATAATGTTCCGTTCACTTTGATGGATTGCCGCGTACCGGGGCTCCGCGGAATTTAACTATTGTATTGTATTATTTTTGACTAACACAAAAGGACTTTTTGGGTATTTTCAACCATTGATTTTATGAACTTAGTAAACGTATAAAAGTTATCGATTTTGGCAGGATTTGAACCCGCATTTCTATTGGCTATCACTTGTAAGTTGTCACTAAAACCGCATTCGAAAATCATACTGAGAATAGTGATCTGAGGCAAAAATGTGTTTCCACAGTGTTTCAGTCAGAACGTCTATTTTCATCAACTTATTAATTATTTGCCAATATAAACAAAACATAAAAACATTTCTGATGTATTCATAAAATTATTATTTACCTAGGTCAAAAGCCCGCAAATACTCAGTCTCGCTAGCGTTTGAAACGCTGGGCCCAGGGTCATCGAATACTAAAAAATTCATGAATATAATATCCCAAAAATTGGTAAATGCGTCTGGTGACCCGAGATCTGGCGCTTAGCTCAACGGCAATAAGTTTAGCCATACAAAGAGGTAATAGCGCCCGCATGTTGGGCACTAAGTATGCCCATAAATGATCATTGGACGGTGTATAAATATATTTTGTAAATATAATAAAATGTAATTTTTAAATTTTTAAAATTTTGTTCATTGTTGCGGTCAAAAGTCAAAAGTAAACATATCAAGGGAAAACTAAAAAAAACGGTGAAAATTGGATTGGATGGATTGGATGCAGTTACACTTTTTGTTTCTATAGCGGAAGGCAATTCAGAAAAGTAAGAATAACATAATCTGAGATACAATTTATTCTAGCAATAGGCACAAAATCAATCAACGATCCAAAATATTGTAAGGTTTAATGATGGCTAAAGAATTATTAAAATTAACTTGGTAACTCAGCGTCTGACCATGACATAGCTGCAATGCGCTTTATTTGTATTTAATTTTTGTCGCTCTTTACATTTTATAGGTACCTCTCCCAATAGTAGTAGAAGTAGAAGTAGGACAATTATCTCCCAATTTTCTATGCTAAACCCTACATCCTACCACTACGGTCGCAACTTATTTGAGTCTGCTAGACTTCTGCGAGATCTAATAGTTAAATCCCTGATAAAGGTCTAATACTACGAGGACGACTAGTGAGGGTATCATTAAAAGTTTTGGCATTGATACTTCTGACCCAACTATTTACTAGGAATTTTGGAAATCACAGGATTAATTATGTTAATTCCTGGTCATTTATATTATGTTCCTATTAATACTATAAATGTGAAAATATTTACATATATTTGGATATTATTGTACTGCATCGATTT
Source organism: Coenonympha glycerion (assembly GCA_963855885.1). Taxonomy (NCBI): domain Eukaryota; kingdom Metazoa; phylum Arthropoda; class Insecta; order Lepidoptera; family Nymphalidae; genus Coenonympha; species Coenonympha glycerion. The sequence goes on from OY979631.1 coordinate 17,025,331, forward strand.
GACGCAAATCGGAGACAACACTGTCTGTATTCATAGTGGATACAGTAATCGTAGTACTGTATCCATTATGGATACAGTAATTGTAGTACTGTATCCACTATGGATAGAGTACTACAATTATCCCGGAAAATTACAGAGTTTCCGTGAAATTGTTCATTATCATCATTAGGTACAAGAACATCAGCCTTTGAAAACCACAATATGCTTTTTCGAACTAGCGCCGCCACACTCTGTTCTCAGCAATCTCCATCCCACTGATTTTAGTCAGATTTTTATTTAAATAAAATCTGCACAACCTAGTTTTATAATGTACAAAAAAAAAAGAAAAAGACATGGCATAGAATGTCTCTAGAGATCTGCAATCAGTCACAATTTACGTCTCATTATGTAGAAATCTCCGAAGGGACTATGCGATGATGCGAATTGGTGTACAGCAACGGACGACAATTGCTTAATAGTACATTGTGATACAAGGGTGGAAAGTAGGTTTTTGCAAACGAGCTGTCATTAACAAGCCCGAGCCGAAGGCGAGGGTTTTTAATGTCACGAGTTTGCAAAAATCTATACACCCGTGTATCACACGACGTTTTTCAATACAGTTGTGAGAATTAGTAAAAAAACAAATCAAAGAGATAATATGTTTGCTCAAGATTCTGGGGGCCAATTTCCATCTTGTTTGGTTTTTACCTTAAATAAAATATCGAAGATCGAAATCGAAGGCGACTTCGAATTCACAATCGAAAAAATAAAAGATAAAAGATAAAAGATAAAAGATAAAAGATGAAAGATAAAAGATGAAAGATAAAAGATAAAAGATAAAAGATAAAAGATAAAAGATAAAAGATAAAAGATAAAAGATAAAAGATAAAAGATAAAAGATAAAAGATAAAAGATAAAAGATAAAAGATAAAAGATAAAAGATAAAAGATAAAAGATAAAAGATAAAAGATAAAAGATAAAAGATAAAAGATAAAAGATAAAAGATAAAAGATAAAAGATAAAAGATAAAAGATAAAAGATAAAAGATAAAAGATAAAAGATAAAAGATAAAAGATAAAAGATAAAAGATAAAAGATAAAAGATAAAAGATAAAAGATAAAAGATAAAAGATAAAAGTTAAAAGATAAAAGATAAAAGATAAAAGGTAAAAGGTAAAAGGTAAAAGGTAAAAGGTAAAAGATAAAAGATAAAAGATAAAAGATAAAAGATAAAAGATAAAAGATAAAAGATAAAAGATAAAAGATAAAAGATAAAAGATAAAAGATAAAAGATAAAAGATAAAAGATAAAAGATAAAAGATAAAAGATAAAAGATAAAAGATAAAAGATAAAAGATAAAAGATAAAAGATAAAAGATAAAAGATAAAAGATAAAAGATAAAAGATAAAAGATAAAAGATAAAAGATAAAAGATAAAAGATAAAAGATAAAAGATAAAAGATAAAAGATAAAAGATAAAAGATAAAAGATAAAAGATAAAAGATAAAAGATAAAAGATAAAAGATAAAAGATAAAAGATAAAAGATAAAAGATAAAAGATAAAAGATAAAAGATAAAAGATAATAAAAGATAAAAGATAAAAGATAAAAGATAAAAGATAAAAGATAAAAGATAAAAGATAAAAGATCAAATATAAAGATAAAAGATAAAAAGATAAAAGATAAAAGATAAAAGATAAAAGATAAAAGATAAAAGATAAAAGATAAAAGATAAAAGATAAAAGATAAAAGATAAAAGATAAAAGATAAAAGATAAAAGATAAAAGATAAAAGATAAAATAAAAAGATAAAAAGATAAAAGATAAAAATAAAAATAAAAAGATAAAAAGATAAAAGATAAAAAGATAAAAGATAAAGATAAGATAAAAGATAAAAGACAAAAGGTAAAGGATAAAAACAAACGAAAAAAAATTCCTTCTGTGTCCATCCCATTTTATTGTACAATGAAAACTCCTTGGTATCAAACGTTTTGCAAAAGTAATGATCGAGCTTGTAAAAGTAAGTTACGACCACGAAAAAGTAAGATGCCTGTGCGTAAGATTTAACTTTCGAATACTAATGACAGCCTCTGAAAGTGCGCCATACCATACAACTGTATTGAAAATTGATATTGACGTTGGACGTCGAGATCAATACGCCTAATCCTGGGATACCTATAGGTATTACACAGTCTAGTTTACATTAACAATTGCCTATCACACAGATAGCGTAAGAATCAAATGTAACAAAAATTTAAACGCAATTAACATTGTTTACAAAAATGCACAAATCCTCCCTCTTAAACACTTACAATGTGAATTTATTGGTTTCTTTGTTTGTCCTTCAATCGCATCAGAAAGGAGCAATGTATCAATGTGATTTTTTTTCTACAGGTAGGTATAGTTGAAAATGCAGTGAGTGACATTTTGCTACTTTTTATCCCGGGAAAATCTGTGAAACCCACGGGATTTGTTAATAGCCAAAATTTAAGCGAGGGAGCCGCAGGTAACAGCTAGTAAAAAACATTTCCTTTGAGTGAAAGATAATAAATCTTTAATATTTAAAGAATGTTTCCTTCATCTTCGTTTGTTTTTTACCTTTTCTCTAACTTTACTATTTGCTCATCACTTTGCGCTTACTTAATATTAGTGCAAAAAAGATTCCGATGAGTTGAGAACCTCCTCCTGTTTTGGAAGTCTCTTAAAAATACCTCGAGCCAATGATATTTTAAATAATCTATGACTGGGGCTGAAAGGTTTACATAACTTCTCATCAAGACACGAGCGTAAATCATTGCCTACTTCTAGGCTCTTAACTGATACTGAGAGTTTCTGTTAAAAACGCTTAACTAATTTAGTTTCGCCTCTGGAATTTAAGATCTGGGCCTTCGTGATCTAAATACCTACCCACCACCTATTCAGAAAATAAGTACCCACTTACAAAATAAATGGTACATTCCCTCTTTACCGAGAAATGTACGGAGGCGTCGAATCGATATCGGACGAAGAATCTACCAATTAAAATGAAAGGAGTAACGAGCTGCCACAGACTTGAGGAAGTGTAGAAAAGTGCTACTACTTATTAGTCTGAGTAAGTGCTTTGTGTGACGTGGAATGAAAATAAAATAAATGATAACTGTAAATGAAACTACAAAATTCAATTCTATTTGCGATCTATTTAAATTTATTTATAATAATGAAATAACCAACTCAAATAAAGAAAAACACACGTTACAATAGTCGGTACTTGAAAGTTGAAAAATACTTTATTTTTATATACGAAAGTGATTTTTGTTTGTTGGATTATGTTTTTGCAAAACGAAGTAATAATTATATTTCAAATTTAAGGATTTTCTGGACTTCTGACTTAGCCATTACTAATTTAGATACTATCATGTCGTAAAGATCAATGATTTAGTTTTAAATAAATTATGGCATTTGCATCTTTGAAAAAAATTTTTTGATCGTAATATAATATATTCTCCACTCGTACCTAATATAGGAAAACATAATATTTCAAACTCAAAAATATGATCACAATTTCAAAGAGAAACCACCCATCCCGCAGAAAATATTACTACTCAATAAATATAAACTTTAGACCCGCTATTATCAACAAGTAAGTAAGTTCATTAATTGGGTCACAATTATTTTCAATGCGTCAATGTTAATTTCAAATAAATAAAAGCATATTTATTAGGTGGTATTGAAAATTAGGAAAAAAACTCACGGCACCTCTAACCTTCTCCAGCTCTATCGTCCCCATGCATCAAATGTAGGCACAATCGAAGCGACTAATTAAAATAGACGACCCGTTTACATGCTTACTGAGATTTAGTACCGCACGGGCCCATTCGTGGACGAGGCAAGAGTTACGAAGGAATAATGGAATTGTCTATTCCTGCTTTTGTTAGTACCTAACTGGGCAATTTAAGAACAGATTATTAGGCCATTTAGGTAGGTTTTTTAAGGTTTTATTTAACCCGCTTATTAGTCTTTCCGGATAAAAAGTCAAACTTTTACCGGCTTTGCATGCCTTTGATTTTCTTTCCCCTTTTAATTGGTCCTGTTTATAATTTGTTGTCTTATGTACAGTAAATGTAAAACAAAAACACAAAACTGCATAGAAAAATAACTGTTCATTTTTAGGGTTCCATACCAAAATAGTAAAAATGGAACCCTTTTGGTGAGACTTTCTCCGTCCGTCCGTCCGTTAATGTATATTTTACAGGAAAATAATTTCAACTATCTAACTTTTATACTTTTTTTGATAATAACAATAAACCGCCAAAAACAAAGTTAGGTTTGCGGTTCGCCAACAAAAGTACCTATATGTAAAATATAACTCGTAAATTCATGAACAAAAGTGATTCTTTTAATGTTTTACTTCTTTTATGGTATGGAACCCTCGGTGCGCGAGTCCGCTCCGCTCGCACTTGGCCGGTTTTTGAATAAAAGTAATTTGGCGATAAAAGGTTAGAAGAATTAAAACTCACACAAACAAAAAACACACAAATTAAAACTCAAACAGTTGCATTGTCTCCTCTGGTCTGCAATAAGTTCATGGCGGTTTAAAACAAAATAATATGATACATCGGTTCAGTAGGTATTTGATGGCTTAATTGACTAATGGAATTGCAAAATCATAAGCGCACAAATTTTCATATTAATTGGTTAGCGATTGTGTACGAAGATATTAAAGAGGTAAGAGAGAGCCGCTAAAAGTTTAGCTTTTGGGTCACACACAAAAATATTACATTCGAATATTATTGATGGCAACTTTTATATATCTACTTACGAGTTGACAGCAAGGATGAGCTGATTAATTAAAAATATTTGTTACACAATAGAGTCCATTTAAATAACGAACAGACGTTCACGTTTTAATTACAATGATTGAGACGAAAGCATTATTTTGTTACTTGGTTTGTACAATGTTTGTAGTTCGATGAATCGTTGAGATTTGTGTCCTTTTATGGAGATTCGGATTTTCACAATACAGCCTGGTATATGCTAATTATTATACAATGGGAATGCAAGTAATCATCTAGATTCTAGAAAAAGACAAAAGCTAACGCATACACTATCATGTGTAGTATAGTTACATTGAATACCTACGCAATTTATAGCGACCGTTTTTATTGCCAATAGTGGCAGAGTAGCCCACTGAGGAAGCTAAATTGTAGCGCAAATTTTGATGTGTATTTAAAAATTTATAGGGATAATATAATATAGAAGCAGTGATAGCTCAGTGGTTCTGACCTCTGTCTCTCATAGGGAGGTCGCGGGTTCGAATCCTGGGCACGCACCTCTGACTTTTCCGAGTCATGTGCGTTTTTAGGAAACTAAATATCACTTGCTTAACGGTGAAGGAAAACATTGTGAAGAAACCTACATGCCTTAGAGTTCACAAAAATTTCCGCCAACCCGCACTTGGCCAGCGTGGTGGGCTATGGCCAAATCCTTCTCAGTCTGAGAGGAGACTCGTGCCCAGCTGTGGGACATAAAAGGGGTTGAGATAAGGGATAATATCCTAAGCGTACAAAACACTATAACAGTAAGATAATAAATAAATATGTTATAAATTTTGTATTTATAAAAGTCGCACGCGCGCACAAGTATAAAGACAGTATGACTTAATATTATTCCTCACGTGTGCCTGGAGCTTCTAATTCATGTAGATAATATTGTTGTCCCTAATTACGTTGTAAAGGCGGTCGGAATTGACTTCTTCCTTCAAAGCGCTCCACGAATTAATTAAAGTAAACAAGGTGCGAAGGTTATGTCAAATAAATACGTCATTTTGGCATTTACGAGGCAGACGCGTAAATTCTGCGAAATTAGCTGTCGAACTCTCTTGAGATATTATATAGTAGTTGTTATTTTTCTTTGAAATTCAAGAAGTTTTAATTTTTCAACTGGTCAGCTCATATATTATGCCATAAGTAAAATTAAAGTAATTATGTAAAGAGAAGTAACTTTATAATAATTTGCTATTGGTGTATTTTATAGATTTCTTCAATTTCATTTTTATCGAAAAAATCTTTTGCATATAATTATTATGAGCAAACTAAGCATTAAATTTTAAGAGAGAGAGAGAGAGACATAGTGATTCTCAACAACATTAATTTCATTGAGGATACCTGTTATTAATAACACCGTAAATTATTATTTATTTATACGTATTTATCAGCACAATAAGTCTTCATTGACAAAATAAATTAAATTTTCCCATAATTTTTTAACGTACCTATTGTAACGGTTCCTATTTTGCTTGATAAATTATTTGGCAGTGCTCCTAATTCGCGATTTGTTTCAGATTCCTTTATACAACAAATTAAAACAATCTTATAAACAATTGTACTGGGAACTAGTTTCAAAAACATAGACATCAAACATATTTATTTGCTTTTAACCCTAAAATACCAACGAGTAGAGCAGACCCAGACCTCACGTGACCGTTTAAAAGAACAATACTCGACACAAATCTCAGAACAAAAGTACAAATCGCCGAATCAACGACCGTTCAGAGCTGGCAAATGTTGCGATCGCGTGTCGGTCGCACATTTGCGGTATTGTTTCAGGCACGGAACCCTCCGCCGGGCCTCGCCGCCGCACCGCAGCGTTCAGTACTAGGCCAACAAAAGTGGCCAAAAAAATCCCTTATCTGCATTAAAAAGAATTGTTCAGAGTTCAGACTCATTATTACTCGGCCCAAACTCATGGTCCTCTGAAGCTGGACATTTCCCCGGAGGTTCACTTTAATATCATGTTTGTACCTATTACTTATAGATACGAGTATAATAGATAAAGAAGGCTTTTTTATCGACGGTCGTAAGTCAGCAGTTCAGCTAGTTTCAGATATATGTATGGTATTGCATTGGTGAAATCTATATTGTGATGATAATAATGACCACATGATTAGCGGTGAAGAAAAGCATTGCATCGTAAGGAAATAAGTCATACTGAGATAATATCTCCTTCATTCTTAAACTAATAGATAATTATTTACCTATGACCAGTGTCCTGTGGTGGACCGCAAAAGAAAGTCGGAAGCCGATAAATCTGTATGGCACCTTATAGCACCCACTAAAAGACAGATGTGTTTGCAAAGAACTTGACTCCGCTCCTGTTACACCCCGAGTAGGTACTCAATGTAGTGCTATAGAGCTGCTTGAGGCTTTTATTTGGGCGATTTTACAAGTGTAAATAGACCAGTGTTAACATACCCATTCTTATTCCTAAATCCTAATGCGCACTCAATGGATCTACTGTCTACGGAGCTTCGTTTTCACCTAATGATAAGTGATACATCTCTCCCTTCCCATACGAAATGCAGTGCATCCCAGGGTACTCTATTTATTTATTTATTTTTATTTTTATTTATTTGCGATTTCTTGCATTTCTTGCATGGAATTAACGCTAAATTGACAATTGACCACTGATTACTAACCTCAAGATATGGACATCCGAACGATTTACGTAAACCCTTTTTCATACAAGCAAACAGTAGCGCCAACTGTCGAAATACCGCCGCCGCCGCTGAGCGAACTACCGCGTGGCCTTATACTGTTGGTACTAATGACACCGATAAACTTTTTTTTTACGCTATACAAGTTAGTTCTTGACTGCGATCTCACCTGATGGTAAGTGATGATGCAGCCGAAGATGTTAGCGTACTAACTTGGAAGGGGTAAGTTAAGTCACCCCCAACGGTTTCTACACAGCATCGTACCGGAACGCTAAATCGCTTGGCGGTACGTCTTTGCTGGTAGGGTGGTAACTAGCCACGGCCAAAGCCTCCCACCAGACCAGACCTGAGCCAATTTAGAAATTATAAAATTCCAAAGTGGCCCGTGGCGGGAATCGAACCCGCGACCTCCTACTCGAATCCGAGCGTGCGTCCCCTGCGCCACGGAGGTCGTCTAAAACTGGCGACATTTTTTCGCACGGTTCGCCCTGTCTAGAGTAGATGTCAATTCAATTGACATAGATTTTTTTTATTGGTTCCATTCTATACTTCGCATGAAAGTGCAATTTGTCATAGGCTGCAGTAAGCACAAATGTCTCCGGTTTAACCGTCGGCAATGCTTCTTGGCTACTGATATGAACCTGAGGATGAGGAAAACTTCTGCTTTGAAGGAAAAAGTAGCTTGTCAAAATTTCTGTTAATACGCCACAATATAACGGAAACCATCCCTGTGGAAACGCGCGTGCGGTCTAATATCACAGAAATTTTAAACTGTGCTAATATCACGTCATGCGTTACCGCGTCCCCCGGCCGTCTGTCACACCGCAGGAGGGTCCCGCACGAAGTTGCCAAGCTTAAGTGATTAGTGACGTCCTGTGGAGTGGATCACAGTCCACAGACAATACTGTCGGCTTGCTAAACTGATGGTGTTGGTGTCAAGACAAACATTTTTGACACCAGTAAACCGGCGACATTTCCTCAACTGGACGTAGCATTGGTATTGTATGTTTATATTTTATTAAATAGATTCAATATACATACTCTAAACCAAGTATGGAATTGACTCAATAGGTTCAAAAACATGAAAATAGACACTCGATCACAGTCGCTTTTAAAAGGTAGAAAATATTACAATATTTCAGCGATACCATCAATAGACTTTATCGTGAAAACGAGAAGATCTTTGCAGAATAAAACCATCGTATTTGTAATACTTGTTGCTGTCGGGAATCGGTTCTCTTCCAAACAATTTACAACATTTCGATTCAATGATTCGCCTCGGCTCAACAAATAAGTGGAGTCCGATCCTTCTTCCCGGCGTCCTATTTCATATTTAATTCCTTATTTTCAATATTTTCTTGCCATGTTTGCTGTTTACGCGAATTTACAGTTTATTGGATAGTATGTCCAAGCTCTTTTACAAACATTTGTTTTCGCTAGTTACCCAGTTATTGACGAAAGTTCTTTAGTCTTTGCAATTAACTTGAATGTTTTCTACTAGCGGGAATTTAAAGTTTATTGGATAGTATATCCAAGCTCTTTTACATTCATTTATTTTTGCTAGTGGTTTAGTTATACCTAGTCGAAAGCAATTCTTTGTTCTTTACTGTATCCTCGGGGGGTTTGTTGTTTATGGGGATTTAAAGATTATTGATTAGTATGTCCAATCACTTTTATATTCATTTACTTTTGCTAGTAGCCCAACTATTGCCAAAAGTAATTTTTTGTTCTTTGCTTTTTTCTTTGGATGTTTTCTGTTAACGTTAGTTTAAAGTTTATTGTTTTCTATGTGAAGATCATTTATTTTAATTACCACTCCAGTTATAACTGAGGTTCAATAGCTTTAGATTTTGGACAGGAAAACCTCCATAATCACAACATAAGATATTTTACATGAATTTTATCATATGCGATCAAACACTGAATGATTTACGTGATAAATGTTGAATTCTCTTACATTTATGAACCTTGCAACGTGCTCCAAATGTTGTTTTGATTGTCGTTTGTATGGAGTAGTCATCGAGGGTCACCTTAGTCTAGTCTTAGTCATGTTATTAGAGTAGGTAGGTCCCAACTCCCGCCGTAACATTTTTGCAAATCGTCAAAATCTTTACAACTATGAGTTCGCATGAAAAATGTACATAAAATAGAAATGATAAGTTTTACGAGCGTGCACGGTTCACGCAAATGGCTTCCTCATGTTAGGAATATGTGTATTTTAACGTATAAACGTAATAAATTGCTGTTGTTCGCGAAACTTGACGTGTGTTTGATGTTATTTTGAACAATATGCCATTGTGATATTGGAATGTACTTGTACCTACTTTTAGGAAACGTGTAGCGGTAGGCAAATTACTTTGAACGACCGAAATAGAGCAACGGTTAGCAAAATACATCATCTGTGAAAATTTCAAGTCTGTAGCTATCACGCTTCAAGAGATACAGCCTGGTGACAGACAATTACAATTTAAGTACGAAACCCTAAACAGTAGCTGTACGAAGAGCAAAAATCACTTGGTATAGTATACTTATGTAGATGAAATACTTGATTTGACTCCCATGCTTTTCTGGATTTTTTTTTAATTATTTAAGGAAGGGACTCAATTGAAAGTGGAGAGATTTTAAATGGGCTTAAAAAATAGCCTATAATTGAGCAAGAAACTTCCAACGTAAAAACTCTGTAAATACAAAAAGAAAATGAGATTGGCAGACTTGCTGACACCTAAACTATCTACGTAAAGACGTATCAGGTTGAAATTCAGCATATACCTATTAAGTAATATACAGTGTGTAACAAAAACCCTGTTGGCCCTTTTGGGTACCTATACATGATCATGTAGGTGTACCATTAATGAACATCTTATTTGAAAAATCATTTACTGGTTCATGTTATGGCTCATAGTCAAAATAGCTAATAAAATAGACAAATAAAAAAAATGTTTCATACGTCTGATAGTACCTCCAAATTCAAAGGGGCGACGAGGCGCGGCGGCGGCGGCGTCCTTTGACCCACTCAAAGCGTGCCGCCGCGCCATTCTACTATCCTTTGTATTTACAAAATACCGCCGGCCGAGTGACCAGTAGCTCGCGCATTTTATTTCTCGTCGCCCTAGTTTACAGGGGTCAGAAATCATTTTTAATTAACAAATTATAATGATTTAATATTTAATTTAAATATTTTAATTTATTAGTTTTTCCAAATGAGTTGATTTTTTAAGTTTAAATATCGATTCTAATAACGCAGCTCACAGGGACCACAGGGTTTTTGTTACACACTAAAATTTTTGAAAATTTACCATGTTATGAATGTGTTGTTATAGTTAATTAATTATTCTAAGGATTATTGTTAGGATTCACCATCACAAACCGTATGCTTATTGCTAATACCTACTATAAATATACAATGTAAGTCGCCTTATCCCTGTTTCACACGCCACGTTATCGCAACTTTTTGCATCGCAACAAAACATCGGAGTCCATTTCAAGTTCGACCCACGGCTGATAGGAGATAAGGGACTGTAATTACAACACCGAGACCTCAGGCTGAGACATTCAGATATCTATATTTATTTATGCACTACAAGATTTTGCCTGCGGCGTCAACAGAATATATGGATTGACGGAGGTTTTTACATAGGTAAGCTATTTTTTACTTTTAACCAAAATAGTTATTTTGGTTAAAGTGAAGTACTAAATATTTTTGAAATAGTGAGTTTGTGGGCTTCTTCTCAGGGCGCATTAGAACGCTCGTTCTTAGTTTTCAAGTCATGAAATAGTCATCACTAATAAATAGGTAGGTATATCATATTTTTCTGACTATTCATTTGTAAGCCCTGTAAGTTAGGCTCATAGATTAGTAGTTATCTGTGGTTAGGCCTGTACGAAATAAATTATTCGAACGTTTGAAAATATATTTTCATAATTGACTTTTTCTACATCAAACAATATCACGTAGTTAGCTAAAATGTTGGCTTCAAAAGAACCTACATGCCTTCTCAAAATATAAGCTAATGCGATATTATCCAAACATTTCAGTGTCCAAAGTTGATTTACGAAAACTCCAACGGACTGGTCCGTTTAGCGGAACCGCATCCAATTGGCTGTTCTCTCGAAGTTAATACTTTAACGCCGTATAATTCCAGCATTAATGCCCTTTATCTCTACCGCCAAATGAACTCGAGTTACAACCGATTTGAGAGCCTTCCAAGGGCTAATTTGTTTCTTCAACACTTACTAGTGTGATCCCCCGCTGTGCACAAATACGAAAAGCTACGTGATATCTCTTTTCATGGTAGAGGTACCCCACAAAAGTACTAGATCAACGGGTCCAAAAATCAAAGTTGAGTCGCATATCATGTAGGTAAATTATACTTAAGTTCGAAACTTTCGAACTGAAATAATATATCTGTACCTAGGTTTTGTGACAAAGTTACTAGTCACCACACATTTATGTGCACTGGCTCAGCATTCATTCATTCAGTCTGTCTCTGTTTCTTATTTATATATTGTAGATTTTTTTTCAAACATTTTCATCATTTGACACAACTTGTCACAATATGAATCTTAATTTTTGAAAAATGAAGATTGGTATCTTCGGTACTGATTGATAATCTCATAAAGAAACGAAATGATAACATTGTTATCGTGCTTTTCAATGTTTTTTGTTTAATGTGATAAAAAAATTTATCACAGTTTGATCAGTTTCCTCATGTTGTTTCAATATCCCAAATATCAATGCAAATGTGTCCACTCTTAGATGTGTTGCTCGAATTAACACAGCCATACCATTAAAAATATGAGCCACGATATTCTGTAGCTTATTGTTCATTTACTTAAGAACTAAATTATCTTGAATGATTTACGTCTGTGGATCAGCGTACTGTGTAGATGCCACCCGCTGATACGAGGATAAGAAATCCTTTTCGAAATTATTTCTGAGATCTCAAATGTATTACTCCTTATATTAATATTGGCTTCATTTATATGGAGCTTCATTTAATTACATGAAAGGAAAATATTACTCTTTTTGTAATATATTTTAAACTAGCAGACGCCCGCGGCTTTGCTCACGTGACCATCTGTTTTACGCCTTAGAGGTTGAATTTTCGAAAATCGTACATCGTAATAATCAAGTGCTTTTTAAAAACAGTGGTACTTGAGTTTGTTCAAGATACTAAATCATTTCTAACTTTGTTTATGTCTCAAATTACTGCCTTTCATACATTTTTCGTACACAATCAGGTGTCACATTACACTTATTAACTTGAAGACTATTGATTCTGTGAAAGCGAAAGCTTCTACGTACGAGTATGTAGTAGTTTATGGTACAAGTGAGTAAAGTTGGTGATTACCGCTGAGGCGCCATTAGACAGCCGAGGACGGTAATCATCAATTCTTACGTGTATCATACGACGTTTTTCAACACACTTATGAATAAAATAATACTAAAAATAATTTTATTTAGTAGATGAAATTTAAAAAAAACCGTCTAACTCACTAGTGAATAATAGTAATGAAAAACTCACAGTTTGCGATTATAGGTGTCATTATGTGCCTAATTGGGGTGAAATTAGAGCCACTTTATGAGCAAGTGTGTTGAAAAAAAATATTATTTATGGTCATTAATACTCCACGTTATCTCCACATTCTTCACAACTCAAAACATTCAAAACGAGCGTTATCTCAGTATTAGATCAGCATGTCTAGATTCTAGCTCAGCGTTATTGTGTAGATAGTTTGTATAATATTACAGCACGTTCGCAAATCGTTTAGGAAAGTGTTTCCCAAAGTTTGCGGTACCTTTTTGTTTGTAATAAACAGCGAAGATGTACGGATATTTTCATGTATGTACGTAATTGCACGTACTGTTAACAATTTCTCAGATGTCATGATAATGATTCAAGCTAACTGCAAAAAATCTCAGATACACTTACCTATGACCTGATTATTATTTTGCACTTTGGGTTTAACTGTCAAATTTCGTATAAAAACTCTATCCTTCAACTGTCCTAAACGGCATTGTTATGGCACTAGGTTCGGCTATAATATGATAGCTAATTGCGGTTTTGCCGGTTTTGCGTATCTTGAGAACATTATTGCGAACTCTGAAGTAAGTATGCAAGTTTCCTCACAATACATATTTTTCTGTACACAGGTACTTTCAGTATAAATAATCTCTATGCTTCACGCTATCGTTAAATGTCAATAACAGACGTTACTCCATAGAGCGTATCTCAAAAATGTCAGAGGTAAGTATGTTCTGGAACTTAATCCAACTACATTTGTCTTAGCCTTGTCCTAACTTGTGTTCTCTACTGGAAAACTCATTAGATATTAGCACATAGAGCAACGTACGAATAGGTATATCAGCTTCCACACTTAGTGAAATTTTTATGACCAGATACTGAATAGGTATAGCAATAAAAATAAAATTTATAATTTGAAAGATGGTAATCTTTAACCGAAGATCGAAACGATAAGTGAAGATTGAAGTTTACAGCGCAAAACTACTATGTAATATGTAAATTTAGGTGAGACCGTAACATGATATTATGTCGCATAGCAAAAGTTACTGCGCAAAACTGATCCATATCTTTATACCTCAGTAAATGGAAATATATGTCGCCATTTATAAAGTTAAGTCAATTCAGAAGTGGCAAACTTTCTAAAATGGGCAACCGAAATATCTCATATAAGATAAATCATAATTCGAGTTATTACTATTTAAGTCAGGTTTAGAAATTATATATATTGAGTTTTTATTTGTAGGTAATGGAGCTCTATAGAATAATAACCAAAATAAATTACGCAAGCTAGCGACAAATGAAGTTTGGACTGAAAGAATATTGAAAGTTGACTAAAATATAGTGTAATTAATAAGATTCCCTACCAACTCACTGTTCAAGAATAGAATAAAGTTTTCTAAAGAAAAGAATATAGATAGAGCTTAAAAGCTATAGATCTAAATAATATATTACAATAACTCAAAGTGTGTCTAACAAATAAGTAGAGTTTTGTCATAGTTTGTCCTGTGTTAATATAATAATCATAACAATTATTTTGTATTGTCGTTACTGTTCCTATTTTTAATGAACCCATATTCACTGAAAGGTAAACAAAAGGTTCTTTTATCCCATAAAATAGATTTTACGCAGATGAAGTACCTGTCAACAGCTAGGTATTAATTCCACATTTTAATCCACAATCTAAATAGGTGCATATTACAGTGATGCAATAAACATCAATTAATACACTGATAAATATTACTTAATTACTACAAGTTGGGAAGCGCTGCCAAATAGCTACCGTCGACAAAATCATAACAAAATGGTGACATACACGCTACATACATACAAAATCCATACAAACATGCAGTATTCTACCGGCGATAGGTATACGAACATCAAATGCATTGCAGCCAAAATGGCGGGACCTTATTTACTTTGTGCAATATATTTCGTGTGTTTAAATGTTTTTGTGGCTGAAGGAACTACGCAAGTGACAGGTTGGTTATATTTCATAGGAATTTTGTTCATAATTTTTTTAGGTATCTCGCAATCGCAATGCCAAAAAAATGTAAATCAATCAAACTATTTTCTTAATCATTTTGCGTAATAATTATGCGAAATGCCTGTTGTAAAGGTACCTGTAGCAAACCATCGTTGCACGTGGGCAAATAAAATGGGGGTATCGGACTGCCTTTTGGGGTCTCTGTCGCACTTACGGATTAAATTTTCCAGGGCCTGCTGGGCAACAAGCGCCATCGCCATTTTATTGCCCCCCACTTTATTGTTTGATCCCACGGGAATTTCGCAGGTTCTTTCTTATCCATTGTCTCCATTGTAATAGCGCCCTCTATTTTCCATGTCCAAAAGTCTGGGCTGGGCAAAGATATTGATAGAGTAAACTGATAAAGATCATTGTTTTTTTCATAGTTTGTACTAAAGCATATAATTCTGATATACGTTACGTAATAATATTATGTTTTAATTAAACATGTCAAAGATTTTTTTGTCACGTTAAAAACCAATGTTCTACCATAATTTATATTTTATACCATACACAGTTAATAATTAAAAATATTTGACCTACTTTATTACTTAAACTCTACGATCGGAGTAGGTAGGTACTAATAATAAATTTTCAATGTCTCATGTATTTTACATTAAGGTTGTATTTTACATTAAGGTACTTTGAGCTCATAATTTATATTATGGGACAGAAAATATTCTGATATTGCTTCATCTACAAGCATTTTCTTTATTATCGTACACGTCTCCGATATTATTCTCATTTCTTCACAATTCCCTACAATGTGTAATGAAAATACTTACGTCGACATTGTATATCGATTCATGTGGAAGAATGGATGTCCGACGTTGCTGAGTGGACAAATTCTGGTGGAATTATTTATTCATTTCCAGATCCGATTACGTGTTATTATTGTCTGTTTATGTACAATTTTATTGTTATTCGAAACTTATACTTAATTTTACACATAAAGGCTTCTTAAGTTAACACAAATAAGCAGAATAACTCTATTATAATGAATAATTAATTAATTATTTTTGGTTTGATTTTTAACTTATATTAGGTACCATAATACGTTATGGTTCTCATAGAATTACGCAGAAAATTTATAGATGAAAACTGTAAAAAAGTTTTGGAGTACATACTCTCAACTCCAATACAATGGAGCAATCAATGACTCAAGCAAAAATCGTTAATAGTGTATAATAAGATGATCAAATACAAACACATTTATCCATTTATTATTTCCACGATGATGGCTCATGCATTATCAGTGATTGAAATTGCATTGTATATTGTATTCTATTTATTTACTTAAGTGTTTAACATTCCAGGTCTTTTCTGCCAGGATCCAGATACTGGTAAACTTCACCCAATTAATTCGACGTGGCCCTCCGAAAGTTTTTGTGGTAATTACACTTGCAAACTCAGACGGAAAAACGTTACTCAAACAGAATACTCGCCCGTCGCGAAGATAAACATCACTGAACTCACGAAAAAAGATCTTAATGACACGGATACGAGTCCAAGTGAACAGGCCTTTGTCGTTATTAAAAAAGTTCAACCTGTAACGCAATCTACGATACACAAGGAAGCAATCGATATTATAAACTCCATTAAAGCTGGATCTGATACAGATCGATATCTAACGGAAGATGAAATAAAATCAATCGCTGAAATATTGCACACGGTAAAGAAAAGTGACTTGGAAGCAATTGTGGAAATATATAACATCGCTCAAGAAATTTACAAGGAATTAGAAAATGAAGAAAAAGTAACTAAAAGTACCGTTAATACAAATACACAAACACAACTAAAAACTGTAACAACTGATGAGAGTAACATAAAAAAAACTGTTGGAACTAAAACAAAGGAATCTGTTTCTTACTGGTATGAACCGTTATACGAGGTTAATTCAAAAGTGAAGCCAACAGACTTGAAAGTTGATGCAACGAATCCTATACCAACCGCAAAAGCTTATTCTTACCCTGCAACTTACTTCGAAGGAATGTTAACGGACAGAGATTTTCGAAAACTACCTTATTATTACCCTATGTCAAGTTTTCAAAGGATGTCATCCTACGTCTACACACCAAGAACCATGCAAGACAATGTACCGCGTCTAGCAAAGCCATGTAATAGGAACCTGAATAACATTGCTCCAACTTGGATTAATCAACATACAAGCAATATTAAGCCGGAGACTGTAAAACGTCAAACATCACAACCAACGCTGCTACCATATCCGTTTGCTTTCGTGAATAACTTCACATATCCTCCGTCCTATGACAGTAATTATCCTTGGGCGCAGTTGAATTCTTACAGCCAATTGAGACAATTTCCACAACACTACATTGGTGCATATGTATATCCAAATAATGCTGTTATTTCTAATGTTGAAGGAACAGAACAGAAACCGGGTGTTAATAAGGAAAACACAGATAATATGAGTAAAGCAGAAGAATCGAGTTTACCTGAATGGCAAACAGAAGAGCTATCCGATAAAGTTTTGGAAGAAGTGAAGGCAAATGTATTAGAAGATTCAAAGCTACTAAAGCCGTTAAATTTGGCTAAGAATATTATACTTGAAAAGGTGGGAAAAGTAATTAAATTGGATGAATTGACACGGACCAAGAGAGACACAAATAATGTAGACAAAGTTAATACAAATATTGAAACTGAAATCAATCAATACGAACCTTACATCGAAAAAATTATGTAAGTATTGACAAAAACAAATAATTTATTGTTAAAACTTTTCAAACAACAGTGTGATCGTACTTTGACTAAAAAATTAATCTGTATAAATCACTAAAAAATATCAAGGTCCCACAACATTACTAACGCCTCATTTGAAAAAGTTGACAAATTAGCGCCAAAAAAACATTGGAATGCCGACCCTTTGTCTTGACAGATGTTTTGTGGAGTATTTTATCATTGTTTTTTTTTTAATCACAAAAAGGTCGAACACTTTTAGGGATGAATAAAAAAAGATAGGATGCTGCGTGAAACTAGAACATAATTATTTTTTTCACTCTACGTGTAGGGCCGAATAAAAAAGGTACTAGGATGCTGTGTGAAACTAGAACATAATTTTTTTTTTGCACTCTACGTATAGCTGTAGCTAATAAATATCAATTTATCCTAGTTAGTTAGCATTACGAACAGAAAAATATTGTAACTAAATAACACTTCTACAAATATTAATAATTATTATCTATAAAGTATAAGCGTTCATTTTAAACAGAAAATAAAGCTGTTTTGCAATAAAAAGTAATATATATTTTCTGGTTTGCAACTTCAGAACAATTTTTAATTAGTGCGATGAAAACTCCGCGAACATTTTCAATTTTTTTTTCAATTTTGTAGCATCAGCTCGTTTTTATGCGCTGCTTAGCTTTAGTTTGAACAAATTTTTAATATTTCACTAATTAAAATATAAGTTTTATTTTATAGACCACTAGGCTGTTGCCTACGACTTTGTCCTTATTTTGCGGGAACTCTGTTTTAGGGTTCCGTACCCAAAGAGTGAAAATGGGACCGTATTACTAAGACTTTACTGTCACCAGGCTGTGTCTCTTGAACCAAGTAATATTATATATTCGTTGCTTGAACCGTGATAGTTAGACAGTTGAAAATTTCACTAATTTTAAAAATGATACGGAACGCGCGCGAGTCCGACACGCACTTGACAGATTGTTCTAAGATAAAATAAAGTCTAACAGAGATAGTGAATAAAGTAATTCTCGTGCATTTTCAGGTGTGAATCAAGTACCGAGCCTGGATTCTTCCGCATGGGGAACCTAAGTGAGCCATACCCAGAATGCTGTCCTCAGAAAATCAGCTGATGTTACATATTATGAGTTACGCTGGTTAACACGCAACGCTCAAGAGTAGATTTATTCAATGTCATTAACTAGAAAATTCA
This sequence comes from Coenonympha glycerion, assembly GCA_963855885.1. NCBI lineage: Eukaryota > Metazoa > Arthropoda > Insecta > Lepidoptera > Nymphalidae > Coenonympha > Coenonympha glycerion. Next base: position 17,044,235 of record OY979631.1, read on the forward strand.
TCATTCAAGTCTATTAACTGTCAGGTGTAAGACTCTCCATATTGCTTGAATGCGGGTTAGTAATATTTAGACAAAGCTCTGGCCAGACAGCACGCGGGGCGGCACAATGTGATGAGATAATATGACACCGTGACGTAATGTACTTGTTTTTAATATAGAAGACATCCCGTCCCGCAGAGGACGGCACGGCGAGCGCAATACGGATTTCAATATCAATAATAACAGCTTACTGCATCATTCACGCATCACGCTGGTATCCTCTGCCCGCTGTCTGGCCAGAGCTTAACTTCTAATAAAGTTCCGTTCACCTAGGTCCTAGGCTATTAGATATAATTTAATTCCACTCATATATACCTAGACGCGATGCAATAACCATACGTAGTTTATAAAGTTATTGTAATTTGTAGTATAAATAAAGTAGGTAATTTATAAAATAAAAATAACTAGGTACTAATGTTAATAAGGTTCTAATTAAATTTTTATATGAAATCGAAAAAAATATGTTTTTTAATGTTTTTCATCAAGAAGAAGATTGTTATTTCTATAATACAAGAATAAAAGCAACTCAATGTACAACTACTTAGACGGTACAAGTGACTTAAATTCTTTAAGAAAAAATTTACTAGGTTTTTAAAAAGAAGTAAAGTAAGTTTAATCCACCAAGGCATGACCAAAACTGATTAAGTATTCCAGCCGCTGAGCAAAGTAACAAATTAACCGGCCTATCTCCAATTCACTAATAAGAAAGGACGTTTGTTAAAAACACATTAGTCAATCCACGGGCCCCTTTTTAAAGCCGGGTCCCAAAGATAACGCCTAATTTAAAATTATTCACAAAAAAGCCTAATAAATCAGTTCGGTAACGTTGCCCCCACATGAAGGTGTACTTCTAACCCTAATAAATTATATCAAAATCAACTTTGTTGTGATGTTATTAAAGAATAAAGGTTTAATTTTACTTACGACGTTATTCGTATAATTTCTTGTAACAATAATTCATATCAAAAAACGGTCTCTATTTTATGTGAATCAAGGAAATCGTTTACATGTAGTTACGACCTTTAATACTGTGAACACTACAAACATGTTTAAAGTTATTTATTACGAATTGTTTGACTGTTTGCTATGTTTTTAATTAATGTATTGACTTTTGAACGACTGATGTTATTATGAGCTAACACATGTCTTATTTTAGTTTTTGTAAAGCGCATATCTAGTAATGCTATAAAACAGGAATCAACAAGATATCCTTGCCAGTTACCATAAACAAAAATAGGTTATATTATAACACAAGAAAACAAATCACCAAAAAGGATTCAACGAATAACATCGTAAGTTGTAACTGAACCAGTTTCAAAACAATAATACATGATAAAGAGCGGCAATGTCCATTCAAAGTCGAAAATCATCGCTCAATTTTACTATAAAGGCCATTCAAGCTAATGGAGTGGGTCTGTAATGTCCCTACATAACATTTTCTTAAAAAACCGAACGTAACTCGAGTTCGGGTTCACTTAAAAAGGCATTTACCCTTCGTGCTCCAGTGACTTATTGCATACCGAAAAAGAGGGACGTAACTACCAATCTCTTATTGGAAAAAGTGAGAAAGGAGACGCGCTAGAAATATTTAAATTAAGTCCTCCCCTTAATGTTGGACATTATTTTTTTATCGGCACGTCCAAACAGAGATATGTCGCGAGGTTTTTGAAAGGAAGAACATTATCTTGGAGGGGAAAAAATTGAGTTTTTAAGGTTGTACCCTTTCACCTAAATGTTGTAAAGGAAAAGGCTTTTGCGACTTGTGACGTAAACTATGTTATAGTTAGTTACTTTTAGAGTTAAGTCGTTCAAAAGGGTTTACATTAGGATTATAATTACCTTTACTTTAATTTTAAGAAAGTAGTATGGGGAGAAGTGTAACGTATGCTAAAAATTTCAAAAATACTAAAAATTCGCCATGACACTATTAGGAAAAAAACAAAAGGCAGGCACAATATGTATGCTCTCTAGTATTCGCAAAAACTAAAATGACGATGGGCTGGCCATGTAGCAATGACGAGCAATGAACGATGGATGAGTGTTCCTGCATATTGTACCATAAATCATCTTTAAGTAGCGGATTATAGCAGAACAAATGAATTTATCTTGCTAATTAGGTATAGATTTCCACAAAATAACGCATGCAAAAAATTCAAAATTCAAAATATCTTTATTTCACATAATTAGGCCTAATATACAGGCTCTTGTAATAGGTCAATATGATATTTGTCACATTTGTATGGCGATAACTCCAAAACTTAATAGTATTTAATAGCCCGACGACCTGGGAATCGAACCCAAGGCCTAAGATAAACATAACGTAATGTATATAAAATATAGAGTAAGTATAAATGATTGACACATCAACTATATTAACATTACTTTAGTTATCTTTAAATATGTACTTATTCTAGCTGATATAAGTACCCCAGCAACGACAAACAATGCGACAAAAAAAACTCCCTTGCCATGGATTAAACAAAATATCTCACATCGCTTCGCTATCAAAAGTCAAGACATTAACCGTCCCACATAAAGTTTTTATGCTTCTTTAAATAAAATGATTAAAGTTTTAATATAAACAGGACCGAGATAAGCCGGCAGACACTTTATTCATTTCTTGCCGTCTTTATAACACAGTATTCCTCATACAACATTTCCTCTCAGTCTGACTATAAAATTGAGGGAATAGAAAGCGTTACACACACTAAATTAGCAGCATTATCCGTGTGAATTTCGGATATTCACAATTGGCATCGGAATCGTGAATTTTTCCGAATGAAAGTTTACCCGCTCCCGCGTACATTCCTAGTCTATAGCTGTAGATTATTTTTTACCGAAATTTATTGTAAAAGTAGCATATGTATGTGTTAATCCAAGGAAATCAATCTCTTTTCCAAATAGCAAAATCGACAACGCAAATCGATTCTGAAGTTGAGTTTATAATTCAACTACAAAGTCATGTTACTGTATTGGTCCCTAAGTAACTAACGGTAGATAAAACTTAGTAAGTAATTAAATACCTAGAATATTCAAGTAATATTAGGGTTTCATATTGTATTTGAGACTCAGAGCTGGCAGCTGTATTCTGTTGAAGAGTACAGTATTAACAATGGAGTAACTTACTAACGATACATCACGTCACTCGATAATAGTCTAAGAGCTCGTAGTAATGTAAACTGTAAACTTCAGAGAAACGTGACGTCAGAGCAACAATAGCCTAATTTGCAAAACGTGTCATGGCTTCTATTAGGGTTTTCAAAACTAAGTAAAGGGTAAAAATTCTAAGTTTGTAAAAAAAATAATAACCTATACCATACACTTTAGTGACAGTCATACACCAAGGGTATGACATATTTGAAGGTTATTTTATTTATACTTCATGATTATTTGTAGTCTTTTTTCAGTAATAATAATGTTTGTGAATACTTATTTTTATTAAAACGTCACTTAAAATCATACTAACCTTCTGACAATGAATGAATAGAGTTAGAGTGCAAGATAGCCAGCCCTAACGTTATGTAAATCTAAGTTATGACCAAGTGACTAGGTATATAATTAACTGTATTCTCATTTTGAACCCTACTTTGCCCTTCTACGTAACTTCTGTTCACTACCGTACTCGAAGTCGAAAATTAACCACCAAAACTTTTTTACGTTTCGCTCAGATATCGAGGCATCATCAGGTGATGTTGACTCTGCGCTACGTAATGACTAATAATGAAAGGTTAAACCTTCTACTACCAGAGGTTTACACTATTCTGTCAAAGAGCAATTCTGATACTTTATATGTATAAATCATGAACAGCGACACGCATACATTTTAGGCTCCGCCCTGAAGCCAGATTTTAAAGTTGTTACAACTGTAAAATGGCGTTAATATATGCGACCGACAGCGTTACCGAAATGTACGACGCGCGACGCCATATTTGAGAAATTTTTGTACATACGTCACATCTTTCCCGTCCTCTTAGCGCAGCGCATTTCGTCATTGGTATAAATGTAATTACGCCAAGGAGAATAGCGATTAAATGTCATGCAAATTAAGTCATACTTTAAAAGCCATTACAAGCATAATAATGACCAAAACCCAGGTGCACTAGTTACTCTGAGTTAGGAGCTCGTTAGTACTTTGACTTTAACTTTGAAGGTAAAACTATTTTATTAAAAACACAAAAGTGTGTTTTAATTAGTCCAGCACTTGTTCCGAACACAATAGAGAACAAAACGAAAAGAGCATTTTTATAAGTGGCACACCATTTTAACATTAATAACAGTTAGCCAAGCGCGAGTTTGATTCTTGCATCGAGGTTGCGTACTACAAGACTACATCTCAACTCCTTTTTATGTCCCACAGCTGGGTACGGGTCTCCTCTCAGACTCAGAGGGGTTTGTGCACCACGCTGGCCAAGTGCGGGTTGGCGGGCTTCACACACCTTCGAGAACATTTTTGTGAAATCTCAGGCATGCCGGTTTCCTCGCGATGTTTTCCTTCACCGGTAAGCAAGTGATGTTTCCTAAAAAAACGCACATAACTCGGAAAAGCCAGAGGTGCGTGCCCAGGATTGGAATCCGCGACCTCCTTATGAGAGGCAGACGTCAGCACCACTGAGCTATCACTGCTTAAATTACTTATTACCTACTTACTCAAGTATGGCTGTTTGTTTATAATACCTCTGAATAACTTTTTACTGACTTTTCATAAGTGCTCACAAGTAATGGCCTATATGAAATAAATGATTTGATTTGATTTGATTTAACTTTATCGTGTAAATTAGTTCACACTAATTCCCCTTATTTTTAAGCGTCTAGTTTGATTTTACGAAGGTTTCAATGCGGTTTAAATATGAGTTTCATACTCCTAACTAATTCAGTTTTTTATCAGAACCCGTAGCATGTAAGTATACCTACTCAAAAAGTTGATATTTTCAACCGATTCATTATTTTACATTCGTACTCTATAAATAGGATTGTTACATATACATCTCTACTATATAAAAATAAGTCGGGTTTTCCTTCCTGACGCTATAACTCCAGAACGCACGAACCGATTTCCACGGTTTTGCAGTCGTTGGAAATATCTCGGGCTCCGTGAGGTTTATAGCAAAGAAAATTCAGGAAAAATTAAAAAAAATTTAAAATTAAAAAATGTTACATAAAAGCAAGCCATCTGGTGGCGAAACGAAGTCCGCCGGGTTTGCTAGTTATCCATAAATAGGATTGTTACGTGTACATTATAATTGACGGAACCCTACAAGGATAATTTCACATTTTGTTCAATGTCAAAAGCGTTTAAAATGTAATTTATTAAGGCATTTCTAGAGCAACTTGTACGTTTATAGTCAGATTTACAAATGCTACTGCAATTTTTACACTTTAATTACGAATTCTGAAGCAGTTTCGTGTAGAAAATTAATTTACCGGCACTCTTGAAAAGATAGTTCGCGAAATTGTAGCTCGCTTTCGGTGCGAGCTATTCTTTAAAAGTTAGAATTTAATAAGCGCCAAAGAATCTCTAGTACATTCGGACTCAGGGTTGTTGTCAATTAACGACACAGACTAAACTAAAATATGGATGGAGCTGCGCAAACGAGTCTAGCAATGAGCGGCCTCTTGGAGCTTTTACTAATTGGACCGATTAACGTTATTTTATAGAAAAGCTAAATATTTATCAGCATTTAGGTAAGTAAACATTATTTAGATTTAAGAAATATATCGGCTAAGGCGGCACGATGTCTGTTTGCTAACTTAACTTCGAGTTAAAGACTTTATAGTAGGGGATCCCAAGTAAGGTCGACCTTCACCGAGCTGTTCAAAAAGCACTATTTATAACATCCAATCTAATTTGAACTACGATGTCAACTAAACTGTAATATAAAATTTAGTTAAAATCTGTAATTTGTTTCATTTTCAATCTACCTTTTTCCATTAGCCTATGACTCTTAAAGGAATAGGTTTCGTTATACGCAAAGCTACAATTAAAATCAAAGAACATTTCTTATTTAATATTGGAAGTCCATTTTTCTCTTATCGGTAGGTAAGTTTCCGTTTTTCCGTAGTTTTCTTAATTTAGTTAATAAAATTCTCTCTTTTCCTGAAATTGAAGCTTTATTATTGTTTGAAAAGACCCGGTTAGCCACCAATTAGAAAGCTAAAAGATTTGTTATTTCGAATACCTTTCCCCTTTTTTATTTAATTTGACCAAAACTTTTATGGTTTTAAATAATAAAGGCTTAACCTGTACGTACTTTTTCTGCTTTTGTCAAAATTACCGTTGATGATCTAAGACTATCCAATTCTTCGTTCAAACGTGTATGTTTGTTACTCCTTCACGCCACAACTACTGAATTAATTTGGCTGGAATGGAGACAGACTATACCCTGGATTAACACAAAGGCTACCTCTTATCCCAGAAAAATCTAGGTATCCATCTAGATTCAAAAAATGGAAATTAACGCGAGTAGAGTCACGGGCATCCACCAGCATTAAAAATACAAATTTCGTGTCATACAAAGTTAGTTTTGAGAGTATACGTTAACTTTGATTCGTTCTACGCTATTATAATATGTACATGGTTTAACAATAGTTACCTACCAAATAAATCAAAATAATAAATGGGGTGAAACGTAGTTATTTAAAAACCTGGACACGTTTGAGCTAAGAAAGCAATCCCGTCGGGGCGAGGTTAGAAAATCTTACAAAGTTCCGTCTAAAATGGGAATGAACGAAATTTTTCTTCGACGCTATAAATCTTTTTGATGTGGCCTTGATACAAGCTGGCGATTTAGAAATACACAAATTGTAATATAAATTGGATCATTTTTTATCACTCTAATTTTGTAATGTGTTTGAGGTTTGACAGTTTACTGAGATTTGAGGTCACGGTAAATGATGAAAATGAATATGAAAATCTTTATTTTTCACGTACGCTTAAATAATAGGCTCTTGTAAAAAGTCAAAACTCTACCACTAGGTTCGGAAAGCAGGTTTGCACCGAGAAGAACTGGCAAGAAACTCCGCACTTGCTCTTTTCAAAAATTTCATAATATACATTTTTCCCTAGATAATATGAAAAAATATTACATAATTGTTAGGATATCTCGTGAGGAGATGGAAATATTGTAATATATGACTATCGTTTCAAGAAACCTTGACATTGAAAATGAAAATAAAAAGCAGAAACCTGGCGGATGAAATATTTTTAGGGGTATAGGGTTCATAAATAAAGGAGAAAGATCAAGCGCAAAACAACGGCTTTACGTGCTTTTCGAGGTAAAAGCTGATATAAAGGTAAACTTTCAAATTAGATTCAAGTTTTTGAAACTCCAGCACGTTAGAACGCGGCTTCAGTTAGACAATCTTAAATTCCCGAAGTTGGATTTTGTGACGTGACAACCAATCCTTTCTAACCAAATTTAAACCAATAAGAATTTCCTTCGAATTAAATCGACTGAGTCTAGTATCTAGAAGAAATCCCTTTGTCGTCTATGTACCACCAGTGTGTACAAAGCGGTTCGCTTCGTGTTTTCTCATACGCATTGCTTGGGGTTTGAAATGCTCTACCGAAATCTGTGTTTCCGGTATCATACAACCCGGGTACCTTTAAGAAAAGAGTGAATAGGCATCTTCTAGGTAAGCGCACTCAATCTTCAACCACATCATCACTTGAGACTTCATCAGGTGAGACTGTGGTAAAGCGTAAGCCTATATCGATTAAAAATAAAAGGAAAAATCACTAGATTTACTTGGCAGAACCATCCCCAAGGGGAACTACACTTTTTTATGCTTTATACGAATACTAGCTGATAATCCCTGCTTCGCCCGGGTGATTCCGTGGAATTTCCCCTCATGCCTGATCTACATTAATTCATGTCCTCCATAGTTTAGACCAGTCTTTCCCAAAGTGGGCGATAACGCCCCCTTGTGGGCGCTGCAGGTCTCAAGGGGGGCGGTAAGAGACCCAGAAAGAAAATGGGGGCGTTGTGTCGAGGCGGGGGGGTGATTTGTAATTTTATTTAGCTAGTAGGCCTCTTAAACAACCTCTTAACTGCAAGAGCTCTCGACTCTCAACAACAACTTGTGAACATCAACTAATATGAATTAAAAGATTGCTCAAACTCGATTCTATATTTCTCTCCGCGTAGTTCATATATCTGTCATATTTTATTGAATATAGAAAAAATGAATCATCATGTCAATCGGTCGCTCCGTTTCGTAATGAAAGTAGACACAAATAAAAAGGCAACAGACACACTTTCGCATTTTAATAGTTATTAGTACTCGTAGATATCTATCATGTTTTAACAAGTTTTTGTTAAATAACCCGAATTGTGCATTCCTGTAGCAGTCGGATGATTCATTGAATACTTGTTCGGACTTGTTGAGTACGATTGAGCGTCGAATGAGATTAACGAGTTTATGCATGTTTGTTTTATTCCTGTCGGTGCGTGCTGCTTAAGCATTTCTATATAAACAATGTAATATTTATTTTATTTTCATTTGTGGTCTCGCGCGTAATAGATGAGCACTACTTACACCTCCTCTACACTACTCGCGAAGTTGAACGTATTTCTCATTGCAAAACAATGTCGGAAGTAAAAAAGAAGAGACGGCAATACTGTGCGGAATATATTAAATTCGGATTTATTGAAAATCCCACAAACCCATCGTCGCCTTTGTGTCTTCTATGTCTAAAAACATTTTCGAATGAAGTAATGAAGCCTTCAAGGCTGCAAGATCATTTGAATAAAATGCATCCAGATAAGAAAGACAAGAATGTAGCATATTTTCAAGACCTAGAGAAGAAGCATAATACACAGCCAAGTGTAGCAAAACTATTTTCGGCGGCTGCTAAGCAAGATGACGACGGACTTCGAGCTTCGTACAATATCTCTTTGTTAATTGCTCAAAAAGGCAAACCACATAACATCGGAGAAGAGTTAATATTGCCAGCAATAAATGAAGTAATAACTACTGTGCTTCATAAACCGGCCGCAGATATTATCCGAAAAATTCCTTTGAGTAATAATTCTGTGCAAAGACGAATTGATGAAATGGCTGAAAACATTGAAGAATCATTGTGCGATCACCTGAGGACAAGTCAATTCTCAATTCAGCTCGATGAGTCCACTTTACCAACTAATGAAGCATTGTTGTTGTCTTACGTGAGGTTTATTAAAGATGAGAAAATATGTGAAGAACTATTATTTGCTAGAAATTTAGAGACCGATACAAAAGGTGAAACCATATTCAATACATTGGAAAAGTTTTGCGATGAGAAAGAGATTCCTTTGAAAAATATTATTTCAGTTGCTACGGATGGCGCTCCGGCTATGACAGGGTGCCATAAAGGCTTCATAGCGTACTTAAAAAATAAAATTCCAGATGTCCTTGGTGTACATTGCGTTATTCATAGACAACATTTAGTTGCTAGAAACTTAAGTGAAAAACTATTTCAATCACTGCAATATGTCATCAAAGCAGTCAATAAAATCCGCAACAGCTCTTTGAATGATAGATTATTTCATCAGCTTTGTGTTACTAATGACGAGGATTTCAACCGTTTGTTGTATCATACTGAAGTTCGTTGGCTATCAAGAGGCAATTGTCTGACTCGATTTTACAACCTGTTTGACTCTGTTATAGAGTTCTTGGAAACTAAAGATACAGAATTGCACGACAAGCTCATAACATCAAAAAATGATATAGCTTACATGACAGACCTGTATAAATTATTCAACGACATGAATCTCCAAATGCAAGGCGATAAACTAAATTTAATTAAAACAAAAAACGTCGTTGCTGCTTTCGCAGCCAAACTGCTTCTACACAAAAAGAATCTGGGCAGACGTGAGTTTCACAATTTTCCAAATTTATCAGTATCATGCAGTAACGACGAATTGTTTGCCTACTGCCAACATTTGGAAAACCTCCACATTGACTTCACCTAACGATACCAGGACATTTTGAACTTGGAAATACCAGACTGGGTGTTGGATCCGTTTTCAAATGTCAACACAGCAATGTCACCTCAGCTGGAAGAAGAACTTATAGAATTGACAACAAACGAGGAAATAAAAATCAAGTTCAAAAATGGTTACCAAGAATTTTGGCTACAAAAACCGATCCCGCAATTGTACCCTGGATTGTGGTCAATCGTTCAACGATTCTTGATAGCATTCCCATCGTCATATTTGTGTGAACGTGGATTTAGTGCTGTGACAACATTGCTTACTAAAAAGCGAAATCGTTTGCTTGTTACCGAACGTGGCGACTTGCGACTGTTCTTGAGTAAATTGGAACCTGATATCAACAAACTTATTAAACAGCATCAGATTCATCCTTCACATTAGTTTTTATATAAGGATTGATTATTTTAGTTATATTTTTAATAAAAGATACTCTGTTTTAATACTATAAAGTTGCGTTTCAATAATCATTCTTATTGGCAGGTGGAGCCCGTAAGAGTTAACTTGAGACCTTAAGCGCCGTTGTATGTTACCTACTGCGCTCAGGTTTCAAGTTGCGGGTTATAGTAAAAGTTTCGTTTAGAATTCTCCGTTAATATACATATATAGGTCACAATAATTAATTAATTCAATTTGAAGTTATAGTGGTTTTTAAATAGGTGAAAAAATGGGGGCGCTAAAAAAATATTTATTCTCAAAGTGGGCAGTAGACAAAATAAGTTTGGGAACCACTGGTTTAGACTCTAGACCAATTCGGCGGACAAGCCGAGTTGCCGATGCTCTATATCTATACTAATATTATAAAGAGGTAGCGTAACGATGTTTGTGAGTTTGTGACGTTGTAAGGGGTAATCTCTGGATCTACTGAACCGATTTTCAAAATTCTTTCACCAATAGAAAGCTTCATTATCGTGGAGTGTCATAGGCTATAATAATTTCCAAAATTAACTATGCATCATTACTAAAACTTGAATAATGTAATCCAAGTCGCAAAAAAAATTGCTTTCATCGCGTACGCTGCGGAAACTATTGAGGATAGAACAAAACAATGTTCTACAATATTAAAGAACGTATCAAAATCTGCAAAAAAGTCCGCGATAGCATATGCCTATCTCCTATGGGTAACTCGCAATAACTGCTTTTACTTTAAAATTGTGGATTAAAAATAAATAATTTTTGTGAAGCTTATTTAGCCCATATGGTATTAATTTATATCTTTGAAAATATGTTTTTTAGAACGGAAATGTAATGTAGAATAGTTCTGCCCTTACTCTATACAGTTTAAATAAATATCTTCAAAGATATTAGCAAAACAAAAACGTGCGGTATGCAGGAGCGCGCCGCCGCCGCTTCGGTCGTTGCGTAGCGATAGGATAGGCATTTATCATTCATTTATCTGAATGCCTCGCGTCCAGCGCTGTGGGCTGTGGGTATAAGGCCCGTTTTCCACCACAGCGAAGCGGAGCGGAGCTGTATATGAGTAACAAATCAGATTTCGTCATTTTGATATTTTCGAAACTGAGGGATGTCTAAATGATGAAATCTGGTCGGTTATCCAAACACAGCTCCGCTTCGCTCCACTTCGCTCCGCTTTGGTGGAAACCGGGCCTTACGCGGGACAAACGGGCCGGGACAAAAATATTTCTAACGCGGAACGGAGTCCGCGGGCACTGCTAGTACCGAATATTTCCACAGGCACGGGACATTAATTATAGTGCACAAGACGTGTGTGCGCAAACACAGCTGCACTCTCTACTCCCTCTCTCACATTATCCAATGGGATGACAACTCCGACACGACCGGAGAGAGATCGGGCGAAGGTGCCACGGCTTAAAGTCGTCTCCGAGGCAGGGGATTGGCCCCACCAATTTCCAAACTTCGAGCTAGTATTAAAAAAAATCCTGATAGAAAAAGCTAATACAATATTACATTGGCTGTACCCGGGAATCGAACCCGGGACCTCGTGAACATGCTCACCACTAGACCAACGAGGAAATTTATCTGCATTATGAAAGAAATCACTGCGTGTCCTCAACTAAGCCTGCATGATAGTGAGTCAGTGTCCAGTGAGAAATGATAAAGTAAGTAAAGAATGAGTCAGGGCTTTCGTTTCATTAATAAAGATGACTAATATGAGATTGTGAAAATACGTGAATGTATCTCAAAATATGAAACATGCTGGAATTTCTATTAGACACTTCATACTCATAGCTTTAATAGACGACGCATTGCTATGGAATGCTCATGTCTTCACTCAGAGTTATCTATTTGGTTCGATTGCTCCGAATAATGCATTTTGTATCATCGGTGTGTCTGAAATAAATCGATCCGAACATCATTAATATGATGTCATCTTCTTTCCCATTATTGAAAGTAGGCTTTTCGTTGATAGATTATAAAAATTTTGGAACAAAACACATTGTTGTAGTTATAAAAATTACAATAATTGTTAATTGTTATTTATTATATTGTTAATTGTTATTTATTATATTAAAACATGTTTTTTAGTGTAAAATAAGAAAAGGCGTGTGGCACTCGGAGACTGCCGCGGTAAAGCTATTGCATAGAATTTAAAGTTATTTTTAGTTTTGCCATCAATAGAAAAGTAGAAGCACGTGATATTTCAAAAAGTCATTAAAAAGTTCTGCTATTTTTCGATAGATGGCAAACTAAAAACTAAAAAGTTGTGGAGTTGCACTCCTAGCTTTCATGCTAGCCTAGTACCAAAAGCTCTACTTTAGGAGTGCCAGGTTATTTTCGTTACGAAATTTCTGGATTAGGTGTGCACCGTCAAAGCCCGCGATAGAAGCTATGCAATAGCTTAAAAACTCTTTAGTGCAAATACATACCAACCCAATTCAAAAACTTCCGTAAGAAAATGCGAATTTACAGTTTTTGCGGTACACTTATGCGTTTGGACAATGGCATCAAGGTAACAATATATTCAGCTGTATAAATTCAGCCAAGAACTAAGTTTGCGACCATGTCAAATAACGATACAATTATCACAAGTAACTCTGTTACGTAACAGGTAATACGATTTGGCAATTAAATTATTATTCAGAGTAGTAGTAATAGAGTGCCAAAGTAAGAGCAAAATCTGCATTGACTGCTATAATGATTTTTTTTTTAATTTTATGGAGACATTCTTATATCTGCATATTTTTGCATTAAGTATTTGGCTATACGATATACATATTTTCCCTTCAAATAAATGCAAATATTTTAGTTCAATAAACGTTGTAATGAAAATTCCTCAATATTTAATACCTGCTAAAATATTAATGATTAATTTAATGTTTTCTCAAACACAATTAGCTCGTAGTATCTCAAAGAAGGTTAAACAAAAAATAAACAAGTAAGAATAATTTATATACAAATAAATCTTGTATACGTAACTACAAGGTAATTTATTGCTTTAATATTGTAAAAGCATTTCTTAAAGACCTTCAACCGTTTATATTAAAAGTCTTACTAATCCATTCCTAATTGATGCCATTATGGGGTGAATAAATAAAAAAAAATTTGATTTCATTTTATTCAACTCGTTCTGTTTCAACTTTGCATTACGGTTATTTTGTGCGCATTATAATATTTCCACAATTTCGAATACATCCTATCCTACTAATTATATATAAACGCCAAAGTTTGTAAAGATGGATGGATGGATGGATGGATTCTTAGTTACTCTTTCACGCCGCAACTAATGAACCGATTTGGCTGAAACATAGATAGCTTATAACCTAGATTAGACCGCGACGATTAGACGAGATTACCATCGCGACACCGCTGCTATCTCTAGCCCTACATGACTGTTAATAATACTTAACTACTTTAATGTACGAATAATATTGTATCACTTGCGCTATCTAATTAATATGTCAGTTAATCCAGTTCTTTTATTAACCTCGTAATTGATCTTTCAAATGAAAACTACGAGCAGTGAGAAAACCGTTTTACCGACAGTTTTCTAAATATAGTGACAACTAAAAAGAAAACAAAATATATGCCAGTAACTGACTACCAACTACACATTTCGTCTGTAAAAAGCCGCAAAGGTCGAGTAGTCAGCAGACAGTCCTACAAGCTATACAGAGACGTGCGCCGTATGGCACTGTCCCAATATGCGGGGAATAAAGACGAGGTGACCTGGAAAGTTGAACTACGCGGCTCAAAGCAACGCCGCCCGCTCATTAACGGGTTAACGTGAAGCCACGGAAAAAGCGTAACCCTACCCATTAGCATGGAGCTCCAAAGAAACGTGCGATCAAAACGTCCGTGACATCTTTTGCTGCAAAAAATGCTAGAGGGACAGTCACCAAATATAATGATGTCATCTAAAAAATTGAAAGTTTGTACGTTTGTTCATGGTCAAACCCATTCCACAACAGCTGCTGAGCTGATACATCTGTAGTATAGAGAAAGACTCTATTCTGGACATAGACAAGTGAGTAACTTTCTATTAGGAGAATAATAAGAGATCTGTAGAATGTGGATACTAACGCAAATGGGGCAACGGGTAAGACCCAGTATCATCTCATAACGTCTACGAAATTTTAACCGCCCGCCTATCTAGAGGCCCGACAATTAAAATTCTTTTTATGTTCCCCGCATACGATTTTCGTGTAATGTGAGAAATAGTTTACTACAAAATATGACCTGCTTTGTGCACACTACACCACCGAAATAATGCACTACCTACCACTTTACATACGCATACATTAGAGCATACGCGACTTGAGGTTCCCTAACCCCGGATCGGACCGATACATAGTAGACATTAATTTATGCCTTCAGAACGCCCTGCGCCTGATCTGTCTCCGATCACGTTAGAGCTGAAATGCATTAGATTTTAAGCATGAGGAAATAGAGAGTTTACCTGTATTGGCGCATACCTACTTTTCTCCCGTGTAACTGAAAAATCTCCGCAGAGAATGGCTGCTACGACTGGATCGGCCCGGAGGACATTCTTAGTTGTATCCGGATATGCAAGCTTACATATTCTGCCCAAAATACCTTATTCAGAGTAGCACGTAGAATTCTAAAGTTCCACCTCGTAATGGGGCAGCGTGCCTATTCAACATGGCGGCGTCCCCGCGGAGTGTCAAGTTCCGTGACGTCACATTAACAATTCACGCCCCGGCTAATGTGACGTGGCGTGCCATACAATATTCAAAAGACAGAGTTTAGCGGCTATATCTGAGCAGAGATTTTTGAACTAAGTTTAAAGTTATACTGGGTAGACATGATTTTAACGTAAGGATTTTGGGAGCATAGATAAGAATCATATTGAGGAGGCCTAGTAATAAGAATTACCTACGTATTAGAAGAAAATTCAGTCATTTATATTTACTTACGTTCAACCCCTAAACGCGTTTCTTGCAAATCTGTAACAAAAATCAAATTCCAATTAGCAACTTTATTCAATTACTACTCTTAGTAAACTATTTTCTGGATTCATTGTAGAACCTGAGATATCTTTGTACGACACAAGAAGGTACACTTATAGACAAAGATTTGACCATAACATCTATAAATATAATACCGATTACCCAATATGTAGTAATATTATGAACTCAAATAAGTATATATTTAGACCTTGCTCATGAGATTTGCGCCATGTGGAATATTGATACTACGGCTATTATTCCGATGGTCGTTTCTGTTAATAATCTTAGCTAGAAGCTTCTCTCGAAGCATCTTAAGAAGCTTTCGCTCGGCTGTCAAGGATCAAGGCTCGAAATCAAGGATATAGAATTCAGTACTTAGTCCTTGAGACGGCCAAGAGACGCCAAGTATTGTAGGCTAATTCTTAGTCAGAAGTCTCACCCACAAGCTTGAACCCGGAAAGTTCCACAGTATATGAAAGAAAGAAAAAAAAATTTATAGTGTTTATATGTTTTTAAGATTAGTTTTGAAAATTTTAAAAATAAATGAGTGACGATAAGTTAGTATTAATGCTGTATTCGGTTTTTCATGATTTCAGTAAAGATAACCGCTATATTTTAATAATTTAAATTGATCTCTCCAATTATTCTTAAAAAAGTATTTATAGCTATTATTCTAGAACCAAATATTGGAACTTAATCTTTCGATAAAGACAAAAATAGTTTCTTTCTCTTGAGTAAAATTTCAAATATCAAAACCAGCCGATAAAAGCCATCAACCAACGAAAATATTATTATTAAATTATAAGGAGGAGCCCTATTATCTCATATTTATGCAAGAAAAACTGCGGGAGTCCGTCTATTATGATAAACAAGCAATTCGTAGTTTTAATTCTACAGCGACTCCGCTAAATCGTGACCAAAAACAGAATTTATGTTAATGTATTATTTACGACGCCCATGAATATTTGTTGGCGCTCTTGTGTGCAAAGTAGGATTTAGATTATGATGTTCAAACCAAATGAAAAATTCTATTTTGAAACATATGGATACATCACTAACACACACACACATTCACATTCATCTCAACTTAATGTATTTTTCTTTATTCATAATATTGCAAAAATACTTGCACGTAACAAATCATTATTGCATTGTTTTTTGGAACATAATATCAGTTTCGGAGGTGGGCGTGACAGCTGGAACGCAGTTTAAACTTTTCCAGTCGTCATCGATCCTATAAATTAAGACATTGTAAATCTAGACAAATAAATAAATTTCATTTCATTTCATTTCAAATTTCATTTCATTTCATTTCAACTTTCATTTCATTTCACTAATACGAGTAGTATAACACGAGTGGCTTGAGTGATGCTAGCACAGGCAAGGGCTATTTTGTCCTCGGGAAAAGGACAAAATTTTATCCCCTTCCACGTTTATATTTATCCCCCGTACGTTTTTTCTCCACACATATGCATGAGCATACCCCAGAAAAAAACCCCTTGTTTGATCTCCTAATAGCAAATAATTTAAAATATAACTTTTTGTAGGTTTTTTTTTCATATTTTGAGCTAAATCCAGTGTAATAATAAACAATCGTTAATTTATATGAATTAAAAAAAATTGCGAACTGTTTTAATTAGCGGCACCTTTCTAGGGCTTAACTTTCATTTTTTCAATTAATATTTTCATTTAAGGAATGGAACGAAAAAACTGCGGAAAATTTTACACGCCTCTTAAATATAATTTTCATACGAAAAATATATTTTTACGCTTGGGTTGCTAAATCAAATTATTATTTTTGTTACAGAATATAAATATGAAATTCGTTTAAAAATAAAACTGGAGTGCCTAGCGAGATTACTGAATACTCAAATTAGGATTATTTTCTAACATAAACATTATTTAAAAATAAAACCGGCCAAGTGCGAGTTGGATTCAAGCACCGAGGGTTTCGTACTACATTAGAGAAGAAAAAGGCAGTTTTTTTCGCGAACCTCAATCTTAGCTTTGTTTTTTGAGGTTAATTATAGTATAAACATTTTGTGGCATTAACATACCAAAAAACTTTTATACTGATAAAGGGGTTTGTTACTTTTCATTATGTTATGTCATCGAAAGTCGAAATTTTATAATAATCTTTATTTGCCAAACAAACTCTCTGACTTTTCCGAGTTAGGAGCGTTTTTAGGAAACTAAATATCACTTGCTTTACGGTGAAGGAAAACATCGTGAGGAAACCTGCACGCCTGAGAGTTCACAAATATGCTCTCGAAGGTGTGTAAAGCCCGTCAACCCACACTTTGCCAACGTGGTGGGCTATGGCCAAACCTCTCTCAGTCTGAAAAGAGACCTGTGTCCAGCAGTGGAACATAAAAAGGGTTGAGATGATTTCAAAAATCAAGCAGCAAAAACATTAAGCAACGCATGTTCCGAACCAAGTCACGATGTCGGCCATCTTGGCCCGCCATTTTTCTTGTCCCGCCTACGACCTTTCAGCCGGTTGACCCCTACATTAGTCAGTGGGTACCTACTGCCTGTCACTACCCTCTACCTTGTAGTGATTTTATGATACTGGACACCGATATTTATAGTATTGTTTTATATTGCTATACGAATGCCGTGATGAGCATTTCGTTCACCTAATGTTAAGTGATACATCTACCCGTGTGAGAGACATTATACTTCGCATTCGTCATTCCGAGACATCGGTAGTTTAGTCTCACTATAGGCATAGGCGCCCTAAGACAGAAATACAGTGATGTTATAAATAGTCACTACTGCACGGCAGAACATTTGGCACTGCGGATGGTACTAATTCGGGTAGAAACTGTAAAAAAAAGTCATACTATGAACTCAATAAAGCCAAGCTACGAGTAAGAACTAATAAGACAGTCACCGCACCGTTGGCCGCGTATCGGAACAATGAAAAAAGGAAAGAATGGAACACCCGCTCGGCGCCAAAAGTGGGGCCTTATCGCGACCCGCCGCTGCAGAAACGGGTTAAGCTGCCACTCGGCGAAGTGGGTTAAACCATCTAACCCCCCGAGTGCAGTCGCTCGCTGTAAAAGATCACCGATATGATTTTATCTATGAGCGCTATCTCGCGTTCAGTACTGGGTTGGTATACTAGGCATCGCGCGCTAGCGTTTCATTCAATTAGTATTATTATTGAAAAGGTTTTTTCATTCAATTTTAAATTTATAATTACAAACATCATTAGTTATAAGTTATGTAAATAACACTACGAGTCTCACATAAAACTTGAATAAGGGCGATTATTTGTAAATTATGTGTGTTTGATCGTTACTACTCGTTACTACTGTAAATCTTCGTTGGATTTTAATATTTCTTTCACTGCACGTTATTATTTTTATCTTAGTTTATAATAAAGTAATATTTTTTATCAAATTCAAAAGTAGTGTAAGACCCAATTGTTATATTCAATCACGCCACAACTAGTAAACCGATTTGGCTGAAAATTAGAATGTAGAGTCATTTTATTTGTTTTGAATTTCCTTCAAATTAGATGATATGGAATAGGTTATCGATAGTTTCTTTTTGCCGATCGTAGATATACATTTAATATAGCTGATGGTGCAGGGATGGAATATAGAATAATCTCAAAAAGTTAGTAGGTATATTATAAAAAACTGACAAACACTAAATAGAAGGTCATATGAGTGAAGCCGCTTGCAAAGTAATAGCTACTCGTAAGGTAATAGCTGTCTCTCGCTAAGCGACTCATTAGGGGCAGAACACTCAAGGCGTGGCAGGAACGTTATTCTACGGCCAGCACTGGAGCTGTCACTAAAGTCTTCTTCCCAGACGTTCAAAAAGCCTACAAAACTCTGAAACAAATAAAACTAGATAACACAAAGGCTCAACTATTCACAGGCCACGGTGGATTCAAAGCCTACCTATTTAGGTTCAATCTTGCTGGCGATCCTTTCTGTGCTTGTGATGACAGTACTTCTGAAACAGTTGAACATATATTACTAGAATGCCCGAGATTTTCGGCTCAGAGACAAGATTGCAGGCACAGATTGGATAGAGAGCTAGAGGTAGTAGAGGATATTAGTGAGTTAATCAATGACGATGATTGCCGTACTGGGTTTCTGCAGTTCGCGTTATCGGCAGTCAGAAAAGCTGCCAGAGCTAATGGCTCCTTTGTCTAATAATTTATACTTCTTACTTAGTTTATTAATTAATCATTATTTTATACTTAGTTTATTAATTAATTGCACAATATAATTGTTAGAGTTAAGCTTGCCACTATGTAAACAGTGGTGATGTATTACGATTAAAAAAAAAAAAAAAAAAAAAAAAAGGTAATAGTTAAGTACTTAGGTATTCAAACCCTTTTAAAGTTACCGTTGAAAGCATCGGTTGAAAGCGTTGAGTGGTCGAAATCTTGTATTTGTAGATTATTTTCTGTCCATGAAAATAATCTACAAAATCGAAACTACACCGGCAAAACTTCAGCAGTTGACACAAGCACGTCTGTGTCCCCGAGGGCCCGTGGAGTGAGATTGGGTTGTCAGTTTAAGAATACGCCAATTGTATTGTAAAGTGCTGAACGCAGGGCGGCAGAAAGGCGGTTGCTCCCACTTTGTTTGCTACAATGGAGACCGTTTCTAAGGATCTCTTCGCGCATTGTATCTTATGTACATAAAATAAATGAAAATAAATATAATATTTGTTTATAATTTACATTTTACATTGCTTTGTTCCGATTTTTTAAAGCCAGGAGAAATATATCTTTTAGCTGACCGAAGAAAACTCAATCACAATCGGCTTCACAATCGGCTTGTTATCGTAATAAATGGTGGTGACCAGATCATTGGTTTCCAGAGAAACAATAATATTTTTAATAGCAGGACTGCTCCGTCCGGACAGTCCGGAGTCCTGGGTAGATAATACTGCAGTTTTACTTATTATACCGTGAAGAAGTAGGTACTGCGTTTCAGTTTGTAGGGCACAGCTGACGAGATTACTGGAAAAAATGACACTTAGGAACTGTTGACTGAGGATGATTATCCCAGTGCAGTCAAAAGGCAGTCACAGTGCAGTACCTATGTCGTTTGATATTGCAATGCAAGTTTTGGGACGCACAGCGCATTATATCTGACGTCAAATGAACGTCTTGCTCGTCCCATCATTCTCAAAAATACTGTGAAATTCACTCAGATTCGTTTCATCGTCATCATGAGGTTCATCCGTATCGGAACACAAAAATGAGGCTTCAAATAGATACGCAAATAGTACAGGCTAAGGCTAAAGAAAACCTCAAAAACCGTTAAAGGGTGGGTGCTGAGGTATACAACCGAATACCCCTATCGGTAAGAGATGCTGCCAGCGAATCTGGTTTTAAAAATAAGTTAAAGAATTGGCTTGTCGCGAAGTCTTTTTATACCTATAAGGAATTTTTAGATTGTAAGGTAATATAAAATTATTATTATCATTGAGATAATGTTTATAATTTTTTACTAATTATAAATAATTATATTTAAAATTATTTAAACTCAATTTAAGATATTATATGACGTGTAAAGAAATTTACAAATAAATTGATTATTGATTATTGATTATTGATTACATTTCAATAGATCGAAAGTCAAATAAATATCTCGCAAGTAACTTTATAATCGGCCCCTAGAGCCCGCTCATGAAAAGAAATTGGCTTGTCATCACAATAATGCGCTGACTCCATTGTAAATGTAAAGTGCCGACTGTCGGGTGCCACGAAAACGACCGTCATCCAGTTTGTCATACTTGAATAGATTCTGTTCGTGACGTCATAATAAAATAATCATATTAAAATTTATTAATTTTACGAATTTTACAACGAATTCAAGGTAAATACACGAAATAATATTTCGCATGAGATACATTATATAACCAAACTTGAGATCCATCATGTGCTTAGCTTATCAGGCATTACGTTTTCTTTAATAGAGCTATTCAGTCGTGCTATTCCGCAAAAATACTTAAAGCAGCGACGAGCGTACATCTATGCATAATGCATCTATGAATTTGTCACTTGTAATAAAGTACAATTTTGCATGCCATCTTCGGTTTGGCAGCTGTCTGGCAGCTGTTTCAGAGATGGACATTTTGTAGAATAGCTACAGTGCAAACAGCAGTGCAGCAGACGTGACAGATGAGATGAACACAGCAATAGGGAAGGACCAGAGTTAGACAGACTTTTTCGTAAAATATACTATGCAAATGACAACTTTAACCAACACTTACATGCCCAAATACTTAATAGTCTGTGCTATCACAAATAAGTAGATAAAATCAGTTTATTCATTCCAAATCAATAAATGAACACAAACACAATCCTTAATTATATTATTTTGGACTTCCTAAACACGCTGCATATACACGGTGAAAAATAAATGGTTTTAGATGTGAGGCGAGGTGAATCGCTATTCGCAGTACTTTTAATTTTTGCAATTTATTTTGACCCCAGTAGTAAAATAAAAAAATATACCCCAGTAGTAGTAGTAGGTAGGTACCGCACAAGTACCGCACGCCGCGCTCGCGGCGTGAGGTACACGTACTACACGCCACGTACCTACCGCTTATGGCGGTTCCCAATATTCGATCTATCCGTGGTTCGCCTTACTAGAGATAGAAATTTGACATAAGGTCTATAACAGTTACGTCAAATTTCTATCTCTAGTAAGGCAAGCCATGGATAGATCGAATATTGGGAACCGCCATTAGTCACTACTATTGGTTATCACATTTTCGAGTTTATCTCGATTATTTTTTTTGCAATAAAAATAAAAATGCTTACTTTTCCGAAACAGTGTAGGTAATTCGATAGTACTGCTGATACTGATTCACCCTGCTTAAGGCTAGGTTTTCCCGGAACTATAGGTATTTGCGGGCTACCTCCCGCCCCCCAAAATTCTCGCGTACGAAAGTAAATGGACATCGAGCGCCGCTTGAGCGCAGTGACCCCATCCGCTGTCCCGGAACACGGTATACAGTAGTACGGTAACATACAGTAGGACTTAGTTTAAGTTGACGGATGTTGTTTACAATTTACAATATAACAAATTATACATACTTATATAGTTATGTCTACGTATTATTTAGCGCTTTTAAGTTTTTAAGACATTGAAATTGATACTTGTAAACACGTTACTTATATACGAGTACAGACTCACGAATCACGTTGTATTTGTATAAATTATTTCCGAAACGCATTATAACTTCATCTACTTCAATGGGTGCATTTTTCGGACGTGGTGACGTCTTAACCAGTATGGTTAAGATGTTTTTAACTATTATAGCTCTTAGCCACGATTTGATTTTTCGTAACAGGTTAGAATGAACGCGAGCGAAGCGAGCTCAAAATTTTTACGATTTTATAGGATAAATCACTATTTATTCCAGTCTTGAATTTAACATGGTTTGACAGTGAGATACGCCTTTAATAAAAATAATATAATCATTTTTAGGCGTAGTAACGTCTTAAAATCACAAATATGCCCGAATGAATTGAACGCGAACTTTATATTAGATAACTGGATATGCGAGCGAAGGAAGCTCAAATCTTTTACGTTTTTTATTTTGTTTTATTATGTGATCCATCTTTAATCTTTAATTTAATTAATGTAATAATTTTTCGGTGAAATAACGTCTTGAAATCGCAAATAGTCCTGAATGAAGCGAACACAAACTTTATGTATCCTGACAACTGGATAAGCGAGCGAAGCGAGCTCAATTTTTTTACTATTTCGCAGGATAAATCACTATTTATTACAGTCTTGAATTTAACATGGTTTGACAGTGAGATCCATCTTTAATAAAAATATAATAATTTTTAGGCGGAATAACGTCTTGAAATTGCAAATAGTCCTGAATGAGGCGAACACGAACTTTATATATCCTAACAACTGGATATGCGAGCGAAGCGAGCACGAAATTTTCTGTTTTTTTTACTGAAAAAGTCACAACATAATAAAGATTCTGGGGGCATACATATCTTGATAACTAGATATGCGAGCGAAGCGAGCTCAAATTGGCGACCTGAAATGACCTTGTATACGTCCGTGCAATCAAGGTCATTTCGTGAAAATCCGCCGTGGAGGACACTTACATACAAATATAACTTGAGATTAATTAATAAAATCAGTAAATAAGGAGAATTGTTGATAAATCAGGAAATTTCCTGGGAAATCAGGAGCTCAACAGTTAAAAAGTGAATTTCTTCAAAATAATGCGTTTGATACTAAAATATAAAATAGAATCAACCATAAATCAATTAAATATTATATGACCCCCCATGACAAAACCACACCCCCCCCCCCCTGGATCCGCCGATGCTTCCCATACAATGTTAGGTGAAATAGCTATGAAATATCTAATAACTAATTGATAATATTAACAGTGTGATCCTTTAGCAAATACGCTTATCCTTTAATATTATTATTTCGTAGTTTCTTTAAAAAGGTTTTCCATATAAATAAATAGATGTGTAATTATCAGGTTTGTCCATTGGATTACAAAATGTATCTAAATAAAACCTGTTTAGAGATGGGGAACTAGAGAATCCAGGTGAAAAACCATGAATGGGTTTATAACTCGGTTGATTAGTTGATTGTCTTACGTCAACGTTATGAAATGGACTTGATGAAGTTTATAAGTATCGAGGCTCAAGTCTCACTAAAGCCACAAACAGCAACTACTTCGCCTTACTGTGTGTTGTTAAACTGTGTTCACATTGTTACTACTACAAATAAACCTATAATAATAATTATTATTTTTCTTGTTCAAAATTTATTTATGGCTATTGTAAACAAATCTAATCCAAATATTAGTATATTCTAATCGAGATTATATTAAAAAAGCTAAAATCTGCCCCTTTTAACGTATTCATCGTTATCGTAATCATTTAGAAACTGCCCGCTGATTGGTTCCCTTATTTACGTCAGCCAATAGGTGGGCAGAATTAGCAAACGATTACGATAACGTTGAATACATTTTCTTGGGCAATCAGAAGTACGAAGAACTATTTAAAAGTAAGTAGGTACTATGCTTATTAACTTACAGCTAATTATAAATTTTAGTGACTACAAAATAATATTTTTCAAAAAAAAAATATAAAGTTGAAAATTTAACCGCGGGACAGCGTGGCCTGGCAAAACTGGCGTACGTCCTACCTCGATAGAGTCCGTCGGACGACTGGCGCACCCCCGCTAGAGGATGCGCGTGACCGTATTCGTTGAAAAACAGGCTTGAGCTATGCTTGATTAAAAAAAAATTTTTTTTTTACACGAACCGCTGATAAATTCACTCCGCTTTATTCTCCTATATATATTTTTAAATTTAGTTAAAAACTTTAGGCACAAAGTGGAATAAATAGTCAAAATCGATATTTCTTCATTTTTTTTTATGATCGAGAAAAGTTTAGCTTTAAGCATTTATTTTAACTTTGAGTACTAGATAGAGAATGTATCTACGACATATATTTTTTTCGATGCAAAAATATACTTATTCATGATTTAAACCGGGTTGGAAAAGAAGAGAAATTGCTAGAAACAGGGAAAAGACCCCGTTAACATCGAAAACCATAAATTTTTCACCTTGTATACGCTATATTTTGTTTGGGTTTTAATGGTTTTTAACATTGACTAAAAGTAACTCAATGGGTTGTACGTATCATGAAAAGAGCTCAGAGCGTCTCAATCCTGCGTCAAGAAGTTGACAAATACTCGTATCCATTGTACAGAACTCCAGCACGTTAACAAGGTAAACGGTGTAACATGACGCCAATTAAATTCGCGACTCGACGTACGTTTGAGGTCAGAGCGCCCTTTATTTGAGGGTTCGACGTGCGCGGGGCGTAATGCCCTTTTCATGGGGCCCTGTTATGGGGAACCATTTGAACTTGTTTGCAAAATTTTGACCGCTCAGTTTGACCGCCATTACTGGGTACCATTTTGTACCGCGCGAGTCTGGTAAAGAGGAAATGAACTTTTCCATTCAAGGGAAAGTATTTCGCATTATTTACCTCCTGTAAAAGAATTGACCGAGGCATTCTTTCGGACAAATTCATGCATAATGTAATCCATCAATAACATACAATTTTCTCTCCCAAGGATCTCAAATCGACGCGTAGGTCGACTTTTTCGTGTGTGTGTTTATGATCCCGCATAACTTTTTACACAATAGTTCAATTCTAAGAATTCTTTTTTTTTTTAAGAGTATACGAGCTAGTCTTGTATAAATTTGGTTATGATGTGACCTCAGGTTGCTAAGCTAAGTCCAAAAGATTAACGTCGGTTGCTTTTAAGCGGAAAATATTACGTGTTCACACTACAATCTAAAATAGACTGCAATCTCAAAAGAAGTAAGGCGATGGTTTAGTCGAGGAAGTTATCGTACTAACTTGGAAGAGGTACCTAATAGTAACCCTTACTCCTTTCGTTTGCTAAGCATCATCGCAGCAGAACGCTCTACGATATTTAAGATACATTTCTTCTATCAGAGAGTCTTGTATCCAACAGGCATTCGATCATAAGCTGATGATGTTCGTATCGAAATGATATTGAAATTCTAATACCCAGCTTGTCTATATGAATGGCCGCGATCCATTGTTCAGCTCGTGAGCCATTGTTAGCAAACTAATATAATGCAGATCAATTTATCAAGAGGTAATGACGGGATGAAGGCACGCAGTCGCTTTGAGGTCAGGATAGCGGCAACTTTGGATCGGGTTCAAGATGTTTACCCTACCTAGTTCGGTTAGTACAAGTTGTGTTGTACAAAAAAACAAGAACAATTCCGTCTTAATTCTCATAAAAACTTCAGTATACTCGTAAGATAAATTTTTAATCAGCATTATCCAGCAACAGGATTTTTCTATACTCTCACTTCAACAATTATAGATTACGGTACCACAACTACTTTTTTGTAACTAGTTATAAACTTCGAAAAGAAAGAAAAACATTACGAGGTAAGTTGCACAGGTACCTGAAGGATAATGTCATCAAAAATGTGTGAATCCTGCCAACCCTCAATTATCCAGCATCGTGGGATATGGCTAAACCCACGTTTGCCATTAAATATTGGTTTTTAAAAACGGGTAAAAAGAAAAAAAACCGGCCAAGTGCGAGTCTGACTCGCGCACCGAGGGTTCCATACCATAAAAGAAGTAAAACATTGAAAGAATCACTTTTGTTCATGAATTTACGAGTATAATTTACATATCGGCACTTTTGTTGGCGAACCGCAAACGTAACTTTGTTTTTGGCGAATTATTGTTATTATCAAAAAAAGTATATTAGTTAGCGAGTTGATTTTATTTTTCCTGTAAAATATACGTTAACTTCTATTGATCATAATTATTTCAGATTTTCGATTGGTAAACTTCGGAGATAAGGGGGGGGGAACGGTATTTTTTTCGACAGTTTGCCCAATAAATCAAAAACTATCAGGCATAAATATAAATAAAAATTAGTTTTAGTATACACAAGTCACGGCCTTTTCTTATGATACCCCATTCAATATTGTTATCTCATTTTGAAAATTTGTCGACCCGGTTTTCCCCCCTTTTTAAATAGAAATAAAAACAATTTTCAAATTTTTACAATTGTTATGACGTCGCGTCACTATTACCTATAACTATTCTAAATTTCAAGTCGATAGCTTGAATAGTTACTGAAATAATCGAGTGTGACAGACGGACGGATGGACGGACGGACGGACGGACGGACGGACGGAGAAAGTCTCACCATAAGGGTTCCATTTTTACCAAATTGGTCTGGAACCCTAAAAATGAAAATACAGCCTCTGCAATGCAGTGAGATCATGTAACTCGGAGTGAAATATCCAATTAATGTGATCATCTTAATTCGCTCGTAGTTTTTCTCACAAATTTTCGCTGACTCTATGTAATGAACTAACAGCAAAAGAGTGAGCTAAAGTGAGTTATTCTGTAAAGATAATTTTGTACTCGAATTCTACAGCGTGAATAGTCTCAACTCTCAACTCTCACCATCAGTGCTATTCTCTGACATGCTATCGCGATAGCGAAGCTTTTGTGAGACAGTCAAGATAATTTAAATAAAGACTATATATAGTATTTAGATCTCACACGTTATTAAATGCCCATTAATATTCCTTTGACTTCCAGAAATTGGCGGTTGAGTCTAGCATTTCATAAATGCCTGTTAAAAAACACATTATATTTTGATTCGATTTAAATACCCATATGTTTGTGACCTTCTTCTATAGGTTAAATCATTGAGGTATTAAGTACTACGAGTAGTGATGACCATTAAACAATCAAACGAATCAGGTCACTATCGAATTGCAAAAATATCTTCACGGAATAGCTTTTCAGGCCAGGGTAGGGAGGGCCGGCGGCAGCCTCGTTATCCGATCTTATTAAGGAATTAATTCATTTATTCCATCGATAGTAATTAGTATTCCGCGTCCGTTTCGCGCGTCTCCTCTTTATTAATGTCCCTCCCAGGGTTCCGTATAATTTCCCAGCTGAAATAGATCGGTGAATGCGGACCATGACTCTGGGCGTTAGATAAATTTTGGATTAAATACTGTGTACTCTCGTAACCTTACTCTAAAGCTGACAAACAATGTTTATTAATCTATTTTTCTGAGGCATTGAAATCTTTTTTTTTGTTCTTTAATTAGATAAATCTGTAATATAGAACAGACGCACAGGCAAAGTGTTCGTAGCTAATTGGAAAATCGCCGTTTGTTCTTATAATCCCAATGTGGAAAGTTAATATAAACACCTTCGGGAAAACTGAGAGGTATCTTATTTCACACACGTAACAAACAAAGAAAAATACACCTTATTCTCTCTCTTCGCAAAGATCGAATTTACCTTAAGTAAGAATCGTTATATGCGAATCTGCAATTTATTCTCTGTTGAACCCCAAAAGGATTCAAGTACACAGCATATTACAAAGGAAAATAAATTCACAGGTTTTTCCATACGGTTTATTTTAGGTCGGTGTTATATTTGTTTATTTTTTGTATGAAAAATAAATTCAGAATGGAAAAGTGTGGCTCGCATTCTGATTGGGGGTAAACACATAATTGTTTGGCTTGTTGAAGAATTTTGCCTAGTTCTCCACAATATACCATAATGGAAGCCTTATGGTGAGACTTTCTCCATTCATCTGTCCGTCTGTCTGTCACACTCTACTATTTATAGATATAAGGACTTGCCTCATTACACCCTGATGATATAGCCCCTTCCTCGAAAGTAAAATACAGCGCGTTTGTCTAAAATGTCTGTGCACTCTTGCGGATCTGTGATTAAAAGGTAATGGGGTACCTTCTTAAGTACATAGGGTTTGCTAATTTTGTGTTTATCATCAGTAGTAAGATGTATTATCGTCTGTGTTCTTCTGGGCTCAAAATTCGAAAAAAATAAATTACTTAAAGCTAAGAGTGAATAAGCATTTTCTTGGAAAGCCCGTACCTACTAACCTAGATAGATCTCGATAATGTTTTCCATCAGGCGTGATTTATCAAGTATTGGCACCGATAATTGATGATTAAACGAACTTACCTTAAGTGAAGTTCTATCATAATTTTATGAATTCCTGTATGAAGATAATAACAAGAATACTAATTAGGTATTCACGCCAAGTGATAGCCATTCAGACACTAAAGTTGAGAGAAAAAATAAAAATTTCAAAATTTTTCATTACGATATCTCACGCTAGCAACACTGTGTCTGTCCTTTCATTTAGTTCAGAGTAATTATTATAAGAGTGCCTTTGTGCTTCGATAAGCTCGTCTTGGTAGGAGCACTACAGAGCACCCAAATATGTATCATATAATATATTATACATAACTACACAATATTATACATAACCACACAATATTATATATGTAAATATAATAATATATATATAAATGGGTTATATAGTCTTCAATAAATATTTATTATAATATGTACATTTTTTATTTACAAATTCATACATGGGTTTTTCCACAAAACAGGGGCGGGAGGGTGTTATTATCTTCATACAGGAATTCATAAAATTATGATAGAACTTCACTTAAGGTAAGTTCGTTTAATCATCAATTTTATATTCATTCCTGTATTTCTATAATAACAAGAATACTAATTAGGTAGATGTTTAGAGCCATGACATTTGTAAATAAGAAATGCTTTTAAATTAATAGAATAATAAGCATAATCGCTTAACATTGACCAAAAAAATAAAAATAACAACTGAAGTTGATATTCAAAGCAAATTAATAAATAATGGCATAATTTTGTAGAAATACTAAAACTGTACTATAGTTAGCTATAGTAAATCAATATTATTAGTATAATATATTAATAATAATATATGTACAAATACATATATTTTTATATGTGCGAATACCGAGGGTATATTAAGACTATCTAGCAGTACTGCTTGTATGTAGTCTTGACGATTAAAAGAGGTTTTAAACCTCTTTCAACAAGCTTTAAAATATTTGTATCAGTTAAAACTCTTGATTAATCGTAATAAATTGGGCTGTTAATATGCAACCATGAAATATATATTTAAACAGTAAATTGATCACGAATATATTTTATAAACTTGAGTAGAATAAATATTACCGAGACATATTTTTGGACCGAAAAAAAATAAAATCAATTTATTAATATAAAAGATTAATAAATCTATGGGTTGCAGAGAACTAGTTCGTAAATTTTTGTTCATCTTGACTGTAGGCATTAGTATTTTCGTAAAGTGTCCTTTACTTTTATTCATAGCTCTTTAGAGTTATTTCTTTTAAAGGAGTTAACAATGTTATTTTTATTTAATTTGCATAATAATATTGTTATTTGGGTTTTGGTGTAGGTACAGCTTTAATAAGGTCATTAAGATTTAAAGTGACCTTAAATTATATTTTTAACTGAATAGGGTGAAGTAAGAATATTCTCAAGAGATTTTAAAAAAAGCCATAAAGAAATCATCTTATAAGCCTATTTTAAAGTTGATTCTGAGACAAAGGCTGATGAAGTAACTGTATCTACTGTTTATTCCTGAGTTCTAATAAAGTGATAACAATAGAAACTTAAGATAGTCTGAAAAAAGCATGTTTTCTAATATTGTCAGACAGTAAACATCTTTTACAATATTATAGTATGTAAAACCGTGTTGAGTTTCTCATTTCACATAATATTAAAATTTTAACTGAAGGCATAATTGTTATTCTTATTCATGTGTTATAATAATGTTGTTTAATATCATTAATTGTTATTTTAACAGTCACCCCAACACTAATATCGCTGTTGTACTGGTTAGTTGTAAACAAAAAAAAAAACACATATACGATTGGAATACAAATATTAGACAATACTTTTAAAATTCTTGAATTTCTGCATCAAGACCATTTTTCAATTTAGCAGTCTTTCAGTTAAAAAATGTGATCTGATTTTTCCAAGTTGATAATCGCAAAAAACAACGAGCAACTGTAACATGTCAATAGGTAGACATGTCGAAATGTTATTCGCGATTGTTCGCGATTAATGCTTTGTTGACTTGTTGCGACGATGAAAAAAAAAAATTTTTTTTTTTTTTGTCACTTACCCAATAATTCCAATGTCATCACAGAAGATAAAAGTCTCTAATCTTCGTTTAATAATAATCAGGTAATTACATACCACAGCTGACTGCTGAAGTACTACTGTACTGGTATTCAAGTTCCTAGTGACGCAGTGATGAACCAATTTTCAATTATCATTTGACCTTGGTCAGTCATCATCGAGAGCTAAATCCTTGCAGCGGCGTCATCCATCGGCATGAAAGTTAAACAAAATATTAGATTTATTTAATAATGATTAAATACAGAAAATATAAAATGTAGGCTATGTATCAACTCTAAAAGAACAAAAAAAAAATATTATGATACATGCAAGCCAAAATTATGAACCATCATTGTTCATATTATCATAAATCCAATGAAGTATTTAATGATTCTATGATCTTATATATCTATTGGTAATTTCCAAATCCTTTAACATTTTTGATGCATAGATAACCATTAGTTAATAATTAGCGGCGTGATAGCCTGAAAATAAAAATATTTGATCTCGCAAAAATTAATTTGGTCTTTAAATATATTAATTTCCATTGCGTAACGTTATTCCTAGGTATGGATACCGATATTCCTGTAGATATAGGTACAAGGATACCTAAAAATAAATTTAAATAAACATATCATCGATTGTTTTCTACTTTTTCCATATTTATTATTCATTTAAGAAATTTAAGAAATAGTCAATTATAGAAACTAAAAATAACTTTGATATTCAAAAATATTGCATTCTTTTAAAAGCATGCATCATAACTCAGTTAAAGCATTGATAAATTTGATGTAATATCTAACACATCGAGTTACGATGAAAGAACGGTTGTATTAAATACATGTATTTGTAATGGAATAACAAAAAAAAAATTAAGTATGTTATCGAATAGGTTGTCTCATATTCAATTGTATGTGAACAGAATATAATAGCAGAGTTTTTTGCCCGACCTTCTCAGTGCAACCCGCTTTTCAGATTCAAGCTTTCATAAAAGCCTGTAAATCAAGTCCATGTGAAATTAATAAAGATCATCATTTCCATTTTTAATTACTTAAACATGAAAATTAATTGTAATGTTAGTGGTTCAATAGTTTATAAATCCTCATAATATAAAACCTTTTTGTATAAAAGTAAATTATGATGAAAGAAACTAGGATAGTACCTAGATACCTAGATACCTAGTGTCATTGCACTACATGCGAACTAAAGAAGAGAAAAAAAAAATTACACATTAAATTCTGTTCATAGTTTTGAGAACATAAAGAGAGAAAAAAATATATTTTTAACTCATATTTAAGCACGATAAAATAATATCATCAGGCTCGAATATTTTATGAAAGTGGTTATTCTATAAGCGGCAAACGTACGAGTAAGTAGGTGTGCCTTCTTATCCCGAACCAACTATAGGCGAACATGCGCGAGTCCGCACGAGGTTCGAAACAGCGCAGCACTCCGCCAGCACTCCGATCGGCGGCCGCGCGGCGCCTGACATGACAGGTCGACAGAAATGTCAAAAGAGGACATCGATAAGTACTTGCAAGGCTGTTTTGCTCCTGGTGCTGTTCTTGTGGGGAAATTAAGACTCTTCTGTCCTTGGTAAATCTTCGAGAAAAGTCGTCGCTAGAGACGAGTGCTGTCCTGCGATTTGGCCCGTGGGTCCACCATGGACCGACAGGTGGATTGCTCAGATATTCCTCCAGTGCCAGTTAATATTGGATCTTGATTAACTGTATTTCATATTATTGATAAAAGACATAATATACACAGAAGTTATTAGAATATTATATTATCAAATAAAATTTTTGTGTCTCACTCGTACATTTCAAATTTTGAGTAGTATTACTAGTTGATTTTGTAAGACGTTGTCAATGGACTTTTTATTGATGTATCTATAAATAATGACCACAACAAGAAACGATTCGTGTGGAAGACTAAAATAATTGTAAATAGT
Source organism: Coenonympha glycerion (assembly GCA_963855885.1). Taxonomy (NCBI): domain Eukaryota; kingdom Metazoa; phylum Arthropoda; class Insecta; order Lepidoptera; family Nymphalidae; genus Coenonympha; species Coenonympha glycerion. The sequence continues at coordinate 17,077,169 of OY979631.1, forward strand.
GCATTTGATAGCGGGTACTTTTCAGAACTGGTCTAGTAAAGTAATCTTGGTTCATTTAAATTAGCAGACAGTAAAAGAAAATATTGATATGAGGGTATATCGAAATAGTTTCTAAAGGTAATCGTTTTGATCCTTTATATCATTCCAATACAGTTGGTGATAAAAAAAAAACAGCATCGCGCGGTGTTCCCAGGTGGTCACCCATCCAAGTATTAACTGCGCCCGATGTTGCTTAACTTCGGTGATCGGACGAGAACCGTCAACCGGTGTTTTCAACATGGTATGGGGGCGTTTATGCACCAATTTGTTATTTTGGTTACAAGATAATCTTGTCATTTTTGGGAATGATTAATCCATAGGCGTTGTCCCAATAACCATCCTCAATGTATATTGTCGTGAAGGTCACACTCTCTAATGAAGTGTACCCAACACTGAAGCATAGACTGCAGAATATATTATGTTGATTGACTTTTTTGCAATTATTAATATAGAGACGATAATCTTATTAACTCACCCTCATGTATGTCGTCGTGATGATCACATCCTCTTATGCAGTGTCCTCAACATAGATGCTTTGCAATTATTTTTTGCAATTATTAATACAAAGGCGATAGTCCTCAGGTTTTTCACCTACCAACTACCCTCAATGTATGTTGTCGTGAAGGTCACACCCTCTAAATGAAGTGTACCCATCACCGAAGAATGCATCTTGATTAGCTCCTCTTGCAGTAATTAAAACAAAGGCGATAGTCCTTCCAACTACCCTCAATGTATACTGCTGTGAACGTAACACCCTCTAAGAGGTGTACCCAACACTGGAGCAATATGGATTTTCTGAACCAATAATAACAATTCCGTAGATTTCACAATTCGTTTTGACGATGAATCCGATAATTTTGAATATTTCTTTTCGGATACTTTGATTTCCGCAAGAAATACTTATAATCACTCACTTTTTTTTTATACGAGTTTAATAATGTTGTGTTGAACGGCCGAGCACTAGAATGCTAATGGAAGGACAGACACAGTGTTGCTAGCGTGAGATATCGTAATGAAAAATTTTGAAATTTTTATTTTTTCTCTCAACTTTAGTGTCTGAATGGCTATCACTTGGCGTGAATACCTAATTAGTATTCTTGTTATTATAGAAATACAGGAATGAATATAAAATCAAATACATACGAAACACAGTCAAATGTGGAAATAAAATTTCTTTCAGTTGAATTTGAGTTGGAAAGCCAATTACGAAAAAATATTTTATACAAACAAAGTCAACTTTCATTTCAAATAAAAAATTCTAAGTTTAAATTCAGTAATAAACAGTCGTTCGTTTTAATAAATAAGAAAGAAATGCTAAGCAAAATATTAATGAAGTGGGGTACAGTCCGATTTGATAAGGGGTCGGCCAATGATTAGCGATTGATGGTTTCAAAAACAAAAAAAATCTTGTCATTTAATCAACTGTACCTATTAACTCAATCAATTCTACTTTTTGATAAGTTTATACCTTTTGATATTTTCTAGAATACCATGCCATTAAGCATTAAAACCACAAGCTGACATTGTTGTCATTTGAGCTCAAAAGCTAACTGGCTAACCAAAGTGATTGCAAACTTAATTCCATCAATCTAAGCATATGTAGCAAAGCACAAAGATAACAACCTATATCTTATCTCTATATATAAAATTTTAAAAGAAAAAGTAAATGGTCAATCTGCTGCCAACTCTTTCGGGCTCTCCTATGAACCAAAGCAGGCCAATAACCAGAGAAAAAACGTACAAGTGGTAAATACGAAAGATAACAATCAGAAGAAGAGAGTTTGCAGTGCTAAATACGCTGCCTCCGATGAAGCCCGCGATCGGGAGAAGTAGGCATGAAGTAGCAAAAGACAAAGATCTGTAGAAGATCAATGGTCAGCCCGCTTCCTCCTATGAGCCCGCTCCCAGTCGGCCCCCACATCGCCGCCAGTATTTTCTATACAGTAATGAATTGCACGTCAAATCCAGCCGCCCCGCGATTACTCCACTGAAATTAATTTCTCGCTAACCGCTCGCTGTTATTGTTTTTCTTCCGTTATAATAATAACTGTTCACACCCTTTTCGATAGTAAACAATTTGTTATTTATGGTTACGCTTATTGAAATAAGCCCTAGAGGTGCTTAGAAGGTTGAAACATACACAGGTTTAATTGCATAGTCAAAGAATTACTATCAAGTGATGGATTTCTCTTTGTCTTATTTTTGCTATTCAATAGTGGTGAATAAAGGTATACATAATATTATTATTAAAAAAAAATAAGATGACAAGGCATCAGATGCAGATTAATTTCGTTTACGGCTGCATGGGATTGTCCCAAAGCACCTTCCATTTCAACCATTACCAACCATTACCAACCATTGCTTCAACGTTGGACCACATTGGGGAGTGTTTGCTAAAACTTTTATGTACCTACTATGCAACAAATAATATCATCGCTCCTTCAGGCATCATCATTAGCCATCATTCTCCTTAGCAGCGATCAGTCTGTCCGTTCCTTCGTTTCTAATCTTTTCGATGTATTCCTGGGCGTTGGGCAACTTTAGTCAAGTTTGACTGAAATATTCAACGGTCATGACTAATTTGTCCTTAAACATTTTTATTTTAGTTTAACTGTTTATCCTAATCCTAATCCTAATCCTAATAATATTATAAAGGCGAAAGTTTGTGTGTGTGTATGTTTGTTACTCCTTCACGGCTCAACTACTGAACCGATTTAGCTGAAATTTGGAACATAGGTAGCTTATAACCCGGATTAAAACATAGGCTACTTTTTATCCCGGAAAATCCGTAGTTCCCGTGGGATACTCAAAATACCAACTTTTCTAGAGCAATCTATAGCTACATCTATAGATAGATTGTTCAAGCGAACTTGCTTGAAAGCATGTTTAAAGGTTTGAATAGGGAACGATAACGGGAAAATGACGTTTCCCTTAGGATTCATGAAAAAGCGAATTTGACGCGGGCGGGGCCGCGGGCAAAAACTGAATCTATTATCACTATAAATGTGAAAATGGCCACAATGTAGATTCTGAACATAGCACTGTACGCATTTAACAAGTGTGTTTTAGTTGAACAAGGGGATATGGGATAATAATGCTATAATGCTATAAATAATGCATAATGCTATAAATGTGAAAATGGGTACCCGTATTATAGGTTCCGACATTACAACTGTTTCGCTATTAGCATTTTGTGTTTTAGTTGAGCAATGAGATACAGGTTAATAATATTATAACTATGGAAACGGGTACCTATATGATATAGGTTCTGAACTAACATCTGTTTCGTTACTGACAATGTATGTTTTAGTTGAGCTATGGGATATGGTTTAGTAATAAGTAATGCTGTAAATGTGGAAATGGGAACCTACCCATAAAGGTTCTGAAAGTACAATTGTTTCGCTATTTATAATGTGTGTTTTGGTTAAGCAATGGGATACAGGTTTATAATGCTATGTTCCTGTATAGTTTCTGGTATTAGAACTGTTTCGCTATTAAAAATATGTGTTTTAGTTGAGCAATAGGATATGTGATAGTAATTATGCTATAAATGCGAAAATGGATACCTATAACTATGAGGTAAAGGTTCTGAAATTGTTTCACTCTTAAGCGGATACGTTGATTTTATTTTCGTCCTTCTCACTCTTATGAATACCTTGGTGGGTTAGGTTAGGTTAGTATGCAGCGTTGCGGAAGAATATAACAGAAAAAGGTTGTTTTACCTAATTACTTCAAAAACTAAGCCAGTTATTTAAATGTCGTTCTGAGCGTTTATGGGAATTATTTTTTACCGATACATTAAAACAAAAATTACAATTATGTCCATCGTAGTTTTCGATGGAAATTAGAAAAATGGTTTGGAGCAATTTTTGGGAGAACTTTTTGGCGAGAAATTTTTATGCAATCGTGTTTCTGAAGTTAGGTTAACACATATGCTGTTTTTTTCCCAGAAAATCCAGGACTCCCACGGAATTTGTAAAACCCCGAAATTCACGCGGGCGAAGCCGCGGGCAAAAGCTAGTAATATTATAAAGGCGAAAGTTTGTGTGTGTGTATGTTTGTTACTCCTTCACGGCTCAACTACTGAACCGATTTAGCTGAAATTTGGAACATAGGTAGCTTATAATCCGGATTAAAACATAGGCTACTTTTTATCCCGGAAAAATCCGTAGTTCCCGTGGGATACTCAAAATACCAAATTTACTAGAGCAATCTATAGCTACATCTATAGATAGATTGTTCAAGCGAACTTGCTTGAAATAGGGAACGATAACGGGAAAATGACGTTTCCGTTAGGATTCATGAAAAAGCGAATTTGACGCGGGCGCGGCGGATACGTTGATTTTATAAATTTAAATATGCATCAAAATTTCACTCGCGGCGGGACTCGAACCCACGTCCCCTAGCTTTCGCGGCTAGGAGCTCTTCCTCTAAGCTACGCGAGACTGTCTCACCACGACGAAATTCGGATGCATATTGTTTTTCGTTCTTAGGCAGAACTAAGAGTGGTGAGACAGTCTGTCTCGCGGTAGCTCAGAGGAAGAGCTCCTAGCCGCGAAAGCTAGGGGACGTGGGTTCGAGTCCCGCCGCGAGTGAAATTTTGATGCATATTTAAATTTATAGGAATAATTTCCTAAGTGTGTGAAAACACTATAATATAAAATATAAGTAGTTACGTTGATTTTATTTTCGTCCTTCTCACTCTTATGAATACGTTGGTGGCCAGGTTAGGTAAGGTTAGGTTAGTATGCAGCGTTGCGGAAGAACATAACAGAAAAACGTTGTTTTACCTAATTACTTCAAAAACTAAGCCAGTTATTTAAATTTCGATCTTAGCGTTTTTGGGAATTATTTTTTACCGATACATTAAAACAAAAATTAAAATTATGTCCATCGTAGTTTTCGTTGGAAATTAGAAAAATGGAGATTTTGGATAAATTTTTGGGAGAACTTTTTGCCGAGAAATTTTTATCCAATCGTGTTTCTGAAGTTAGGTTAACACATATGCTGTGTTTTCCCAGAAAATCCAGGACTCCCACGGGATTTGTAAAACCCCTAAATTCACGCGGGCGAAGCCGCGGGCAAAAGCTAGTTTGTTATAACGTACAGTTAATGACAATCATTATCGATTTGGAAGAAGCAAACGGCCTTTATCTCTGAGATAGACACAGGATAAGTATATCTAACTGACATGAAAAAAAGCAGATCCCGTGGTAAGTATCGCCAGATAATACCGTATCGTAAGGGTAGACAGATCATAATTTACTGGCCATTTATGTAACCCTAGTACATAGATCAACGCAAGCGTTCTATGGCAATGCCGTCATGGCACTTAAAGCTCTAGTACATACATTTCGGACGTGTTCCGGACGGCAACTTTATGAGCACCAATAATGTTAACGACGTCCCTTTCTCTCCATCGCAATAACAATAAGGACTGAGGGTATAACTTACAGTACTATGTGGTTTAAATACTCGTACAAGGATACTGGATACGTCCATGTGATCTCATTTACATAGCTTTGCGGAGTTTACACATACCTCAACTTGGTTTTATGGCCTTGAATAATAACTCTGCTCAGATCTCTCTCTCTCTCAGAATGTGAGTGGATTTTTTATAGCCCACTACGCTGGTAGCCAAGTACGGGCTGGCAGACTTCACACCCCTTTGAATACATTTTGGTGAACTCTCAGGAATGTATAGGTTTGTAAATTTACTCATGTTATATCATATTATGTAAATAAATGTTTTCCTCAACAGCTAAACCAAGTGCCAAATTCCTTGCCGATTCTTCTTGATTCCCGGAATGGTGGTATCAGCTAGGCGACTGTAGTATAGCAATGTATTCATGGCTGTCGTAACGTAAACAAATGCCACCTGATTGCCTGGAAAACAAAAAACAACAGGATCTGCCATTCAGTGGGCATTTGTTTAGAATTGCGATAGCGAAGTATTTTTCTTACGCAATTGCCAATAATTAATTAGCACCCGTTAATTTATGAACCACGAATAAGAAGGGTTGTGTGACTTATAGCCATTGACGGATACGTCATGGAGGACATCAATGATTAACTAGGGTTTACAATTTTTATATTTGAAAGTATCCGTATTAACTTATTCTCTCACGATATTTACTTTTCTGTGAACAATAAAAAAAAGATTCCGACGAATTGAGAACCTCCTCCTTTTTTTGAAGTCGGTTAATAAATTTAAATTTAAATTTTCCAAAACTGTAAATTTCAAAGACTTGATTCTTTTACGAATCCCCCTTTGCCTACTGCGTATTTCGTACAAAAGTCAAGCGTTACGTGAATAAATAAAAAAAGAAAACATCTTATACGATACAAATCTGGAATTATCTGAGCGCAGGACAGTTTACGAGGATAGCGCCATCCCTTTATATCCCGGCCCTGATTGCCTCGCCCTCGGGGTACAGACAGAAAATGAAATGGCTATACCAATTTATGAGATTTTTCTCCGTCGACCTACTTATTACCAGTGACAACGGTCTTATGTTAAATTTATCGTTTGTCGAATTCAATTATAGCGAGGAAAGGTCCCCCTTATTTGCTCTTAAGTCGGGTGAAGTGTTTTTTTTTGCTAATAGAATCTCAATTTTTCTACAAAACATTTTTGAGCTATTGAATTAGAATCTGTTTACTTTTTATTTTTACTACTATTTCAAGAAAAACTTCTTTATTTTACTCTCTTTCTTTATTTGACTCTACCTTTAAATTTAGATATAATCTACAATTTTATAAAAATTTGGTACCACATTTATATTTGATGCATTGCTATTTAGAGCGTAGCACGCTACTAAGTGCTCTCTTTTATTTTCCTTAATACACTACTATCCTGTAAGTAGGTAATGCAATGGCTAGCTTTAGTTAGTAGTAGCCCTTTTAACTTATTATCCCGAGGTGAAAATTTTATATACATGTTCAACTAAGTCTATTTGCACATCAACTAGAGCTTAGGCCAGCTGGAAAATGGTCAAACGCACCTGTAATCCTAATTTTATTGATTTTATAAAGGCATCATTATAACAATTACCTACTTAACAACATACACAATAATTTGCTAAATTCTTTATCAGAAAAATAGATTTTTTTAAATACTCCAATTCGGCAAGTACAAAATCACCAATTTTTTCGAAAGTTTCTTATCGCATTTTATTTTCTTTTAATTTAAAAAAAGGAAGAATATTGTAAAGCATTAAAAACTTGCACAAAAACCACTACCACCTATTGCATCGGATATAATAATATCAACTTTTTCTACTAACCATACCAAAGCAATTTCGGCGTAACGCGCGAGTTTTTTCACCAATAATCTCTGCGTGAGTCCCGTTTCTTAAAGTGTTGCGGCCTTACCAGCCCGCGAAATTCAAATTATTTAGTTTTTCGCAAATATTAGACTAACTACACATTGTAGATTTATAGCAATGCATTTTGCGGGCCTACTTTTATTGCATCTACATGTTTTTAATAGAAACTTCCCACGAAAGTTCCCACTCATCTCACATTGGTTCCCGAAAGATAATTTTTTGCAGTTTTCCGGATTTCGAGCTATCGGGAACCAATATGAAGTAAATGAGTATTGTTCAGTAGAGTTTTTATTAAAAAATGTAGATGCATAAATGTTGTGCCCGCCAAACTCATTGCCATTAGCCTTCGATGTATGATAAGCCCACTATGAGCGAAAAACTAAATAAAATTTGAATTTTAGCGCCCGGACGGTATCCATCGCCCTTAACTCGTAGGAGAGTTTACAACACCCTATTGGATCGGAACCTTATTAGATATTATATAGACCCCGCGCGATTAACGTAAATCGAATATGTAAAGTGGGCCGAAAAGGTACTATTTGCATATTGTATTTTCTGAGATTCCTTAATCTATATACGTATAGGTCCTTAAAGTTACGATGTTAGTCCTAGGCATTGATGCTAAATTAACAGTTATAATAATTGACATCTACTCTAGACAGGGCGAACCGCGCGAAAAAATTTATCGGTGTCATTAGTACCAACAATATAAGGCCACGCGGCAGTTCGCTCAGCGGACACCTATAGTATTTTGACAGTTGGCGCTACTTTGCTTGTATGAAAAAAGTTTTGTGCCAACTTTTCAACAAATCAGGTGGCAGAATTTGTTGCCGATAAAGACGAGATAAGTTTTTCTTACAAAATTTACTGTATAGATTATCAAAAGTCTGCTCGCTAAGAAATACAACTTGTAGGAATAAACATTCCCATTCAAATAAGTTTTTCAACTATACCATCTCAGTGCCGAACTCTGAACTGAAGTCAGCACAAAATTGACACAGTGTCGGGCCGTGTCGAGAGCACTGGACGATGGAGTGAGGGGTTTCAATAAAATCGATGAGTCAATCGAGAGGAAATTTAGGATGAAGAGCAATTCTTATAATAAAGGGACCTTGTTTTTCCACTGGGAATGGCTCTGTTCGAGGGTCATTAATATTTTCTAAGAGATTTTTTGTTTTAAAATATGATATAAAATAATAATTGAATTTAGTTCCATGAAATTGATCTCATTCGGGTATTTTTTTTATCCGTCCGGTGAAACAGAAATCGCTTGCTTGACAATTTCTTTTTAAAACGACGTAATTAATATCCATGATCTTCTGCGGTTATTTTCATCTGGTCTCGTGAATTAAAGTATTGCCTTATCACGTTAATTTCTACTACTGATGAGGTCTAGGTTGGAGCGCGCTTGCCTAGAAAATATCTATTCAGTCTTCTCTAAAGGGCACCCAAGTTGTATTTAGATGGAAACACGGAGGCTGCAAGGGTGTTCCACAGCTTAGCTGTTCGTATCAGAAACGTGGAAGAAAACTATTTCGTGCAAGCGGCGTTTTGTCGTTCTATGGTAGGAAGGTGATGTTCTTACTAAGTTCGAGAATAAGTGAAAGACAGATATACACAGGTTGCAAAAACATTCGATTTTTGGCAACAGCTATCTTAAACATAAATCTATCCAATAGAACTCATGATGAAGTAAGGAATTCGTAAAATCGTGGAGTCGACCAAGATAAAGCTTGGGTAGAGCAATTCAAGACTTCTTTTGTCTCCGTAAGAAATCTCTCATCTCAGCTTGAGAACCATTATTAATTTTCTATTGATAAGTAAGTATCAATCCATCTCAATCTTTAACTATTTCTGATTTTCCCAATGAAACTTTGTGTAAAAAATATATAATGAATGAATTCTAGGAAAAAACCGTGTTATTTAAGTAAAACGTTGTATAAGCATAATATGAATAAAACAAGCATACATTCTACAAAAGTTTCTGTATAGGTATCCACAGAATATAAAGCTCATAACTATGAGTACAATCAACGGGGAAGCGCGATAGTAATTTATAGTTTGACTAAGCTCCTTCTTTGCGGTTCAAAATGTAAGCGATTCGAAGTTTGTTTAATATGTATAAGGACTTGCCTCATTACACCCTGATAATATAGCCTCTTCTTTGAAAGTAAAATACAGCGCGTGTGTCTAAAATGTCTGTGCACTCTTGCGGATCTGTGATTAAAAGGTAATGGAGTATCTTCGATTTGCAAATGACATGGCCGAAGGCTTCATATTAAAGCTTATAATTATGTCTTTACAATCGTTTAATTTTTATGATCAGAAAACTTGCGAGAGACATAATATCAGCATAACAACTTGCAACAAAATGCGCCTAAATAATTTTAATAGCAATGATTTTTTTACTAAATAAATGCTGTTCAAAATGTTTACTCGCATTTTCTAAGCTTTAAATATGAAAAAATAATGAGTTCATAACCAATACGCATCATTTTACAAAAAATCATTGCTATTAAAATTATTTAGGCGCATTTTGTTGCAAGTTGTTATACTGATATTATGTCTCTCGCAAGTTTTCAGATCATAAAAATTAAACGATTGTAAAGACATAATTATAAGCTTTAATATGACGTACTGTTTGTCGATGGCCATGAATATTTTTTTTTCAGGGCACAGCCTCATACAAGTTTCGGCCATGTCCTTTGTGTTTATCATCAGTATTGTCGTCTGGGTTCTTCTGGCCTGGGCTCAAAATTCGGAAAAAATAAATTACTATGTGGAGCCTTAAAGCTAAGAGTGAATAAGCATTTTCTTGGAATGCCCGTACTAACCTAGATAGATCTCGATAATGTTTTCCATCAGGCGTGATTTATCAAGTATTGGCACCGATAATCAAATACATACGAAACACAGTCAAATGTGGAAATGTGTATAAAATTTCTTTCAGTTGAATTTGAGTTGGAAAGCAAATTACGAAAAAATATTTTATACAAACAAAGTCAACTTTCATTTCAAATAAAAAATTCTAAGTTTAAATTCAGTAATAAACAGTCGTTCGTTTTAATAAATAAAAAAGAAATGCTAAGCAAAATATTAATGAAGTGGGGTACAGTCCGGTTTGATAAGGGGTCGGCCAATGATTAGCGATTGATGGTTTCAAAAACAAAAAATTCTTATGTCATGTTGTTACAGAATATAAATAGTTATACAAATACAATGCATACTTTATTAAATAGTCTATGTAAGTCATTGGTACTTCAGAGACATAGATCAAGTTAAGACTGTTTTGTGTTCTATGGTCTGTGGTCTCTTCGCCCACCTATCATCATGGAAGCCACACATAAAATCTTTTGTTAAAATAAATTATACCTAATTAAAAATACATCTTGCAATTCAATATCAACTGTTTTCATTTATATCCTAATAGGTTATGGGCCCAGGCACGTAATCTATTTGGATTTGCTTTGATTCAGTTGATATTGTAAAGAATTACAACTTGGAAATACGCGTCGGCGTGGCGGCGAGGCGGCGTGGTCGGCGAGGTACGGAGATTATCTCGGCAAATACTACCTGTTCAAGCGAGGTAGGAAGTTATCTATTTAAAACAAGTTGGTTGGAGCAACAAGATGGAAAGTACAACGTTTATACCAGTGGCTCAAGGAACGGTATGTAAACTTGAGGGTTCCAAAAATTGGAATATTTGGAAATTTCAAACAACAGTCCTACTAAAAGGTCAAGGTCTGTATGAAATCGTCGAGGGCAAGAGCGTCAAACCCGAAGATTCTACACAAAAGACCGCGTGGGAAGGCAAGGATGCAAAAGCACAATCTTTGCTAGTCACTAGGATGACCGAGGATGTCATGCTGCATATAATAACCTGCAGTTCTGCGGCTGACATGTGGAAAAAGCTACAGAGTGTGTATGAACAGAAAAGTGAGACGAGTATACACATTGTTCAACAGCGTTTTTTCCAATTCAAATTCGAAGAAGGTACGGAAATGTCAGTTTTTTTGTCTAAAATTCAGGAGATGAAAAATAACCTCAAACAAATGGGAGAAGACATATCTGAAAAGTTCGTCATAACAAAGGTACTTATGTCATTGCCTGACAAATACAAACATTTCGTATCTGCATGGGAGTCCGCTCCGGACGACAAACAGACATATGATAATTTGGTGGCCCGACTACTCATTGAAGAGGAGAGGTTGAAGGAGGCTTCGAGTTCAATGCCTGGATCTGCATTTACAGTCAAGAAGAATAGTGATAAAAAGTTTCAGTGTAATCAGTGTAAAAATCATAATAATTCTCAGTTTGAGAATAAAGTGAAGACGGGCAGTACAGTGAATAGGCCAAATTATGCGTATGGTAACAAGAAGTCAGAACTTCGTTGCTTTTTTTGTAAAAAGCCAGGACACATGAAAAATCAGTGTAGATTTAGATTAAGTAAGCAAGGTACTAGCTCTAGTAATGCATTTGTAGTCTCAGATTCTCTGAAAGATTATAACCAGTCTACATTCTTAGTTGATACAGGTTCGAGTGATCATATGTGTAAAGACAGAGAGTTATTCACTTCCTTTATTGATAAGGCAAATAAATTTGTGATGTTAGGAGATGGCACACCTATTAAAGTATTAGGGTCAGGTAGTTTAAAGTTACAGGTATATAACGGCAAGACATGGGTCGACACAACCATGGATAATGTATTGTATGTCCCTGACTTAAAAACTAATTTGTTTTCTGTGAAATGTGTCACATCTAAGGGTTATGTCATGGTGACAGATGAAAATTCGTGTAAATTCTATAAGAAAAACAATGTGTGCGCTATTGCTAAAAGAATTGATAATCTTTATTACTTAGATTTTCGTTATAAATGTAGTGAAACAAATGTAGTGCAAAGTAATACAGATTTAAATGAGTGGCATCAAAAACTTGCTCACCAAAACATGTCCTATGTGAAAGAGGTGTTGAAAAATAATAATATTAGCTATAAGGGTGCAACTAGTGGTGAACAATGTGAAAGTTGCTTAGAAGGTAAAATCCATCGTTTACCCTTTCCAAGTAGTGAAATAAAAACAACTAAAACTTGCGAATTAATTCATGCAGACACTGCAGGGCCTATGGAACAGAAATCACTTGCAGGTGCAAGGTACTTTGTTGTTTTTAAGGATGATTATTCCAACTACCGAAGTGTGTATTTTTTAAAAGGGAAGGATGAGGTAAAGACTTGTATTGAGAATTTTTTAAATAAATCTGAAAATGAAACGGGTAATAAAGTTAAATATTTTAGAAGTGACAACGGGTTAGAGTTTTTGAACAAAGATGTAGCAAAATTGTTTCATAACCGTGGAATTATTCACCAACAAACAGTACCATACACTCCTGAACAGAACGGGAAGGCCGAAAGGGAAAATAGGACGTTAGTTGAAGCGGCTAGGACTATGTTATGTGCTAAGAAGTTACCTAAATATTTGTGGGCAGAGGCAGTTAATACTGCTGCATATGTGTTAAATAGGACGGGTAAAAGTACTATTAAAGATAAAACTCCTTATGAGTTGTGGTCTAACAAGAAATTTGATATAAATTCTTTAAAAATCTTTGGCACACCTGTTTATGCTCATATTCCTAAAGAGAAAAGAAAGAAATGGGACCCAAAGGGTGAAAAAGGTATATTAGTGGGTTACAGTGAGAATGTTAAGGGTTATAGGATACATTTTTCATTCAAAAACACAGTTGAGATTAGACGGGATGTTGTGTTCTTAAAAAATACTTTATCTGAACAAGAACAGTCTTCAAATTCATATGAAGAGACTGTATTTGTCAAAAATATCTCTAGTGAAAACATAATCAGTAGTGATAACTCAAAATCAAAGCCTAGTACTCCATGTGAGGAAAACTTGTGTGATGAAAGTGATAATGAGGTTGAAAATCAGAGTAGTAGTGAAAATGAGGCAGTGTTTACTACACCAGAAAAACCCAAACGTATCCGTAAGAAAACCTCCTTTTTCAGGTGTAATAATGTTTCTTCTTTAGATGAGGTACCTACTAATTACAGAGAGGCTATGTCTAGGCAGGATGCTAGTAGTTGGCAAAAAGCTATTGATAGGGAGTTAGAGACATTAAAAAATAACAATACTTGGGAATTTTGTGATTTACCTGAACATGCTAACGCAATAAGTAGTAAGTGGGTTTTCAGAACAAAGAAATCAGGTAGTTCTATCCAATATAAAGCCAGGCTTGTAGCTAGAGGCTTTGAGCAAACTGATTTAATGGATTTGAGTGATATTTATGCGCCTGTGGCAAAATTGTCAACTTTCAGGTTATTTACTGCAGTGGCAACTCAGTGCAGGTTGCCTATTTACCAAATGGATGTTACAGGAGCTTTTCTGTATGGGGAAATTGATGAAAAAGTGTTTATAAAATTACCTGATGGGGCTTTTAGTGGAGATAAAAACATTGTTAAACTAAATAAGTCGTTATATGGGCTTAAAAAATCACCTAAAAGCTGGAATGAGAAATTTAATTCAATAATTACTAAGATAGGGTTTAAGAGATCACAGTGCGATTCATGTTTATATACAAAGTGCGATAGTAAAGATAAAATGTATGTTCTGCTGTATGTCGATGATTTGTTGATTTTTGGAAGTAATGAAAAACAAATATCAGATTTCAAGTTATTATTAAGTAAAGAATTTAGTATGAAAGACTTAGGTTTAGTGTCAGACTTTCTAGGTATCAATGTCAAGCAGGATTTAGACTCTGGTATTACTGAATTGAATCAAAAACGTTATTTAGAAAGTGTTTTAAGAAAATTTAATATGCAGGATTGTAAACCGATATCAACCCCTATTGATCATAACTTTAATACTAAAATACTGGAAAATAAAGAATGTTGTTATCAAAATATTGAAAATCAGTGTAGACAGATCATAGGTAGTTTAATGTATGCTGTCTTGGGAACAAGGCCAGACCTATGTGTATCAATTTCTATACTTTCACGATTCCAAAATTGTGCAAATACTGCTTTGTTAAGTGCTTTAAAGCGCGTCTTGAGATATGTGAAATATACTTTAGATTACAAGTTAGTTTACAAGTGTAATGATGTGTCATCATTGGTAGGGTACTGTGATGCCAACTGGGGAGGAGACTTGCAAGATAGAAAATCCACCTCCGGTTATTGTTTTATCTATTCAAATTGTTTGATATCATGGTGTTCTAAGAAACAAAGTTCAGTGAGTCTCTCTTCTACGGAATCAGAGTACATAGCGTTAAGCATGGCAGCAAGCGAAGCATGCTGGTTGCAAAACTTGTGTAAAGATTTTGATATTCATACTGATAGGATAACAATGTATTGTGATAATCAGTCTGCTATTACAGTTGCAAGTACCACATGTGTAAAACGGCTGAAACATATAGATATAAGGTATCATTTTATTAGAGAACTTGTTACTAAAGGTACAATTTGTTTAAAATATATTAAAACTGAAGATCAGGTGGCTGACATGTTGACCAAACCATTAAGTAGAGATCAGTTATATAAATTTTCATGTTTGTTATTATGTATGTCCACCTGATATAATATTTCATATTTATGGTGTTATTAGTAAGGCATTTCTTGGTTATTGGGTATTACTAAGGAACAATTCTGTTTGTGGCTTAAATTATTGTAAAATTTAGAGGTTTCTGATTTGAGATAAAGTAAGCATTGAAAGGGGGTGTTACAGAATATAAATAGTTATACAAATACAATGCATACTTTATTAAATAGTCTATGTAAGTCATTGGTACTTCAGAGACATAGATCAAGTTAAGACTGTTTTGTGTTCTATGGTCTGTGGTCTCTTCGCCCACCTATCATCATGGAAGCCACACATAAAATCTTTTGTTAAAATAAATTATACCTAATTAAAAATACATCTTGCAATTCAATATCAACTGTTTTCATTTATATCCTAATACATGTAATCAACTGTACCTATTAAATCAATCAATTCTACTTTTTGATAAGTTTACCTTTTGGTATTTACTATAATACCATGCCATTAAGCATTAAAATCACAAGCTGACAGCTTAACAGACATTGTTGTCATTTGAGATCAAAAGCTAACTGGCTAAACAAAGTGATTGCAAACTTAATTCCATCCATCTAAGCATATTATGTAGCAAAGCACAAAGATAACAATTAGATAACTTATATCTTATCTCTATATACAAAAATTTTAAAGAAAAAGTAAATGATCAATCTGCTGCCAACTCTTTCGGGCTCTCCTATGAAACAAAGAAGGCCAATCACCAGAGAAAAAACATACAAGTAGTAAATACGGAAAATAACAATCAGAAGAAGCGAGTCTGCAGTGCTAAAAACGCTTCCTCCGATGAAGCCCGCGATCGGGAGAAGTAGGCATGAAGTAGCAAAAGACAAAGATCTGTAGAAGATCAATGGTCAGCCCGCTTCCTCCTATGAGCCCGCTCCCAGTCGGCCCCCACATCGCCGCCAGTATTTTCTATACAGTAATGAATTGCACGTCAAATCCAGCCGCCCCGCGATTACTCCACTGAAATTAATTTCTCGCTAACCGCTCGCTGTTATTGTTTTTCTTCCGTTATAATAATAACTGTTCACACCCTTTTCGATAGTAAACAATTTGTTATTTATGGTTACGCTTATTGAAATAAGCCCTAGAGGTGCTTAGAAGGTTGAAACATACTCAGGTTTAATTGCATAATCAAAAAGTTACTATCAAGTTTGGATTTCTGTTTGTCTTATTTTTGCTATTCAATAGTGGTGAATCTTTATTCACCTATATAATAGTGGTGATTCTTTATTCATCTATACCTTTGTATAGATAATCTTAATATATATAAATCTCGTGTCACAATGTTTGTCCTCAATGGACTCCTAAACCACTTAACCGATTATAATAAAATTCGCACACCATGTGCAGTTCGATCCAACTTGAGAGATAGGATAGTTTAAATCTCAATTCAACTATTTTTTAAATCCCCAAGGGCAAAACAACTTTTGCCAGGTCAGCTAGTATTATTATAAAAAATAAGATGACAAGGCTTCAGATGCAGATTAATTTTGTTTAATGCTGCATGGGATTGTCCCAAAGCACCTTCGATTTCAACCATTACCAACCATTACCAACCATTGCTTCAACGTTGGACCACATTGGGGAGTGTTGGCTAAAACTTTTATGTACCTACTATGCAACAAATAATATCATCGCTCCTTCAGGCATCATCATTAGCCATCGATTCTCCTTAGCAGCGATCAGTCTGTCCGTTCCTTTGTTTCTAATCTTTTTTAATTCCTGGGCGTTGGGCAACTTTAGTCAAGTTTGACTGAAATATTCAACGGTGATGACTAATTTGTCCTTAAACATGACTTTCTGTTTAGCTGTTGTGTTTGTTGTATTTGTTATAATGTACAGTTGATGACAATGTATGAAAATCAATAAATCGATTTGGAAGAAGCAAACGGCCTTTATCTCTGAGATGGACACAGGATAAGTATATCTAACTAACATGAAAAAAAAACCGGCCAAGTGCGAGTCAGACTCGCGCACCGAGGGTTCCATACCATAAAAGAAGTAAAACATTGAAAGAATCACTTTTGTTCATAAATTTACGAGTATAATTTACACGTAGGTACTTTTGTTGGCAAACCGCAACTTTGTTTTTGGCGGTTTATTGTTATTATCAAAAAAAGTATAATTGTTAGAGAGTTGATTTTATTTTTCCTGTAAAATATACATTGATTTAACTTCTATTGATTATAATTATTTTAGATTTTTCGATCGGTAATCTTCGGAGATAAGGGGGGGGGGACGGTATTTTTTTCGACAGTTTGCCCAATAAATAAAAATTAGTTTTAGAATACACAAGTAACGCCCTTTCATATGATACCCCACTCAATATTGTTATCTCATTTTGAAAATTTATCGACCCGGTTTTCCCACCTTTTTAAATAAAAATAAAAACAATTTTCAAATTTTTACGATTGTTATGACGTCGCGTCACTATTACCTATAACGTTTCTAAATTTCAAGTCGATAGCTTGAATAGTTACTGAAATAAATAATCGAGTGTGACAGACGGACGGACGGACGGACGGAGAAAGTCTCACCATAAGGGTTCCATTTTTACCAAATTGGTATGGAACCCTAAAAACACAGATCCCGTGGTAAGTATTACCAGACAATACCGTATCGTAAGGGTAGATAGATCATAATTTACTGGCCATTTGTGTAACCCTAGTACATAGATCAACGCAAGCGTTCTATGGCAATGCCGTCATGGCACTTAAAGCCCTAGTACATACATTTCGGACGTGTTCCGGACGGCAACTTTATGAGCACCAATAATGTTAACGACGTCCCTTTCTCTCCATCGCAATAACAATAAGGACTGAGGGCATAACTTACAGTACTATGTGGTTTAAATACTCGTACAAGGATACTGGATACGTCCATGTGATCTCACTTACATAGCTTTGCGGAGTTTACACAAACCTCAACTTGGTTTTACGGCCTAGAATAATAACTCTGCTCAGATCTCTCTCTCTCAGAATTAGCCCACTACGCTGGTAGCCAAGTACGGGCTGGCAGACTTCACACCCCTTTGAATACATTTTGGTGAACTCTCAGGAATGTATAGGTTTGTAAATTTACTCTTGTTAGGTATATCATATTATGTAAATAAATGTTTTCCTCAACAGCTAAACCATGTGCCAAATTCCTTACCGATTCTTCTTGATTCCCGGAATGGTGGTATCAGCTAGGCGATTGTAGTATAGCAATGTATTCATGGCTGTCGTAACGTAAACAAATGCCACCTGATTGCCTGGAAAACAAAAAACAACAGGATCTGCCATTCAGTGGGCATTTGTTTAGAATTGCGATAGCGAAGTATTTTTCTTACGCAATTGCCAATAATTAATTAGCACCCGTTAATTTATGAACCACGAATAAGAAGGGTTGTGTGACTTATAGCCATTGACGGATACGTCATGGAGGACATCAATGATTAACTAGGGTTTACAATTTTTATATTTGAAAGTATCCGTATTAACTTATTCTCTCACGATATTTACTTTTCTGTGAACAATAAAAAAAAGATTCCGACGAATTGAGAACCTCCTCCTTTTTTTGAAGTCGGTTAATAAATTTAAATTTAAATTTTCCAAAACTGTAAATTTCAAAGACTTGATTCTTTTACGAATCCCCCTTTGCCTACTGCGTATTTCGTACAAAAGTCAAGCGTTACGTGAATAAATAAAAAAAGAAAACATCTTATACGATACAAATCTGGAATTATCTGAGCGCAGGACAGTTTACGAGGATAGCGCCATCCCTTTATATCCCGGCCCTGATTGCCTCGCCCTCGGGGTACAGACAGAAAATGAAATGGCTATACCAATTTATGAGATTTTTCTCCGTCGACCTACTTATTACCAGTGACAACGGTCTTATGTCAAATTTATCGTTTGTCGAATTCAATTATAGCGAGGAAAGGTCCCCCTTATTTGCTCTTAAGTCGGGTGAAGTGTTTTTTCTGCTAATAGAATCTCAAATTTTCTACAAAACATTTTTGAATTAGAATCTGTTTACTTTTTATTTTTACTACTATTTCAAGAAAAAAAACTTCTTTATTTGACTCTACCTTTAAATTTAGATATAATCTACAATTTTATAAAAATTTGGTACCTCATTTATATTTGATGCATTGCTATTTAGAGCGTACCACGCTACTAAAGTTCTCTATTTTATTTTCCTTAATACACTACTATCCTGTAAGTAGGTAATGCAATGACTAGCTTTAAGTTAGTAGTAGCCCTTTTAACTTATATCCCGAGGTGAATATTTTATATCCCCTTATATAATACATGTTCAACTAAGTCTATTTGCACATCAACTAGAGCTCAGGCCAGCTGGAAAATGGTCAAACACACCTGCACTCCTAATTTTATTGATTTCATAAAAGCATTATTATGACAATTACCTACTTAACCACATACACAATAATTTGCTAAATTCTTTATCAGAAAAATTGATTTTTTTAAATACTCCAATTCGGCAAGTACAAAATCAACAATTTTTTCGAAAGTTTCTTATCGCATTTTATTTTCTTTTAATTAAAAAAAAGGAAGAATATTGTAATGCATTAAAAACTTGCGCAGAGACCACTAAACCTATTGCATCGGATATAATAATATCAACTTTTTCTACTAACCATACCAAAGCAATTTCGACGTAACGCGCGAGTTTTTTCACCAATAATCTCTGCGTGAGTCACGTTTCTTAAGGTGTTGCGGCCCTACCAGCCCGCGAAATTCAAATTTTATTTAGTTTTTCGCAAATATTACACTAACTACACATTGTAGATTTATGACAATGCATTTTGCGGGCCTACTTTTTATGCATCTACACGATTTTAATAGAAACTTTGCTCGAAAATTCCCACTCATCTTATATTGGTTACCGAAAGATAATTTTTTGCTGTTTCCCAGATTTCCAGCTATCGGGAACCAATATGAAGTAAATGAGTATTGTTGAGCAGAGTTTTTGTTAAAAACATGTAAATGCATAAGCATTGTGCCCGCAAAACACATTGCCATTAGCCTTCGATGTATAATTAGCCCGCTATGAGTGAAAAACTAAATAAAATTTGAATTTTCGCGCCCGGATGGTACTCATCGCCCTTAACTCGTAGGAGAGTTTACAACACCCTATTGGATCGGAACATTATTAGATATTATATAGACCCCGCGCTATTAACGTAAATCGAATATGTAAAGTGGGCCGAAAAGGCACTATTTGCATATTGTATTTTCTGAGATTCCTTAATCTATACGTATATGTCCTTAAAGTTACGGTGTGAAATTCTAGGCATTAATGGTAAATTTGCAGTTATAATGTAATAGGAATATCGAATTGATCGAGACCTATGCACCCTTAAACTCATTATTGGATTGAGGTGCTACTAAGGTCGCTTGTCGATTAGAAATATAATATTGGTTCAGAAGTTTTAAAGAAAACAGTGAAAGTCCATGGAGGATAGTTATAATAAATACTACACTGATTGTAATACAAATAATAGGTGTGAGGACTTTCAAGTCTAATTCTTTAAAAAAAATTCTACGTAAAAACAAAAAATAAAACTTGGAAATCCACTTGTTTCTCCTACTTTACTTTGTTTTTCTTATCTAGTAATGCTTCTGTCAGTATAGAATTTCCCAATCATGTGGCAGAAATGACACGGCTCAAAAACTTCGAACATACATAATTATGGAGAAACATCATAGAAACATACACGATTTTAATAAGTTATCGTTCAAAATACATTTCAAAAACTAGCATTTTTAAAGGGAACTAATTTTTTGAGCTGTTATTTAAATATTCGAGATGTTATTATGATCAGTTGGAAAACATATTGAGCAGTTATTTAATTTAATGGCGGTTGATTAATTATTGCGACAGTAAAACATGAACAGTAATAAAGAATCAATTAGTCGGTTATTTTATCATACAATATCAATTCTAAAAATAATTTAGCAGTCCAATAACTGAATGAGCGGTAAAAATGATGGAATGAGCGGTTCCTTTTCTCTTAAAGGTTCTCTGAAGTACGCAGTACCTCCAGTTGAAGCTAAAAACATTCCACTCGGACAAAAAAGGAAGTTTTTGTCCGAGTGGTATTTTCACGAAAGTTTTTTATGTAATACACTTCACAATGTCACTAGCTTTCGTAAATAACTCAAATTAACGAGAAATAATAAGAAAAATTATTATTATAAATCACATTTTTTTAGGTTATGTTTACGTATTTTTTGCCAGTTTGCTAATATTTTTACGAAAGATTTGTATCACACTGTCACTAACTTTCGTAAATCACTGCACAAACGACTTAGGGTCCAGGAGCGAGCGAAGCGAGCTCGGGACTTGAGGGCACCCCGACTCGGCTGGGTTAGGTGACGAAGAGGATGGCGGGGCCTGCAAGGCCCCGCCATCCTTCTGAGTGGTTATTTTCTTTTATGACCACCCAGAAATAGGAGCCCCGCGAAGCGGGGCTCCGTCGACTGGCCTTTAAGAAGATTAAAGACATAAATAATGAGAAGAGGTGAAGATTTTTTAATTTCAAAAAAATATTTCTCGAAAAGTATTAGGCCTCGTACGATTTGGCTTGGGGGGTAGAATCCCCCTACCCCTCCCCTCCCCCTCACCCCCCTCCCATCCCCCCCGCAACGCGTCCCGTGTCCTAGACCTACCATTCCTTCAGTCAAAGCAAAAGTAATTTAATTTTTCATTACTATTTAAGTACTGTTTTTTTTATTGTATTTTACCACCTCATTGTTTATAGAATTGCTTAGAATGAGATTTCTTACCGACAAATTCCGATTTCTTACTGCCCACGCGTAACCGCTCGTTCAATTTTTTTTACCACCCATTTAATTATTTTCCTGCTCAATTATATATTCACTGATCCAGTTCATTATTTTTTATTACTCATTTTTGTTTACTTTACTGCTTAGTTTTAACTGCTGAACTAGGTTATTAAACATGCCATTTTTAATTTTTAACTTATCAAAACTGCTATTTAGAACTGCCTCTTTAAATCAGTGCCATTTTTAAATACTCTTTCAGTTGATACCCATATTGTGACCAAGAGTACATTAAAAATAACCGTGTTGGTTGTTCCGCCATGTTGGATTTAAAATAACGTCGCACCGCTAACCATGCATTGTCATCCAAACTAAACATGTATGTAAAATTTCAGCTCAATCGGTTGAATAATATCTACTTCAAAATTATATTCTAAGATTCCACTCGAAAGAAAACATTTTAATAAGGTCGATTAAAAACGTAGACAGCTTTGAGTAGGTTTATTGATTTATTAAATGTTTATTAAGGTAATCAGTGATGGTTTATTGTCCCTCTTAGTTCGTTGGGTTACTAATTAATTATAATAGTGTCTTAACCTCATCTTTACCCTAAATTGTTAAGAACTTCTAAGAAAACAAGATGTTCTCAGCACAGTTATTCTTGGTACTGCAGTGGGTTAGTTACCTACGTTAGTTAGCATCGACCGCTGCCATAGCACTAATGAAAAGCGACTTGGTCTCTCGCTACAGTGCTCAGCTACGACGGTAAAGACCAATTATTGTAGTAGATACCGTGTCTTCAGTGGGGCTAGTACAGGTTTTGTAACGAATTTCGAGTCGACTCGCATCGCACAAACGAATCGAATTCCTCCATACATTTACAGCCAACGCCATCTATGGACAGTCACTGACATGCGGCTGGCAATAGATGGCGCTGGCTGTAAATGTATGGAGGCATTCGTTTGTCTGTGCGATGCGAGTCGATTCGAAATTCGTACAAAGACCTGTACTAATCTCTCTGTATACTCTTAACCCCTGTATACTCAGGGGGGCTAGCACAAGATACAATAATGCTGAGGATTCGATATTCTTATTTCTAGCCACAGATAAGAAAACACAGGATATGGGCTTTTACGTAAACCTTTTCCGTAAAAGCAAACAGTTGCGCCATCTGTCAAAATTCTGTAGGTGGCTACTGAGCGAACTACAGCGTGGTCCTTCTGGTGGTGGCAAAACAAGCATTTTTGGCATCGATAAACTGGCGACATTTTTACGCGCCGTCCGCCCGGTCCATGGTATACTTATTATGTCTATTCTTTTAGCACATATATTATAAGCTGGCTCCGTCCACGGATGGATAAACACCATGGATTTCGTGGAAATTAAAAGTAGACTATAGTTAGTTAAGGCTTAATCTATATCTGATTCTCATATCAGTCTCAGCCTCTCGGCCTTTTGCTACGCTTGCGGCTACGACGCTCAGCTACGAGATCTTAGAATTATTGATAGCCTTATTTAAAGGTAGTTGTATTTCTTGATATGGCCAGCTTTGGTATTATAAGACAAGAAAGTCTGAATTTTTGACTAAGAATGCTAGGTTAGTAAATAGGTTAATAGGATGAGCATATATTTGAACACACGCCCGCGGATCCGCCCGCGTGTATATCAGATTTTCATATGTAGCCTGTGTTAATCCAGGATATATAATTTATCCCAATCCAAATTGCAATCACTTTCTTTGCAAAATTTCCAATTGTAACCATTCCTTGAAAAGGTTGGTATATATGTCGGCCATAATGACGGAATTATTATGAATTCTCTTATAATCTGACCACATCATTCACACTACCTGTGGTAATCTGTGGTTATAGGTGCTACCACCACAGATTTTACCTAAAACATGCATGTACAAATTATTCTATAACTCTCTTATATTACTTATCTTTTCTACTCTTGTTTGCCAACTTTTCAACAACTCAGGTGGCAGAATTTCTTGCCGATTACGATGAGATAAGTTTTTCTTACAAAATCTACTCTAGATTATCAAGAGTCTGCTCGCTAAGAAATACAACTTGTAGGAATAAACATTCCCATTCAAATAAGTTTTTCAACTATACCATCTCAGTGCCGAACTCTGAACTGAAGTCAGCACAAAATTGACACAGTGTCGGGCCGTGTCGAGAGCACTGGACGATGGAGTGAGGGGTTTCAATAAAATCGATGAGTCAATCGAGGGGAAATTTAGGATGAAGAGCAATTGTTATAATAAAGGGACCTTGTTTTTCCACTGGGAATGGCTCTGTTCGAGGGTCATTAATATTTTCTAAGAGATTTTTTGTTTTAGAATATAATATAAAATAATAATTGAATTTAGTTCCATGAAATTGATCTCATTCGGGTATTTTTTTTATCCGTCCGGTGAAACAGAAATCGCTTGCTTGACAATTTCTTTTTAAAACGACGTAATTAATATCCATGATCTTCTGCGGTTATTTTCATCTGGTCTCGTGAATTAAAGTATTGCCTTGTCACGTTAATTTCTACTACTGATGAGGTCTAGGTTGGAGCGCGCTTGCCTAGAAAATATCTATTCAGTCTTCTCTAAAGGGCACCCAAGTTGTATTTAGATGGAAACACGGAGGCTGCAAGGGTGTTCCACAGCTTAGCTGTTCGTATCAGAAACGTGGAAGAAAACTATTTCGTGCAAGCGGTGTTTTGTCGTTCTATGGTAGGAAGGTGATGTTCTTACTAAGTTCGAGAATAAGTGAAAGACAGATATACACAGGTTGCAAAAATTTTGGCAACTTTCGATTTTTGGCAACAGCTATCTTAAACATAAATCTATCCAATAGAACTCATGATGAAGTAAGGAATTCGTAAAATCGTGGAGTCGACCAAGATAAAGCTTGGGTAGAGCAATTCAAGACTTCTTTTGTCTCCGTAAGAAATCTCTCATCTCAGCTTGAGAACCATTATTAATTTTCTATTGATAAGTAAGTATCAATCCATCTCAATCTTTAACTATTTCTGATTTTCCCAATGAAACTTTGTGTAAAAAATATATAATGAATGAATTCTAGGAAAAAACCGTATTGTTTAAGTAAAACTTTGTATAAGCATAATATGAATAAAACAATAATACATTCTACAAAAGTTTCTGTATAGGTATCCACAGAATATAACTATGAGTACAATCAACGGGGAAGCGCGATAGTAATTTATAGTTTGACTAAGCTCCTTCTTTGCGGTTCAAAATGTAAGCGATTCGAAGTTTTTGTTTTACAAGCTTTTATTTAAGTTGCAATGTTTGCGTGCCATAAAATTAGTGGCATGCAAGTTCGGATTCGATGGAATGCATGTTTATTAGTTAGAGCTAAGTGACGTCATTCAAAATCCAATATGGCGGAAATCCCACGATGACAGGGTAGCTATTTTTTGTGCGTTCCCAAACATAGTGCATACTTTCATCTTGGGATGTCCGCCATATTGGATTTTGATTCACACGGGTACCAGTTTAACAGCTGATATTAAGTACAATTAATATAATTTTTTTAGAAGAAACTATGTTAACTAGTACATCCCTGTCACCCTGTTATTATCTCATAGTCACCTTACAAGCCCAAAACCTTGCATCAACACGTCATCAGCCCAAAACTTTGGCTCTAGAAAGCTGAAAATTTTCAAGAGGTTTTCTTTATACCTAGAAAAAACAAAGGTCATGGACGGATTTTTTAAAACTCACACTTGATCAGCCGAGAAAATTTGGTCTGAATAATTTACGAGTACAGTAAACAAAAAGATTCTCGCATAATTATCTATATGAAAACTATAAGATTCAAGTATCTTATAAAACAGTAATTAAATAAATTTGCTTAGAATTACCGATAATATGTGTTTACTCAAATAACTCAGTGTAGTATAAAAGGTATGACAAGCAAAATATTGGCAAATCATTGATTTTAAAAGCCTCAAATAACTCTCAAGGAATATTATATTGATGCCTACGCGTGCCTACAAATGTACGCGTGTGGAGTCAATAGTAATATGAGGAGCATAAATCATATATCCATTTGAAATCAGACGAGAGATGAATGCTATATGGTATCATTCCTTTGAATTTCGGTTAAATTCGGTATTATTTTCAAGCGTTGGAAATATAGGCATGTTTGAGAAATGTTTCTTCAATTATTTTTAACCGACTTCAAAAAATAAAGAGGTTCTGTATTCGACCCGTATGTATGTATGTATGTATGTGTGTGTGTATGTATTATGTATGTTTGTCCGCGATTATTTCACGTTTGGCTGAACCGATTTTGATGCGGTTTTCAGGAAAGTATTTGTTACATTCTGGAGAAGGTTTTAGTATATTAACCGACTTAAAAAAATAAGAGGTTCTTAGTTTGATCGACATATTTGTATTTAAGTTTGTTCGCGATTATCTCGAGTTCGGCAAAACGGATTTAGATGATTCTTTTTTTGTTAGATAGGCCATACATCACAGGTAGACTCGTTTTAATTTCGTCGAGATTTAATGAATATCTTCGGAGATGGAGAGCAGAACTTCTCAACGGAAAATAGTAAATCGCTTGCGATCGGTATAATAGTGTACAGTGTAGATTTTATCGGACTTCAAAAGAGAAGGAGATTCTCAAGTTGACTGAAATATATGTTTTAGTTGACCGACGTCAAAAAAAGAGGTTCTCTGTTTAATCCCTATATCGGTATTTAGGATTTTCCGTGATTATTGTACATGCATTTTATTGTGATAGTCCGTTTTAAATTTGGTTAAAACGTGGCAACTAGATCATAAAAGCTTGTCTTTAAAAACTTTTTTGCACTAAAAAGGGTAAAATAAATTATTTAAAAAAAAAATTGAACCGACTTCAAAACCACAAATAGGCACTCAAAAGCGAAAAATAAATTAATATATAATTATTATAACCGCTACTACCCACTCATCTATTTTGAAGTCGGTGCCAGCGAAGCTTACTACTACTACATACTATGGATGTAGTTTTGCACTATTATAAAGATTTACTTATCTATTTGAATTGGCTGGCACTGACTTCAAAATAGATGAGTGGGTAGTAGCGGTTATAATAATTATATATTAATTTATTTTTCGCTTTTGAGTGCCTATTTGTGGTTTTGAAGTCGGTTCAATTTTTTTTAAAAATAATTTATATCATATGGTAGTCGTAGGCAGATTAAAATGTCACAACTCACAATCGATTTATACTTAACATTATAACAAATAAAGAAAATACTTATAGCAAATAAGTACTTAACAACTTATAATATTTAGTATGTAAATAGAAAGTGTATTTAACTCAAGGGTAGAAGTAGTAATAGTGGTAGTGCCTACTGCTATCAAATGTGCGTCATTTCAGAAGATCATCCAAAAAGAACGCTGGTCGCTTTTAACTTGGTCCGCGTCAATTTTAATATAATTTATTGTGTGTTTAGCGTCGGCCGGTAAAAATACAAACTGCGGCGATATTTAACATTAGTTGTTAGCATTTATAGCGATAATCACCGGAAAAGAGCGCATTTCTCATCATTAAAAGCCTATTATGTTGGTACTAGACAGCGATAACTTGTTAGAGGGACTTATATCTTTGATGAAATAACTAAGAATATTGGAAAGGAGCATTATGAGATAAAATAAGTACATTTCTAAGCTTTATAGAAAAATAGAGCCGTTGTAGATTTTGTTGTCGGTCTGTCCCTCTGTTCGCCATTTGTTGCTCTGTTTCTCAGGAATGGTTTCCTTTTCATAAAACAAGGGGTACACTAGCATAGCTAGGTATGACCTAGTTGCAATTATTGTAAAACTCTCTTTAAATATCACCTATTTTATTTGCAGGTTTTTTTAATTTACTAAAAGTATGTACCTATTACTTTACCTCATTCTCATCTGGTAAGATGTTATTTTACTAACTTGAAAAAGGTAAATACGAGTAGTACATCTAATTAACCCACTGAAATTCTTTATCGTTTGGTTTTCTCTCTCTGTGACAACCAGCCGCGGTCGAAAACTTCCACCAGACATTAGGTCAGCTTATTTTACGATTTTAAGATTGCCATGAATCAAACCTAGGTCTATATAGATAAAACCATAACCCTCAGGCTAAGCGAGGGTGGACTAACCAGACTATCGTGTCAAGTTTTTTTCAATAATATTTCTTCCCTTTGAGATACAAGATTAATGTAAACCCATTAAACATCCGGCAGTCAATTTACCCAACGACACTCCCGGGCCCTCGACAAAAACAAGGGAAGTGTGAAAAATTATCACGAATTGGTAAATACCGGCGAAGGAAACCGACCTGTGTGATTGCCTTAATAAAATATTATATCGCCCATCCTCCTCGCGCAGTGGCAATGACAATGAGTGTAAAAGAGAGAGGCGTAAAATCGCGCCCTTAAACCAGGTAGAATTATAACGCGATCTTTATAATAAAACCCTTGTTTGTCGTAAAAAATAAATATGGCGGCGCACAAAAAAGACAAGCGGTGATATTTCATTAAGAACATCATGATTTGTTGAGGCGTTTTCTTTAGTTGAATTTGTGAGATTTTCATTCAATAGCCTTATCTGGGGATAGATGGGCTAGCTCTTTTTTTGTGCAACGAATCAGCCTAGCTGTTCAGCGCGAAAATACAGCCAGTATTCTTGGCACCATTTCACGCAGGTAATGCTGTAATCAGAATAAGTTAGCGATAAGTTCTATTTATTAAAATAATTCAATTTAAAAAAAAATTGACAAAAAAATTAGTGAAACAAAACTTTTTGGTTAATACGTTTTCTGTTCAGGTTGTATGGCAAAACGGAATCAAAACTCTAATCGGAATTTATCGAACTTGTGCTAAACTTTTGTACTGGAACTAGATAATAAATGCGGCTTCGAGTTTTAGCGCCTTCGTCGTTGTGGCTACTAAACAGATATCACAAGTGAGGAAAACTTGTATCTGTAATAATGAAACTGGCATTAAAACCATGAAGAAGCTGGAACCAACTTATGAGTAATTTGTTACTTGTGCAAATCTCACAAGATTTAGCCCACGTAAGGTCAAAATTGTCTTTGCCGGTAATAATAACTGCTCTCCGAAATACAGACATTCTTTTAAAATTGTACGAGTATAAATGGTAGTAATTTCACTGAAGGCATGGCAATCGTGAAAGGATTGGCAGTGAGAATGGGGCGTTTAGCAAATGCCGGCTGTTCCTTGGACTCGTTCCCGTTATTTGTCACACCTTTGTGTGATCGGTGAATCGCTCAAAGGACCCGCCGTATTGAAGGCATTTCACTTAAATTAGCACGGAAGGTAGAAAGGTCTTTATTTTATCCCACCGTAAAAGGTTGTAAAAGTCATGTTCACAGCTATTAATACCTTACTTTAGCCATTTCACCATAACATTAGATTTTACAGTGGCCTGCGATGGCTTGAATTTAGGTTGAATTTAGGTTCCCGTGAGATTTTTTAAAAACCCAAATTCAATAAAGCAATCAATCTGACGTAGAAGCACATAACCTTATAACTCGCATGCTGTCAAGCGAAGACGCATGGCAGCGATACAGCCAAATGCTGAGGGGCATTATGAGGAGAAGAGAAAGGGGAGAAAAGGAAAAGTGGAATTAGAGGTCCGGCATGAAGTAATGCTCTGCGGTTCCGTGCCGATGACCCAGAAGACGGGGAGGTTGTTTTAGTCCGTGCGAATCGGACATACCCTGCCATTGGCAGGAATCCGTTAGGGATTTTTTCCTCCTCGAGAAAAAAAATAAATAAATAAAGCAATCTATAACTACAGCTGTATGTAGATTGGTTTGGCAAAAATTTTGAATAGGTAAATGCTGGAATAGGGCGCGGGGACGGGAGCTGGAAATTCTCATTTCCCTTGGGATTTTCGAAAAATCAAATTTAAGTAAAGAAGGGTAAAAGCTAGTTAAAAATGATAAAAGATGAACAATTAGCTACTTTCTTTCTTCAAATAAAACGTTTCGACACAATTTTAAGCTTGTTTTGATAATAATCATCTTACACAAATTAAAATTAAAGTTTTTATCTAATTCCTACGCATTATGATAGCCCACCGACAAAGATAGTCTAAGAGTAAACGTAATTTATAAGGCCTCTTAAAAATACAGTAGAGCTGTGATAAAATCGCTATTCTGAAGATTTACAAGGAGGTAGATAAACAAAGTCTTAACAAATCTATTCTAAATACGCCCACCGTTTGACCAATGTAACGATTTTTACTTCTGATAGCCTTTAACTGTGTAGTCCATAGGGAGCGATCGTTTATCTCATAGCTTCGAAATAGCAATGACGCGCGAAGCGCGACTTAATTTATGTGATCATATTGCTTTATGGGTTTATGGTTAACATGTTGGACTGTAAATCACGTGATATGTATTTATGGTTTTATTGTGTGCAGTATGTATGGTTCTCAGCCTGATTTTGTGTAGGAAAAAAAAATCTTCATAATAAAAACTTAAGGAGTGGCAAAAAAAGAATAAGAATAAGAATACAGAATAATGGTTTTCGTTTTTCTCAATATTAGCTTAGAATTAAGAACTGGCGTTATCTAAAAGAACTTTATCTACGCTCATTGCTTAAAGTTCGAATTATGAAATCAAAATGTGTCATATATTGACCTACTTTATTCACAGACTTCTATAATTATTAAAAAGTTATTCATTATAACATAGCTGTACTATGGAAATATCTCTAGATTGTTGAATAATTTCTATTACGATACGCGACTCTGGGTTCCTGTATTTTTGTGTGTCGTCATCACAGACCAGGGAATAACTTTCTTTTCTCTGTGGTCGTGATAGCCAAAAGAGAGTGTAGAGCCAATCCTCAATTTTGTTTTTTTTTTTATATAAGGAGTCCACAGACAACATTTAGTTGGTAGTCATGATCGACCATAGACAACAATTAATTCACGGAAACAATAATTTTTCCCTGCCTTATATGACTGATTAAAAAGTGTGTTCATACAGAATATTGAAAAGAATTATGTATAATTTTTGATTATTTAATTATCCACTAAAAATATAGTTTATCTGACTTGTATAAATATTTTTCTACTCTTTTTTGTTTCATGACTTTTTTAACAGACTATACGCAGTTTGCAACTGAATTTTGGCGCCATACCTAACTTTTAACATTTCAATGTGTTATTTTTGTTACTTAGTCAAAACTTAGCGCGGAAAAATGTCTAGCAGTGAAACGTACTAAAGAAAATTTAACTCCACCTGACATTTTAGTAATTGCAACAAAAATGACCCACAATCTTTTACCAACAAAGTGAAGGATTTACGACAAACGTTAGCAAGATTTTATGGTTTAGATTTATGATAATTTGAGCGTAGATAAAGTAGTGTATGAAACTCTACATAATTAGGTATTATGCATCCGTTTCATAAACTACTATTATGCCAATGTTCAGGGAGTGCCAATTAACATATTATTATATTAATATTATTAATAATAATAAATAGCCATTAAAGCCTATTAAGCCTGGATGTCAGTTGAGCCGCATAGTGGAAAATGAATAGGTTTATCATTTTTCTCTCCAGTACATTGAGTGTGTTAAAGGGCTCACAAAAATCTACTCAATATACTGGCTATACAAATTAATACAATTTCATGTTATAGGTTGAGCTTCATATTATTAATTCCAAATATGAGCCAATTATTTTTTTTCGAAATCTCATCAATTTATCTTTTGCGTTGTTTGAAAAATATCCGGCTGCTATTCGATGCGGCCCGTCTTGAAGCGGACGCTCAGCATTATGGCGTGCTAAGATTGTATCACCGCCCACGCCGTTTCCGATGCTGGCTCGTAAAGTAATCACTTCACACGATAGATGTACGAGAACCATGCGCTTTGTTACCCTCCTAAAACGTAACCGCAGGGATTATGATATTCAGAACTGCTTTTATGGGGCAAATTCAGAAAAATCTGGCCACTATTTAAATGGAATATATAAACTGTATAAACTGTCAAGGCCCGGTTTCCAACTGAGCTGTGTTTTCCAAAAGAGCTGTGTTTGAGTAACCAATCATATGTATTTCGTCACATTGACATCTCCGAAACTGAGGGGAGAAAATGATGAAATCTGATTGCACCAAAGCGGAGCGGAAGCTCCGCTTTGGTGGAATCCGGGCCAAATTTTAACGGTGACAACTGAGGCCTGAGGTTGATAAATGCCGAGCTCTACTATGATAACCTATAATGTCTCAAAAGAGTGTGAAGTCTACTAGCCTGCACTTTAGGAGCAATGCCAACACACATCACAGTTTTTACTATGCGCAGAACCTTGATTTTTTTAAAAGACAAACTGGATATAATACTACTAACATTATTTCCAGTCAATTCAGGTGACGCAGGCGGTTCTGAAGATATAATCTCAGAATAATTTATATCGTTATAAAATAGGAAATAAGTGCGAGGAACGTTATTATAAATATCCGAATTATAGCCTACTATAATAAAAAGACTGGTCTCTGAACGTTTAACGAATTTCAATGAAAATATTCCGAGAATCGTTCATTACGAGAAGATAATTTCGTTTAATCGAGATACACCTACGCTAGATACTTCAATATCGACAAGAAAATGAAGACATTCACAATTTTCTCTATATAATATGCAGTCACCTTCAACATTTTGAGTATTTCTTTATTATTCTGTAACAACAAATAAAACTCTTACAATCGAAGTACACAAAGACATTCATTATGCTATCAAAGCCTATATAAAGCCATAATATCTGGGTGACCGAGCTTTGCTCGGCAGTCTATCTTCCCACCAATAGATGGCAGCATTGGTCACATTTTTTTTTTGGTAAATTCGACATTTTCTAAAAATAAATCCTAGCTAGATCGATTTCTCGCCCCCAAACCCCTCTGTATACTAAATTTCATGAAAATCGTTCGAGCCGTTTCCGAAATTCGGATTATATAGAAATATTATACATATATACAAGAATTGCTCGTTTAAGGATGCCTTAAGTTGTAACTGCAGATCTTTTATCTCTTTTTCTCTATATACTTTGAGATATAAGCGTGCTAAAGTAATATAGACAATAACAAAAAAATATACCGACTGTATTATAAACTCATAATAAATCCTTTTAGAGTAGAACGCTAAATATATAAGAAGTACTCAACCAGGCATTCATTAATATTTCTTGAGGTGTGTGGCGTGAGGTGTGAACTGTAGATGTTTGCCATTATTAGCTGCCATCCATTACTGAAACGAGCGCACGGGCGAGGTGTGCCGGCAATCACGGCATCACATTCAATACTCTGAAAGCGATCAAATTGACGCCACTGCGGTGTGCGCCACAAGCGACAAGACAGCGGTGAAACCACAAGCTATTGACCATGGAACAAGTGACGAATTTCTAGCGATTTCATTATTAGATTACCTGTTAATACTTCCCTTGCTCCCCTGTTTACTGGGGCGTTCTGGTTTAAGGACAATATTGGATTCTGGGTCAGTTTTCTTCAAGTGTGATGCATAAAGTGTAAACTGGTGGGTGTTTGCCATTATAAGCTGCCATCCATTACTGAAACGAGCGCACGAGCGAGTTGTGCCGGCAATCACGGCATCACATTCAACACCCTTAAAGCGATCAAATTGAAACCGCTGCGGCGCGAGCCACAAGCGACAAGACAGCGGTGAAACCACAAGCTATTGACCATGGAACAAGCGACGAATTTCTTGCGATTTCATTATTAGAATATTACCTGTTAATACTTCCCTTGCTCCCCTGTTTACTGGGGCGTTCTGGTTTAAGGACAATATTGGATTCTGGGTCAGTTTTCTTCAAGTGTGATGCATAAAGTGTAAACTGGTGGGTGTTTGCCATTATAAGCTGCCGTCCATTACTGAAACGAGCGCACGAGCGAGGTGTGCCGGCAATCACGGCATCACATTCAATACCGTAAAAGCGATCAAATTGACGCCACTGCGGTGTGCGCCACAAGCGACAAGACAGCGGTGAAACCACAAGCTATTGACCATGGAACAAGCGACGAATTTCTAGCGATTTCATTATTAAAATATTACCTGTTAATACTTCCCTTGCTCCCCTGTTTACTGGGGCGTTCTGGTTTAAGGACAATATTGGATTCTGGGTCAGTTTTCTTCAAGTGTGATGCATAAAGTGTGAACTGGTGGGTGTTTGCCATTATAAGCTGCCATCCATTACTGAAACGAGCGCACGAGCGAGGTGTGCCGGCAATCACGGCATCACATTCAATACCGTAAAAGCGATCAAATTGACGCCACTGCGGTGTGCGCCACGAGCGACAAGACAGCGGTGAAACCACAAGCTATTGACCATGGAACAAGCGACGAATTTCTAGCGATTTCATTATTAAAATATTACCTGTTAATACTTCCCTTGCTCCCCTGTTTACTGGGGCGTTCTGGTTTAAGGACAATATTGGATTCTGGGTCAGTTTTCTTCAAGTGTGATGCATAAAGTGTGAACTGGTGGGTGTTTGCCATTATAAGCTGCCATCCATTACTGAAACGAGCGCACGAGCGAGGTGTGCCGGCAATCACGGCATCACATTCAATACCGTAAAAGCGATCAAATTGACGCCACTGCGGTGTGCGCCACAAGCGACAAGACAGCGGTGAAACCACAAGCTACTGACCATGGAACAAGTGACGAATTTCTAGCGATTTCATTATTAGATTACCTGTTAATACTTCCCTTGCTCCCCTGTTTACTGGGGCATTCTGGTTTAAGAACAATATTGGATTCTGGGTCAGTATTCTTCAAGTGTGATGCATAAAGTGTGAAATGGTGAGTGTTTGCCATTATTAGCTGCCGTCCATTACTAAACGAGCGCACGAGCGAGGTGTGCCGGCAATCACGGCATCACATTCAATACCGTAAAAGCGATCAAATTGACGCCACTGCGGTGTGCGCCACGAGTGACAAGACAGCGATGAAACCACAAGCTACTGACCATGGAACAAGTGACGAATTTCTAGCGATTTCATTATTAGATTACCTTGCTCCCCTGTTTACTGGGGAATTCTAGTTTTGGAACAATATGGGATTCTGGTTCAGTTTTTTTAGTGTGAGTGGTGTGTGATATTAAGTGTGTAACCTTTGCAAACTTCCAACTAGTATTTTATTTTGTTTTCACAAAATCATTTACTTTACTCGAATGTTAAGATAATAATGTTATTTTTTTATAAAAACACATATTTTGTGTTTTCTTTTACCTAAATTCCTTTGAAAAATACAATTTTCTGCTAAATAAACAAAACTTCAGAAAAAATAAGCTAAAATCGCTCTAAAATCAGCATGCTCTCATTTAAGAGTGATGTTATCGTTTATTTTTAAGTAGAAAGTACCGTGAGGTGAGGACTTTAGAACGTCTTGGTAATCATGTCATTCAGTCCCTTTTAAGTAAGCATGCAAAGTGCGCGTAACTTGCGCCCCAAGCGCATGGAGCGCAAGTTAAAAGTAGTTGGTGGCGATAAAAGAGATGCCACAATGATAACTTAGAATATTAAGTTATCGTCAAGTTAAGTTAAAACTTTTAGATTACTTCTCTGCAGTATTAAGTAGGCAGAGGAAATTAAATTAATCACAATAGACTGATATATGAAAATATATCTGTAGACTGATATGTAAAAAAGAATACGGTTTCCTTGTACCACACTCGCACGAAGCAATTCTCTAAATTTTTATAACTCGCCGCGCCGCCCGTGGGAATGACCGAGCGGGTAATTTTGCTAGCAGTAATCATGATTCCCCTTGGCCCCGTTTATTTCGGACTACGTTTCGTTTGGGTCGCTACTTCCTAGCAAAATCTCCGAAATATTCCATTCGTCTAGTATTACTAATGCATGACATTGTATGAGTTTTTTTTTTTCGTTGAATAATTCATAAGCCCAGTTTCATTATTATGAAAGGCCCTTAGAGTTTGTTTTTAAAAGAAAAAACAAAAAAACATCGAAATGTATCAAATATTTGGCTTCAAAGTGAATATTTGATGTTTCTCTGTTTTTAGGATTTCATCAGTCTCTTCAAGTTTTTAATCACGTAAAATGTAAATATTTGAGTGACCGAGCTTCGCTCAGTAGTATAACTACTGGTCAATAGATGGCAGCAGGAGTCATATTTTTTTTTTGGTAAATTTGACGTTTTCTAAAAATGAATCCTAGCTGGATCGATTTACTGCCCCCAAAACCCCCTGTATACTAAATTTCATGAAAATCGTTCGAGCCGTTTCCGAGATTCAGAATATATAGAAATATAGAGATTCAGATTATATAGAATTCAGATTATATATACAAGAATTGCTCGTTTAAAGGTATAGGATCTGTTAGAATTAGTTTCTAGCTACTATTTAAAAGTCTGTACGAGAAAGCTGCCTAGGTTTTCATGTAAGTGCAATCATGTTTACCTAGATAATATAGATCCAAGGTGTTGGTTAATTCGCATAGTGTGCCCGCAGCTCTAACCTTTTTACTTGATCCGAGAAACATATTAATGGAGATAAGAAGACCCAAATATTGTGTTTTATTTTCAATACAAAACTTATTATTTAATTGAGAAAAATTGTTTTTAGCAACCCTTACTGAAAGGTCAACAAAGCGTAACACTTTTCATTATTTTCAGTTCATTCATATTGAATGAACCGTTTTTAGGGATGTCACTTAAATTTTATGGTACATTTTTGAACTCCCTATAGTTCCCTCAGGATATGAGCTAGACTTCTTGTGGTATTTTTTCAGGCATCTATACATCGTCCACTACTTAAGGCTAGTTATGGCAAGTAACCAACACGTTGTATAAAAGGAAAAGGCGACTAATAGTACACGGTTTAAGCGACTTTTTGTTGGTACCAGGTCATTTACTGATACCTAAACGTATGCATAGACGCATTTTAGGGCACCCCTAGTAGGTACATAATATAATCGAGGATATCTCGGGCCGCTGGAATACTTTAGGTATATACAAAGATCATTACATA
The DNA here is from genome assembly GCA_963855885.1 of Coenonympha glycerion. NCBI lineage: Eukaryota > Metazoa > Arthropoda > Insecta > Lepidoptera > Nymphalidae > Coenonympha > Coenonympha glycerion. Next base: position 17,113,949 of record OY979631.1, read on the forward strand.
AAAGTGCTTTTTTATACAGTAAGTATTTATGTACACTCAACCGGGGTCAGCATAAGTTATTAAGTTACACAACCACCGCGTTAGATACAGACTTTCCTTCCCACTGTTCGTACATCTGACCTATTTCTCTAAATGCGCCCGTGACATTATTTATGAATACTCATAATCTTACACCAAAACTCGCTTTACGATGTACAAAATAAAGCCCATTTTTCTATGCAACCGAAACTCTTAGCCCAAAACACAAAAGGGTTTTTTCGTTTGATTAATCACATTCAGGCAAGTAATGTCCTTCAAGAAAACAACTACGACTATGAAGCTAAATATACCTACTTCCAATATTACTATCGTAGTACCTACTCTCTACTAACATACTTGTATTATTTCTCTATTTTGATCTACTTCCAAAGAGGTGACATTTTTATTGTTTAGGTTATTTCTTAAAATGAAAATTATTCATGAATAAGCGTCAACTAAAAACGATTGGCTTTGACATTTGGATTTTCAGAACTGAAAACTATAATTGATATAGAAATATTCCTTGAAGGAAAATTATGGAAAGCAAAGGTAAAATTATGGCCTTAGGTATGTGTTTTTCAAGAAAGTACTCATATCTATTGAGTATATAGTAAATACCTCCAAAGTCAAGCAGATATTAATATTATCTAGTCTACTGACATTTTATGTCGCCCTATCGTACCTTATAGATTTGAACTCGTGGCCTCATAAAAATTTCGCGTGCCATCGAACCGATCGTAATATTTTTTCTATAATATTGCTGCAACTATAAACGTTTACGAGTAGGGACGTATTTATCCTGTCACTGGCCCAATTGTATCAGAAATGACGTTGTCTTTTTGATGGAGAGAACTCTAGGGGGCGAATGTGTTCCTTCTCTGACTTTTTGAAAAATGAAACGTTTAAAATCAAAAATGATCACTCGAAGAAATGTCATCAAAACTCTATTACCGATTTCGGCAAGGTTTGCATTGACAGGAACAAGCACAAACTCGGTCAATATTTACGATTTTTTTTACATAAATAACACGCTTTTAAGTCTCAACGGCAGACAGAAGTGGATGTTAATCCTTCCAAGAGTCCGTGTCATTTAGAAAATCTTCAGTTAAATATATTAGTAATTAGTTACCGTCGGCAAAAGGCCACGTGGCAGATCTCCAACCCGGTGGTCAGACCAACTGTAGGAAACTAGCACTGTCTCCTATGAAGCAGACCACATAGCTGCGGACAGTACAGGGTGGATACAAATCATATACCACAGGATTACTCGCCGCGATTGATAGTGACGATCCTCAGTCATGATGAGGCGTCGACCGAAGAGAGAAAGAGTTACCTTGGAATTATTTTTAATCTGAGAAGGAGAATATATTCGGGTGAGACAACCTTAGAGATCTCGATAATATTCAGAAAGGTATATGAAGCTTGACACTCTTATTTGACTATCTGGCCAGATTAAGTGTGCTAGAATGATGAAGACAGCATTATTAGATGCAGCAAACATTGTTCTATTCATTTCGCAATCAAACAATTCAAGTTAAAATATTGCTTAACCTAGTCAAATATCCTTTCAATAGCGGAGAAGATAGTACACACTGATAGGACAGTAAGTAAGAATTATTTCAGCGCAACTTATGACTAAGTAAACTCGTAATTGATTCCGAGAATCTTTCCTAAAATGTTCGATACATTTACATTTTACACTGAGTACCATTTGACCTACATATTCATAATGTAAAGAGCCTAATATAAACTCAATTTAGGAAGCGATTGCCATTAAAAAGAGGATCTATTATGCGAAGGAAGGGAAAGGGTGGAAATATAAATAAAATATCAAGTCATTTCTCTATACTAGAGTCGATATAGTTAGTTTAAGGGTAAACCCAAGGCAAGGCATCACTGTAGATAAAAGCTTATAATCTAGGAAGTTTCAAGATTTATCTTTAACATATTGTTGTGGAATTGTACCTACCTCAAAAGCAAGGCACAATTCTCCTACATGGAAAGGATAAAAAATAAATTCACTCTTAAAGATTTATCGACTCTACGAGCATGGGCATTGGGCGCCCCCAAAATTTGTGAAGGATTCGTTGCGTTTCTGTCTTTAATTTGAATAATTATTTTTTGTAATTCCAATAAGTATTTTTTTATGAATTTTAAGATTTGAAATGTTCTTTCAGAACAATCCGCAGTGGAAATAATACCTATGCACACTGAAAAAACATTTTTACCAAACAAAATTGAAACCAAGTCTGAACAATAATATCAAAACGTAAATTCACACTTAATTACATAAAAGCATTATAAAAGCATAACCACATTTTCACGCCCAGGTGGAACGCAGACGTACTAAACAAACCACCTTATAAACAATCTTGCTGAGCGATAATACACCTTAAAACCTCTTTAATAACAACGTTATTAAACGCAAAAAATGTATGCGGTTAAATGCATTTCAAGATTACCTTCGTAATACATTTACGAAGATTTAGGTGCAAGTGAAACTAAGCTTTCGTACGTAAGTGTTAAAGTATGGTTTCGTGTTAGAAGGTCGAGAAGAAAATTTGGCAATACATTATTTTAATACCTCAGCAAACCACATTTTTCAACGTGAAAAAAATGTATTTCATGTAAACTTTGCACCCTGAAGCTAACTCAATGTTTAGGGAAAATATTTAGCTCTATTTGGAAGATAAAGGCTGCTTTTGACCTACAAAATATTTTATACTCAGCGATTTCTGAAAGTTGTGCAATGCCGATGAACGAAAAAGAAATTGAAGACATCGTACAATTGTTTTATACAACTTTATACCGAAAAATCCATGATTACCGCGGGAGTTGTGAAAATCCGAAATTCACGCGAGGAAAACCGCAGGCTTCCGCTAGTATGGTCACAAACTACTTATTAGAACATGCAGAACAATGTCTACTAGCCTAGCCTGGTTCAAATTTCGAAATAATACCGAATTCTAACTTCGACAAACGGCCGCAAATTTCGGTCTATAGAGACCGCACCCTAGGTTTCAGTTTAGAGAAGTTTCAGATGACCTAGTTCCCTAACCCGAGTTGCCTGAAGCTAGCTGGCCGCCTCAGGTGAGCTTGTAAGTTCCGTCCGACTTGAAAAGAGCTCCGCTATTAAAGGATTCTCATTTTGACGCAGTAATGCCTTGTTACTAGTACTTACTCTGACTTCTTCCTCGTTTCACCCACATTGCCTATAAACGTTCGAGAGGTTTTGTGAAGTATTGCTATGCTACTATTATGCAGTTCAACTTTTACAAACTAACGTTGGTATTACAGCTGCTTAGTTCTAAGTTCTGACGCAGTTGAATAGATATTTTTCTTGTATTATTTTTTATTGGATAACTTCTTGGTCAAGTTCACTAAGATCTATACATACAGTGACTTCGGAAGCCCCAAAGAGTAAAAAAAGAGTAATTAATTTTCGAGGTCATATCATTTTTTTTTTTAATTTATAGGCTAGTGCTTGACTGTGATCACACCTGGTGAAAAGTGATGATACAGTCTAAGGTGGAGCGCGCTTGCCTAGGAGATGTTATTCACTTTTGATTTGAAGGCGCCCAAGTTGTAAGTTGTGGGAAAGACAGTGCGTATCAGGAACGAGGAATCTACATCAATTAAAGCAAAAAAGTTGACAATGTGTCAAATACTAACTTGTAGTCGGAAAAAACCATAATTATTCTTTTCAACCGACTTCAAAAAAAGGAGGAGTTTCTTCTTCTCTAGGTGTACCTACATTGAAAAAATATTTCACTCTTTGTAGTGGCATTTGGTAACACCTACTTTGAAAGTAGCTGCAAGAAGAGTCCTACCACCAGTATTTCATGCAATCATAGGGAAACTGATTTTATATTGCAGGAATCGCAATTAAAATCGCTTTTATAGGTATTTCGATTGTGACTGTATTGCGCAATGACTCTCCTGTGTGTATAGGTAATAGGGCCAAATAGCAAGAGACCGCTTATGCGACAGTATGTAAAATTCTCTAAGTTTACCACATTAGGGCCATTGAACACTGCTAGCAGAAGGAAAACTAAACAGTTTTATCTGCTACATGCTTTACCGCTTCGAAATTTTAAATAGAGTAATAAATACTAGGTACCTACTTATATTTACTTTCGAAAAAACCAACAAATTCACATTCACATTTATATATTAGTATAGAGATTACAGTTTTGTGCGGCTTAGATTTTTCTGGTTATGGGACATTATCTTTTGCCACGACTTCATACATAAAGGTTTGCCGTAGAATTTCCAATGATTCAAAGTTGCGAGTATGTATCTTACACCATAGTTAATTATCTAAAAAAAACTACCATTATATCTTTTCTAGTACCTATCAAAATATAATGAAAATATTTATTACGAAATCTTTCATTCGTCTCGCTATAAAAGAAATATTAGGTACGCATTACACTGGAAGACATTCCTATACAATATTATATGCAAAGTGGGTACAGTTGAGCAAACAATTATTTTTGGAGCGAAATTCGTGTGTGGGTGACACCTACCAAGAAAGCAAACATCTTCCTGCTGTTGGCAGCTATGTACATCATAAAAGCCATGGAATTGTTTTACAAAATACACCTTTTATGGTTTCCACTTGATAGTGCTTGACACGGTTTCTGAAGTATATTGTATTTGTTATTGAATCACTTTTGCTTTTGTACAACACATAGGTGGCAATATTCAATGGAGGCGTCTACGCTAGGTACATTATATAATACGCATACAAGTCAAGATATCAGCTCTATGTTTAGTGCAGGAATATTGGCGATCCACAGATGGATACTCCTCTCAGAATGTTTAGGGTATTGTGTGTTGTGTTGTGCTGTGGGTGCAAATAATATCTAACCTTACATGGAAGAGTTGAGTACATTGACTTGATAATCTCCCTGGCACCAAGTCAGAGAGATTATCAAGTCAATGGCCAGAGATAGAACTCTGGAAGGAAATGAAGGAGGCCTTAGATGTCGAAAGACAGACTGGGGCAAATAAAATGGTTATCGGCTTACTAAATACTGGTAAACATAACATTTTATATTTTCAATATCTATAACTTAATTAACTTAGTTTTAACAAATTGTGGATTGTTGTTTGTGAATAAAGGATTATTTTTAATAAATAAAATAATAAATAAATTTTTTATTTAGTTATTTGCTTATTTCGTTTAAGCAAAGTTTCGTCTTTGGAGCTCGGGGTATTTACCTTTGCTGAGATAACTTAAGTATATGCAAAATTTGTTAGCTGCATCACTAATTAAGGGAGTACCTACTTTAAGTGCTTGAATTATTTTTAGTATTGTTTGAAAGTTTCCAAAGTTTGCATAATTTGAAATTTCAGATACAAATACTTTATATATGTATATTTATGTCATCTAAGCTTGTGATAACATAAAGTGTTCACACAACCAAACAAAAATTAACTCCGAAAATCATATTTCCAAACATGCAACTATAACAGTGATGCACCCGCCTAATTCCGACCTAATTCACATGTATGCAAACAGGCCTAATCATATAACACAGTGCTTACGACCACGTCCGCCATTTAGTACCGGAAATCCGGTTACATCGCTCAACAGGGCGGCAACTAATTACGTATAATTGCCGCTAATTTTATCTCAAAGCAGATTTGGAGCGGTTAAATGGCACGAGTATGTTTAGGATTCACGCTATTAAATAATATTTCATATACATAAGACATCGTCCAGACCTTCCGTTTTTCCTACATAGACAAAAGTATCTTCTTCTGAAAATCGGACCAATACGACAAGGGTCGTGGACGCACGACATAAAGAGAGTTGCGGAGAGTCGCTGTCTTCAGGCGACACAAGTGGTGGACGTTGTCGTTTAAGGAAGCCTAAACGACGACGAGCAAAATAAAAATTTAAACCATGGTCACCAAGTACCCACTTAGCATTTTTCCTTTAAAATTACGTTTTTGCAAGAAAAGAAAGAAAGACATACGTACTTATGTACTAAAACGATAACTGAAGCTTCCACCACAACTTGGTAACAAATACCAAATTATTATTTACCAAGTGACGGAGCACCAGATACCGCTTGTCACGTGTGGCACAATCAAGAAATGGGCCCAACTCAGAATAGTGTTATGTGCCCCATGAAAACATGAGAGCACAAAAGAAAACTTAATATGCAAATTTTAAAAGTAGGTAAAACCAGGTTTTACGGGTTTACATGACACTCACAATACTAAATAGCAGTGATCGTCAATGGTTCTCAGCCTCCGATTCTCAACAAGGGGTCGTAGGATTGAATTTCAGGCAAGCACTTCTGAATTTTCGGAGTGGCATGCCTGAGAGTTCATTACAATTGTTCTCAAAGGTACACGAAGCCCATCAGCTTACATTTGGCCAGCGTAGTGGGCTATAGCTAAACCTTTCTCAGTCTGAGAGGATACCCGTGCCCAGCAGTGGGATATAAAAAGGGGTTAGCACTAGATTTGTTTAAAATTCCGTCTACCTCTCCGTCCGTTCATAGCATCCATTTTTAAAAAGTTATATAAAATAAAATCACTCAGTATTTTCAAACTAAAGCATAACTTCGTTTGAAAATGCAGGAGTGAAAATATAGATAAAATAATTTGCATAGAATATGGCGACGCCGACTTTGAATCGAGCTAGCAATCGAATTTTACAAAATTGCCAATAGTTTTTCATATTGACTTTAAAAAGAACCGTGTTTGCTGCATATTGAATTATTAATTTGATTTTTTATGTTTATCTAGCATGTTTCTAGCAGTTTTATTGGCTTTCCTTTTTAGGATGAAAGTATGCACTTTAACTCTGTGTGTGTTAAAAATGAGGTCTTATACGTCTGTAGATTCGTGGCTTCCAATGAAATGGAATATTTTTATAGCAATGATGATCGTATGCATTCGTTTACCTGACGTAATGTTATATGCACATGTCGGATACACTCCATTCCTGCAAGGCTATGATGTGTGCGTAGAGAAAATTTGTCTGTTTTGGTCAAACTCTTTCTCTTACTTATCTCTACAGTAAACTTGCTTAATTCGTACCTGTTCCTAAAGCGTACCTGGTGTATTTCTCCCAACTCGAGGCTCACACAGCGCCCCAGGCGGCCTAAAACGTAAGCTTCCGTCCACCATGTTGCACAAAAAAAAGCAAGACGCTTCACGGCCACTCCGTTAAAAAATATCCAAAAAGTAAGTTTTTACTGACATATTCAACAATATTTTATGACATTTCATAAGCTTCTAGTTTCATAACTAAGTAGTATTAGTTGTAGCTCGAAGTATAGTGTAAATATACATTTATTCGTCTAATTTTTTTTGCTGGTTTTGTTGTCTATGTCATTCATTCACGCGGGAAATTTAATTTTTTTTTGAGATGTTTGCCTAATTCGTACTTTTCGTTTTGTTCTAATTAGTACCGGTACGATTAAGGATAAATGTAAATCGTGAATAAATAAAAATGATAAGGAAAGTGATAAAATTTAACAAAATATTTGTATTTTAGTAAAATGGCAACCCGGAAATATAACATCTGGTCTAAGGAAGATATGGAAGCTCCAAAAATTCAAGGATGGCTCCATGAAGTTTAATGAAGTATGTCGCTTTTATAATATTCCTAAACCTACATTTCGTCGCCAGGGTTGAATACACATGCACGAATTGGAAGGCCAATAGATTTGATGATACAGATGGAGGAAGAACTGGTTCGACTCATCCTCGAACTTGAGTCATGTTTCTTCGGTTTGACAATAAAGGATTTACGCAAGCTGGCATATCTGTAATAATATTATCTAATATTGTATTGCCTAGCACATCATCAGTCAAGTCAACAATAGAATCAATTTCACCAGTAAGAAAAATTGGAAGATCTAAAATCACAACAACTACGTCAGCAACAGTATTGACGGAGAGTCCATACAAAAATGAATTAGAGAGAAAGATAGAAATTCAAAAGAAGAAACTACCAAAGATAAAAATAGAGGTCAAGACTGAAAAACCTAAAAGAAAGAATAAGGAAAATATTATTATTTCAAGTAAAAAACCAAAGCACAATGAAAAAGAGACTGAGGCATGGCTATGTTTGTTGTGTAATGAAGATCGGCCGGAGAACATGATAAAGTGCAATGAATGCTCCAAATGGGTACATGAGCTTTGCGCAGGTGCCGATAGTACAACTTACGATTATTGTTGTGATAATTGCAAATAGATCTCATAAAGTACGATTAAGGAGTACATGAGTACGAATTAAGACAATATAGTCTTAATTCGTACTTTTCAATTTTTTTTATTTTGTATTGTTTTCTCAAGAAGTTTTTTATTTTTGTTATTTTGTGTTACGAATTATGTTAGAAGAATAAACAAAGTTTTCATTTATAGTGTTTTTATTATTTGAAAGCTTGTATTATTCCTACGATAGCCATTTTCCCTTAACGGGTACGATTTAGGCAAGTTTACCCTAGATAGACGGAGAAAAGAGATTGTAATGTAACTAAAGGTGATCTTTTAAATTGATTTTTATACACGAAATCAAGAACGTATAAGTACGCATGTTACGTGTATAATATGAGGGTTTCGAAATTGAACCCTTGTGATAATTTGAACATACCTTACCTTGAACTTCGTTCGTTCTTATATCTGGAACAGTCGATTTTATTTTTCTATTTAGGATTTTATTTAGCATTCGCCGTGTAGCAGTTATCTAATCCTCCAATTAAATACGATAATAATATTTGTGACTGCATTTTCACAACAATAAGACTGCTGTCAAGTACTTACTTGTAAAAAGTAAAAAAATACAATTGATAATATTCTTACGTATTCACAAGACTCTACTTCCTTCCAAAAAGAAGCAAAGCGCTCGCATTTGCGGCTGTGTAGTTAGTTTGTGCAAACATTGAGCACGAACGGAGGAATTCCCCAATGACGCCGCGCATTCCGTGCATCGTATTAACTCCACATAGCTACTGGCTACACAAATACAAGAATAGGAACAGTAAACTTAATATACTGTGGTAAATAAGACGGTCTCCCTGGCGCTCAGCAGTGCTAGCATGGGCAGGGAACAGAAATGTAATCCCTCGATTTTATCTGACTGGGGCAAATGACTATACCAAAACATAACCAAAGGGGGAAAGGACTAATTATTAGAGTCAGAAAGCTACCGTAAGACACTTCCAAAGTGGTAAAATGTCCCACCCCCCTGTAACTTCTGCAGTAAGAGAATGATTAAACTAAAAAATATATGATTTACATTACCATGCAAACTGCCACCGAAAATTGGTTTGAACGAGATCCAGTAGGTAGTTTTTTTGGTATTAACAATTAACCTCAAAAAACAAAGTTAACTTTGCAGATGGGTAAGAAAAGTGATTCTTATTGATGACTTGGGTGCGCGAGTCTGATTCGCACTTGTTCACATTAATTGTGGGTGGGTTTATTTATGTGGTTTAGTCATAAGCACTCCGTGATATTGAGTAAACACGTGACATATTGCGGGAATGATATTTAACCTCGACTTATCTACTAATCGCTCATGCTCTGAAATGAGTAAAAGCTGTAGAAGGGGATAAATATCTTACCCTTGCTCGTGGAGAGAATAAATAGTCCCCTGCTTGCACTGCATCAGGGGTCCATGAGTAACTGTTTAAAGTTAGGTTGCGGATCAAATTATCCTTCAGCTTTAGCCATATTATTGTGACTCTACAATCGCCCTAAAAACCTGTCGATCGCTCATTCTATAAATGTATATAATGAAATTAATAAATGTGTGGGCATGACAGTTGTCTTCGATAAGTCACGTAATCCATTGTCGATCGGACATGTTATATTTTCTATTCACTTTATGAATCTCGTCCCATGTCCAAAGGCACTATAGCCGGTGACATTCCAGCGCATAAAATGTGTTAAAATGATAAGCCCAGTGTAGTGCATGATAATATGACATTGCAATACTAAATTCCGGTAACCACTGATTTTGATGTGCTACAAAAAAAATTGATAGTTTTACAAAGAATTTTGTGGAAACTCAAACAAAATATTGCCATTTCCGTACTACAGAGTCTGCAGTAAGCAGGAGGCATCTCACTTTATTTATCTAGGCCACATTTACGACTCGCCGGGCGGCCTGAATAAATTAATGTGCCTGAACAATTTTACGTGCTCATTTGAGTACGCTTTGGAATTCTGTGAAGTTAACGATCCTTTTGGAATGCCTGCCCTTTTGGGCGAGTGATAACTGGTGACAGTGCTCCACTGTGGATCATAAGGTCCTGAGTTCGATTACCAGGCCGAGAAAGTATTGTTAATATTTGGTACTTCTATGAGGCAATTTGTGTACACGTCGCTATTCGTTCCATTTCTTCAAAATAGGAAAAGCTTATGCACAACGTTCAACACCAAGATCGTTCTTTTTAAGTAAGAACCTCCAGTGTAAGGATCTACTTACTACGAATTGTTATGAATGCCTTGTGTGAAGCACAGGCACAAAGTCAAGCGCGGTGTTGGCAGACTCCACAGGTATACCTGGAAGGCACCAAAAAGATTCTGTAAAATCATTTTCTTGGGCTATCTACCCAAGATACATCGAGGAAATCGGTAGATGAAATTTTCTAATGGTGCCCATGTAAGCCAACAGATAGACAGTAACAGATATCAAGAGAGTCATAGCGAATCAATTTTAATTAGGATCTTATCCAGGCTTGCACTTGTTTATAATCATGCCTGATGGAAAGAAATAGTGAGGTCTAGGTTGAAGTGCGCTTGGCGAGAAAATTACTGTTTATATCTTCTCTACATCCAGGCATCCAGATGCTGGGAACACGGAAGTTGGAAGTGCTTTCCACAGCTTAGCGATTTGTATCTTACCTAAACGTGAAACACAAACGTTTCGTTCGAGTTCCTTGGATATCAATCACAAAAGGTGTACTTCTCTCGGCGTTTAAACGTTCTGTGATAGATAGTTGAAAGAAGTACAAGGCTGTGGAGCGTTTGTGAAATATGATGAGGAAGGATTAACTAAAGCCCTTGCTCTCTTCGGAACCGTCTTAAGTCATAAATAAAATAAGGGCAAATGGCAAATAAATATTTATAAACACACATCGTTCGGTAGCTGTGGTGGTGTAGGCAATTTCCGAGATCGTTTGGCGGCAATGAGATTATTTTGCAACTTCACCCGCGGCGAGATTTGAACACGATTACATGTAATAGCTTGGTAATATGTTTTTCCTACTGGCATAAATAAATAACGACTTTTGAGAAGAAAAATTCTTAAAGGTCTTCAGATTATTTCAACTAAAATGTGCCAAGTAAGAGTATGTTTTGGTCGGTTAACTTTTCTCAGTTTAAGTTATTTCTGAAAACTTAAAAGCTCTTATTAATAAATAAGCAGGAATAAGAAATTAAAAAAGGCCTACATAAGGTACAAGAACGTAAAAAATGTTAAGAAGAGCTTCATATTATGACGTACAAGAAATAGCTAAGAAAGACATAAGTATAACTGACGTATAGGAAGGTAAAAACCATTGATCTATAATGTAAAAACAGTTAATAAGGAGGTACGAATGATATACAACGAGGTAAAGAAGAGCTATGGAGACGTACAGAAAAGCAAAAGAAAAGCTAAGAAGTCTTGATCAAATTTAGGTAGCAAATTTTTCAGACTAATAGTGTACCAAAATTTACCCATTAGTCAAACTGCAACTTAGCTTTCAAGTTTTTTTCAGCATTTTCTTTCAGCATTTGACTACTCGGTATGACTACGCCCTCCCTTTAAATAGACTACAAAATTACCAAGATTCCGGCTAATATTGCAGACGACCGAGTTAATATTAAAAATTATGTTCTATTAAATTTCAATGTAATCTCCACCAAACCCCAAACCGAAATGATTCAGGGCCGAGGAAATATAGCGGCGTTATTTCTTATTGTAACTAATTTCCCTGTTCAAGTCTCTATGCGAAGGGCGCGGCATAAATCAACGCTGGAGGGAGGGATGCGACGGCTGGAGTGCTTTATTTGCAAATACAGCCAACTGGAGTTATTATGTTTCTACAATTTGCTACCCATAAACGGTGAACGGAAAGCATGGAAGTTATCAACTCACATATTACAGCGTAACTTTAAACTATACCATGGCAAAATGTGTCTCACACGCGCATCAGTTTGATTTTTCTGCGATTTGACAGCGACCTGCGCTCGTCTGTTTTCAGACGAGCGCAGGTCGCTGTCGTATGAAGTGAAATGGGAAGTCAACAGTAAAGCTTCTGCGAACGTGTTATAGGTCCACGTGCCTGACACACTACGTGAGTCGGCCAATCGTAGCTGGTAAACCACGCAGTACTAACACCTTGAGTATTTCCCGATTTAAATTAAGAATAACTTTGGTAGCATTCTAGAAAGACTATTAAAAGAGTCTTCTGAACCACAGTGTCTCCCATACAAACGTCATACCAAAATCATTTGTAATTCGTGCAATTTTCGATCATGTTGTGGTGTTATTCGGGTTCATATAGTAATAATCTATGCTCCTGGCCATATTTGGTTCCGAAATACTTTTGCAAAATGAAAATGTAAACGAATTTAGTTTTGCTTATTTTTATGTCAAAGAGGACATGGTTTCTACTTATTTGTTTTGTATTATTATTTTGAATGAATGGAGACATTGTAGTTTACAGGCCCCTTAATTGTGAGAAACGGTGATTTGTAAGCTTTTCTTATGATGTTGAACTAATGTGAGAGAGAAGAGAATAATATACTATCAACACTCGCCATTTATTGGTGAAATACTAGTATGTTATAGTGAACTTGGTACTTGAAAATTGCAGTTAAAAGAATTTTAGGAATTACCTGTGCAAATGAGCTAATTAATTTCGAACTAACTTACCCGAAACAAGCATAACCAATTTATAGTCTATTCATAAGAATAGAGTATAATTTTTTTAGCAGTAAGCTTTATCTTCCACTTTCTTGTTGTTACAAAAACAACTACAAAATTGTAATCCCTAAACTTTTTCAATTATTAAAATCCATAAGAAATTTCCTCTAAAAATTCAATTTTAAACCGTTAAAACTTCACTCCTTCAAAAGAAAGTTAGAGTAAAGAAACGTTTGTTTGAACGGCACACAGCCCATTATAATATCTGGTAGTACACAGTATAAGTTCATAAGCATATTTCACAATGTAAGAGTTTACTAACGGCTCCAAGGAAGTGATAAAGTAAGCTGGAATTCACATTAGAGTTAGAGGTGCTGGGCTAACGAACTTGGGGCTGCGTAGACGGCCGGTTTTTAAAATCCCTTCCACCCAAAATCAGCTTTATGACATGTTCTTGCCTACTGTTTCCAGTACTTTTTTTTACCTTTTTTACCTTAATTATCTGCACTCACATAACAAATTATTTTATGGCGCCACCACACTTCGTTATTTGTTATTCGTTATGCGCCTTATTCGGCCGCATACGACCAAGTGTAGGCGGTTTATTCGTCTATATTTGCTTTATTTGCACGAATAACGCATAAGCACGAATAGCAAATACGTCGGTTCTCTTGTCCTCTCCTCTTGTCGGTTTTTAGCACACTTCAAAGGACACGTATTGGCAATATTTGGCACATAGCACCAAGTGTGGATAGCATGTTTGTTATTTGCTCACATAAACACATATTTGGACAAATACAGCGTAGCCGCATAACGAATAATAAATAACGCAGTCTGGTTCCGGCATTACAAATGGAAAATAAGTACCTATGGCAAATCGTGTTTGATTACCTCAACATTATTTACTGCTAGAATTGCTGCTAGAATGTTCTCGTATTTTAGAAGTTGATCACATTATTAACATTACGTTGAAAATTGATACTTATAGATTTCTGAAACTTTATAATTAAACAAGCATTTCCTTAAGTCGATGACACGTGAAACCAATACGAAAGGTATGCGTGCACTTTTTTGTCTTAGTGATACTTATTTTAACTCGGTGCTTTTGATCAATCATAAGATAACAGACATTAATATAGGTGAAAGAAATCCGAATTACTATCAGAATATTATATCAACGCACAGCTTAAGCGATTGGTTGGGATTTGGCAAACAGATACCTACTTAAATAACGTTATCTTCCCTTAGTTTTTTCTAATTCAACCCCTAAAGGGGTACCCCTTAAGTGGGTAATGACGAAGGAAGTTTTAAAAAATAAGAAGCGTTTTTCGAAACGCTCGTCTGCGATGCCAATTTAACGAGACCACGTTATTTGTAAATGAGCGTAGCGTCCAAATGTTGACTATCGATAGAAGAAACGTGGTGTTTGTCCGTCTGTTTGTCCGCTTATTTGTCCACAGTATCAGGAGACCTTCGAACGGTCTTTCTTATTAGTGACTTTTGTAAAAAAAGTAAAATTTACCCAACCGAGAACAAGTATTTGCTCTAGACGCCAGAGCCAACAAACTCACTCCCTACTTATTTTATTTCTCCACAAATCATTGGCTCTGCAAAATGCTTGAAATGGATGTTGTGCTCGACTTTATCGAGTTATATATTGCACTGAGGGTTCCATACGTTAATAAATGTCAATGAGATTTGTCTCATTTAAACTCGGTGTAAGTGTCCAGAAATGTACACAAATAAAGTTTAGCGTCTAGATGTAACATTTATTACAAGACGATTCTAGTAAATAACTGAATTTTTCCAAGGTATCACCAGTTATTGTAAAGGACAGATCAAAAAATAAAATATTTAAAGAAATTCAATTGAATACTGAAAGGTTCCGCTTCCACATTCCTGACAGCTAGTGTTGCCGGATGCCAAACTTTTCCACTTCTAAACCCCATCTTTTTGACGATCGGTCCACTTTTGTACGAGAACAACATGTAACAGATAGTAAAGTAAAACCTACTTTCAGGTACTACGTAAATTCTTAGATCAGAATGTAGAATACACGACAATAACTGTATCGATTTCTGAATATTATAAAAAACTGAATATTATTTTTCCGTGTGAGCCAGTCTCACTTAAATAAACTGTTTGAAGATTTATGATTATTTGACAGAAAAAAAAAAAATGAATAAAAAAAAATACAAATAAAAACGTTTCCGAAATACTCTTGTAATTCAATATTTATTTATTAACTCAATTAGATTTTTCTTTCAGTCGATTGGAGTTTTTTAATTCTCGCAACACTGTCCGACTTATAACTGTCAACAGTGACAAATTCTAGGACAAGTGACAAGTATTTATCAAAGAGTATATTATAGTGTATATTGTCTATGCTATATGATGCTTCATGGCTGAGGTTGCTGTTGTTATAATACTCAGATACAATATTTTGAAAATAAATGTTAATTTTTCTCCACTTTTTTGTGAGATAAATCTTTTAGCATTGAGTTCAGGCTTGCAGGCCCTATCAAAAATTTTTTTTTCATTTATAGTTGCATTAATGTTGCATTAGCGTAACCGATGTATGGGCCCGCACCATTGTTCTTTCTGTCACACATCACCACCTTTTATAACCTCACCTTGCTTTAAAGTTAAAGAGAAGAAAGTTGAGTACACGTATTTTACTTCTTATGAAATTCATTTACAGTTTTAGACCACAAACTCTCTGATCTTTATTGGCCTATAGGCCTAGTGACTTAGCGATGAGCTCGTCTACGACTAAAATTATTTTGCCGTGCCTAACGCAAAGTACCTATAAAAATTTAAAGTGAGTAACAGTAATCAAACTTCGGATTTCCTTCACTACAACACGTGAGATATCTTTTAAACTTTTGAGAATTCCCACTGGCCGAATAGGTCTGAACTCTGAGAGACATTATTTTAGTTATTTTAATTTTAGACCACACAACCTCTCTGATGTTTATTGGCCTACAGGCCTAGTGACCTAGCGATGAGCTCGTCTACGACTAAAATTATTTTGCCGTGCCTAACGCAAAGTACCTATAAAAAAAATTTAAAGTGAGTAACAGGAATCAAACCCCGGATTTCCTTCACTACCACACGTGAGATATCCTTTAAACTTTTGAGATTTCCCACTGGCCAAATAGGTCTGAACTCTGAGAGACATTATTTTAGTTATTATAATTTTAGACCACACAACCTCTCTGATGTTTATTGGCCTACAGGCCTAGTGACCTAGCGATGAGCTCGTCTACGACTAAAATTATTTTGCAGTGCCTAACGCAAAGTACCTATAAAAATTTAAAGTGAGTAACAGGAATCAAACTCCGGATTTCCTTCACTACAACACGTGAGATATCTTTTAAACTTTTGAGAATTCCCACTGGCCGAATAGGTCTGAACTCTGAGAGACATTATTTTAGTTATTATAATTTTAGACCACACAACCTCTCTGATGTTTATTGGCCTACAGGCCTAATGACCTAGCGATGAGCTCGTCTACGACTAAAATTATTTTGCCGTGCCTAACGCAAAGTACCTATAAAAATTTAAAGTGAGTAACAGGAATCAAACTCCGGATTTCCTTCACTACAACACGTGAGATATCTTTTAAACTTTTGAGAATTCCCACTGGCCGAATAGGTCTGAACTCTGAGAGACATTATTTTAGTTATTATAATTTTAGACCACACAACCTCTATGATGTTTATTGGCCTACAAGCCTAGTGACCTAGCGATGAGCTCGTCTACGACTAAAATTATTTTGCCGTGCCTAACGCAAAGTACCTATAAAAATTTAATGAGAGTAACAGGAATCAAACCCCGGATTTCCTTCACTACTAAACACGTAAGATATCCTTTAAATCTCTATTATCTCCTGTACAGTTATATAAATCCTCATTTGAGATTTCCTACTGGCCGAATAGTACTGAGAGACATTATTAAAGTTATTACAATCTGTTTAAGTATTCTAATCACCGTCTCTATCCATAATTAATTGATTTGTCTAATCGAATAATAATTAATTCGCTGACGTTAAAGCGAAGCAAATAGTGGCCTATAAAAGGTATATATTGGGAAACTAATAAATATTTGCACGGCTTTGAGTGCTATTAAACTAACATAAGCTTTATATTTACGCTAGTCAATAAAAATCGCACATTGTGTGAATCGAAATTGCGTAAAGAGGGTTCCTTACAATAAAAAAATTACGCGTAGTATTGAGAGATTCACAATGCTGTCATAGTTTTCACTCATAGTTTATACTCAAATTGCTCGAATAAAACATAATATCTGGGTGACAGAGCTTCGCTCGGTAGTATAACTACTGGCCAGTAGATGGCAGCAGGAGTCATATTTCTTTTTTTTTGGTAAATTCGACATTTTCTAAAAGTGAATCCTAGCTCGGTCGATTTATCGCCCCCAAAACCCCCTGTGTACTATATTTCATAAAAATCGTTCGAGTCGTTTCCGAGATTCAGATTACAGATACAAGAATTGCTCATTTAAAGGTATAGGATTGATTTACCACGTATTGATGGAATTAAAAGATGACCTCTGATCCACAGTGATGGACCACAGTCGTGAAGTTTAGACCAGAGAGGAGAAGAAATTGAACATTTCTGAGTGCAACTGTTTTAGGTATTAAAGTCAAGGTAACTCGCCAGAACAAATCTACTTGACTAGTTTGCGGCGGCACTGCAGCGCAACTAACGCAAATATTGTCTTAACTCCTAGATTTGTTTAATTTGACACGCTCGCGTCTCAGCTCTCAGCACAAAGAATATGACGCAGATGCAATCTTATATTTGTCACGAAACATGTGAGATGCTATCCGAGTATATCTTGGTATATGACATTGTTTGATCATTATAGGTTTGATGATATTCTTAACTGGTAGACAGCAATAACATTTAAGTTTAAAGATTCAAAGATTCAAATCATTTATTTCATATTGGCCACTACTTGTTAGCACTTATGAAGGTCAAGTAGGTAGGTACATATACTTATTAATAGTGAAAACTATTTAACGACTTAAAAACTAAGTTTACGAGGGTTCCAACGCGCCCTGAACTGAGAAGAAGCCCACAACAAACTCAGCCGGGTATTATTTTTTTTTGTTATCACTATTTCACAATATAATATAAATTAGAACTAGGTATAAATTTGAATTAGAGCAATTTACTCCCATTTATTACAATAGCAGTTTAGAGTTCTTTTATTTAGAATATGCATAGGTATACGTAATATGTGTAAAGTCCTTTTAATCAGATCAAACATGGCATAGAACACCTACCGACGTTACAACCACCTCTTAGTGGTTGATTTTAAAACATAGGACCACAATAATCTATCTATATATGTAATGAAATGAGTGACATTTCATTCATTTGAATTTGCCGCGCTTCGCGTATCAGCTGTCTGTACCTATGATTAGTGATCTGTGTCGAGGATTTAAAATGGCGAGGGACGCTGAAATTGTTTTGTGCATTGTTATCGTAATAAAAACTCATAGAAAGAATGTGATTGAGGACTCGAGATATAGTGAACTTTAAATGTCGTTTCTTTGTTATTTCAGGTGAGATAGAAGTGTAATTGTCGTAACTTGATAATAACTAGATAATTGTAAAATAAAACAAAACTTGTAATAAAACAAAACTTTGTTATTTCAGAGAAACAATTTGTGGTTTAATTTTGGAGATCCTCAATGTCTTATATATATATAAAAGAATGAGGCATTTTGGTTTGTTCCACGGATTCCGCCTAAACTATAGGTCGTAGAGATCTGAAATTTGGTGCCTAGGTAGATATTAGGTCATGAATTCGTACAAAGACGGGGATTCCAGAAATTCAAATTGTAAGGGGTAAAAATCGTACATTAAAGGGATTTTCCCATACAAAAGTGATTTTTTTTCGTTGTTCCAGGAATTCCCGAAAAACTAAAAGTCGTAGAGCTCTGAAATTTAGTGCCTAGGTAGATATTAGGTCATGAATTCGTACTAAGACGGGGATTCCAGAAATTCAAATTGTAAGGGGTAAAAATCGTACATTAAAGGGATTTTCCCATACAAAAGTGATTTTTTTCGTTGTTCCAGGAATTCCCAAAAAGCTAAAAGTCGTAGAGCTCTGAAATTTGGTGCCTAGGTAGATATTAGGTCATGAATTCGTACTAAGACGGGGATTCCAGAAATTCAAATCCTAAGAGGTAAAAATCGTACATTAAAGGGATTTTCCCATACAAAACTGTTTTTTTTTTTCGTTGTTCCAAGAATTCCCGAAAAACTAAAAGTCGTAGAGATCTGAAATTTGGTACCTAGGTCGATATAAGGTCATGAATTCGTACTAAGACGGGGATTCCAGAAATTCAAATCCTAAGGGGTAAAAATCGTACATTGAAGGGATTTTCCCATACAAAAGTGATTTTTTTCGTTGTTCCAGGAATTCCCGAAGAACTAAAAGTAGTTCAGATCTGAAAATTGGTACCTAGGTTTTACCTATTGGTACCAGGTTTAAAATCAATTCGTACTCAATTTTTTCGGGGATTCTTGAAATCCAAATTTTGAAGTGACCGCCATTTTGAACTTTTTTGTTACTGGGCCGATTGCTTTGAAAATCGGTATTTGAGTATCGCAGCAAACACAGAGAACGAATTTATGGTCAGAATTAAAAAAAGTGGCCGCCATTTTGAACTTTTTTGTTACTGGGCCGATTGCTCTAAAAATCGATATTTGAGTATCGCAACAAGCATGGAGAAGGAATTTGTGGTCGAAATTTTAAAACAGTGGCCGCCATTTTGAACTTTTTTGTTACAGGGCCGATTGCTTTGAAAATCGATATATGAGTATCGCAGCAAGCATAGAGAACGAATATATGGTCAGAATTAAATAAAGTGGCCGCCATTTTGAACTTTTTTATTACTGGGCCGATTGCTCTGAAAATCGATATTTGAGTACCGCAACAAGCATGGAGAAGGAATTTGTGGTCAAAATTTTAAAAAAGTGGCCGCCATTTTGAACTTTTTTGTTACTGGGCCGATTGCTCTGAAAATCGATATCTGAGTATCGCGACAAGCATGGAGAAGGAATTTGTGGTCAAAATTAAAAAAAAAGTCGCCGCCATTTTGAACTTTTTTGTTACTGGGCCGATTGCTTTGATAATCGATATATGAGTATCGCAGCAAGCATAGAGAACGAATTTATGGTCAAAATTAAGAAAAGTGGCCGCCATTTTGAACTTTTTTGTTACTGGGCCGATTGCTTTGAAAATAGATATTTGAGTATCGCAGCAAGCATAGAGAAAGAATTTATGGTCAGAATTTAAAAAAAGTGGCCGCCATTTTGAACTTTTTTGTTACTGGGCCGATTGCTTTGAAAATCGATATATGAGTATCGCAGCAAGCATAGGGAACGAATTTATGGTCAGAATTAAAAAAAAGTGGCCGCCATTTTGAACTTTTTTGTTACTGGGCCGATTGCTTTGAAAATAGATATTTGAGTATCGCAGCAAGCATAGAGAAAGAATTTATGGTCAGAATTAAAAAAGTGGCCGCCATTTTGAACTTTTTTGTTACTGGGCCGATTGCTTTGAAAATAGATATTTGAGTATCGCAGCAAGCATAGAGAAAGAATTTATGGTCAGAATTTAAAAAAATGGCCGCCATTTTGAACTTTTTTGTTACTGGGCCGATTGCTCTGAAAATCGATATCTGAGTATCGCGACAAGCACGGAGAAGGAATTTGTGGTCAAAATTAAAAAAAGTGGCCGCCATTTTGAACTTTTTTGTTACTGGGCCGATTGCTTTGATAATCGGTATTTGAGTATCGCAACAAGCATGGAGAAGGAATTTGTGGTCAAAATTTAAAAAAATGGCCGCCATTTTGAACTTTTTTGTTACTGGGCCGATTGCTCTGAAAATCGATATCTGAGTATCGCAGCAAGCATAGAGAAAGAATTTATGGTCAGAATTTAAAAAAATGGCCGCCATTTTGAACTTTTTTGTTACTGGGCCGATTGCTCTGAAAATCGATATCTGAGTATCGCGACAAGCACGGAGAAGGAATTTGTGGTCAAAATTAAAAAAAGTGGCCGCCATTTTGAATTTTTTTGTTACTGGGCCAATTGCTTTGAAAATCGATATTTGAGTATCGCAGCAAGAATAGAGAACGAATTTATGGTCAGAATTAATAAAAGTGGCCGCCATTTATTATGGACAGACGGGCAGACAGTGTAGTCTCAGTACATAATAGGGTTCCCGCCTTTTTCCCTATAGGTACGGTACCTTAATTAAACTACGAGTATATTAAACTTTCTGTAACAACCTCATATTTTCAAAACCGATAAGTGACGATAGCAGTAAGCACAAAGGAAGAATTTGTCGTCTTAATATTATTAAAATAAATGGCAGTTAAGACAGGAATTTTAATAATTAAATGCCTGAGGATGTAAAGCAGAGGTTAAACGCGAGCGAAGCCGCGGGCGTCCGCTAGTTATACAATCATTCTAGTACAAGTATACAATATAATTGTATACTCGTAATTCAACTTAAAAAAAAAAACACAATCAACGAAATTGAAACAAATGTTTAAATTTTCAAAGTTTAATGAAGTTGGTTTAGTAAATAATATTTAATTAGGTCTCACCTCTACGAAGTATACACATTATACTGTCTATAAATTATATTATCTTTAAACCCAGAACAAACCTCCTCAGCACACCTACATCGTTACAAGCCTCTATTTCTCTTAATTAAGCGAGTAAATATTCTCATAACAGCTTAATCTTTGGCTCATTCCTGCGCGCTAAGATAAGCTATACAAATAAAAGCATCTTTGCGTCAGCTTATGAGTTTCCTCCGGGTTCAGGCTTCACCCACTCCACGCAACAATGCTCAGGTTTTAATGCATCTAAAACCATTTTTTGACCGATAATGTATTACGACCTCCGTGGTTGAGTGGTTAGCGTGCCGGTTTTCAAGGCGCCGCCATCTCTGAGGTTCCTGGTTCGATCCCCGGTCGGGGCAATGTAGAAAAATAACTTTTCTACATTGTCTCGGGTCTGGGTGTTGTGGTACCTTCGTTATTTCTGATTTCCATAACACAAGTGCACAAGCTACTTACTATGGGATCGGAGCAATGTATGTGATGTTGTCCTCTATATATCTTATACCTTTAAACGAGCAATTCTTGTATATATATTTCTATATAATCTGGATCTCGGAAACGGCTGGAACGATTTTCATGAAATTTGGTATACAGGGGGTTTTGGGGGCGATAAATCGATCTAGCTAGGATTCATTTTTAGTAAATGTCGAATTTACCAAAAAAATAAAAATATGACTATTGCTGCCATCTATTGGCCACCGAGCGAAGCTCGGTCACCCAGATATTTTATATTTATATAAGACATTGAGGATCTCCAAAATAAAACACAAATTGTTTCCCTGAAATAACAAAGTTTTGCTTTATTACAAGTTTTGTTTTATTTTACAATTATCTAGTTATTATCAAGTTACGACAATTACACTTCTATCTCACCTGAAATAACAAAGAAACGACATTTAAAGTTCACTATATCTCGAGTCCTCAATCACATTCTTTCTATGAGTTTTTATTACGACAAAAATGCACACAACAATTTCAGCGTCCCTCGCCATTTTAAATCATCGACACAGATCAATATCATAGATACGCGACAGCTGATACGCGAAGCGCGGCAAATTCAAATGAATGAAATGTCACTCATTTCATTACATCTCCCCCCCTAAGAGCGAAAATTCTAAGCAATATATCTGTAAAATGTACTTATAAGTCATCTTCATATTCATTATCATCTCCTTCATCTTCTTCAGCCTCTGTTATGACAGGTTGCAATTTTGTTATATGAAATAATGTTGATTCTGTTTTTCTGTTGCCTGTATCAATCCTATAAATGGAATTCGATATTTTCTCTATTATTTTGAAAGGGCCTATTTTTAATTCGTCTAATTTCTTTCTATTCAGTCTATTTCCATTTTCTACATATACACTGTCTCCTACATTAAATTCTTGCATTTTTCTATTTCTATCAAATATTTTCTTGTTATACTCATGAGATTTTATTGTATTCTCTAATGCCAATCTTCTATCAGCAATCCACTTGTCTTCCTTTTCCATCGTTTTGAATTCATTTGGTAGAATACTGACATTTGTACCATCCAGTAAATATTTTGGTGCAAAACCTGTAACGGAGTGTTCTGTTTCATTATATTTTTGTATACATTCTCTTGCCAGTGTTGACCATGTTCTCTTATTATTTTTCTCATTCATTTTACACCTTATTTTATTTACTATTGTTTGGTTTAATCTTTCATTCAAGCCGTTCGAGAATGGTGTATTCACGGCTGTAAAAATTAGTTTAATATTATTTTCCTGCAAAAATTGTTTAAATTCTCTTGAATTTATGCCCGGATATTGATCTGTCAGGATAATTCCAATCTCATCTGTCTCTAGTACTTTCTTTGTTAAAGGACATCATCGCGATTTCATACATTTTTGGTCCAAATATAAAAGTGCCGGCCAAGAAATAATAATGCTGTATTCTGTTAAAACTTGTCCCTCTGAGTATTTATTATTATGGCACCAAAGCTGTAGGGTCATTATCCTTGGTTTTATTTGAGTTCAAAAATTCAATAACTCCATACATTTTAAGTGAATTTAACTAACAAGAACAAATGATTTGTTCTACCATACCTTGTCATTTGAACATTTTTAGTAAGATGCAGTGAGTATTGACCTATTTCTGACAAGATAACATAATATATCCTGCATAATCGGCTGGGAAGCCGAGACTTTTTCCTAGAAAATGGCAATAACAATGGCCGCGCAGGTAAACACGCACGCGAACAATGGAATTCCATTGTTCGCCCCTCTCTTTCCCGCTCACCCCCGCCATCGCGCCATGCTGTTACTTTATAGTTTATTGCTTAATGCTTAGTTAGTACCGAAAACAACGCTGCCGTGTACGTACGTGTGATGCCCACTAGTTCTTGTGCTTTGATTTGTTTTGTTTTTGTTATCTTCGTTGTTAAGTTTGAGTTTGTTAAGTATCATTGTTGTGAGTCATGGCAGAGTTGTGTATCTCGTGCCGTGCATCGACAGAGAATCGGCGAAGATATGATTGGGTTTCCAGAGAAATGCAACATCTTGATATCGCCCAAATAGTGATAGAAGATATAGTAGCTCGACAGGTAAGAACAGGTCTATGTTATTTACTTATATGATTTTTGCGACAGCCTTTCCAAATACAATCCGTCCGTTCTATATAGAGGTGACCAATTAAACGAAAAGCACTTAAAAAGTCCGCTTTTTAATATAAGCGTATGAGCACGTTTTTTATGTTTTCATGTTTAAAAGTTGCCCTAAAACACTATTTAGCGAATTTAGCGAAAGCCGTTTTTTCCACCTCTAGTTCTATCGTTATTGTTATTTACTTT
Organism: Coenonympha glycerion; assembly: GCA_963855885.1. Classification (NCBI taxonomy): domain Eukaryota; kingdom Metazoa; phylum Arthropoda; class Insecta; order Lepidoptera; family Nymphalidae; genus Coenonympha; species Coenonympha glycerion. The sequence continues at coordinate 17,138,341 of OY979631.1, forward strand.
TCAGTTGGAGCCTACTGCGTTCATTTGTCGACCATGTTGGCAAAGAACGGAACGAACGCACCAGCGACTTATTCGGGAGGCTGAACAGCAAGCTGATCAAGACCGTGATCTATTGGAAGTTCCAAATCCAAGACCAATTTCGCTGATTTTGCCAGGTCTTCTTCGTGCTCCAAACACCGCAAATAGTTGCATTTTCCAACATTGTACGAATGAATCTCGCCGTCGTGTTCCGGAGAACATAATTTTTCGCATGGTCTGCCGCTACAGCTATTTCGTGCCAGAAAGCGCGCGTGTCTGTAATGAACACGTGGAGCAAAATCTGTGGCATTTACTTCCTGTTCAAGACAACTCTTCTGAGGAATTTACCGCAGCTCAAATAATGACTATCGTGTCGATGTTACAAAGACATATTACGGAGGAAATACTTGATTTTGAGCAGTATGAAAATATAGCACCGGCCGAGTTTCATACTTGGACAGGACTAACTCAATATCAGTTTACTGAATTATTAGACAGTTTACCAAGTCTGAGAACTAAAAAGAATAAAAGAACCGTACTGGCGGCATCATAGGAAAGCGAACAATAGGATGTTGCTCCCATATTATGTGCATCATATGGTACATGAGCCATGCACGACATTTGCCAGCAATAACCCCTCCAGCTTATGGATTGGAGAACATTATTGTTGTACCAGACGACGATGATTTTATAGTATTTAATTAAACAAAATAACCCCTGTATATACATTTCATTTATAATACTCAAAAACACAAAACAAGATCAAAATGTCCAAAATAGGTCAAGAACCGATATATTTTACTAAACGATGTTCTAAATGTCTAGATATGGTAGAAAAAATCATTTGTTTTTGTTTATTAAATTCACTGAAAATGTATGAAGATGTTGTATTTTTTAACTCCAATAAAACCAAGGACAATGACCCTACAGCTTTGGTGTCATAATAATAAATACTCAGGGGGACAAGTTCTAACGGAATACAGCATATTTTTTTTTTGGCCGGCACTTTCATATTTGGACCAAAAAAGATGATGTCATTTATAAAGTCACATGCATTCTGGGTTTTCGAAGTCGCAATAAATGCATATCTTGTGTAGTGATCTACTAAAAGGTGTAGATATTTCTTTGTAGACCTAGATCCTCCAAATCCACCAATAGTATCCATTGACATTATTTCAAATGGTTTGGTAGCTGGTCCCAGTTGTGACATTAATCCAATTTTTTTTTGACATCTTGATTTATTTTTTATGCATATTTCACATGTTTTACAAATATTTATGATATTTTTTGTTAGGTTTATAGCCGTATATATGGAACTTATTTTTTTCTGCAGTTGTCTGATCCCAATATGGCATAAATCTTCATGCACCTTTTTTATAAGTTTTTTACTAAATTCTTCTGAGAGGATAATCTTTTCCTGTTTCTTTATTTTTTTATAATAGATATTATTTTTTAGTATTAAATTTTGTTTCTTTTCTCTTATTGTTTCATTTTTCTCTTGGTCTCCAACTATATCTTTTATTTGTATTAAATTAACTATTCTCAATGTTTCCTCTCTGTTATCTTCTGGTTCTAATACAGGGTTTCGGCTCAAACAGTCTGCTTCTACATTTTCTTTACCAGGTATATATTTTACGGTAAAGTCATACTGAGATAGGTAGTATGTGAGATCACCCAATTCTTCATCTGTCCTGCATTTAATGTTCATGTTCTCTAGAGGTTTGTGATCTGAGTAAATGGTGAATTGTTTTCCGATGAGCCAGTGCTGCCAATATTTAACAGCTTCTTTCATAGCAAGACATTCTAAATATATAGCCTTTTTCCGTTTTTGATGTTCATTCAATTTTTTTGAGAAATATGCCACCGGTTTGTCTTTACCATCTAGTTGTGTCTGTTTTAATATTGCTCCAATGCCCTCCAAAGATGCATCGGTAAAGATTTTGATTGGTAAGTCTTTGTCGAATATTTCCAAGACCGGTTGCGAACATAAATATCTTTTTATCAGATTGAATGCTTCTTCACATTTCTCTGACCATACAAATTTCTCGTTTTTTCGTAATAAATTGTGTAATGGATCTAAAATAATTGCACTTCTTGGTATATAGTCATGGTAGAAGTTTATTTTTCCCAAAAATTGTCTGATGTTCTTTTGCGTCTTAGGAGTTGGAAAGTTCCTTATTGAAATCAAATTGTCTTTTAGTGGTCTTACTGAATTGTTCTGAATTATATGGCCGAGGTATTTTACTGAGTCTGAAGCAAAGGTACATTTCTTAAACTTCAGTCTAAAGCCTTCTTTAATTATTGCCTCTAATACATTTCTAATGTGCCTTATATGTTCTTCAAAGGTAGACGAGTATATCAAAATATCATCGATATAGTTAACAGAGTATCCTGTGAGATTGTGTTTTCTTAGAATATTGCTTAAGATTCTCTGGAAAATTGCTGGTGATGTTTTCAAGCCAAAAGGGAGGCAGGTCCACTGGAAGTGGCCATCTTGTGTGACAAATCCTGTTTTACTTCTGTCTTCCACCCGTAATGGTATTGCCCAAAATGCTGAGTTTATATCTAGTGTAGTAAAATACTTGCAATTTCTAGTTTTAATAATTAGATCATCTATCAAAGGAAATGGTTGAGCTTGTGGTATAACTATTTTGTTTAACTCTCTGAAATCTACACATAAACGGGATTTTCTATTTTCACCTTTTTTAAACGCCAATGTCACTGGAGCAGCGAAAGGACTGTATGATTCTTCTATTAAATTGTTCTTTAGTAACATCGATATTTGCTCTTCAATTTCTAATCTATCTTGTATTGTACATCTGTATGGTCTTTTACTACAATATTTATTTACTTGTAAATCTATGCGAGCTTCATAATCTTTAACTGAACCTATATCATACTTGTCCTTAGCAAATATTGTTTTATATTCCTTTATAATTTTCTCTATCTCAATTTTCTTTTGATTATCTAAATGGTCTGTCATACTTATAAATTCCTCTGTTTCTATGTGTTCATTGAAATTTACTGTATATTTTTTTATATTATTATCTTCATTTCTGTTATCTTTAGACATCCTGTCTATTTTATTTGTTATTTTCTTTTGTTCTATCTGCAAGTTCTCATTTTGGGTTAATCTGAATTTCTTTATCATATCTAATCCGATTATGAAATCATCAAAATCTTCATTTTCTACTATGTATACATCCACCTCTTCTTCTAAATCAAATATTTTAATTTTTATTGTTATCAAGCCATCCATCTTCTTCACACCATTAACCGTTCTCATGTATGCTATGTTCACATCATCTTTTTTTTCTTTTACTTTAATTAATCTTGAATTTATTATAGAAATCTGTGAGCCTGAATCATAAATACCACTCACTTCTAGTTTATTTTCTAATAAAAGCTTGATTTTGATTAATGGTGTGCTTACTAGTTTTTTTCTCAGTATTTATGTCTACTTCAATTATGGAGTTATTGTTTACATTTTTAGTTTTAAGATCTTTTTCAGGTTCATTTTTATTTTTCTTGAACCAACATGACTCCTCCGGATGATATCTAATCCCTTTGTCCAAAGACTCACAAGTCTTACATGACTTCTTCTCATAAGTTTTATTTTTATTATAAAATGTACTGCTCTTTATGTTAGTTGAGTTTTTCTTATACATCGTGCCTTCATATTTTCTTATCTCGTTGAACAAGTCAGTAGTGTTGTTGAGTTCATCCCTGTTTAACTTATTTAAGATAAATCCAGGTAAACCAGTTGCAATAAGATCTATCATTGTTTTGGAATCTATAGATTTGTTTATATCTAATAAAAGCCGTTCTTTTTTTATGGCATAATCAATTAACTGTCCTTCTTTATACCTAAATGCGAGAGCATATGTGACTATGTCCCATCCTTGGTTTTTAAAAGTTTCTAAAAACTTGTCTTTCCATTCACTCCATTCAGAATTTATTGTTAGTTTTATGATCATCGAGCTATACCAATCCAAACAAGGTTTATCTAAAAATAACCTCAAAATATCTATTTTTGTCTCATCTTTTGTTATATTAAAGCGCGCACACTCTTTTTCAAAAATTTCTATCCATTGCATCGCATTAGGATTTTTGCTTGTGAATTTTTCAATAATAAATTTTTCTGAGATATGTTTTAAGTTATGTTGACTTTCTTTCTTAGTTGTAGTTTCTATTAATTGTTCCAAGATTTGTTGCAAAGTGTCATTTTTGTCCTTTGCTTGTGTTGTGCTCACTTCATCTAAATATTGATCTAAAAATTGTATATTACCTTCCTCATCTACATATGTCTTCTTTAGATTTTCATCCAACTTTATCCATACTTTTCTACTCTGGTGTCTTTTTTTAATGCTATTTTTTACTTTTGTGAAAGTGTTCGTTTTAACAATATATGTATGATGACTCACCGGCTTCAGTTCCTCGGGTAAAACATAACATTTTCCTTCTTCAGTAGATATTGAGGTTATAGCTAATACATTTGATTTGCCATCATTTGAGGCTATTATTGTAAACTCAAATTGAAGCCGGTCCATCTTATTTTAGTTCACAAAAATGTCGTTTTATAAGACATTGAGGATCTCCAAAATAAAACACAAATTGTTTCCCTGAAATAACAAAGTTTTGCTTTATTACAAGTTTTGTTTTATTTTACAATTATCTAGTTATTATCAAGTTACGACAATTACACTTCTATCTCACCTGAAATAACAAAGAAACGACATTTAAAGTTCACTATATCTCGAGTCCTCAATCACATTCTTTCTATGAGTTTTTATTACGACAAAAATGCACACAACAATTTCAGCGTCCCTCGCCATTTTAAATCATCGACACAGATCAATATCATAGATACGCGACAGCTGATACGCGAAGCGCGGCAAATTCAAATGAATGAAATGTCACTCATTTCATTACATTTATTTATAAAAAAAAAAAAAAAAATACAAATAAAAGCATCTTGGCGTCAGCTTATGAGTTTCCTCCGGGTTCAGGCTTCACCCACTCCACACAACAATGCTCAGGTTTTAATGCATCTAAAACCATTTTTTGACCGATAATGTATTAGGTATATTGGTCACATTCTTCTACACTTAATTATTCTATGACAGCCTCAAATGGCAACGATAACTTTGATAGTGTTTGTCATATAGTTCCTACTTTCTTCTGAGTTATGCAGATATGTTGAATTTATATCTCATCTGCATAATAGGTACCTATACATATAAGACGTGAATAACATTCCGATAGAATAAAATAAACCATCTCTCTTCTTATTGTCTTATTTTTTGCTAATGGTCAAATCCTCTGCAAAACTAGATAGATCACTCCAAGACTGAGAGAAGATTATTTAGATGTTTTACAGGATAAATCTTCTTTATAAAAATTGATGTAACCGCACAAAACGATTTCCCACGTGTCTGATATGAACCGCTAGGGTATGGAATGCCCTCCCAGTTTCGGCGTTATCTTCAATGTGAGTGCCTTCAAGAGAAGATATTATGCATTTTTAACCGACTTCAAAAAAAGGAGGAGGTTCTCAATTCGTCGGAATCTTTTTTTTTATAGATAACCGCGCTCTGAAATAGACTTTAAAGTTAAATTGTGAACCTGTCTCCAGCAACGCTACAAGTCAGTACTTGACAGCGATCTCACCTGACTGTAAGTGACGATGCAGTCGCAGATGTTATCTTACTAACTTGGGAGGAGTAACCCCTAACGGTCTACACAGCATCGCGCCACAGCCGAAGCCTCCCTCCAGACGAGATCTGAGCCAAATTAGAAATTATTAAATTCTTTACTGGTCCTTGGCGGGTTTCGAACCCACGACCTCCCAATCGAAGCGCACGCCGCTTCGCCAGGGAGGTCGTTAAATTGTTACGTATCATAATATTTAGTCCTTCGGCAAACTTCTCTTATTTTTATTTGACAAATTCGTCTAATGAACTGCTTAGTGGGTATCGAGTTTAAATTTAGAAAAATGTCGTCTCGCAGCATCAACGAGGCAATTCTCGACCGCTCGAGATAATGGCGGTTAGTCAACAACAGTCGCAGACAACAGTCAACAGTGAACTCCGCTCACCCGTTCCTCTTCATTTGAGTTCAGTTAATCTCCACCAGAGAAGATTATGTGAATCACAGTTGAACGATACACTTGCTCTAACTGCTTGCTATTTTTCCTTCATTTTCCTCTAGAGCTGTTACTAAGCTAAATATGGAAGAGAACTAGTTAGACCTGCGCTCTAAGCCATACGACTATAATTGTCACAAAAACCTATCTGACCACGTGACTTATCAAAGACAACTGTCATCCTCATATTGATTTTTTCTTAATTCAGTACATATAGTAAAGAATGAGTAATCAATAGGTCTTTACGATAATTGTAGAAAAGTCATAATGGTAAAAGCTTGGAATTCGACTGTAAATTCACTGATCAGGGGGCCTACCACCGTGACCTAAAGTAATATTATTGTAATATTGTTTTAAAATGGACTGGACTTTCAGGCAATTCGAGAGGCTGTTTACCACCTTAAGGAGCATGCCACGGGTGTGCCCGCGAAATTCAAACTTTTTGTTTTTTTTTTGCGATTTTTTAGCTAATCTTATCTTATACCTTTAAACGAGCAATTCTTGTATATATATTTCTATATAATCTGGATCTCAGAAACGGTTTGAAAGATTTTCATGAAATTTAGTATACAGGGGGTTTTGGGGGCGATAAATCGATCTAGCTAGGATTCATTTTTATAAAATGTCGAATTTACCAAAAAAAATAAAAATATGACTACTGCTGCCATCTATTGGCCACCGAGCGAAGCTCGGTCACCCAGACATTAAGACATAATATGCATAATATGGCAGTCAAATTGCGGGAATTCCAGTATCGACTATCGTCTTCAAGTGTTTATATAAAAATCTTTGCTTGAAAGTGTCGAGTTAAAGAAATTAGTTCGAGATTTGCGAGTTACTCACTTAAAACTAGATACTCGGACTATTTTCCTAGGACAGACATTTTTATGCAAATATTTTGATATAAACATGTAAAAATGATACTGCCATCCTCACAAATTGACTGCCATAGGCCTGTTATGTGTAATTAGCGTACTAATTGCAAAAAATCACGACAATTTTGAATTTCGTGGGCAGACATCAACGAGATTTCGCCTTCATGGTCCAGAATATGAAATAATAAATAATGCAGGTTCCTGCATGATACTGTGTGGCAACCGATAGAGATTTTAACTCTGTAATAATTACGTCCTAGCTGCATCATCACTTACCATCAAGTAAGATTGAAGTAAATAAGTAAGTTTAAAAATATACATTATCAGTATCCATAGCCACTTGGGTAACTGAGCAATTCACCCAAGACGATATAACAAATTATAAAACCACACTTCTGGAACACATTAAAAAAACTCCCATTAGTCATTGGGATCGTTTCTCAAAGTTTCTCCAATAATTCGGGGCATGTGACTTCGCATTCATCACACAAATCCCTGCTCAACATTAATTTGCGTCAGGTTCAGCAAAAAAGACATTCTCCCCAGGAACTTGTACCACAAATCTCTTTGCCTAATCGTTCAAAGAATTCGGAGTTTTCCCGCTCATAAAATGTACGAGTGTGTACTTGCGAATTTTCAACGACTTCCTTCCACAACGCACAGAGTTTTGAGAAAAACGTAAGAAATTTGTTCCACTTTGAAGCAGTAATTGCGATGTGCGGTGCATTACTTTTTCGATTTGAAGGACATTGTGACCGGAGAATTGAAGCACATAATAGCAATCTACAGACTTTAGTAATATTATGAACTAATTGACAAATTGATGGCACGTGACTTTTTGAAAACAACTGCCATAAGAACGCTAACTGCATCCGCACCTTTATGTATCAAAAATAATATAATGTAAGGAATCCCCTTTTAATCGTAATTAATATGATTTCACATAGTTTACTTATTAATGAGTATTACAATTTTATTTTGAAAATTGTGTTATTAGTGTTATTATGTATTCGGTGCTATTACGGTTAACGAGGTAAGCCAGTGCCGGCTGACAGAGCAAGTTTAGAATTAGAAAAAGGCCCTTCGCACACGGCTAATAACGCGTAAGCGTATCGTTATGACGCTACGGATACCAATATAATGACAATTACGCCTCCTACGATTTGCTGTAACGCCGCTTCGTCTGCGAACATGATTGAACATCTTCGTGTACGTACTGCTCTCGTCGTACGCGAGAATTACGCTACGCTTACTTAGGAGCCGTGTGCGAAGAACCACGATTGTCTACAAGTTGAATAATATAAATCTTGAACAATTTGAAATTTGTTACCAAATAGACCTACGTTTACAGAGATTGATTAATCACAAGATGAAAAAAAAAACCGGTCAAGTGCGAGTCGGACTCGCGCACCGAGGGTTCCATACCATAAAAGAAGTAAAACATTGAAAGAATCACTTTTGTTCATGAATTTACGAGTATAATTTACATGTAGGTACTTTTGTTGGCAAACCGCAAACGTAACTTTGTTTTTGGCGGATTATTGTTATTATCAAAAAAAGTATATTAGTCAGCGAGTTGATTTTATTTTTCCTGTAAAATATACATTAACTTCTATTGATCATAATTATTTCTGATTTTTCGATTGGTAAACTTCGGAGATAATACCGTTCCCCCAACGGTATTTTTTTCGACAGTTTGCCCAATAAATCAAAAACTATCAGGCTTAAAAATAAATAAAAATTAGTTTTAGAATACACAAGTAACGCCCTTTCATATGATACCCCACTCAATATTGTTATATCATTTTGAAATTTTATCGACCCGGTTTTCCCCCCTTTTTAAATAAAAATAAAAACAATTTCCAAATTTTTACGATTGTTATGACGTTGGGTCACTATTACCTATAACTATTCTAAATTTCAAGTCTCTAGCTTGAATAGTTACTGAAATAATCGAGTGTGACAGACGGACGGACGGACGGACGGACGGACGGAGAAAGTCTCACTATAAGGGTTCCAGTTTTACCATTTTGGTATGGAACCTCTCCTCCTTTTTTTGAAGTCGGTTAATTAATGAATTTGTTACACAGAAATTCATCTCTAAAGCTCATAGCTACGAAGACTATGAACATAGAACAAGAAAAGGATATATTTCAGCGGCGGGTGTATAAACTGTGGGTATACATTTCGTTGAGATATGCCGGCATTTATCGGGCCACGAATTTATTGTCTTGCCTTGAGCGAGGAATTTACTCTTCTTTTAAAGAAATATTCGCTTGGAATTTTGCTCCCCTTAAATAAAACACGGTGAGGGTGAAATAGGTGTATTTAAATTTTATACTTTTTGGCGTAAATATGTAGGCAAAAAGAATTCATGCAGGATCCAATTTTCTGTCTGAATAGGCATGGTAAAATTGCTAAAGTAATTGTCGAGTTATCTCAATCACGTACACTGAACATGCCATGTATAATATGTATTAGCCATAGTGAGCCTTCTGAAAACATTGATACAATTCTATCGTTGGCTGAAATATCATTTCTCTATTCGTTTCTGTCATTGTAATTCAACATCGGTATTCCGTTATCTATACTTATAATAAAACTGTAAAGGGTCGAATTCTGTACATTGAAGATATTTTGAAAATTTTTGTTGGAGGACACTATTTAGTCGATACTGAAGCCAAAACTGTAATTTGTTTAATTTTTGTCTGTCTGTCTGTCTGTCTGTCTGTCTGTCTGTCTGTCTGTCTGTTTCACGACCGCGCATCACGGCTAATCCGCTGGATGGATTTAAATGAAACTTGACATGATTATAGTTCATACCCCGAGGTAGGACATAGGATACTTTTTGTCCCGAAATTCATCATAGTTTCCCTGGAAGACGGCATCAAAGTCCAAACGTTTTTTAGTTATAATTCATTAACGCGTTGTCCGATTCCATTCATTCTTTTTTTGTTAGAAAGGAGGTTCTTTAAAGATTATTCCATACAAATCTTATCATCATCACTTTTGTAGTTCAGAAATTACAGACATCAGAACCTTTAAGTTCAAGTAGGTAGGTGACTTGAAACTCGGAATGCACAAAGAACCTAGGACTAGGACGTAGGGCTCAAGTAAGACTGGAGTACCTTTACAGCCGTAAATAAATAGGCTTAGCAGGAGATTTTGTATGGTTTAAAATTTTTCACTTTTAGGGTGAACAAAAATCATTTAACTGGCGTTATCGCTACGTTATACCGTATAGCGCCATCTCTACAATTTATGTGAAACTTGAATGTAAAACTCTGAGATAGGTACTACCGAATTTTTTTAAATAAAAATTAACTGTCATGTTATTTACTGTTTCCTGACTTTATATTAAGATGGCACTGTTAACACATGAACAGATTTAAACTTTATCATCCGCAATATGGAAAGGGTAAGATAATGGTTCACAAATATTTTTAACTCTTAGATCTTATCGATCCTAACCGACTGACTGTCATCTAAGGTCTTTTTATACGTAAAAAAATATAAAGCCATTGTCCATTCTGATGTTTTGGATTGTATTGAGATGAAGCAAAGATTTTTAAAAGACTCTTATATTATGTTGGGCTGGGGAATATTGTTAGTAGAGTAATTTATCCCAGTGGTACCTACCCGGCCGAACTCTGAAAGAAGAGTTCTACCACCAGTACAACTTTTCACATAGTTTAATAATTTTTGACATATTTCGTGGTTTCAGAATAAAAATCACAATGAAAAGGACGATTTTAACTGTCGATATTTCGATACATTGGTACAAGTCGTGGTCACGTAGTGACCACGACCTGTGCCACTGGGTCGAAATATCGACAGTTAAAATCGTCCTTTTGATCTTTCAACTACGTATTAATGAAACTTTATATTATTATTAAGAAAAAGGAGTTTTCAAAATCACCACAAGATAACCCGTGCAAAGTAAGAATAGGTTTCTGTACAACATCACACCAGAATCCCGCGAAAAATCAAGGAATTCCAGTAGGAAGGTATATTATGTAAGAAAATCGTAATTCACGCGGGCAGAGCCGCGGGCAACAGCTAGTAACATATTATGGAAGTCATAAATGGAGTTTTCAAATACACATAGGTACTTATTTATATGCGGTACGATGCATATAGGGCGATTATTTAATTTTCTATTTTTGTAGCCCGAAGCTTAAAGCAAAATTTTTACTACATAGGCTAGCGCTTGGCTGTGATCACACCTAATCGAAAGTGATGATACTGTTTAATCAAATAGCGTAGCCGTCCAATAACGTAGGTACTAAAAACTAAAATTTCTTTCACATAGGCCTAACTAAACGATTATTATCTAACCCTAGCCATGCGGTGTGATGCCGCGTGGAGGTTTATTTTTACTAAGTTGAAGCTACTCGTATTGTATTCGAACTAACTATATCGATCTTTGTTCGTCTGGGCCAAAAAAAGACCTGCCAGTGGTCATATTATATTTAAATACCACTGCGCTTGTCGGGTCGATTGTGAAAATATTTTGTCAAGCAATAAAGTATTTTACTAGGCTCTACAACACATAAAGTAATACGCAAATCACTACAACAATTCCGAGCATCGGAACAGTGCCAAGAGATGTATACCGTAAATAAAGAGATGGGGAGCAATTATAAGCATTTTTTCGCATTAACAACTCAACCCTTGTTTGCAAAGCGTAAAAAATGGGAAATGCTTTCCAAAAAACCAACTTCAAATGCCACTACAAAGAGTGAAATAATTTTTATTTAAATTTTAGGTACCTACACCAATTCGAAGTCGGGCAATGTTTCATACAATCCCTAACTTACTTGATGTGCGAAGAAAAGACGAAGTCATAGGCAATCGCCCGACTTCGAATTGGTGTAGGTACCTAAAATTTAAATAAAAATTATTTCACTCTTTGTAGTGGCATTTGAAGTTGGTTTTTTGGAAAGCATTTCCCATTTTTATTTTATACTTTTTAGTGGAAAACAATAAAATGCACAAGGCGTTGTAAAAATACCCAAATCGCTTGAGGTGTGTTCATAAAATCTGAAGAGATACCTCAAATTCACCAAGATCCCATCATCAGACCCTGACTTGATGACTTTAGTCATCAAATCAGTATCTGCTAGAAAATGCACGAGTAACTATAAAAAATACCCAACTCGCTTCAAGTATACTAGCAAAATTTGAAGAGTTCCCTCGATTTCACCAAGATCCCATCATCAGACCCTGACTTGATGACTTTAGTCATCGAATCAGTATCTGCTAGCATATGCACCAGTAACTATAAAAAATACCCAACTCGCTTTATGTATACTAGAAAAATTTGAAGAGTTCCCTCGATTTCACCAAGATCCCATGATCAGATCCTGACCTAATGACCATAGGACAACTTGGAAAATATTACTCTTTCTAATAATACTCAAAAAGTTTCATGTGTCCATATAAAATTTGAAGAGTTACCTCGATTTCTCCAGGATCCCATCATCAGATCCTGACCTGATTAAAATGGGACCATCTGGAAACAAAACCCTCTAACACAAAAAAAGAATTTTTCAAATCGGTCCACGCGTCTTCGAGTAATCGGTGAACATACATAGAAAAAAAAAAAAGATTCCGACGAATTGAGAACCTCCTCCTTTTTTTGAAGTCGGTTAAAAATGCATAAAATTACGTTTGTGGTCTCAAAATTCCGTGTTTATAGGATATCTGGAAAAAAAATAATCTATACTTATAATAAAACTGTAAAGGGTCGAATTCTGTACATTGAAGATATTTTGAAATTTTTTGTTGGAGGACACTATTTAGTCGATACTGAAGCCAAAACTGTAATTTGTTTCATTTTTGTCTGTCTGTCTGTCTGTCTGTCTGTCTGTCTGTCTGTCTGTCTGTCTGTCTGTCTGTCTGTTTCACGACCGCGCATCACGGCTAATCCGCTGGATGGATTTAAATGAAACTTGACATGATTATAGTTCATACTCCGAGGTAGGACATAGGATACTTTTTGTCCCGGAATTCATCATGGTTTCCCTGGAAAACGGCATCAAAGTCAAAATGTGTATTTAGTTATAATTCATTTACCCGCTGTCCGATTTCATTCATTCTTTTTTTGTTAGAAAGGAGGTTCTCCAAAGATTATTCCGTATAAATTTTATCATTATCACTTTTGTAGTTCAGAAATTATAGACATCAGAACCTTTATCGATGAGTTCAAGTAGGTGACTTGAAACTCGGAATGGACAAGCACCTAGGGCTAGGACGTAAGGGCTCAAGTCAGACATGAGTACCCTTACAGCCGTAAATAAAATTGCTTAGCAGAAGATTTTGTATGGTTTAAGATATTTCACTTTTAGGGTGAACAAAAATCATGAATTTATCACCACGTTATACCGTATCGCGCCATCTCTACAAATTATGTGGAACTTGAATGTAAAACTTGGAGACAGGTACTACCGAATCTTTGTTAATAATAATTAATTGTCATGTAATGTACTGTTCCTTGACTTCATATTAAGATGGCACTGTTGAGACATGAACAGATTAAAGTTTTCACTTTTGTGGACATTCCCAGAGTGCCGTCCTTTTTTATTATCCGCAACATGGAAAGAGTAAAATAATGGTTCACAAATATTTTTAACTCTCAAGTCTTAACTGGTCCTAACCGCTTGACCGTCATAGGTCTTTTTATACGTAAAGAAATATACAGCCATCGCCCATTCTGATACTTGGGATTGTATTGAGATGAAGCAAAGATTTTTAACAGACTCTTATGTTGGGCTGGGGAATATTGTTAGTAGAGTATTTTATCCCAGTGGCCGAACTCTGAAAGAAAATTTCTACCACCTTTACTTACAACTTTTCACATGATTGAATAATTTTTGACATATTTCGTGGTTTCAGAATAAAAATCACAACGAAAAGGACGATTTTAACTGTCGATATTTCGATACATTGGTACAAGTCGTGGTCACGTAGTGACCACGACCTGTGCCATTGGGTCGAAATATCGACAGTTAAAATCGTCCTTTTGATCTTTCAACTACGTATTAATGCAACTTTATATTATTATTAAAAAAGGAGTTTTCAAAATCACCACAAGATAACCCGTGCGAAGTAAGAACAGGTTTCTGTACAACATCACACCAGAATCCCGCGAAAATCAAGGAATTCTACGGTATATGTAAAAAATCGTAATTCACGCGGGCGGAGCCGCGGGCAACAGCCAGTTTAAAAATAAAGCCGAAACCGACTTGAAATCATAAAATGCAAAAACATTCATGATAAGCAGTCTATTTTTTGGATCAACTCAAAATCGAATCTGGACCATCACCGAGAAGTTGTTTTCATATCTTGACCTTTAAATAAGTCTAACTTGGTGCCAAACTGTGTAAAAAAGAACTATGGTTGAATACGGTTGAGCCATCAAATTAAATGGACTACGGCAAAGTAAGTTACATCCGACGACATTGTATTGCAAAGTCATTTAATATGATGCACTGCGCTGCATCCATCTCGCTGAAACATTGATTAGTTCTTACAATAGACATAATATACCCTGGACAGGGTGGACGGCGAGAAAATATGTTGCCAGTTTATCGGTGCCAAAAATGCTTGTTTTGCCACCAACAGTACGGCCACGCTGTAGTTCGCTCAGCAGCCACCAAAAGAATTTTGATAGATACATACTGTTTGCGGGATGCTCCCATTTCGCCCGGTGCGTCTGCCCGGTACCGGGCAGGATGGCACAAAAAATTCCCACCTTGCCCGTTGCGCACCGTGCAATCGTTTGCCGGGCAGGATGGGTATCTTTTCTAAAGAAAATTTCCCATCTGGCCCGTTAACGTTTAGTTATGAAAAAGAAGCGTTTGCGTTGCTTGGGTCCAGCGATGTCGACAGTTCACTTGATTGTGGATCTGCCAAAACTGCGCTTTCTAGAACTAAGTCTCTACTCCACTCTACAGCAGGCTCCAAGGTCCATCGATTCTGCGTGCAATATGCCCAACAAACCTAAGGTGAATAACTATTGTTAATGATTAGTTTGGTAGTTTTAATCATAATATCCTTCATCTAAATTCTGCCGGTTCGGTCACTCTACTGCGCATCGCAGTCTAGTCGGCAAGTCGTGCAGATTTTGACACCTCAGGGATTTGCCAAGACCTTATGACTGATGTATCTTCAAGTTAAGTTATGAGATAAGGGCGATAAATAAACCGGGACGTCTCGTCGTTTTAACTAGCACATTTTGATTCATTTAAATGTCGAATACGGAATTTTTCCGCTTCATAAGCGTTGAAATTTTGTAGCTGCTTACAGTTACTATATAGATATTTCAATCCACGATGACTCGCCCCACTCTGCCAAACTCGCAAATCGAATGAAATATAAATGATTTTGATTGTAGCTTTGACGCTTTGTCCGTAGCTACGGCACCGCACTACATACGGTAAGTACGGTACGGTTTAAGAATGCGGATACCTACGATGTCTCTATATATTCGTAATACCAAAATCATTTGTGATTTGTGCATATTTCGATCATGTTGTGGTGTTATTCGGGTTCATAAAGTAATAATCTATGCTCCTGGCCTGCATATTTGTTTCGGATATACGTCTCTAATTTATTTAATTTTAGCGATTTAGCGTCCCGTGCGAATCCGTATGGAAACCGTTAAGTAAACTCACCCCTTCTAAGTTAGTACGATAACATCTTGGTCTGCATCATCACTCACCATCAGGGGAGATTGCAGTCAAGTACTAACTTGTACAGCTAAAAAAATACTTATTCACAATCGCTAATCCGCTTTTCGCTTATAGCTTCAGCAGCATGTCAGTTGTAAAGCTCAAGAGGGACTTCAAGTGAAATTGCCGCGTGCCTACGAGACGAAAATGACGCGTTTTACCGCAACTAGCTCGCTCGGCTCCCTGCTCGTGTGATGCGGAATGCGGAATTTTTCTCCGCGCCGCACTCCACTCCTCGCCACAGAGATTACGTCACTCTTTTGTACGCCGAGATTAGATGCTGTACATTTTCTATGGGATTATAAAAAAGGAAAAAAAATGGCTTTTTAAAGAAGGATGTTAAGATTTTTTCGGTTATTTAGTATTTACTGAGTACCGACCTACCTACAATTTCTTTTTTGTATTAAATTTAATACATTCACTTGTTATACCTAAGTGCCGTAAGTTAGGCCTGAGTAAAATAAAGAATTTTGAATTGAATTGAATTAAAATCTAACTTACCCTGATATTCATTACTTTATCGAACATTCAAACTCACTTATGCTAATAATAATGTTTCTCCAGGAATTTTGAAAATTCTATCTCTTGATTAAACCCAATTATAAGCACATTTTACAAATTGCAAGTCTGCACTGTTTCTCCACTCACTCGGAGGGCTGAGAGCCGGCACTAGATTGTGCGTGGGCACCGGGGTACGTCCTGAGAGTGCGTCTGAGTGGACCGAGGACCCCTTTTTAGGGTACCGCAGGTCAACAAAAAACCTTATCCTTACTGGCAGCCTTGTAAAATGAAAAAAAATAATTTACGAGTATGAAAATGTTTTCAATAAGTCACGTCATCAATTTAAATTTCGATTCAGTTAAATATGATATGAACTATCGATAGATTTATTTTACTAGCGTAGTTAAAGTCATAATATTAAAGCTTCGGGCGAGAATATTTTTTATTAGGGTTCCGTACCCAATCTATTACTACTGCTTCTACTACTTGTATAGTAGAAGTAGTAGTAATAGATAAATAAATGAATATTCGAGATAAATGGGCCTTCTGGCTTTTGCATCATCATCTCACTACGATATGTAGATAATTGTACGGAATCCTTTGTGTGCAAATCCGACTAGCTCTTGGCCGATTATTAAATCTGCTATGTTAGTTATTAATAACGACATGCGATGGTAATATTAACCTTTATAAGAAACTTGCCTTATAAAACCTTCCTACCTTTTTTGCGAACGTCATCTTGAAATGTCAAAATCAAATGGAATTCAAGCGATTGGTTCGACATTAAACATTGCACACCATCATAGCGCATCTCTGGTGGACAACCAACTTAAGATTAGGATTTAACCTAATAAGCCTCATAATTCATACTTAGATACCCTCTGAAAATATACCTAACCTTCCTTCTCTAACTTTACAAGAGTCAATAACATTAATTTCGTTCAAAGACTAAGTAGATTAGAATTAAAGCAAAAACCCTGAAGCACTAAATACCATAGTTATACGTACATTTGCACAAGGCTTGAGGCCATGGTTCTGATAATCGTGGAGATTTCCCACTGGACCTGAACTTCAAACGCTGGTCCTATAAGGCTGCCTTCCCACAGGAGTTGTATGAGGCTGTGTATGTCGAAGGATACGCTTTAATATTGTAGAGGCGAAAGGTTGTATTGGTATGTTGTGTTTGTATGTTTTTCAGACCTAGACAGAGAATTTGATGATGAAAATATATTAGGTAGACACAGAAAAATATATGCATTTTTGAAACGAATAATTATTTTGTAGACACATGGATTTATTTTTAAAAAACATTGTCTCTACATACCTAACATTTGCTCTGACACTGGAAAATGGACCATCGAACTATTTAATTGATAAAAACGCATTTATTGTAAAGTCACATTCTATTTTTTTAACTCTTTAAGCTAGCGCTTGACAGTGATCACACCAAATGAAAAGTGATGATAGTCTAAGGTAGAACGCACTTACCTAGGAGATGCCTATTCACTCTTGATTTGAAGGCGGCCAGGTCGAAAGGGGTGGGAAAGATTTTTTATTACTTTAAATTTTGCTGTTTGGCAATTAATATTGAATAAATAAAATATTGAATCGTAATCGTAATGGGAAACAAGTTCTGCCCGCTAATTGGTTCGCTGATTTAGTGAGCCAATCGGAGGGCAGATCTCGCTAGATTACAATAACGTTACAATACGTTTTTTCTTACGCAAGCGTATCCATGGGCAGTTACGCGCATCAGCAGTAGCTCTGCGTCCTCTCACAACACAAGTGTAAAGGCAGCCTTATTTCGCGGAACCAACAAAACAACGATTTGAATAATTCCATACAAGCTGATATCGAGGCAAATTGCCCCCACCGGGAGAGGAACCCACGTCCTTCGTTTGCACAGCCTGCTATTATAGACTTCCTTTAATTATTAACATGTTGTCAACGCGTATATTGATTTTGAGTGTCGGGGAGAAGGGTGATCGGTCGGGTCGGGATCAGGGTTGGAAGGGTTGGACGTGGTGAAATTTCGTTTTAAATATTTATCGAGTTAGTTTCTACTTTATAAGCCTTGGAGTTACTCCTTAAACATAATGGAACGGTAGCGAGAATCTATCATGGTTGTATCACCTTGGCACAGTTGGTAGATAATTTGGTCAGGGTCCCGGATTCAATTCCTGGGTTTTGAAAAGAACATTTACTGTATCAATCTATAATAATTACAGTTATATTGCTGTAGCAAACTTCTTTGAAAATAAATAGACAGGTTGGGACCGGAAAATCTGTGATTACCTTAGGATTTAAGAAACTTTTTGCCTGGTGGGAGGCTTCAGCCGTGGCTAGTTACCACTCTACCAGCAAAGACACATCAGCGTTCCGATGCGATGCTGTGTAGAAACCGTTGGGTTGAATTTATTTACCCTTCCAAGTTACTATGATAACATCTTCGGCTGCATCATCACACTATCAGGTGAGATCGCAGCCAAGTACTAACTTGTGTAGAGTAAAAAAAAACTCCGAAATAGAACTTCTAAAAACTTAAAAGAAAAACTAAACTCATAATATCCCGGCCGCAAAGTAATAAGCTGCTTTAGTAGCCTCGTATCGGCGCATAATCCTGTCCGCTCAGCATCCCGGTACACAGCAAGTGTTCTTAAGGAGCACACCACGGATTTTTAAGCTAATAAGACATAATAGGCTTATGGCCGTAAAATTGCGATAATCTCAATATCTTCTTCACGTGTTTATATAAAAATCTCTGCTCGAAAGTGTCGAGTTAAAGAAATTAGTCCGAGATTTGCGAGTTACTCACATAAAACTCGATACTCCGACTAATTTCCTAGGATACACATTTTAATGCAAAGATTTTGATATAATCATGTAAAGATGATACTGCCACTCTCGCAAATTGATTGCCATAAGCCTATCATGTCTAATTAGTACTACACTACAAATTGTAAAAAACCAGGAAAATTTTAAATTTCGCGAGAAAACCCGTTGATTTCACGTTAATTCGCCGCCATTAATTGAAAAATGTTTAGCGCGAACCTGGCGACTGCGTGTCACGCGCCATGATGGATGGGGCACTCACCTGGGAAACTTCACTTTACTAAGTGTTGCTTAATTTTGTTATGAGAGCAGGATTTTAGGAAGTTATAAAAAAATAAGTAGGGACGGGACCCCTGCAAAAGTGAACGGAAAATTGTTTTCGTGAAGAGTAGGCGTTACTGTAAAATATTACCTCAAATTTTTGTTGAGATTTCGCCAACGCTTTTTTTTGGTAATTAAGTAAAAGTACGCTTTGTGGTTATAGTATTTTATATATTAGTTTATGATAAAGTGATGAATTTTTTTCAAAAACGCAATTGCGACGGAGGGAGAAAGATCGTATGGATGACAGCTTGACGTACACTAGCGGCACGAGGCTGAAATATTGTTTACGGAAACCGGAAATCGAATCCAGGACCCTGCGACCTGGATTCTATGAAACAATTAATTAATTCGGATAAACAACCCACTCATCATTGAACCAATGCGGCCGTTTTTCTGTTTTAAAATTTATAACGCTATCTAAAATCCATGGGAACTTCGAGAAATCTTGCCTTAGACCTTGATATATTGCAAAGGGAGCCTCTTTGCAAAGTTTCAGCTTTTCGCTGACTATAATAAACGTATAAGAATGTATTTTTTTTTTGTTTCTATGAATATCTCGTCGCCATCGTCGTCGAACCCGTATGAATATCCGACCTTATTAATATTTGTTTAAATTTGAAAAGGCAGATCTGAAATAACCTCAAGTGGGTCGCCCGAAGGTTTGCTTTAAACCAATCTGTATTCAAACCCCTCGGCCGAGCATATCAAAGCATCAAAGCGACGACGTGATGGGTATCCAGCCGAGTCCTTTGATATTAGATCAAACTCATTTGCGAGTATACAGGCCCAGGCCTCGAGGGTCGTCGAACCGGGAAAAGTGACCTTTTGTCAAGCATTTTCAATTTCAATGGCCAAAACACACACAGTGTTACAGCCGTGAATCGATCGTGTTGGTCAAGCGAAATTGAAAGAAGTCTATACTGAAAATATTAATTCCTCTTAATAACCTCTCCTAATTCCTCTTAATCTACTCCTCTCGTAACTGAAAATATTAATTCCTCTTGCAAGCGGCTACAACTTGGTTTTTCACAAATCACAATAGAAATGTGAATTTTCCGGTCCCTTTTCCGCTTCCTATCCGAACTTTCAAGGAAGTTTTACTAAAGCACTCTACCTACCTATAGCTGTCGCTATACATTACTGAAGAAAACATAAATAAATTAAATATGCCACGGGATAGAGTTTTTTTTAATGCTCTAGGGGACTTTTAGATTTTTTCCGGGACAAAAAGTAGCCTAAGTCCTTTTCCAAGCTCTTGTATGTCTGCGTGCCAAATTTTATGAAAATTGGTTCAGCGGTTTATGCGTGACAGCGTTCTATATTAGTAGTGATAGGGATCATTCACAAAGGCTTAATTAATCTTTTAAACCTTGCTTGCTCATTTTGGTGAATCCAAGGCTGACTTTGGGATCATGTAATTAAGGATTTACTCAACAGAAGTTTGGAGTTTTTGTTACTTACAATCTACATCGTGTAATTAATACTTTCAGGACTTTAAATTCGTCAATTAATGTAACAAAAACATTAAAACAATATTATTGTTCTCCAAACAAAGGACCCTCTCATTCTCTTAAGCTAACTAAAAATAAACATCTTCACATTCCAATTTAACATTAATGGAACAAACATAATCATACGGTATACTCCCACAGCTTTTCGTATTTACACAAAGTACTATACAATCGTATAATTTAAATCAAAGCTTACGTCTTATCTAAATATCAATGTATGCAAAAACCACCATTATTTGTACTCCTCAACAGAGACGAGTATAGAGTGTAAAGTTGCAATTGAAATTTCAAACTAGAGTAGTAAATTGTGCTCCCGTAATGATGTTTGCTCGACATGGCGTTTTAATTAATTATACATTCAAATTAATCCGTATTTATGGGATAATTAACTAGATCATTGCATCAATACGTTTCAAAGGTGCTCAAGCTGGGCATTTAGAACTCGTATTTTATGGATTTTAAACGAAAAACTCGGTTTCAGTAAAGCGGAGAGTTGCAAAGAGGAGAGCAGCTATTTTGTGAATAACTGATCAGACATTTACTGTTTAACCGTTAAGTGTTTTTACATTGACTAGGTTAATCAATAGAACTTAAAAAAATTAAGTCTTAAAGGTAACAACAATCTTAACTCAAAGTTAATTAATAACTTTTATCACATATATCTGTGATATTTATTAATTTTCAACAAGTTTCGTGCTTGTAGATTTTGAGAGTACATTCCTTGTTTTAATGACAGTCTTATTAAAATTAATAAATCAGTGTGTTTATTGTACAGACATTTTAAAACAGCCATGTTCTTATAATATTTAAAAAACTTTAAACAAAACTGTTGTCGCCAAACCGTACGTAGATCATCTTCAATAAAACTTCTCTCGACTATCTCTCGATCTACTCGCTAGTGATGTACGTATGCATTTAAATTAACGGTTCGACTACGGTTGTCACTCTGTCAATTCATTTATTGGTGGACGTAAAATCGGTGTCGTTTTTACGCCTCGTCCCCGTGTTTCGGGTAAATTACGGCGTTAATTGCGCTGCATAAATACATCTTGTTAATGTAGCCGGCGATGGAGACGTTTTAAGTGCCTTCCCACGATCGATCGATAATTATCTTTATCGATAGCGTAGTAAAGTTTTATTAAATCTTTTCGAACTACTTATTTACGTAGATTTTGATTTAATCTTATCAGAAACTTTCAGGTAGCTGATAAATTTAATTATTCGGTTTACGAGTCACTGTGCAGCGCGCATGCATCGATGTCATTGATAATAATAGTCAAGATAGGCCCATCCGAACATTTTACGTTAACCTTCTTCATACAAGAAAATGCGCTACATTTTCTTGTGTCGAAACTCCTGCGAAATACCTACTGCGTAGGCTTACAGCTTACTACTGACGCCGGAGGGGGTCACAATAGACATTTTTGCTCCCATAAACTGGCGACATTTTTTCGCGCGGTCCGCCCCGTCTAGAGTATACGTCAATGATCGTTGTCAAGATTTATCAGTTTTATCTGATGTCACATCACTAAAAAACGCAATTATCATAGAGCAGGATTTTACTATAAAATATCAGTAGTATGACTAATTACAAGATCTTCTGAAATGCAAAAGTGTCTTTGATTCTTGTTATACCAATGATAAATCCCGATAAAGCATTGTTTGAGAGTATCTTCGTTATACACAGTAGAGTCGAAATTCGATGACTCTCTTTACCACACATTACATAATGGAATGGGGCATTTGCGTAGTTTTAAGAGACCTTCCTATTACAATGTGAATCTGCTTACATAAATTTCAACCGTGATTCCATGATTCATCTGAAAACAACATAAACGAGAAATAAATTTAACTATTTCGTCCGTATTTATCGTCCTGATTATAGACCTACAGACGTCACTATATCTATGATCACCATTTAACCTGTCGATCATTCCATAACTAAATATGACATGACATGAGTTAGTGACATGGGCTGGAGTGTTACATAGCCTACCAGTATCACAAAGAACAATCTCAAAATTATTTTGCTAATAAAAGATGTAACTGTATTTTTTCAGAAAATTAAAACCATTATCCAAGTTAAGTTTTTAGTTAAATTTAACAGAGTTTACTAAAACACACACGACGCCTCCGGTACGCGCCGATCCTCTTAAATCTATGGTAATCCACCGATCAACGCTAATCTCTTGAGACGTGAGAGGAAACTTGATATTTTAATCAGAGGTCCAAGTTACTTCCCGGCGCGATAAAATAACCTAATTAGGGGAATGGGCCGTCAATGTATTTAAGTGATTTTCGGAACAATAGACGGACCTATTGTCATTCGTCATACTAGTGCCTAGTGACTATGCATGTCATAAGAAAGGTCAGAATCATTAGTGGGAAAACTGAACTCACCGCGGAGTATCTTGACGAGGTAATTTATTAACCAGTAGCTGAGTGACCTTCAGTGAACGATGGAAAGCGCTAGAGCTAGAGTTTCTCGTCTTTATACGTGATCAAAAAGGATAGGAGATCCGTAGATGAACCAGACTCACCCATATAGTTCGACGTGTGACAAAGTTGAATAGCAATTGGCACATAGCTCGAAATACAGACAGACGTTGGGGTCTTAAAGTACTGGAGTAGGAGAAAGTGCAGTGTTGACTAGACGAGTACTCTTCAGACATTTAAGAAGAGTAATGTCTTCACATGAAGGTTATTTCGGATGCGCTTCAAAGTGCCGGCATTTATAGGCTATTAATTAAATCCTCATCGAATCGGAACTAAATTAACCCAATAAAATTTACATACTCATGGTTATTTATGATTGATAGCAAAGCAAAGGGCATCACGATAGAGTCAAGTAGCTTTTAATGATATTGGTCAAAACCTTATTTAAATAAACATTAATAGAGCTACAAATACCTGACTGTAACAACTCTCAAGAGTTATTTTCCAAACAAATATTTCCTTCAAATGCTAATGTTTAGCGTTTCAAATAATTAAATAAAATAAACAGATAATTTAGGATTTTTTTGGGTATGAATAATAGTGATTACTTCCTGTTCTTATATTCTACGAAATATTCAAAAAGAAACCATGAGAAAATCGTCGTTTTCAAAAAAGTTTTGTAACAAACATTGTAACACGAGGATTTTTCAAGTCTTGTCTAAAGGGTGTCTAAAATCTTCAACCGTAACCGGTTACCATCTGAGCTGTGAAAATTTATGACCAAATTAACATTTCAGTGCAATGCTGTGTAGATACAATGATTACCGATACCGAATGTATGTTAAGCGATGACACATAACAAACATCATTGATATAAAACACAATATAGTCATCGCAATAATTGCATATAACACAAAACAATAAATGCCTTTTACGCGATATAAAAAATAGCTCACGAAATGCCTACAGACAATGTTACGTCTCCAAAATTTCCATGTGACACGATCTCGATCGACATTTTAATTATCTCCCAACATTACATCTCTCGCAATAAAAGAAGATTTATAAATTCCCCAGGGGAAAAGGCTTCTGCGCTCAAATAATGTTCGGCAGAAATAAAATATGTATTACGTATTACCTACGTTATAGGATTTTTTTATCTTTGATGATGGAATAATCGTTGAACGAAAATCACAATTTAGGGAGTATCGATATTAAAGATGGTTATTATCCTCAAATTGCGCATCAACACATTTGCAAATTGCATAGACTAGATGTAGACATATTCCACAATTTAAAATGTATTTGTAACTATTTATAACGTCGACAGAAACTTAAATGATACCAATTACTAACTGAAAAAGTTAAAAAGACAATAAATTGATATTTCTAATTTATGTTATATTTAGTGTTTCACATACTTTAGATTATAGTAAAATTTTATTTGATTATAATTTTATGTCGACGTTTACTTATGTCAACGGTAGTAATTACTCCCATAGCTCAGTTGGTAAAGCACCCAGCTGCGATAGCTGGGGGAGACGGGTTCAAGTCCCGATGACAGCAATAATTTTGATACTATAATTTAATAAATAATTTGCACATTCATTAATATTGTTATTGTTCTTAGAATATACATCTTAAAACTTAAGACGAATTCTTATTTCTATTATAAATGCGTCTGAACGCTTTAGAAGAATATAAAATTGTTCTTTATTTATTATTGTACTACTCAATTTAGGTTGTAGTAGGTACCTACTAAGTACTAGTGCTTACCAAAACCCATCCAAAACTATTACCTACGACCTGGCTGATAGATATGACAGCTTACCTGTGAAAGGAAAACATTATTAATAAAATGTGACATTTTTTAAGTTTATTAAAGACAAAAAATGTTATTCTAAAGCACAAAGTTTTGCGTTCTACCATATCACTAATCATCAGATAAATGTCACTCGTCTCGACAGTCATTAGTATTCAGCTTTTAAAAATGTTACCATTAGTCGAATGCGAAAAATAACAAAAAGAGTTACGCATGAATTCAGGTCAGCCGATGAAACAAATTCCACAAAAAGTGTTCAATTCATACAGCTGATATTTTCACGGAAAGCGTTCCCCACAAATTGCAAGCTTCCACACATCTCGGTCCCCAATAAAACAAAAGTTTATTATTATCGAGGGGCGGGTGCCCATTACGCAAGGCCGGGCGTTTTGTCGGACCAACTCATCAGGCGTAATATACGTACTTGGTCCTTGGAGACATCCTCAAATGATACCTTTTTAATTTTTTATATTCAAGTTCCAAGAAATAATTAATGCGTTTATTATTTAAATTATGAATTAAAATTATAATTGACAAATTTCGAGCAAAGGTTAATAAAGTTCCTTGTACCTTGCACTCAAAACTTAAGAGTATTTAATAAACATGTGTAGCAATTAGGGAATCCATAAAATAATCAGCTCAATGATTCTCAAAATGGTACAGAACGGGCCACAAATTCGCTGGATAATGACATATGACATGACACAATTAAATATGGAGTAAAGTAGGGCCGGACGACAGTGGGGAATCGAAGAAAAATCTTGTAACATTTACAGTTTTCTCTTAACACATTTTTTGTATAATCTTTATGTTATTTACAAAGCACAAGTAAGTACAAAAATAAAAGCCTCTAAAAAAAAGAGGTTAAAAAATTAGTACGCAAGGAGGAAAATTCGCGCGTTGAGAACAGACGAACACTCTCTCCCGTCTCGTATTTCATTCGCCGTCACTTCATGTACCGAGCCAGCAGCCGAGTCGGCGGTGTAATGGAAACTCGGCGCGAAGGGACAAAGGTGGAGGTTGTAAAATACCCAATTTGTCACAAGGGACATAAAAATATAATTTGTGCGAGCGATCTGGCAAGATCAAAGAAAGCGATCACACTGGCCTACTGGTACCGACTGTGGCTTTAAACGTTTCGATTGTTATGTATACTCAATTTAACTCGATTAGTTTAATAGCTTTTTAAGCTTTTCTTTAATAATTTTGCCTTTGAGGTAACAGCGTGTTAATGACGGCATGGAGTTTGTTGTGGGCTTCTTCTCAGTTCAGGGCGCGTTGGAACCCTCGTAAACTTAGTTTTTAAGTCGTTAAATAGTTATCACTATTAATAAGTATATGTACCTACTTGACATTCATAAGTGCTAACAAGTAGTGGCCAATATGAAATAAATGATTTGAATCTTTGAATCTTTGAATCTTTGGAGAGGTTCTGTTACTTTGTTATGGTTACATACACGAGTCCTGCCACGATCTGCCATTTATGTAACAAGCAAATTACTTAAACATACTTACTAATGAAAATTCAAATTAGGCCAAAATGTGTATGTTTATATTTCTGATAACTATATTATTTGACATAGCAATTACCAACATTCAACAATACATCACTCACAAGCCCAGTCTGCTACAGTTTAATACACGACTGCCCAAAAAAGGAGTGTTATGTTTTTAGGGTTCATGTATGTATGTATGTATGTGAGTTTCTTTATTCCACCATAACTTCTGAATGGCTAATAGATTTGGACAAATGGGGTATCGTTAGAATCCTTAAATCCTTCTAAGTAACATAGGCTATATTTTTTTTTTTGGAAAAAGTCGTTTTACCACAGGGCAGTCGTGTTTTTTAATTTTTAAATTATTTACTTGTGTATGTTTTGCCCGTAAATACGTAATAGTATACCTAACCTTGCCAAAGAAGTGCTCTTGTTTCTTGTGGCAACCGGATTTGAAGGGGATAATTAGCGAGCCGTGTGCGAAGGCGCTTAGACAGCGCGAGCGGCGAGAATAATAGAACGCCGACAGTCAACTTGCTACTACGATCAGAGGAGCCCGAAGAAACCCAGTAGCAAGTCGACTGTAGTGTAGTGACAGTAGCACTGGACTGGGTTACTATATACTGTCATGTTACTGACCTCGTATAAAGCTTTACTCTATGGCCAATGGATAGTCACCGGTCGCTCCACCGTCGCCCCCCCACTGTGCGACACGGGCCGATAAAATTCCGCCGATTTTGTTCTAATCGCTCCCATCGTAAATTAGATATCGATTGAATTATCGGTGTCGTAATCCACTTACTGGAGATCCGTAGAGAAATAGATAAATCGATCTGTAAATTATGTGCAACTTTACTTATCTCAGTTATGATCTTTGACATCCTTTTTAAGTTACGTTTTGTTTTATTGTAGAGTTTCGGAGAAAAGGAGAGATTTTACAGTTAAGGTCTATGGGGCAAAGGAGTGCGAAAAGCTACAATTAATAAATAACTTGCTAAATAAAATCTTCTGTTATAGTTTTAGTTGGTGGTAAGTTACTGTAGGTAAATCATTCGATTGTAGCTCTATCAGATTAAGAAGTACCTACTTATTTCAAATTAAATACAGGTATAATTGCAGTAGCAATTGCTAACTCTTCTTAAAATAACTATAAAAAATGATTTTGATATACTTACTTACTTGTTTTAAATTGGCCTAACACCATTTCATCTAAACTATTACCAATAAACGAGTATACTTAAAAGTGGGACCAACATTTTTCAACTTTCTATAAATTAACTAAAACACATAATTAAAAAGCAGGAGTGTCACCATTAGGGAAATACTAATCAGTCGATGATAAATTAATAGAATAACGTATTTAAAATGCAAATTAAATTTACATTGCGGGTATAAAATTAAAAGTAAAGAACCCACAATTAATCATAGCGCAGACTGCTCTCACAACTCAACTCTCAGCCGTTTTACCTCAAACACTATAAAATAACCAGTTCTTTCAAACGCAGGCACGTAAAGCTTGGAGCACACGAATGCAGGTGAAATCACGTTCTGTGTTTGTTCTTTTCCTAGTTTTTTTTTTTCAAAAATCATTCCACAGTAGTGCAGTTACAAGCTAGAAGTTTAGAGTTTCAGTTTAAATGTCAGTATAGTATTTTAGCATCATCTGTCAAACTTTCAGTGTTTAAATTGTGCATTTTTGAACCCCTTGAGTCTACCCAGACAAAATCTTAGGTATACATTGACAGAATGAAATGGTTGAATCCCATTTAAAAGTAGTCCTGTAACTGATCTCTCCGGTCATTTCAAAGCTGCCGTTCCACTGGGAAAGAAGCTGGTGGAATAGAGAGTGCACCTGGGTTTGCGTGGATACTTGTGTAAGATAATATCTCCGGGATACTTGGTACAGCTCTATGGATTATTCATCACCATGGTTAAAATCGATCTGAGAAACCTTAGACCTTAAATCAATAAAATTAATGTTATTAGTAGAACAAAAGACGCCCGTTATTTTCTGCTTCAACTTTGAACAAAGCTAAGGATCCCAAATCTATTTATTCTCGAATAATAAAGGGCTCCAATAAAATCTAAATATAATTGCCCAAGTCAAGTTGTTCAAAAGCATTCCACAATACTTATTTATGTACCTACTCGTAGTTTTTAGTAATATAAGTAGATTTTCACTCCTATGCCTACTAGGTACATATTACGCTGTTTAGCAAATCCTACATGCATCTACCTATTAGAATATCTAATGTGAACAATTCGTAGAAACATCATTGGAAAGGTAAACATGCTAATCGCGATGTAACGTATGCATTAATACAATGCATTCAAAAACAAATACAATTTGACTCGGACGGAGTTGAATACAACATTAGTCATTATTGTTAGGTACATTAAAGTCCTCTAAATCAGTTTTCGCAATCATCTTTTTAATTGACGATGAAAATCTGTTGAGTTATGACTAAATTTTGACCAACTTTCATAAAGAATGAACTTTCTTGAAGGTGATATGAACTTTTGTAACAGATTTTCTTGTTCCGTCGCTTACATTGTACACTATACTTAACATCATGGTGGCACAAATAAATATGTCGTTATGAAATTTAATATGGCGACTGGAAGTATGGTTTCCATCCCATACATCATACACCATGCATTATGTATGAGATGCAGATTCATTAATTGATGATATAAAATACATTGAGAAGAAATTGATAGACTGAGAAATATCCCACCATAGGTATTGGACATTTGCTGTAGGTGAGGAATTAAGATGTTGGTATTACGCCTCCGCAAGTAATGTAAATGGATACTACATTGTCAAGTTACGGTTGAACTGGTAAAACATACAGCCATTATTTTAGTTTTAGCTGAGTTAGTAAACATTGCATATTATTCGCGAAACAAACGAATACGAATACCATAGTTACGAATGCTTGGTTCGCCAAGGGATTTGATCGTGTAAACCTCTAATAATTCATTACATTTAGATCAAAGTTGCAATGTAACAGTATTTTCTTTTGTTAGATATATACGTAACAATACAAGAATTAGGTACTAAGCACAAGCAGTTTTCGTAGAAACATAGTGCACGAAAATTATATTTCTCTAAATAAACCTACTCACGGCTATTCAGATCACAAATTTCTAATTATGAGGTTCTGAAAATAAATAAATATATAACATGGCTATCAAATGGTATTAAACATGTTAAAGCGCATCTTATGAGCAATTCATTAAATTAAATAGGTAGTAGGTAGAAAGTTTGCGTCGATATTTACGAGTCTTAGGGCAAAGGAGATTTGGAAAACTATCATGATAATGTGGTTTTTAATCTGAAATACAGACTCTATTTGTATATTTTATTTCTCTGTTTTATTCTGGTTTTGAAGAACATTATAAACATCGACAGATGATTCTATTTCTATGAATTACATGAAAATTGCTACTCTCCGCAAAATTTAACCAATGTATTTCAAAAACTTTTTCTTCACGTGAGTTTCTATGTTTCTTCCATATACCGGAACACTAAGAAATTATGGACCCCGCAAAACAAATTACTGGCGTAAAGTTCGTAAGACTTATACGACAAAATCATGATGAAATTGTACAGTTAGGGGGTATAATGGGACATCAAAACAATTTGTCGGTCGTCATCTAGGCTCAGTGCGTCAAAACTTTGCCAATTACACTAAGCACCGCTAAAGGGTTAATGTGCATAGATTGAGGCCAAAGGGAAAGGGGAAAAATTTAACTTCAGCTGCGCGTTTCTCAGTAAGTTACTAAGCAGAAAACCACAAAAAAATCTGCATCTTTCATACTGCCGTATGTTTCATGCTAGGTATACGGCTGTATCAAAGGTACAGGATAAAATAATAATAATAATAATAATTTATTTTCAGACATTAAATCCATTAGTTGTTAGTAACAACTTTTCTTATAACCTATGTTAGTAATTAATTTAAATAGAAATAATTAATGTCACAAAAGTAAAATTTCCAATGTCAAAAACATAATAAAATTGTGTTCAGTTCAAAAAGCGGCTTGGACCCTTCCGCATATGCATAGCAACCCAATGCCTCAAGAAGGGGTTCTCCCACTTCTCTATCAATGTTCTCAGAATACCATTGGAGCTGCCGCGCAATCTACTCATCACAGATGCAGCTCTTTTCCTCATTATGGCATAGAAGTCATCAGTGTGAGCTTCTGCAAACATCTGTGACGCACTGCACCAGCGCGGCAGCCCCATCAGCACTCTGAAGCCATTGTTATATTGTACTCGTAGGTCGTTGTAGGCCCTCTGCGTATACGTCACCCAAAGGCTGCAAGTGTAAAAAGTTTGGCAATATGCTTTAAAAAGAGTTAGCTTTACTTCTCTGTTGCAACGAGCAAACCTACGGGATAACATATTACATCGGACCGCCAACGCCCTACGCTCCCTCTCTATATCCTCACCATCGGTCATATCCTCCGTAACAATGTGCCCAAGATATTTAAATTCTGTGACTCGCTTTAGCTCAACCCCGTTAAGCGTGACTGGTGGTATATAATCGATGTTATGACCCGTGCTTTTAAATACCAAGAGCTCACTCTTTTTTACATTATATACAAGCCCATGTGACGCAGCATATGACTCACATATCTTGAGTAGCTTTCTGATTGCGTTTATCGATGGGCTCAGCAGGACCATATCGTCTGCATAACTCAGGTTATTGATCATCGTACCATCAATAGAGCATCCGATTCCCGTCCTGCTCAGCTCATCGATAAGCTGGTTCATGTAGATATTAAACAGAGCAGGAGATGTTAACCCGCCCTGTCTCACGCCACATTCAAGCCTATACGAGTCAGAGTAAGCACCTGCCCACCTAACACGATTTTTTTGCGAGCCATACCAATATTTCAAAATATTTATTAGCTCCAGGGGTACATTTAAGCTCCGCAATTTTATCCATAGGTTGTCATAGCACACCAGATCGAAAGCTTTAGAAAGATCAAGAAAGGCAGCATATACAGGAGTCTTTCTATCCGTATAGTACTTGACAGTCTGCTTCAGAGCCAGTATAGCACTTTCAGTGGATAGATTCTTTCTGAAGCCAAATTGTGCATCATGAAGCTTCAAATATTGACTAAGTTGGCGATCCAGCAGACCATCAAGCACTTTCCCCAGTATCGTGGCTAGCGAAATTGGCCTGTAATTGCATTTGTCTGAGATATCTCCAGTTTTGTTCTTAACTACAGGAACCACAACACTTTCCATCAGGTCTGCAGGAAGATAGGTGTGTCGGACGCAAAACGTAAACAGCATCGCTAGCACACGATTTATATGGGGGCCCGCATGCACAAGGTGTTCTACAGTCAGCCCATCATGCCCCGGAGCTTTATTCCTCGCAAGGTCTTTTATGACACCCTTCACCTCCCTAGCACAAAACGAAAGAGGTTTCAAAACTTGGGTATTTCCCTGAACTAATGGGTCCCGAGTCTGGTGCAATGTAGCGTGAACTCTAAAATGCTCCTTAAATATATTCGCTATACGCCCTACATCCGTTTCCCCATCCACACTGACAGGGAGGCCCGCCACAGGATTTAATT
Organism: Coenonympha glycerion; assembly: GCA_963855885.1. Lineage (NCBI taxonomy): Eukaryota > Metazoa > Arthropoda > Insecta > Lepidoptera > Nymphalidae > Coenonympha > Coenonympha glycerion. The sequence goes on from OY979631.1 coordinate 17,170,631, forward strand.
TACGCGTTTCTTTCCAAAATTCTTTAATTTTTTTCTCCTTATGTTGCTGCGCTAACGCTTCCATCTGTAGCTGCTCTTTATGATTCTGACAAAATTTTAATTTATTTTTAAATATTCTTCTACTTTCCCTCATATCATCGTACAGTTTCCCAAATAAAGGCATACCGGATTGCTTCCATTTTAAAAATTTCTCACGAGCGTCCCTGTGGGATGATCTCACGTATCTATTCCAGCCCGCTACTCTTTTACCCTTCTTGACCTTTCCAGGCTGCTTACTCGAAATCGCTGCCTCTTGGAGCGCCAGAACAACTCTTTGGTAAAGCTCATCAATAATAAAATATTTCTAAATGCAAAATCATGACGGTAACTCATAAAACAAACAATGTCATGGTCAATTATGAGATATCTGGTGAGAGTCTGGAAAGGGATTCGCAAATTAGAGATTTAGGCTTAATAGTTGATGCTAAACTTACATTCAACGATCACATTTATATAATATGCAAGGAAGCCAATAAACTTTTAGGATTTGTAATGCGACAGAGCAAGCGCTTCAACAATCCACTGGTGCTTACTACATTATATAGTGCATATGTCCGAAGTAAGTTAGAGTACAACTCGGTCGTCTGGAGTCCACTCAGTGCTAGTCATATACTTGCCATTGAAAGGGTCCAGCGAAAATTTGCGCGTGGTCTATACAAAAAAATGTACGGTTATTATCCATATCTGTACCCTTCCTTGTTTGTCTCGGGTATGGTGGGTCTAGACACTCTGGAGTCAAGGCGAAAGAGAGCTATTCTCATCCATTACTACCTAATACTGACCAACAAGGTAGATAATCCGGACACACTGTCGCGGTGTGGGTTGGCGGTGCGAGCGCCGGATAAGGTGCTCCGGTCGTGTCGCAAACGGCCTGATCTATTCGCGCTCGAATCGTTCCGTACGCAGTATGCGGAGAGTGCCCCAACGTTTCGCGCACTTTCCATTTTTAATGAAATAATTGCTCAGCACCAGAGCCTTGATTTGTTTCATATAAGTTTGAATAAGTTTACTTCATTTTTAAAAGATAGTAAATTGTAATTGTGTAATCAACGCTTGTACTCAGAATCTGACTTGCTAAACGTTTTGGCACAAGCTGTAAGTTTAGCAAGGATATTATGTAATAAATAAATAAATAAATAAATAAATCGATGGTTTACGTTATTGCACATATTATCACAACATACACTTAGTTCAGGAGGAAAATCTATGTTCTTCAGTACATTATAGCATAAGTTCCTATACATATCAACCTGAGGTTTGTCTTCCCATTTAATTTTAAATTTCTGATCGGAAGGAACTGTTGAACCAGCAGTCGTAGTGGTATGTTTAGATCTTATAACACATAAGTTACAGTTTACCTCCAAAGGGAAATGGTCTGACCAGAACACGTCATAAAGCACCCTAACATTGCTAATAGATAACCAAGCCGCCTCTGTAACCACACAATGGTCGAGCCAACGGCGACATCCATGCGCATCGCTTATAAATGTGTAGGTATGACTATCTCGACCAAGCTTAGCGATATCTGCACACATCCAATTTTGATCAGAACAGAAATTTAAGAGCTCTCTACCGAATACTTCACCCGGATGCGCATTGAAATCACCAAGCATGTATACAGATTCAATACCGCTTATTTCAATTAGTGCTACAATCTCACTGAAACAATTATTAAATTCAACAATATTCTCATACGAGTCTGTTGGCATATACACACACAAAAATAATAATTCGCGCTTATCAATTATTCCCTTTATAGCAGTAATACGGCTATTATTACACGGCACAACAGACACTGACGTAAAAGCACTTTTTCGCCATAACAACGCCACACCACCGAACGGTCTACCCCTTCCCGAGCCCACAGAAAGATCCATAGAGGACTTACCAGTGTACATGAACTCACTGTTTATTTCACCAAGGATGGGTATCTCATCCGGCAGGAGCCAGGTTTCTTGCAGGGCTATCACGTCCGCCGATTGACACAGGGAATTTACACATTCACGAGATCTCTTTATATTTTTGCAATTGAAGCTAATAAGTTTGATGTTAGAGGACTTATTTTCCATTTAAAATAGGTATATTAACCTCCTCCGTGTTTGCCTGAATCAGGTTTGTATTTTTATATCTAAAATATACATATCGCCGAAACGCTACTCCCTCAGGCCACATATTCTCGTCCATGAAAAGCGACAACTTTTTCAGTGGGATATCAAACTTATACGCCTCATATAATTTTGAGTGTTTCATTTTCATTTTAGATAGCTCGACTTTTACCTTTGTCTTGTCATAAATATACTTCGTAATATCCTCATTCGAGGCTCCCTTGTCCACATTATATATATAAAAAGGAATTTTTACCTCTGCGGCCTTAAAACTGCATTGAGAGTCAGTTTTACCCTTGCCGTGGTTGCCTCTAAATCTGTAGTTAGATACTATACTTTTACCATGCCTAACAGTCGTCCACTGTCCATCTTTTTCGTTAGAATTACTCGCCGTTTTCATAATATCTGCATATGAGCGCCTGTTCGCCGGCGAAGGCGTGCATTCACGCAAGCTATGAGTAGCGGCCGCGGCCGTCGTCAATACACTTTCAGCCATAGACTGCTTTTCAGTTTGTTTACTGCATCCAATCGTAATCATTTGCACATCATTTGTTTGTTTACGACTTAACTCCATTTCGTTGTGTTTCGCAGTGCTTACAACTGGTTTATCAACGCTCGTTGCATTCGCCTTCTCACTCGTATGCGCCAGCGGCGCGCTGTCGTTCGATGGAAAGACGGAGGTAGCACTCGTTCCGTCGCTTGCGCCTAACAAACCGGCATCCGTGATTTGAACTCTCCGCGCGCTGCTATCAGCTGACTCATTAGGCGGTGACGGTAGATTTAAACCGATGTGCGGCAAACCGATCGGTCCGCTATCGACACAACTTTCGGATAGAAATGCACCTCTTCTACAATTGACATAATCACCTCTAGGGCTACTATATGTAAGGTCTACTTTCGCTTGTTCACTTCTCATATTCTTCAAAAAATCTTCCTTTTTTAAATAGTTTTCTTTAATAACTTTCACGTCAGCCTTAAGAATTAATAGGTCTTTTAATAAACTGGTCACATCGACGTGATCAAAACAAACTGGTGGAAGTTTTTGTAAATCTCTCGCCACAAATATAGGAACTTTCTCAGGGTCTGTATCTCTAAACAAACATATGATGTCTTCCACCTCCCTCTGAGATTTACCGTCCTTGCGTCTTGAGACCTTCCTTCTTTTGACTGGCAACGACTCGAACAAAAGCGTTTTCGCTTCCTCGATGTCACCGGCGGAGAAACCAGTGACACACACTCGAATTAAACTCTCCACATCCATCACATCCAGCTTATTTTGAATGAAAGCCAGAACTTCACAAATCACGATGTTACAACTCGCACACTTTACTATATTATTTGGACTCGACGACATTTTTTCCTCCGCGCGGACACCTCCGTTCGCTGCGACTGACGCAGCGCGAAAAATAAATACATTATTGAGTATACATGTTCTACATAATGATCTCAAGAGATGGAAAGCGATTTTTCCAAAATTCCCATTTGATAGTGTGGGCGAACAGGAGTTGCAGCTTTAACCACTTTTCGACATTTTCCACAGAATCCATGAGTCGATCGCTATAAAAAGAACAAAATTCAAAAAAAAATATGAGAGTGACAGTGGCCTCCGATAACTCACGTGACCAATATCACGATCGGATATCGGATATGTCATTCCCGTACATTTTCTAACTTCGTTCCATTCGAGGGATGGACAGATTTTTGCGACGAGATCAGACGACTGATCCGACGAAGTCAAATTGCTACGCTAATATTCGTATTATGAAGGCGAATATGTGTAAGTGTTACTCCTTCACTACGTAGCTATTGAACTTATGTGTGTGGTATAGAAATAGCTTACAGTTTTATACCCTGGATTACTACAGGCTACTTTTTATACCGGAAAAATCCACGCGACATCCGATTCTGCGACTCTCCCGACTGAAATTGTAGCTGTATTACAGTAAAAGCACCGTACCACCGATTACGTAATGTTTTTTACCCTATACAAGCTAGTACTTGACATGGATCTCACCTGATGGTAAGTGATAATGCAGCTGAAGATGTTATCGTACTTACTTGGAAGGGTAAGTAAATTCACCCAGATGGTGTCTACACAGCATCGCACCGGAACACTAAATTAAAATTGGAGCGGTGCGGTGCAGTAGCGGTGCACTAAAGTGCTAAGTTCCCACTGAAGCTTGAGCCTGAGAAATTATAAAATTCCATAGTGGCCCGTGGCGGGAATCAAACCGCGACCTCCCACTCGAATCCGAACACGCCACTGCGCCAGGGAGGTAGTCAAATATAACTCAACAATGTTTATTTATGAGGATAAATGTTCAAACATCAGAAGCCGACCGACGACATACGGGACCGCCCACGGTGGGTGCCGCGACAAAAGTTTTGCAATTACATTAAGCACCAATAAAGGGTAACACGCGTGAAACGGGTCAAGGGTAAAGTTACGAGTTAGGCGCTGCTAACATGGAGCAGCAAAATATATCAGCATTGGACTCTGTTGGAACATAATAAGTATAAGCAGCCAAGTGCCTTCAAGAGAAGAGTGAATAGGCATTTTCTAGGCAAGCGCGCTCCATCCTAGACCTCATCATTTCTGTTCATCAGATATGATTGTAGTCAAGCGCAAGCCTATCCATAGTAAAAAAAAAGCTCTTTGTAAATCATTATTGGATTCTTCAAACTGTTAGAGCTTTCCGCTGTACATTTGACAACCTATTTTTAAGGTCTCATTCTAAAAAATCATATTATAATATTAGGTACTTTCACCTTACGCCACGGAGTACATAATAGTACCTTACGGTGCAGAAGGTTCAAGAAACGCGACTCTAGCGCTGACACAAAAAGTGCAATTCAGTTCGCAATAGCGCCTGGCTCCGCCCTCCGCTATGCTCCTACAGCGATAGAAAAAGATGGTCTCTTTCTATCGCGTAACTTTATCTCATTCGACGTACTAAGGTTGCCTTGCAATCAGGCGCACGCAGCGTGAAATAGACCGTACAAGAACTAACGCGAACAAAGTAGCCGGCGCGCGGCGGCCGTCTGGAATTAGTACGTCGAGACGGCTACCTGTAGTTTCTTCGATCACGTGATAAGTGAACCTGGCCTGCCTACGCGTACGTCCGATTGAACGCATGATTTATTTCTAGATCCTTTAAGGAACACTATTCCAGCCTAAGAAAATAATTACAATACTCAAAAGTTTAAAAAAAGCAGAGAATGTCCGTACCATACGTACACTGGACAGTCAAACATGATAAAATATAAGGGTCAATTTTTTGCTATCCGGCTACGGAACTCTAAAAAAGGGGTAGCGTGTGCGACGGGTCAAGGGTAAATTACGTACGAACTTTTGCTTCGGAAATTACGGGTACAAATATTTACTGAAAAATTGCTACCAATTAGTTAAACGGTCTGCTGGAGGATTTTTTATGCGAATTGTACCCAAAAAATTAACCTAAATTATTAAACCTTTAAATTTTACGCGTGCTCTGTGACTATTGATTGTATAAATCAAGATTTGTAATAGAAGAAAGATAAATTTTAATAAAAGGACTTTTTAATACAGTTGCTCAAAAAGTGGCGTATTGCAGGGACGTATAGCGTTCGGGATGTGGGCTATTACATACTCGTGCTTTTTTTTTACCTTTCCCGAACTCGTGTGTTATATTTCCCAACTGTCAAAATAATGTCTATTAAAAAGAAAAACCAACCATGAAGTTTTTACTAAAAAAATTCATAGAAGTTTTTATGATTCATGCAAATACGTATATTTCTAAAAAGAAGCTACTAATTCGTTTCAATATCAGATTTGATTGAATGAGTTTGGTTAGGTTTCATTTCATCTCATTAAATTTCATTTTCATTTCATATCAATAAAAAAAATTCTACTGAAGACTTGGCTGTATGGGCATAGTTCCCTTTGCGTACCAGAATATTATTTAGTCTATGACCAAATTTTTTTTTTTTAAATCACCAGAATGGGTGAAGAAAAAAAAACTGCTTATATTCTACGGTTGGCGCCATTTTTCAGAAATTTTCTTTGCGAGTTTAGTTGTTTGTTGCACAAAATGCTTCGGAGAACATTTTTCCGGAAAAGTCAAACAGTCGCTACATATCTACATACGACGAATTTATTGCGTGGAGAGAAGAGAAAAAAGCAAATAGTTTTTCAGAAAATGTTAAGTTAGTTGAGTTTATTGTGTTTGTATTATTTTATTAAATTGCTTCATTTTTTCGCAACTGTATTAAAAATAATCGTTCAGTACACGTGCGGAACCGTCATTGCAACTTGTTCCGACTATCAACCCTCGCTTTCGGCTGCGCCTCGGCTCGGGTAGACATTTGTCGGAACTCTTTGCAATAACAGCCTTTCCGCACTTGTAATGAAACATACTATTAAATACCTACCAATTCAAAAATCTCCGGTTCTAGTAAATCCAGGAAGAAATAAGTAAATTTAATCAAGCCTCATCCAATATGTTAAATGACGAAGATCGTAGTCGTTTCTAATCGCTCTAACGTATAATTTGAGCACGTTAGCTAAGTCATCCATCACGCAAGCACCAAACCCGCTACACCCGTCGCCGCTACCAGTCGGCACGGGATCTTTAAGGGGCCTGTGAACTACGATGTCTCCATGAATACAAAATACTAAATCATTTGTAATTCGTGTATATTTCGATCATGTTGTGGTGTTATTCGGATTTATTTAGTAATTATCTATGCTCCTGGCCATATTTGGTTCGGAAATACTTCTTTAAAACGAAATAATAATAAATTTTGATCAAAATTTTTATAACTTTGGTCGAGTTCCGTAATACCAAAAATTATGAATGAAAACTTGTAACTTTCTTTATTAACTGGTGTTTTTCTTTAGCTGGACAATAAAAACTGTGCTCCTGAACTAATGCGACGTGAGATAGTGTTGTTTTTATTACACAACAAATAAGCAGAAAACATGTCCTCTTTGACATAAAAATAAGCAAAACTAAATTCGTTTACAATTTCGTTTAACAACAGTATTTCGGAACCAAATATGGCCAGGAGCATAGATTATTACTATACGAACCCGAATAACACCACAACATGATCGAAATATACACGAATTACAAATGATTTTGGTATTACGTTTGTATGGGAGACATGGTAGTTCATAGGCCTCTTAACCAATAAACTTTTAACTGGCGATAAATAAAACCTGTCGCATGACTGCTTGATTTACAGTAGTCAATATTTAGCCGGACACGGCTTTACGATTGTTTTGTTTGAATTTTCATTATGAACCCAGTTTTCGTTGTGCTGATCAACTTTGCTATTCAATAAAGAAATCTGTGTTAATTAATTCTAATGTATATAAAATTCTCGTTCCTCTGGCTCGACCGATTTTTATGAAATTTTTTGTGTACTTATAAGTATTTGGTAGATCTGAGAATAGGACGTAAACTATTTTGCAACTGAGAAATAACTTATATGGAAGTACAACGTTTGCCGAGCCAGTTAGTAGTTAAAGAAAAAGGTGTAGAAAAAAAGACTGACACCCTAATCACAGGTTCTATAGTTATAAATGGTTATAATTTTCAATCATAAAGGAAAGACAATTCAAAGAAAGAACAGAAATTATTTTAATTTAATCACACAATATAAGATACAATGATACATAACTTATTTATCAGAAACTCACCTGTGAACTGTACGCTGAAAGCTATAATTATCAAGCATTGATTATTAATTAATTATTATTATTATTATTGAATAGTTGTTTGTGTAATTAGTCTAGTCTAATCAAATCCTATCGATCATATGAATCGATTAGACAACGAATTTAAATCGATGCATTTGCATAATATTAGCAACCACACTTGGGAAGTGAGATTTTCTGAGTTCATTAAATAGTTATTAGTTTCGATCATAATAATCATTATGTGAACGACTATTCTAATCCGATATAATAGTCGATCAATCAACTAAAGTAGATAAAATTATCATATTTATCGCTTTCGGTTTGATAAGTTTACAAAATAATTATTATTTATGTAAATGCGCGATATTGTTAGTGGTTACAGAGGGGTTAGTACGGGTTTTTGTACATATTTCGAGGCGACTCGCATCGCACAAACGAATCGTATTCCTCCAAACATTTACAGCGAGCGCCATCTATGGACAGTCACTGACATGCGGCTGTCAAAAGATGGCGCTGGCTGTAAATGAATGGAGTAATTCGATTCGTTTGTGCGATGCGAGTCGACTCGAAATTCGTACAAAAACCTGTACTAACCCCTCTGATCTCTATCTTATCGCTGCATTTTACCAGAGTGCTTCTTTGGAAAGCACACCTACAAAGAGATTTTGATGATTCAACAATGTTATTTCGAGCTCCGAAGTGTTAAAGTTTTTGAAAAAGTCATACAGATGACCAAGTTGAATAAACCTAGCCGATGTGCTTCGGCCGAATAGTGATTTTGTATAATCCTACCTTATCTCTTGTCTTCATCACACGAGGAATCTGTTACGAAAACTAATCTTTCTCGAATCAAGAGTTTATGCTGGACTATGATGAGTGAGTAAAAGTCAGGAATCAATTTCACTGAGGTCTTTTTTTTTAAGTCGGGTAAACTAGAACGAGTGGTCTACGTTACACTTTCCCACTTTCCCGTGCAACAATAGACCCAAATCAATAGCGGGTAGCCTGTTATTATTAGAGAACAATACCTAAAGAGCCGTGTCGAAGGCTTTTGAGGGACGCCTGTGGCGGCGAGCCATGCCGTCAGTTGTATACCGGCTATTTGAACCTTCTCTCTGCGTATTAATATCCAACGATGATTGAATTAAAAATGTGAGAAATACCCAGGATAAAAATGCTGAGAAATTAATGGGAATATCATTCTTGATATAAGTTTGATGGTAAGTCAATCTCGTACAATTTTCTATTTTTCTGAGACGTACAAGTCATTAAATCGATATGCGTTGTTAATAACTACTTCATCTTCGCGTCTAGATTCAAATAACTCAGATTCAATGGATCATCTTATTTCCCTTGTCTGTAGCATATATCTGTCTACATTCTATATCTGTCTACATATCTCTGGCGATTCTGTGATCTATCTCTATTATGAGAAAAAACAGACCTTACAGATCTAAGACCCTTGTTGGTACTCGTAGCTTTAAAGACAATATTATGTTAGTTATCTTATCTTACCTTTCTCTCTTACTTTCAGATGCACGGTAATATAAAATCATTAGCATCCTAACAATGGACTAGTGCTAAAAATTCAATATCAGAAAAACTTTTTTTGACCCGGAAAGGGTGTTTGAAACTGCGACATATCAGTGATCTAACCAAAGACACCTATACTATAGACTCGGCGGACCGCGCGAAAAAATGTCGCCAGTTTATGGGAGCAAAACCCCCTCCGGTGTGTAGTAAGCTGTAAGCCTACGCAGTATTTCGTACGTACACAACGACGTAGGAGTTTCGACACATATGGCTCTACATTTTCTTGTATGAAGAAGGTTTACGTAAAACGTTCGAATCTTGATGTAGGTATTATCATAGCCCGGAAATCAAAACTAAGACCGGAACTAAACCAAAGACACATTCATGTTATTGTCTAGTTGTAAATAAGAGGTTAAGCATTTTAGACTTCAAATCTACATGATGAGTTAGTTAATTTACTTTCAAATTACAAGTAAGGAACACTACATTATTTCGTACAAAGAGTGAAAAGTATATTGACTATTGAGTGGTTCTTAAGTATAAATAATTTAATTTTGTTCCCATAGGTACATGATAACAATGAGTCGCGTGGCTCTAACATAAAATTTGTTAACATTATTACAACAACAAAGGCTGAAAACCAACAAAGGACTTATTGCCTCAATCACTCTGAGTGGTTGGTCATATTGTTATCCTTTTCAAAGTCACATTTTACACATATACGTGTACCTAATATAAATGTAGAACACTACAATACATCATCAAGGAAAACTATACATTACATTGGACTTTTAAAACCGTTTTCTATCGAATTTATCGTGAGTTGTAAAGTTTTTCAGTTAGACTAGTACACTCTATGAAGAAAACATAGAAGCATCCACACTCTGCCAGCTCTCCGGTCGAAAATAAAATAAAAACCTTATTATACCAGGTACCTAATATATTTCAACGTTAACAGTACCTAGCTAAATCAAAAATAACCAAATCTGCCATATAGACACGAAACTACCTCAAACACTTACGTTGTAAGTAAGCAGTAGTGCATAAAACGTTCATCTCCCTTTAAATACTTTCAATTTTCGAGTAGTGAAATTCAGTTTAGTAAATTCAAAAATACTTATCGTACCTACTTAAGGTCCACATACACGTTCTGGTACTTTTTAGTCTTTCTTTTTTATTAAAATATTCCTCTTCAAAAATAGTAGGCATAAGAGTAAAATATTTCGTTCGGTTTTATGCTAGAAATCTGTTTAAAATTCCCATGTCCCCATCAAGTGGACGCTAAAGCCCAAGAGAGATGTTATGCAAATGCCGCGAGTTAAGTTTAACCTACAAGTAATACGTTTCGGTTAAAACTGTCGCCGGATGATAGTTTAACGTCCGAGGCAAGACAAAACCATGTCGTTGAATTAATTTTTTTTTTCTCTCTATAATAAACAGGCTTTTATTACCTAGGGTTTTGTTATTTTAAACTACGTATGTATAGACACAGCGCAGTAATCATGGCTTGGATTTGAGCGAAGGTCTCCAGCTTCATTTCTACCAAGGTCCAAACCACGGAATACATAATAGTACCTAACGGTACAAAAGGCTCACTCCACCAGATGATTTAAAGAAATAGCGACTCTAGCGCTGACACAAAAAGTGCAATTCAGTTCGCAATAGCGCCTGGCCAAGCCTCCGCAAACAACACGCAGCAAACGCAAAGTTTTGGTCGCTTTCTATCGCGTAACTTTATCTCCACGCAGCGCGTGAAATTGACCGTACAACAACTAACGCGAGCCAAGTAGCCGGCGCGCGGCGGCCGTTTGAAATTAGTACGTCGAGACGGCTACCTGTAGATTTTCGATCACGTGATAAGTGAACAAATTTTTTGTTTGTCCGTCTTTCTCTTTAAGTGTTTGTCCTTCTATCCGTCCATCTGTTATAGCTTTATACGAGTAACTGCTGAAATTTGGCAAGCATGAAAAAATTGGCAAGCTTGAAAAAATATTACTTTGTGTTATGAAAGTAATTACTGCAGATATTTCATCTGCAATGATTGCAGTGAGAGCGCTTGAGGTTTTATTTAATGTATTAAAATACATTTGAATATATTCTATGATAGAAATGATATGCAACAATCACATTCATAGGTCTAAATTTTAGATCTAGGTATTTTTTTCCAATTAATGACCAGAGATAGATCGTAATGCTGGTCAATAGGTGGCAAGTTTCACACACTATTGAGAACTATCATGGCTAACCATGGCTAACCCACAAATGGTTGTAGCGTTAAAGGATGTAGAATTAAGTTTTTTGAGCAGAAGAAATCCTTTCTAATCTTTTTAGGGTTCACTTTGTTGTCCGTCTGTCTGTCTATCTGTCTGTTTTTGTTTTAACTTTTTCTAATGTAGTAAAGAACCCTCGGTGCGTGAGTTCGACTCGCACTTGGCCGACGCTATTTCGAGTAATGGATCATCAAAGTAGTAAAGTCATAGACATCTCTAACAGAACTGGTGCAAAACAATCAACACGCCCAAATCTTTTCCTAATAGAAATGAAAACAAACATGAATCCGAATGAAAAAACCAATAGATAGTGGTAAACAACAAATTGGTTTAGTGTAAACTGAACGAACGCTTCGAATGCTCAGGGATATTTCTTCATCAATCATTACGGCACAAATACGTTGTGCAAGCGGGAAGTAGCACGATCGCAACGCATCCACAGCAAAACTGTGTAAGGACTGGCTTACTTTGACTAAGTATAACCAAGAAACAACGCCTTGGTACTAGTATTCTTTTTGTTTGTAAGTTGGAACATCGCGTTCTGCCTATAGCTAATTTCAATCACAAAGTCACCCTTTTAAAGAAAAAGATTCCTACCAACAAGGTGAGATAATATTTTTTGCACACAAGACAGTCCCAACTTTGTTTTGACAGCGCAGTCTTGATCAGATCCTTACATTCCTCCTTTCTATTGAAGTGTATGCCCTTGACTACTTATTAAAGTACAATTTTATGTAATTATGTCGTTTAACCACGATGTATAAAAAATACCTAAGTCTAAAATCTCTATTCATCTCTAATCTAGGAGCATCTTCCACAGTTTGAGGCTAATACACAATCAATAGCCGCAAGGCCGCAGACAATGGTCTGTTATTCCGCCTAATCATGCTATTTGCCCAGACTATCACTACTTACTAGCACCAATCATTTTTATTTGCTCTCATGATTAGCGCCTCGTCCATTTAACTATTAGCATTAAGTCTATGTTTAACGAGGTGCTAGGATCAATATCCAGGTTGTCTAAACATTTTATTATAGGTGGTTAACTTTGTGCTACAGAGAGGATTTCAAAAGATAATATTTCTAAGATAGATTTCATAGAAACGGTAACGGTAACGGTCCCGCACGGGTAAGCGCAGTGTTGGCAGACCTCCGACCAGATGGACTGACGACATTAAAAGAGTCGCGGGAAGGCGCTGGATACAAGTGGCGCAGGACCGTGCGGGCTGGAAATCATTGCAGGAGGCCTATGTCCAGCAGTGGACGTCCGTCGGCTGAAACGAACGAACGAACGGTAAAAGATAATAATCTGGTATTTTGAGAATATGGTATTATACTCTGCAGCTACATCCCTAATCCATTGACCTATAGAGCCTTACTCAAATCACGCAAGTTAAGTTGTTTCACTCCGGGGGCCAAGAACTCAATGGCACTTGTCAATTCCCATTTTCAAAACGTAACGACCCATAAAAAGCTTTCACGCAAAACTTAACAAAGAATAAGCAAAGTTCAAAGATGTATAAAAGTCACGTTTTATATAAAGGAGCGGGCACTCTTAATCAAGAGAACCGTCCAAGTTTTGGGTTAATGTATACGTTACATAAACTCGGAGGAAGTCGCTCAGTGTCAGAGACAAAGTTTAAATTTTGTTATCTTAGTATATCATTATTGAATATACCAGTTAGTCGTGGTGTGGTATGTTGATTTAAAATTATGGTAGAAAAAGCAAAGTTTTGCTTAGGTTTGTAAACCACAGAACTATCGACCGGGTGAACCGAGTTTGATGATCATTTTTTGTTTGAAAGCTGGTGTTTTCTGTTTAGTCCCATTTCAATTTGGTCTAGTTCTTACAATGGCTTCCATGAAAAAACCATAATAATATAAGTCCTGTATGTGCATTAAGTAGGTATATATAGGTATATAGACGAGTACCTAAGTAGTAGTAGTTGTAGGAAGTAGATTTCTTTCAATAAAAAAGAATTCAAGGGTAGTTTGATGATAGATGAAGGCTTTTTTTTTTCAATTTTGTCGGTTTAAAAAAGCAACAAGGTTGTGCGAGTGAGGAAAAGCCCCACACGGTAGTGGTAACAATTGCTGGCCATTATAAAGTTAGGAACTGACATTGCTCTGTGTTTGTGACTGTGTTTTATAGGAGGTCCCAGGTCAATTTGTCATCGAAAAAATATTCAGCGCTGAATTGAAACTCTTCAAACGTTAATAAAACAAACTGTTATTCCTCAGCGCAGGTTTCCGCTCCACTGTAACCCCTCGATGCGTAAACTGCGACCTAAACCGAGGTCTTTTAGACCAGAGCGATCGAGCGTGCGGGACGTGGGCGGCGGTCGGTAAACACGGTTACGTAAACGTGACGCGGCGCTGGTGACGGGTTGGGTTCAATGAGATTTAAATGTATCGCTGTTGAGGGTTAAATGAGATTTACGTGATCTCATGAACCCTCGTTTATTTTGATTTTTTAAACAAATTTGGTTTTGCCAGCAGACTGTGGACCGTAAACACATCCGCGTTACATTCGTGAAAAAATGTAATTATACAAAAGGAAAACATACGAAAAAATTAAAAATAAGAATACGAAAAATGTCGTTCATTAATCCATTCTAGGAGTAAGATAAGGAACCCTAAAAAAGATATTTTGATAACTCTTCGGCTAAGTCGAAAATATGCCGCGTATTTTTCAATTGGCGGACGGAAAATTTGTACGATACAAATGAGCGAAGTTGCCGCTTTAAAACGCGCATTCCGCTCCGCTCGCAAACTTTCGCAATAAAAGTATGAGTTGCGGCCTTACAGCGCGGGCGCGAGTCATAAGCGACAGCGGGAAATAGTCTTGACTTGCTGGTCCCGGGAAAATCTCTGTACACTTGTAGAACTGATCTGCGGTGGCTGAAGATGGGAGTTATCTATTAAGGTGAACGCACACATATCCGAGCTAAACGCGTCGAATGAACGTTTTCAATGAAACCTCGCATGTTTTCTTTTCGGACATTTCGGAAATTTTATAAACAGAATTCTAAAATTCATTTCGGTTGACTCGTTTGACGCATTCTGCTCAGATAAATGTACATTCACCTTTACAAGCCAAAGGTGGTGAAGGACGAGTGTAACTTGTTACAAGTCAATATGTGCGTTGATATTCTTTCACTGTCCCGCTATAAGTTGCACCAGACTCTTCACTTGTAGAATGTAGAGCAATGGGTGTCATTTGTTGCAAGACAACACGAGTACATATCGACACTCTTTCCTGTCCCGCTGTAAGTTGCACCACACTCTATACTTGTAGAGCATACAGAGGCAATGTACGCTTCTCGCTTACATTGATCAGTGGCAGTGAAGGATGGGTTTTATTTGTTACAACCCAATACACGTCTACACTCTTTCCTTGCCCCGCTGTAAGTTGCACCGCACTCTACGTAGACTTGTAGAGCGTACAGTGTCAATGTACGCTTTTCCCTTACATTGATCTGTGGCGGTGAGGGATGGCTGTTATTTGTTACAAGCCAATACACGTCTACACTCTTTCTTTACCCCGCTGTAAGTTGCACCGCACTCTATGTAGACTTGTATAGCGTACAGTGGCAATGTACGCTTCTCCCTTAAATTGATCTGTGGCGGTGAGGGACGGCTGTTATTTGTTACAAGCCAATACACGTCTACACTCTTTCCTTGCCCCGCTGTAAGTTGCACCGCACTCTATGTAGACTTGTAGAGCGTACAGTGGCAATGTACGCTTCTCCCTTACATTGATCTGTCGCGGTGAGGGATGGCTGTTATTTGTTACAAGCCAATACACGTCTACACTCCGTCGCGTCGGCAACGCAAGGGGTGTTTTGACGTGGGATATTAATTTTAATGCGTATGCGAAGTAACACTCGCATTTTGCTTATATATTTTAATGATACAACGATTAATTTATTGCTTGCTATTTGTTGACTGCGTTCCCGTAATATAGAAAACAAGAGAGCCTTGGTTAATTTAAAAATCATCCTTAGTGTAGACGACCACACCTGCTACACCGGAATGATCCCGTGACCTTCCTTCTCCCTTGTCCGAAGAACCCTGTTTCTGAGTCTGTTCAAAATTAGTTTTCTGATTCCAAGGCTATATACTGGTCGATTATCGGTCAATGAGTAAATAGATATAAGACTGAGGCTGGACACCCTTGCTTCTCCATCACAAGGTCACTATAATGTAGAAAAACAATAATAAAAATTGTTTCTTTAGAGGTAAAATACTGTACATAATATATTTGGAGCTAACAAAGACAGTATTCATGAGAAATAATCTTAAAGGGAATAATCCTTAAAAGGAATCAATTAAAGGACCAAACTTGCTTCCAAGGGTTTATTATAACAACTTACTAAAGGCTTTAATGTAACTATTATTCGGAACCCCACTCAATACGGTCTCAACTCAATACAATAACGCTAAAGCACCAAAATAATCGTTACCGAGTCTTACCGAAACATAGTAATACAATGCCTCAACCGTGTCGGGTATAAGCAATAAGCATAAGTTATTAAAGTTAGCCAACCTTTAGTTTTGAAGTTACAATATCATCGCCAGTGGCTATTGAGTTTGACTCGGCCCTAACTTGGTTCATTCTTGTTATGTTCTTATAATTAATTATTAGCAGTACAAACAATCCTCTGCAAGAGGCGGCAACTCTGTGGAATGCTCTCCCGGTTGAAATCAGACGTGCCAAATCACTAGCGGTTTTCAAAAAACGCGTCAAAATGCACTATCTATCGCTTTGAAACATTGAAAGATTTAGTATGTATATTGTATGTATTAATATTGTTTATGTATGTTTATATATATGTATATATATATGTATGTTATTATTATAGTGTGTATTTATTAGTTTGTAAGTCTATGTATTTAATTTTTTTTATTTTTATTGCGATTTCCCGTCGTTTTTCAGATCAAAGGTCCGTAATTGTGGGTTACCTGGTAGAGATCACTTTAGTGATAAGGTCGCCCTTTGTGTTTCTCTGTTTTCCTTTCGTTGTAATTTTATGTACTCATTTTAAGCAATAAAGATATTTAAATAAATAAAATAAATAAAATCCTTTTAGTATTACAAACGTGAAAGTTTTACGAAGTACTGATTTGGCTGTTAGGAACTAAGACAGCTTTAAAGCTTGAGGTTGCTTTTTAACGCGCATAAATTCAAGGTTTCCACGGGATTTAGCAAAAACGAAAATGAAAACAATAAGTAGCTATAAACAAAAGCTATAAATTAGAACAATTATAGAATCTTTGGAAATTTAATTCTTCTGCAACATAAACCTAGTTCGACCACAACTCATTGTTTAAAACTTTCTACACTCCTACTCCTTTGATCTTTCTTAGCTATTACTATTATATAATATATAATAATAATAATAATAATAACGTTTATTTCTACAAATTAAAAATACACTTGTCTTATCTAGCATAGACCCCTAAACTAGTAAACCCGTGTCTTAGGGGTCACGGTAAAAATTAGACAAACAACTGTAGTAACAGTACGGATGGACATCTTTCTATAAGTTACACCTATATTTTAAGCACATCATCTATTACCATTCATTGAACATTAACCTTTTGAGTGTGCGTGTAAGAGTATATATGTATGTGTACGCGTATGTGTGTGTATGTGTACGAGTGTGTGTGTGTGTGTGTGTGTGTGTGTGTGTGCGTGCGTGCGTGAAAGCGAAAAGTGTATGTGCTAGTTTGCAAGTTTGTATTACCTGATGAATTTTTCAGTAGCAATATACCTCTAAGTAGCATGCACCTCTTAGTATACTTATATATGTGATTGATACCTGAAATACAGAAAGATAATATTAAAAAGAGTATAAAGATAGAACGCTTGTTAACGGAATCTGAGCGTAAGCTTTTAAACTTTAGGTTGCAGTTATACTGAGACCGTTATGCGCTTGAGGTCAAAGATTTAAATGGCTAGATGGGCCCTAAGCCTACATAGCGCACATCAAAAACGTCCAAAAACATGTCGAGTGAGCGCTCTCAACATGCTATAGTTTCACTTGTGTCAAAGAGAGTGTCAAGACAAGACCAAAACGTGGACGTTTTTGGAGGTTTAGGGCTCATCTAGCGATTTAAGTCTTTGCTTGGGATGCAGCTGAAGAAAGTAGGTGATTCACAATCAGCAGGTAGGTACTCCACAACCTGAATGCCAGTAGAACTGAGAAACTAGTAAGCAATATTTCATAAAATAATTCCCCAGAAAATCTATCGGCGGCGTAACTTGGGAACTCCATTCTTCGAGTGAAGAATGGAAGTTCCACCGACTGTTGGCGACTCACTGAGAATTTGCCTCGCAAAGTTTTCCAATAAAAACTCAAATAATTCGGCCGAGATGATTCAATATCTTTATTTGCCATCGCTTTAAATCTGTTTTTGAGTGGGTAATAACTGGATTTTACAACTGTATTTGTTTCGTTAGGAAACGGTCCTGTTAAATTTACGGTGGTTCGGCCAAAGTAGCCCGCGAAATTGAAATTTTATTTAGTTTTTGGCAAATAGTAGGCCAATTATACATCGTAGCATATGGTATTAAGTTTAGCGAGCACAACATTAATTTGTACCTAAGGTTTTTATTTAAAACTTTGCTCGAGAATTTCCGTTCGTCTCCCATTTCCCGAAAATTGCCGAAAATTTTGAATTGGTTCCCGAAAAGTTTCCCAGATTTAAAATAATTGGACAACAATAAGATATTGAAAAGAGCAAGTACCGAGTTTCTTGCCATTTATTCTCGGTGCAAACCTGCGGTTCCCAACCTGGTGGTAGAGTTTTTACTTTTCATAAGAGCTTTTATCTAAGTAAGTCTATGTGAAAAAATAAAGAATTTCATTTCATTTCATTTCGTTTCATTTCAATATCTAAACTTTTACATAAGTTAGGATATAAAGGTCCAGATAAGATAGCAAAAAACACCGTAACCAAATAAACCAAGTTGTTAGATCATCGCGAATGCTATTATATGAGTTTTTATTGGAAAAGTTCCGGAAGGAAATTCCCGGTGACTCGCCCAGCGGTCCACAACGGGGTAGGACCTTTATTCTTTAAGAAACTAGTTTGAAAACTTCCGCTGACTAGTTTGCAGTATTTTTGAGAGCATTAGAACATGTCGTTTATCATAGTGATATGTTCAAAAGTTTTAGAAGCAAGAAAATTACAGTGCTCGTTGCTTGTAACAATATGATTTTAACAACGACCTTCTTTGTGCGCTTGAGTGCATTGTAGCTTTTAAGACTTTTAAGCGTAACTCCGTGATGACCTCCGTGGCGCAGGGGACGCACGCTCGGATTCGAATGGGAGGTCGCGGGTTCGATTCCCGCCACGGGCCACTTTGGAATTTTATAATTTCTAAATTGGCTCAGGTCTGGTCTGGTGGGAGGCTTTGGTCGTGGCTAGTTACTACCCTACCAGCAAAGACGTACCGCCAAGCGATTTAGCGTTCCGGTACGATGCTGTGTAGAAACCGTTGGGGTGACATAACTTACCCCCTCGCATCAAGTACAAACTTGTATAGCGTAAAAAAAAACTAAAAAGCAAATAACGAAAAATTTACAAGCAATTTAATAATCCTGATTATACTGTGATAGCTATTTCGGATCGTGACAAAATTATCACTCTATCACTCATGTCATAGTAACTCATGGTAACTAACTAATTATACAAATTTTAATTTCATTTTTCTAGAAAAGAACAAAAGATTAATTCATATGCTTGTAAATTTTGATTTCCTTAGACTAGTTAAAAATGGAATAAAATCCCGTATAACTGCTTCAAACAGACTTTCTGCTACTATCTACTTTCTGGACTACCCATGGGAGCGGATTGTAAAAAGTCACATCACCTGGTAAAATAATTGTTAATTATTTCAAACCATGACGTCACAAGATGGTAAGGTGTATAGGTGCGGCCTTACAACCACAGAGGGCGTTATATTTAGCTAAGGGGACGTGAAAGGCTTTCACGCGCCTCATTAGGCGAAGCACTTGTGGAAATTATATTACACAGTAAAAGGTTCCGCTTTTTAGGGAAGCGATACAATTTGATATTATTAGACATACTCACATACATAGCTATACTGTTCAAAGAATGGGGAAAGTGAAAACATCCTGCCCTGACAACACGCAAAGAGCCTTTTTACCCCTACGACTGATATCCGGCAACTGACAATTCGGTCCAATGTAGAGGATATTCGTGAGTTTGTACGTTTGTACGTGTCGGTCGTCAATTTGACATCCGATAACCGATAAAACGGTCACCGATATAATTTGACTGTATTATTTTCTTGGTGTGGTGTGGAAGAATGTACCCTGACAGAATCTATGTCCAAAAAGTTAGAATCTTTAGAGATGTGGCTATACCGCCGTATATTTAAAGCTTCTTGGACAGATTGCATTCGAAATAGCACCGTGCTCCAGAGAATTGGGAAATATCTAGAAATGCTTAGTATTATAAAGAAGAGAAAATTTGAGTATTTCTACCATTGGATGAGGTCCACTCAGAAATATTAGCTCCTTCAATTAATAATGCACAAGTATGCTGGTAGGAGGAGATTCTGGCTGTAGAAGAATATGTTGGCTTCGAAACTTATGCCAATGGTTTGGAAAGACCACCCGTAGTATATTCAGAGTAGCGGTATCCAAGATACAAATCGCTATGATGGTTGCCAACCTTCGATAGGACACAGCACTCTAATAAGAAGAAGATCGGTGGTGGTACAATATCGCTAAGGAAGAACTTGTGCCGACATCGCATTCCGACAAACGATTTGTTGAAGTCAAAGTCAAAATATCTTTATTTCACATAGGCCTCACGTACAGGCTTTTGTAAAAGGTCAATATGATATTTGTCGCATATGTATGATGATATTACGACGTTCAAATATGAACCGGAATTTTTGAATAAACGCACGGAAAAATTTAGTGTCGTCAAAGTGGCCGCTTTAAATGTTAGATTGGTCTGTTACGAAGCGAAGAGAACAATCGGGACCGCGCAGCCTCGCTTCTTATTGTAGTTATAAGCATAAGCGAGAAGGCGGTACCAGTGTCTCTTGCGCAACGCATCATTTTTTTTAGTTTTTTGGTCGAGGAAAATGTAAAATCCGCGGAAATTTATCGAAAATTACTCTTGCAGTTCGGGAATGAGACCTTCTCTAAGACTTAAGTGTATGAATGGTGTCCCACTTTCCGAAAAGGTCGAGAAGTGGTGGTAAATTTGCCACATGCGCGGTACCCTTAAGTGGAAATGTGGTCAGAGAGACTTTTAAACATTAGGTATTTTAGAAAACTATTGCTGTCGCTCTGCGACGTTGCCGTGTCCGGTCCGGCAGCCCTATCCATGTGTGTGTAAGTTGACAAAGTGTGCGTGTCCGCGATGCGCGTTGCCGCTCCGCAGTCCGCACTCGTTCCTGCTATTTTCTGGTGTTCGCATCATTCTTTACTTACGCATTGACGAAAAGTGATTGATCTCTAATGGTTTTGGCTTGTTTATTGGAATTGTTCTCCCTGCTACGCTATTGATTTAATATTGACCAACAAAAATATTGAATCGTGAGCGTGGCAGCAATTCAAAGTACTTACTGCAAGAAAAAGCAGCAGTACCTACTTAAACTCCGAAAGTATTAGTATTGAAAAAGAAACTTCCTGACTGAGTGACTGACATATTATCAACACACAGCCCAAACCGCTGGGTCTAGAGACTCTAAATTTGGCACACAGGTTCTTTATGAGGTCTAGAGGTGCACTAAGAAAGGATTTTTCAAAATTCATTCCCTAATTGGGTGTGCATCGGGGCTCCAAATTTTGTATTTTACCAAGCTTAAATACTCCTTCACGCCGCAACCATTAAACCCATTTGGCTCAAATTTGGAAAGGACTGTATATAAACTGTATCCTGGAATAACACATAAGCTACTTTTTATGCCGAAAAATCCATGGCTCCTTCGGGAACAGTAAAAAACAGATATTCAACCGGATGAAACACTCTTTCACGGCGTAACTACAAAACAGATTAGGCTGAAATTTAGCACGGAGATAGATTTTATTCTGGATTAATACAAAAGCTACTTTTTATCCCGAAAAATTCATGGTTTCTATGATAGAAGTGAAAGACAAATATCCACGCAGAAAAAATATTCCTTCACGCCGTAATGACTGAACTGATTTGGCTGAAATGCGGAATGAAGATAGATTATATCCCGGATTAATGAAAAAGCTACTTTTTATCCCGAAAAAATTCCATGGTATCCGCGGGAATACTCAAAAACAGATATTCACGCAGGAAAATATTATTTCACGCTTTAATTACTGTACTGATGCGACTGAAATTCGGAAAAGAGATAGATTTTATCCCGAATTAATACATAGGCTACTTTTTATCCCGGAAAACTCAATGGCTTCTATGATAGTAGTATAAAACAGAAATTTCTCGCGGTAAAATATTCCTTCATAGCGTAATAACTAAACTGATTTGAAATTTGGAAAAAAGAAAGATTTTACACTGGTATAACAAATCGGCTACTATTTATCCCGGAAAAATTCTAGTTTCTAAAATAATAGTGAAAATCACATATTCATGCGAGAGAAATACTACTTCGCGCCGTAACTACTGAACCGATTTGGCTGAAATTTGGAATGTAGAAAGATTATATCCTAGAGTAATAACATCAACTACTTTTTTCTCGGGGAAATCTATTGTTTCTATGCATTTTCTTTGATAATAGTAAAAAAAAGGTCAAGAGAGAGTTGGGCTTGTGCACTGAGGGTTCCGTACCATCACGACCCATTCTCTATACTATTAAAGTAAACTTAACACTCGTGCCCACTTAATCAAAAACGAGCATAAATATCACGTTTGTTGTATGGGAGCCCCCTTAATTTTTTATTTTATTTTAATTTAATTATTTATTTCTACAGTAAGCATATAACTAAATATTTTGTGAAAATTTGATGCGTTTACCTGTTAGCGTTATCAAGGTCGAGCAAAAACAAGCAAAAAAATCACGTTGTATGGGAGCCCCCTTAAATATATATTTAATTCCATTTTTTAGTATTTGTTGTTAGCGGCAACGAAAATACATCATCTATGATAATTTCAAGTCTGTAGCTATCACGATTCAAGAAATACAACCTAGTGACAGACGGATGGACGGACAGCGATCAGAAGTCTCGCTAATAGGGTTCCTTTTTTACCCTTTGGGTACGGAACCCTAAAAACAGATATTCATGGATCTATTTATATAACATACAAACTTTCAACTTTATTATATTACTATGATGGTACGGAACCCTACGTACGCAAGTCCGTCTCGCACTTGGCCAGTTTTTTATAGACACGACATACGGACACACAACAAAGTGATTCCTATAAGGGTTCCTTTTTCCTTTTAAGATACAGTACCCTGAAAATGTAAATGCTTTTATCGATAGCTGTTAACAACACTAGTTTATCGATATTATTATCAACTACTACGCATCACTTCAATCTGTGTACGTATGATCAGACCGTCCCGCGTCCCCGCCCGCAAATTCGTGCAATAAGGACAACTGCAGATCCGACACAATAGGCCCTTGTAAAATGTTATATTTCGGGGTTTTGTTCTCGACTATTTCCTCCTCCAAAACTGGACCAATTTAAAAGATATTTCGTAAACTGAATATAGAGAATATATACTGTGTCGCTATGTTTTTCTTTTTTCGGTAATAGTTGTCAAATTCGTACACTAGGCATCTGTTAACAGCGAGTCTAAATAGGCAATTTTGAGCATTTTCTAAGGCTTCTAGTGCTTATAAAGATATTGTATTATCAAAAAAGAAAACATAGAAACATAGAAAAGATTGATATTTATTTTACTGTAAAAAATCATTGCTTTAAGTTCATAAACCAGAAAGAAAACAGACGAGAACGTTTGTATGGAGAAAAGACCACTATCGTTTCCTCTTAAACAAGCAATACCAATGAGAACTTCAGCGCTTGGAAAAAAACATTTTGGAAGACCAACGCAGTATTTTACGCGACATGGCGGAAATATTGGGCATCAACGTAGGTAGTATTGAGCCAATAATTCATAAACGGGTCGGTTTCCGTAAAATTTCAGCCAGATTGGTTCCAAGACTCCTGAATTTTGAGCAAAAATTCACACGCTGGGAAGTTTGCGTGCTTACGATGGAAACATTTTACGAATTGGGTTGGGCAACACTGAAAACCACTCCTTATAGTCCCAATTTGTCGCCATGTGACTATTATTTCTTTACTCCATTGAAAGAGGCACTTGGCGGACTGCCGTTCGAAAGCAATACGGAGGTAGAATCCTTCGCGTGCGCAAATGGTTACGTGGCAAGCCGAGAGATTTTTACGAAAAAAGGCATCAAAAAGCTTGCGGAGAGGTGGCAAAAGTGTGTAGAGTGTGACAGAGAGTATCTAGAAAAACTATTCAAAATTTCAGCTCTTTAACTTAATATTAATTTTTTTTATTTCAAAATTCCGGTTTACATTTGAACCACCCTCGTAACTATACAATTCGACTGCCTGACTGAGAAGCCCACATTTGGTTAGAAGCGTATCACAAACTTTAGCATAACGTTTCATAAGCATGTAATACGTAGCTATTGCATTTTAGTTTGTTAATAGTTAATACCACAGATTTGTGGTTTACAACTCAGTGTGATTTCAGTGAAATCTCTAGATCTCATGCATCAGTGGCATCAATAACTAATTCCTTTGATACGCTTAGTTCGTACTTTGTAGATGCCTCCAACCTGAATGCACAGGTACTCATGTATTCAAACATGCTCGATACATCAAGTTGATTATAGGAACCTGCTTCTGTGTGAAATCCATATCACACCAACTCTATTCTGGCTTCTGTTTTAGTTTCTTGAAGCAACCAAACGGACTGGATTCACCTGAACACCGATACCGCGAATTTTCTACCCGTTCGCAGAATCTTTGCCGATGACTTCCCCTCGCAGTTCATACAACCGCGACCCGCGCTCGTCCGTTATCAGATGAGTGCGAGCCGCGGTAGTATGAAGTGGGAGGGAAAGTCATCGGCAAAGCTTTTGCGAACGGTTTATATTATGATTCTTGATGACTTCCATCAGCCTGATTCCTAACACATCTCTTCTCCATTTGTGGTAGGGTATAGATACTTCTATAAAATGTACTTTAATAATACTATCGACTTATTTAGTTTAGTTTATACTATCTAAAATATGTCTCGTATTTGTTACCAAACTCGTCCGAAACGGCTCAGCCGATTGTATTGAAATTTTCTGTATATTTTCGGTAGGTCTAAAAGTAGGTGGTAAGCTTTTTTTAGGGGGTAGGGGTTAGTTAGTAAGTATAAACACCTATACCCAATCTTGACCATTAAATTAAACTAATAAATTTTCATAAAATGACATAATAAGACACACATTTCATTACTTATTTGTATTTCGATGGTTACTTGATGTTCATAATGCATTACGACGAAGAAAAAATATTGTGAGGAAATCTTCACGCCTGACAGTTCACCATCTTGTTCTCAAAAGTATGCGAAGCCTGCCAACCCGCAATTAGCCAGCATGATGAACTGTGACTAATCTCTTTATCTTGAATGGAAGCAGGCGTTATTTTGGCGGAAATCCAGAATTAGCAGGACAGATTAATCTGTTTTGCTATAATCCGCTCCTTGAAAAGAATCTACTTGTATATGGGTCCAACTGTCAACATGTTCACAACTCTTTCAACAATGTCTTCGACGCACGTTTCATCCCGACATCCTCAGGAGATGTTAACTTCACAATGCGAAGAAGAATTTCGCATTTGCGTTCATGTGGGTAGTGTTTATGCGTATAGGACCATACAGATTATTTTCAAGTACCTAGCGGATTATAGCAAAACAAGGACTTGGCCGAAACTTGTATGGAGCTGTGCCCTGGAAAAAAAATATTCATGGCCAGCGACAAACAGTACGTTATTATGTCGCAAGTTGCAAGTTGTTATGCTAATATTATGTCTCTCGCAAGTTTCCTGATTATAAAAATTAAACAATTGTAAAGACATAATGATAAGCTTTAATATGACGTACTGTTTTTCAATGGCCATGAATATTTTTTTCCGAGGGCAGAATCCGGCCATGTCGTTTATCTGTCCTGCTAAACCCCTCTTATTCTAAAAGGAATGGGTCTCCTTAGAATAATAGCCCAGCTGTGGGATATAAAAAGAAGTTGATCATAATTTCAAATCCAAGTGAATTATATTTTACAAGTACGATTATCTCCTATTTAACAGTGCTAAGAGTGAATAAGTTATTTCTTAAGCCCCCATTTAAGGAAGTGCGTTCGAGTGGCTATCGATTTTCACTTGCCACCATTTTATTGCATACCTTCTGACGGCTTCGAGTGGCTTTTACTCCTTCAAGGAGGCTGTTATAGGTGAGAAAAATCACGGGAAATTAGACTGTAATGTCCAGCACATAAGAGCTACGGTGGGCGTTTATTTTTTTATGAGTGGACGATATATTTGCGAAAATCAGCAGAATACAAGCGTAAATTGCTGATGTGACTTCGGTTGAAGTGTTCTTACCCCAGGGAGGGTTTGATTGTGTCTTGAAAGTTAAAAACCATCGTTCTACGGTGTCATCATTATCATCATCATCAGCTAACGGATGTCCACTATGATAATATTTTTTAATTACTGTATTGAGATGTATCGTTGGAATAAAGTGCTCGTTACATCAAAATTAGTTCAGTATTTTTAAGAAAAGGATTACTAGTTGTATACTTGTGGCGACACAATCCCTTGGGAGTGATAGTGAATATTATTATTATAATACCCGGCTGAGTTTGTTGTGAGCTTCTTTTTAGCGGCAGGGCGCGTTTGCGAACCCTCGTAAACTTATTTTTAAGTCTTGAAATAGTAATCACCATTACAGAGATAGTGTAAAATGAAATGACTTGTGATAAGAGCCTCTGTATGCTAAACTACATGAAATAAAGTTTTTTCAATTCTATTCTGTACTACTGAGATCAGTTTTTTGCAAGAGAAGGCCATGTCTATAGCAGTGAACGGAAACAGGTCAAACATTATTATTGAAGAATATATTCTGAAGAAAAAGGGCGAATAAAAACCATGTTCTAAAACAATAAAACAATCATAATAAACTTAGCTTAAACTGGTATAAACGCTGATAAAAATAAAACGTCAGCAAAATGGCAAAGTCAACAGCCGCTAAGCGCTGCGTCAGAAGTTTGCCAGAAGATATTAGTTTGTCTACATTGCCTCTAACAACTATCGCAGAGTATGAATCATACAGTTCTTTAGTCGTTTTAATCGTATATTATAACCCGTTATGAACGCAGACTATATTAATAATATATTGAGAAAAAGATGCTGGCAAAATGGCGAAGCCAAGATCCACTAAGAGCTGCGTCAGTAATTTAATACATTTTATTTTCGTTTACATAACCGGCACAGAATACCTAATGTAAACCATTTTCAGTGCAGTTTTTTTTTTCTACTCCTGGTGGAAATAAATTAAATAACTTAGCACGTGGTCCATGTGTGCCAATTTAAACTGCTACTATTTTTATTAAACCCTATAACTTTTTTGTTCTAATACATCGGCTACCTCTTCACTTTCATTTCTGGGTTGTGCCACACAAAATGACAGGCGATTTCTGGTGCTTCTGTCCCATGGGCAATAATTGGTTTTTGTTGCTCGGGTGGTGGAATCTTCAAGTGACGTTTTAGTATATGAGTATAAAGTAGACGTTTAGTGAAGTATCTAGCCTGTAGTGTGTTAAAAATTGTGGAGTTTTGAATATATCGGAACTGTATAGTTGCTACACTTCGATGTGTATCAACAAACCACAACATACAAACCCATGTTCTGTGCTATAGATGTTTACCACAATATTATGCTGTATAACGTTTTTGTTTGATTTTCTTTTTTTCCGAGTCGGTCCAGATTACTGCCTCTTAAATTACTGATGCACGCGTAGATAAGTATTCTAATTGAACCTTAAGGTTTAACTGAGGCTGTCCACGAAATTAAAACATTATTTCATTTAATAATTTTGGCATCCAATGTTATTCCTAGGAATACGGTTGCTACTAAATCCAGTTCCTCATTGTTAAGTATTACAGTCGTTTTCGCCTACTTAACATAAGGTAGAGTGCATTTAATGCTCTTGATCTTTTTACTATTTAGAAGTAGATTAGTAGCCTCAAACCACCATTAAGCACTTTATCGAGATATGTTGTTTACATCGTCAAAATTAGTTTATTGTTGATTAATTGTAAATACAATAGATGTATCATCAGCCAACAGTACTATCTGATGTTAGTCCTTAATTACATAAGGAATCATTGATGTCAATGAGGAACAGGAATGGTCCTAATATGGACCCTCGAGGAACTCTTTTCACACTCAATCCACAGGATCTCTTTCCATTAACTTCTACTTTCTAAATACTTAAATAGGAGCTCATCAGCACTAGAGCTGTACCTTTGAAACCAATATTTGTTTCAAGAGAGTTCTTGAAGGTTGCATCGCCACAAATAAAGTACTGCCTCGTGTAGCAACGCCGAACCGAGCATCGCGATAAAACCAACCCCCCGTTATTTGTTGAGACATTTCTATTTCCTTGCGAGAGAGCGCGCCGTACAATGAACATTTTACTATCCATTGACATTCTGGACCTAACGAGATGAGTTTAATTTTGAGACGATTTCCATTATCTTCATTGCCCAATCTCGTGTTTGACTGAAAACCATAAGGTTGAGAATCGAAGGGTGCACTATAAAATATTTGAGTTTAAGAAGTATAAAGTCTTTTAAAATACATAATATGATGTATCCTATACCTTTGATGAGCATGAGCAATTTGTGTATATATATATTTCTATATAATCTAAATCTCGGAAACGGCTCGAACGATTTTAATGAAATTTAGTATACAGGGCTTTTTTTCATTTTTAGAAAATGTCCTTGTGATGACATTGTAAGATAGGAGTACGAATATCCCCTAAATTTTTACTAGGTACCTAACTACAATGATATTTCTTATAATATCATTGGTACTATAAAATATTCCATGCTATCAACTGGCGTTCCTCTCGCAGCGGGATGAGTTTAATTCTGAAGCAATTTCCATTATTTCATTCCTCAATCTCATAAACAAGGGACGGTACAGTAGCTATTCTCAACAAAAATGTCTTTGTTTACGCCTCGCGTTGAACGTTGAATGAATAAACTTTTCGTTGCTCCTGTTTTCCAGTTTCAGTTTTTCCAAAACCTTATTTTTACCCACGACGGAACGGAGTACGGAGTATATGCGTTTAGGGTGAAAGACCGTTTGTACATTAGTTGGTTGATGAAATTTTTTGATTGTTTGTGTGTTAAATTGTTCACAGAAAACGAATATCCAATAAAAAAAATGTTTGTTTGTTTGTTTGTTTGTTTGTGCACATCCAATGTTCCCATTTATTTCCACAACGGCTGAACCGATTTAAATTCAGTTTTCTGTATAATGTTTGGTATTCATTGGCGATGGTTCGTAGATAGTTGTTACGAACATCAATCACCAGGGGGCGCCATAAAAAACATTTATAGTGCAAATGAATGTTCCCATTTATTTCAAAAACGGCTAAACTGATTTCGATACAGTTTTTAATAAAATATTAGTGACTTATTGCCGATGGTTCGTAGATAGTAGTTACGGACATAGCTCACCAGGGGGCGCCATAAATACATTCGGAATGCAAACGAATGTTCCCAATTTAAGCTTTTGGAATAAAAACGACCGAATCGATTTGGATACATTAATAGATAGTTGTTACGGAAATCACTCACCAGGGGACGCCACAATAAACGTTTCTTTATCATTTGGTAGCGAAATTTTCTAATGTGTCTAATAATGTTTCTAGTAAACTCCTAGTGTTTGAGATTGTTTGATATGTTCTAACGAGGCTCACACATTATATTTGGTGACGAGGACATTATATCTGATGATGCAACTTGGGATTGAGTGTTACTCAACAATCGTAACTATTAAAATACTTGGAGCTTGGGACCCATTAGGTTTCGTTTAACTATTCATTATAACACATTTGATCTGATGACGAGGGTCAATGATGCCTTCCGACGCTGAACGACGCTTGACGACGAAAATTTTTTTTTTTTGTAATACTATAATAGGTACTTATACTAATTGAAAAAGTATAAAACAAGTGGAAAATTTAAAAAAAATTTAAACACCCACGACTCTTATAGACTTGAAATTGAAAAAGGATTAAATAATATTTTTAAAACTCCCCGACTAAAGGAAAGTAAGAACTAAGAACCTATCAGTATAATTACAAATCCAAGAAAATCCGTCGGAGCTGCCATTGACATTTCTGTTTCCAATATCAATTCATGCAGTTAGTACCTATAGGTAAGCTTACCGGTAGCTTATTATAAGAAGTATCAAGAAATTGAATTAGTTACCAAATGAATAAAGTAAACACACACACTGGTAAACAGCAACATCTTGCACCATCAACACCGGCACAGGCAGAACATAGCAGCTCCGGCGGATTTTCTTGGATTTGTAATTATACTGATAGGTTCTTAGTTCTTACTTTCCTTTAGTCGGGGAGTTTTAAAAATATTATTTAATCCTTTTTCAATTTCAAGTCTATAAGAGTCGTGGGTGTTTAAAATTTTTTTAATTTTCCACTTGTTATGTTCACCGTTTTATTTTGGGGTTTACAGTTGGCCGTGTTTTATTTCCCATTTGCGGGACACTCTGTAATCATACAAGTCATACATCAAAATAACATCTAAAACAAAACTGAATTTTACATCGTCATATGTGATTTAAAACCACTTTAAAACCCATCGCTCGATAGATGGCGCTGTCTTTAGTTACCTCGCCCTAAGGAGTTCAATTCTCCAAATCTCTATACGTGATTGCATGCGTGGTGAATCTGGAATTATTTTCGAAGATTTTCGTTAATTTCCTTCTTTACGTAACTGTGTTTTGATACCCGAAATTCTTTTTGGAGAGTATCGCGCTTTGTTTGAATAATAAAACCGCCCAAGTGCGAGTCCGACTCGCGCACAAAGTGTTCCGTAGGATCTATAAAAACGGCATGAAGTCATGTCTGTTGCATATTTGATTTATCCCTCTTAGATATTTAATTTATTTCGATTTAATTATTTATTACTTATCTTTGAAGTGAATATATAACTTAATATTTTATGAACATTTGCAGCGTGCACTTGTAGCCGTTAGTTATCATGAAATTTTCCTAAAACCTATTCCATAATCCATAATATAAGTGAGTCGCGGAAAGTCGCTGGATACAAGTGGCGTAGGACCGAGTGAGAGTCGGTTGAAATCATTGCAGGAGGCCTTTGTCCAGCAGTGGACGTTCGTCTGCTGAAACGAACGAACCAGCGATTCCAGTATAATTCCAGTATAACTTAAATCTAAGATTTAATGCAAACGTGTCACTCACTCCCCGCCGACCGCGACACTGCAAGGCACTGCAATTGATTCCCCCGGGCCCCGACGCGCGAATGTGTGACGTCACAAGGAGAATAATAAAATAAGCGCCGGATCGGAGTGCGACTGCACTAGCGCCGCTAAACCACTTATGACGTCACGAGTCACATTTCGGTTAAATCCTTTTAGGTGACCCTTACTATTTTAACTCGATCTAATTTAGTCCGATCGATGGTATGTTAGTGATAAAAAATGGCTAAGTTTTTGTGTGGTCTTATACCTGCGTATTCTGCTAAGTTTTCCCACGATTCTCGTCATTATGGGGGCTCTAAGTACGTTACACAAACTAAGATCGAGTTTTTATAATTAGAATACAGAAGTAGATAAAGAGTTTAGGTATATTGTTAAGCTTAAGTTATCGAAGCTAGGTAAAGAAACATCAATGAGTTAAATGTAAACAATAATTTTAGTGACATTAAAATAGATAAAACACTTCTGTATGTAATATTTATCTAATTATAACAGGAGTTACTCAAAAGACGTATTTTAAGAGCCAGACTATGAGCGGCAGTGAACACTTATAATAACATCCACCAATTGTTTTCTCGCATATTTACACCTTAAAAATACATTGTTTTTAGTTTCAGTTACCTTATAAACATTCACTGAAAGTTGCATGAAATTTGATAAAAATCCAGAAAAAAGCATAAAAACTCATCAATCACTTCGCATGGTACTCACCAAAAAGTAATAATGTAAACTCACTTTTTGAAATACTATGCAAATAGTAGAGGTTAGTATTTAATAGATTATGAAGTTTTCGACATGATTGATACTGAGAATAGGTAATTACTGAGTGAATCGTTTCAGCTTAACTTCAGCTTAGCCGCTTTGCCTTAACTTCACCTAATTGTCTTTCGATTCGCGTTATTATTTATTTTCTTCGTATTTAAATTAAAATCAATTGCCAAATGCCTTTAAGTCATATGACGATCGAACATATTATTACATATTACGATCGATTCGATCAATGATTTTTTGTGAAAACCGCATGAAGTTATGAACGAATAAAACATTGTTTGCAAATAATATTTTGTAATTTTATGCACAATGTGATAAGACATTATCTTAATTCAGCTGTTGAAGATTACCTACCTAAATTAATAATAGTTTATAACTCTTCGTATATGGAAAATTGTGAGAAAATTTTATATTACCTACTTCAAGCTGGCGCGGGCTAAGCTTTATACGCGTTGACATGTTATTATTGGAAAAATAAACTTGCAGTACCAACAGGCTCAGGACAGATTATAACCATTGAGATACTATATGTATGGATATAACTAATATATTTTATCTCTCTCTGTTATAAGCCATTTGAAGAAAACAGAGTTTTTAATTATTCCAATTTTATTTGAGGGTCCTGTCTTTGAATTAATAGGTATATAGTTATAAATAATAGAAGAACAATCACGTTCTTCGCTTGTTATTTGAACCAAAATTTTAATTTAGTCCAAAAATAACAATATCGAACTTTTTTTGGGAATCGATCGGACTTCAAACTCCGAAGGAAAAGCTTTCAGCAATTCCTGTTTAGTTCCATTTAGTTTCGATCTTGAAACAACGTACTCGGTATCCTAATGGATTCCTATTGGAGCTCGTAGATTTAAATTCTTAGCCTATTTGTTTTCTAGACCAAACTAATCTGAAATAGCTTTAACTAAAGTGAATCCTAAACTAAACCAGAGCAAAACCCTTCTTTGTATCACTTTAAATTTGTATTTTCTAATATTTTGACCACCTTCCTCAATGGCGCCGACTTAAGTCCGAGTCACAGGTTCCATTCCCGTTGATTTACTTTAGGACCGTATTATTTCTAAATCGGCTCAGGTCTGATTTGGTCCGATACTTTAGTCGTGGCTATAGTTGCCCTACCAGCAAAGACGTACTGCCAAGTGATTTTGCGCGATGCTTTCACAACTGCTTCATGACTTATCATCAGATGAGATTGCAGTTAAGTACTAACTTATGAAGTATATTTTTTGAATATATTACTAGCCTACCGCAATAGCCCAGTAGCCTAAGAATTTGGCCACAAATTTGTGAGTCGGGAATTCGAGCCTTATAATTTCTAAGGTGTAGATCGTGCTCAGGTATAGAGGACTTTAAAAATTGTTTGAAAGCCTTAAGATGTAGTTTTTTTTAAAGATACCTTTATTACTCTTCGTGAATTTGAACTTGTAATTGGCTGAATTCGATTATTCGATAGTATCGATATAATATTTCCACGTATGATCAACGTTTAAAGTCTATATAGAATTTACAATGTAGATCCCTTGCAAGTCTTTTCAATGTCACCAAAATAATTGATATTGTTACCAGTTTATGGGTTTTGCACAAGATTTTAGCTTTGCTATATATGGATTTTTGAAGTTGACTGTACATGTGATTTCTGGCTTGGTTATCGCGGCCGGAGATATTTATGAAAATTTATGAAAACTTCCAATAATAATAAAGAAGTTACGACCACCATTTAACGCGAGCACAGCATTACGACATCATTAGTGTATTTTACGCTGTTTTTACGAGTTACGCAGTGGTAAAAACGGGCACTTAATTTTAAACGACACGCTTGGTTATCGGCTCTCTTGTTTTTGACACTTTTATTCTTTATTTTACAGTTAATTACAAGTAACAAGCCGATACACAACTTTTTATGACGTATTTCAACATCTCTACATTCTAAGAGTAACTAACTAAATCCCCGTTTTGGTTTTTCTGTGAAGATATTATGGAATACCTACTCATTTGGTACCTCATGAAGTTGGTACTATTGACAACATACTCAGAAAACATTTTATACCTATTGTACTGATCGAAAAAGAATTGTCAGTCTTTAATTTGCAAATAAAACAGCGAGGAGGGTATAAACTCTTAATTATTAATTCAGGATTCAACTATACTTCATACAAAAACCAGAACCCTTATACAGTCAAAACTGGTTAAGTGAGAGCTCAAGGGCGGTAGTTTCTTATCTCTTTTCTCCAAGGCCCACTTGCGCCAACCCGGGTTAGTGTGCTGACTCAGAGTTAACACGCTAACCCAGAGTGAAGCAGTCAAAATTGACCAATGAGAGACGTTGACTCTGGGGTTAAAAATTTAAATATTAAACCAGCATTTCGCGCAAGCGGACCTTATAGAGGTTTCCCACTAAGCCGAGTTTCAGGGTAAGATTTAAGATGTGCATGGGACCTGGCAAATACTCTACTAGTTATAATATTCTCGTTTACCCAGTTGTCACTTACTCAGGTTTTACTGTACTTACTTGAGAACATTTTGTGGTCAGCCTGCATTTTTCTCTGAGAAACACAGACGTATAACGTATCATATCGATCATAAAATTAAGATACAAATCTATAGGCCCTTGTTTTTAAATAACATGTATAATCAGGCATACTAGCTGACCGTGGGGCAATGAAATAGTGTTCTTTTACGCACTTACAGACCTTACGGCAGAAACTACAAGTGCCGCCTGGTTTGAGCCATTTCACTGTCTTAAAAAACCGGCAAAGTGCGAGTCAGACTCGCGCACCGAGGGTTTCATACCATAAAAGAAGTAAAACATTGAAAGAATCACTTTTGCTCATGAATTTACGAGTCTAATTTACATGTAGGTACTTTTGTTGGCAAACCGCAAACGTAACTTTGTTTTTAGCGGATTATTGTTATTATCAAAAAAGTATATTAGTCAGCGAGTTGATTTTATTTTCCTGTAAAATATACGTTAACTTCTATTGACCATAATTATTTCAGATTTTTTTGATTGGTAAACTTCGGAGATAAGGGGGGGGAACAGTATTTTTTTCGACAGTTTGCCCAATAAATCAAAAACTGTCAGGCATAAAAATAATTAAAAATTAGTTTCAGAATACAAAAATAACGCCCATTCATATGATACCCCATTCAATATTGTTATCTCATTTTGAAATTTTGTCGAAACGGTTTTCCCCCTTTTTTAAATAAAAATAAAAACAATTTTCAAATTTTTACGACTGTTATGACGTCGGGTCACTATTATCTATAACTATTCTAAATTTCAAGTCGATAGCTTGAGTAGTTATTGAAATAATCGAGTGTGACAGACGGACGGACGGACGGACGGAGAAAGTCTCACCATAAGGGTTGTAATGGAACCCTAAAAACCTATACCTTCCTTACTTTTTATAGAAAAGATTTTCCCATCTAACAAAGTTTTTCCACACATCAAACTTCAAACAAACTATCCAACTGTGAATCAACAAACAGCGTATTTACTTGTGACGTCACCACACAAGCCTTCCATAGTATTGTTACGGAATGAAACGCGAGGGAAACAGGCAAAGCTTTTATTTGCCCGCCCTGATGCATGTTTGGAAATCAATAGAATGTGTTTCGTTTCTCTAATTTCTACTGGATGCAGTGGATCGGAGCGCAGTAAAAAGGATTCGAATGCACCGATACCCGGTGTATTGGACGAAAAAACAACTTTTAGAAGCTAGGTTCAATTACATAAAGGGGATTAAAAAGTATCAGAGTGGACGGATTAAGTGAAAAATAAAGTAAATAACTGTCTATACCCATTATTTTGTTTATTAGTACGACAAGCTTACCGGGTAACAGGTGTCGTCCTGTTTTCCCGTTTTACTGACCCACGTGCGGCAAGGTGATAAAGACCACTTCAGCTGTGCTATTCTACACAATGAAATAGCTGCCATACAGCTGCCAACCCGAATATGGCATGCAAAATTGTACTCTATTACAACTGACAAATTCATAGATGCATAGATGTACGCTCGTCGCTGTTTTGCAGAATAGCACGGCAGTATTGCTTCAGAAACTTGACCGCTTGCGCTATAAAGACGCTAGAAAAACTACTATAAGTAGAACGTTTTCACGCAATTGTATTAGATTTTATAGTAAACTGCCCATATATTTATAAACATCGTCACTCGCAGGACCTCTGTGAAACTGCAGTTCATTCGACATTTCGCTCAATATGTTCAAAGCTTTTGTCAAGCCAAAACTTCTAAATAAGGCATATTATACTGATAGTATAAAAAGGTTACTCGAATGTAAATAGCCCATGTAGAGTAACAGTAAATTGCTCAAATTTTATTAGCTAGTTCAAATATTTTGTGAAATAGTTATAACAAAAAGCAATAAGTTTTTTGACTGAGTTTGGGGGCACGTTTGAATCCTCTTAAACATAGTTTTTAAGTTATCACTAATAAGCAATATCTGGGTGACCGAGCTTTGCTCGGTAGTATTACAACCATTCACCAATAGATGGCAGCAGAAGTCATAGTTTTACTGTAATAGTTTTACTTTTCGCCAATAGATGTTAGGCAGAGTTATATTTTTTTTTGGTCAATACAAGATTTTCTAAAAATTAATCCTAGCTAGATCGATTTATCGCCCCCAAAGCCTTCTGTATACTAAATTTCATGAAAATCGTTCGAGCCGTTTTCGAGGTTCAGATTATATAGAAATATTTTATACATATTTACAAAAATTGCTCGTTTAAAGGTATGGGATGCTCATATTTTATTTACTATTCATAAGAGCCAATAAGTAAGGGCTATCTATATGAAATAATTAAATCATTTGAGTTACTTTGGTCTTGCATTAACAATTTTAAATAGCAAATATACGACCAATAATGACGAACAAAATCCGTACATTTGTAAAATTCAGATGCTCGTAGCGTACAGACTTTAGTCCCGTCGCTCCGAATATAAAAAATTAGCGGAGCGAAAAGCAATCTATCGACTTCCGAACTGAAACTGAACATCGAAAACAAAAAGCCTCCGGGCGTTCTGTTTCGTTTCGCCTTTACAATACGGGATTGTTTCGAACAAGGCTGTGGAGGCACGGACGGGCAGCATTCTAATGGATTTTTGAAGGGAGGCTGCACGTTTTTTGGTACTTACTTACTGGTAGAACCTACTTTGTTTTATTACGGAGACTTCTTTTATAGTCAACGCGAGCAAACATGCGGGCGGGTCACCTGATGGTAAGCGATCACCGCTGCCCAATGGACATTTGCAGCACCAGAGGAACTGCAAATGCGTTGCCGGCTCTCAAGAAATTTGTTCATCTGCCCCTTCCTTGAATAACCCCATGTTATAGTGTTGAGACACACTAGACAAAAACGTAGATGGTTTTGCATGTTTATGGCTCATCTAGCTATTTAGATCTTTCGTTACAGCCATGATATTTTCAGTGTAATCGACGAAGTACTTAAAAATATCACTGTAAAAATCTTGACACATAATAAAGACTGCTTTTTAAGTATTTTGTGATCTTGAACTCTGGACTTTTTAGCAAAATTATAAATGAAAACGGAAATACATTGAATGAATGAATTTGACCTTTAAAAGTAAAAGTTATACTTTGGGCCCAAGTTTGTTAGTTGTTTGCTTTCATCTCTTGCTTTTCATGTGGTCATTCAAATGCTGCGGGGCATCCATTGGCCCGTGTACTCGTATCATCTATTACGTTTATTGAAGTAGAGCTCCTTTGTAGTGTAAATTATGAGAACTTTCTAATAAAGCGTTTCATACACAAATAAACATAAATCAATTTAACACTATATTTCCCTGCAGGCGTTGGTTAGCCTTTTCCGTGTGTACATGGTTCATTAATAACGCAAACATATCGCCGTATATCTGGTAATAAAAATTAAGAGTACTACTTGAAAAACGTATGTATGGACATTACTAGAAGACTAGACTTGTTTTAAGTCGACTTGTAGTTATCACCATTTACATCGCTAATATTATATTGACCTTTTACAAGAGCTTGTACCTTGGGCCTATATGAAATAAAGATATTTTGAATTTTTGAGTTA
Source organism: Coenonympha glycerion (assembly GCA_963855885.1). Classification (NCBI taxonomy): domain Eukaryota; kingdom Metazoa; phylum Arthropoda; class Insecta; order Lepidoptera; family Nymphalidae; genus Coenonympha; species Coenonympha glycerion. The sequence goes on from OY979631.1 coordinate 17,208,666, forward strand.
AGTATCTTGGAAATTGCAACCCTATGGAGAAATAACAAAGTAGCTTTTCATGAAAATGTTTTAAGTATAACTAGATAATCATTTGAATTTTATTTGACTTGGAAAACTACCAGACACCCCCGCAAGGGCCGTCCTCTAAAAATAAGTAAAATGTTACTACAATTGTTGTACTACAATTGCTTGTTGTTATTTATTGTATATTATATATTAGTCTGTTTTTTTTTATATATATTTATTTTAGTGTTTAGTTTATGTATAGCTATTAGCATGTAAGTTTATTGTATAATATTTCATATTCTACCACCCACTCTCCTACTTCCAAATTATCCTGATGACATGAGGTTGTCTGGAAGAGATCGCTAGTTAGCGATAAGTCCGCCTCTTTGTACTTGCCTATTTCTTTATCTTCTGTGTACTTGTAATTTAGTAAATAGTTGTTTGGGTGTACAATAAAGAATATACATACATACATACATACAATATACTACGAATATCACTGAGTTTTATTACTCTGTAATTACAAGATACTCCTCGGGTAATGTCGTCGGGTAATGTAAGCTAGTACAAGATACAATAATGCTAAGAACTCGATAGAGTTATAGGTACATCTTCGGTTACTGCACGCGTACCTATAGATTGCTTGGCAAAACTGAATCGAGATTTCAGTCGCAAATCGATATTCAAATGGTATATTTAAAGCACTTATCAATAGTCAGAAAATACTGATAGATATTCAATACTGATAAATAACTTTTTAGCTATTTAAAACTATTTTATAGAGTGTTCAAACGCGCCTTGACCTGAGAAAAAGCTCACGACAAACTCAGTCGGGTATGTATTGTTGTCAACAACTTGTACCTACTCTATTAACTACACTGAAGTTAGGACTTAGAAGCATAAGTGCTCTAGGTTCCGTAGACAATAATAACGGTTCAATTCTTGACTCTTTATATTTAGCCCATCTATAAAAATCTTCCTTTGGTTTTTTTTTATTATAAATATAAATGTATAAATATATCTAAAGGACAACATCACATACATTGCTCCGATCCCATAGAAAGTAGCTTATGCACTTGTGTTATGGAAATCAGAAACAACGAAGGTACCACAACACCCAGACCCGAGACAATGTAGAAAAGTTATTTTTCTATATTGCCCCGACCGGGGATTGAACCCGGAACCTCAGAGATGGCGGCGCCTTGAAAACCGGCACGCTAACCACTCAACCACGGAGATCGTCAATTAAAAATTTCATCGAAGCCGGTTTTCTTTGTGTTACATAATATAAAGAAGAGTACCTACTTTTTATTGTTAATTCAATATACTTCAGGTCCTAAAAGTAATACGATTCAACAAATCGCTTCTTCAATCTTTCAATTCATTAAATGAAACGAGACATATTGATAACATTTTTGGTTAAGGTGTTTCGGCCCTACCAGCCCGCGAAATTCAAATTTTATTTAGTTTTTCGCAAATTATACTAGCTACACATTTAGGTGTAGGTTTATGGCAATGAATTTTGCGAGCGTAGATAATATTTATTCACCTACATGATTTTAATAGAAACTTTGCTCAAAAACTCCCACTCATCTCATATTGGTTCCCGAAAGTTTGCAGTGTCCCAGATTTCGAGCTATCGGGAACCAATATGAAGTAAATGAGTATTGTTGAACAGAGCAGTTCTTCTCAGTGCAGGGCGCGTTGGAACCCTCGTAAACTTAGTTTTAAGTCGACTTGGAGTTATCGCCATACAAATGTGACAAATATCATAAGGACCATTTACAAGCGCCTGTATATTAGGCCTATGTGAAATAAAGATATTTTGAGTTTTGAGTTTAGAGTTTTTATTAAAACATGTAGATGCATAAATGTTGTGTCCGCAAAACTCATTGCCATAAGCCTACGATGTATAATTTGCCCACTATTAACGAAAAACTAAGTAAAATTCGAATTTTCGGACCCGGATGGTAACCGCATCCTCCTTAAAATTGTAAAGATGCAAAGCTTTGCATATACTTACTCGCACAAGAGGAGGCCCTATCTCCTTGTCAGCAAACGGGATGCAGGCCACGCTACTGCAACCACAGATTTTAACTGCAACGTCGCCAGCTTGCTGCCACGTTATGTTTCCCTGTTATGTTATGTTATATTGTTATGTATGCTAATAATCCGTTCCTATTACGCAATAACACCGCGCGCCAACACCGCACTCCATAATGTCTGATGTTTTGGCACATGTTACAGTGACGTGTAAATTAACCGTTAACTTAACTCTGGGGTGCTTTGTGACGTCACTGTGTCAGCAGTTCTGTGCTTTTAATTAGAGGAGATCCTGGATTCAAGTTAGATTTTATACAGCATAATTAAAAATTTACTTGTTTTGTGCATGTTTGTATAGCTGTAAACTGTTGGTGGCCTTAAATAAGTAAATCAAGTTTGATGGTCTAATGGAACACTTCGACCGCGGTTAGTTACCAATCTACCAGCGTCTTTGCCTAACCAAATTATTTATCGATTAGGTGCGCTGCTGTGTATGGATTAGTGTTACTTACCCCTTCCATATGATAGTATGATCAAACCCTCACCTAACGGATGGTGTAAGCAGCCACAGCCGAAGATTCCTTTCTAACTGGGAAGGGCTAAATAATCCCTAACAGTTGCTAAACACGATCACACAAGTAATTCATCATACAATTGATGTAAATAATTGTAAATAAATAATAATAATAATATGATGGCAAGAGACCTGATGGATTGACGCTGGTTCCCTGGGAACGGGGTCGGGCGCTGATGTGGGACGCTACATGCGTTGACACATTGGCTTCGATTCATATCAGGAAGAGAGAATCAAAGCCGGGAGCCGCAGCTGAAACTGCTGAATCTGGTAAACGTCGCAAATATGCCTCTCTATTAGACAGTTACATATTTGTCCCGTTTTCCATGGAGACCCTGGGGCCATGGAGTCATAGTGCCAAAAAATTCCTTCGAGAGCTTTCCCCGCGGTTAATAGCCTCAACTGGTGACAGAAGGGCTGGCTCATTTTTTGCGCAACGTATCAGCCTAGCTGTTCAACGCGGAAATACAGCCAGTATTCTTGGCACCATTCCACGCGGGCAAGATTTGTATAGTAATTAGAATAAGCTAATAATAAGATTTACTGTAACATTTTAATTGTAAATAATCGCTAAATCGACTTCCGCGCATTCTTATACATTTTTTAAACTTCGCTCAATTTCCATTCCATCTATCAAATCGCTATGTCATATGGCTAGAGCTCATGAGTCTATATCTGGTACATACTTCTCAACTACACCGGAAAGGTCATCAATAATCAAATTATTTCAGACCCTTGGAGTCAACTTTACGCAGTAAAAATGAAGCGTTAATAAAGTCGCAATAGGTACTTCTCACTTGTGCTTCTTAAAGAATCATCCGATAAAGCGTGTCGAAAGAAGCGAAATGAAATTTTCTATAACAACACTTCAGCATAACGAGCTTCCGAAGCGGCGCGGCCCTCGGGTGTGAATTCCGAAGAAACAAATGACAGCCAGCGGCGCCCGGCTCGCGCTTGGCTGACTCTAAAATATTGCAAGTGCCTGTGAGAAATCACTCACCACGGTTCCGTATTCATTTTTATTAAGTTGTTTTGTTGTTTCTTTATGCTAAGATGGTCTTTGAAAAAGCCTTCTTCCGGCAGAACTGTTCTGAGAATACGACATTGTATGTGCTATCCATGGTAGAGGACAAAACGTTGTTATAAATTAGTTTTTTGTGTAAGTCATAAATAAATAATTAGTACTGTAATGTATGGTTAGTAATCTGTGGTCGAGATCTCTAGAGTTATCATAGTTGTCTATGCTTCTCTCTGGACTAAGAAATAAAAGGTGAATTGCTGAACGCATTGTTTTATTATAATAATGAAATAATACATATATATATTTCATTTGGCGACGAGGATAAAACGATATCAAAATGTCGCGGGCATTTGGAAAAGTGAAACAAATGAAACAATGAAACAAATTTTTATTAGCCAAAGAAAAAGGTTACAATTTCGAACAATCCCTGACTCCCAAACTAGGCAAAACCCGTGTCTTGGGAGTCAGTGTTTACAAATATGATGGTACAAGCATGGCAAACAAGAGAGTATGACAAGCAAAAATAAAACTACAAACTAGAATCATGCAAAGAAAAGATTAATAAATATGTGTGTGTAAGAATGTATGAATGTGTGGTGTATGAAGGTGTAAGTGTATGTGTGTATGTTGTATTGACTTATTTCACAAACAAAGATTCTACATCTTGATATTCATATTTAGAAATCCAGTGTATAATTAACTTTTTAAAATTAAAGTTATTCAATCTTTTGGCGTCACGTTTGTACCTTAAAATTAAATTATAAAGACGCGGCGCGAGATTAGTGAGTGAATTCAACCTTAAAACAGGTAACTGGACATTATACATAGAAAGATTGGAGATGTATTTAAAAGTCAACGCCATTGAAAAAGAAATGTGGCTACCGATGCTGATAGCGGGCATCGGGGATGAAACTTATGAGCTTCTAAGCAATTTGGCAGCCCCAAAGAAACCCGCTGAGTTGACTTATGACACTGCAGTGTCATTATTGAAAAATCACTTACAACCCAAACCATCCATTATGGCGGAAAGGTACCATTTCCGACAAAGGAGGCAAGGCGCTGGAGAAACTGTGTCACAATACGTGTCAGAGTTAAAGAAACTCGCGAAATATTGTGACTTTGGTGCCAATCTGGAAGAAAACCTACGTGACCAGTTAGTATGTGGTTTGAAATGCGACATGACGCGACAACGACTGTTTGCAAAAGAAAATTTGAGTTATGGAGGTGCAGTTAGGCTCGCTATGGCCTGGGAAGCGGCAGAACGGGATGCGGCAGCGATGGATCCGGCAACACCGGCGGGTGCGGCGGCGGCGGCGGCTGCGGCGGCGGCGGAGGCGAGCAGCAGTAGTGGTGTATCTTCGAGCGCCGTGCACGCAGTGAACGCGGGCCGCGGCCGCGGGCGTCGCCCTCAAAACGGCACAGTGCGCAGGGATGGGAAAACTGCAAGTACATGTGAGGCCTGTGCAGCTAGAGGCCATGAAAAAGATGGGTGCCGTTTTAAGTATTTCACTTGCAGCCGATGCTCTGAGAAGGGGCATTTACGCCGGGCATGCCCACAGAGAGGTGTCAAAGTAAGGCAAGGACAACGTCGAGTTAACAATGTGGAGGCTTCACCGATGGAAGGTTCTGAAGAGAGTAATAGTGCCTCTGAGTGGGAGGAAGAACTAAATCAGTTGAGCTTGAACAATTATAAGCCGGTGAGCATACCCTTATGTGTTGATGGTGTCACAATTAATATGGAAATAGACACAGGTTCGGCAATTTCATGTGTTAGTAAAGATACTTATCAAAAGAATTTTTCAACAAGGCCATTAGAGAAGAGTAAGTTAGTACTTAAGTTTTATGATGGTAGTAAAGTCAAACCCTTAGGAGTCATCACCCCTACGGTTATGTATGGAGGTGTGAGCAGAAACTTAGACTTGTTTGTCATTGATGGAGGTACAACATCATTGCTGGGTCGGCACTGGTTAACAGAATTAAAAATAAAAATTCCCACTCTCAACATAGAACCTAACTTTAACTGTAAAATTGAGACATGCATGTCTGATGATTTAAAACAATTACTTTACAGACATAAGGAGCTGTTCAGTGCAGGGTTGGGGCGGTTCACTGGTGGTCGAGCAACATTAAGAGTGCGTGAGGGTGCCGTACCAGTCTTCTGTCGTGCACGCCGTCTGCCCTATGCGCTACGCAGCCCTGTAGATGCAGAGCTTGATGCCATGTTGAGAGAAGGCATTATAGAACCTGTCGACACATCTGAGTGGGCTACTCCGTTGGTGCCAGTGCGTAAGGCAGACGGGGGACTCCGACTTTGTGCTGATTATAAGGTAACACTGAACCCTGTCTTACTGGTTGATAGATACCCCTTGCCGAGGATCGAAGATTTGTTAATAAATCTAAACGGAGCTCAGATATTTTCGAAAATAGATTTGTCTCAGGCTTACAACCTGAAACAGTGGGCATAAATAAAATGCAATATGGCGATATCACACGGATTATTTATTGCGAATTCAAATTACAAGTAACAGCGTTATATTAATTATTAGTACACTTTACACCACTTAACTTATCACTCACTGCAGGATTGATTAAGACCGCAAAATGAACTCGCAATCGTATATATAGCCGACTTCCCAATAACTGGCGTAGTGGGAGATCGGCTATGGCTCGGGTTGGCTTCGGTCACAATCGTGGCGTTTGGCTCAAAGTTTGGCGGCAGTGACCGTGATTGGCTGGCTATGGCACAATGTAGGCTTACTGTGATTAGCGGGCGGCAGGTGGCGATGCGCACTGTTATTGGCCCAGGCTGTGTGACGTAACATTCGGCCGTCCTGAAACAACAATTGCTCCCGCAATGGGGAGAGGTATGGTCAATTCTCTAGAAGGTCAATGATATCATGATTTACAAATTGTTCAGAGGGACTGGTGGCAATACCAAAACCCAGGTATAATACCTACCTACTGCGATGAGGTCTTGTAATCAGACCAGCAAAGAACTTGCAGTTTAAAAGTCCCTTGTTACTTCGTATCAACCAGATCTACACTACCCTACTACCCTGGTTTCTAATACCGGTGAAAGCCGAGTAAATATCATTAATCATGTTTAGTATGTAGGGGTGAGCATTAAGCAATATCTTGAGCTCACAATTTAAAGTTGACTTAAACAATTAATGGAAAAAATTAAAAGATTACTGAAGAAGCCTTTCAAAAATAGTGTCCTCACTCATCCTTTAAGATAAATAACTATGAAAACTACAAAATTGCATAGGTACTGCAAAGTGCATGATTAACTAGTATTATCGCACTTCTTATGGACACCCCAAAGGACTATACTTACTTGTAGCTAGTTTTGCAACTCAGAGTTTTTATCGAAATCGGTTATTAATTTTTATTAGAATAGTGCTTTTCCATCGGCTAATTTGAGTTCCAAAACCTTTTAAAAACATCTAACCTGATCAAAGATGATAATATAAACTACTCTACCTTGATTAAATGTCGAATAAAGGTATCAATAACAATAACAGCCATAATTTGGTAAAAGCCTTATTAAAACTAAAACTTGGCACATTTAGTTATGTACCTACTTTCATCTGGATTCTGTATTACACAATATTTTATATCACTCTTGTAATTATTGGAATTGGACATACTCTACCACAGATCACACTGACAAGGAACCTATGATCTCGTATAAAAAAATAAAGGACTTACGCGTAAGAAATGGAATGAAACATGCGTATAAATAAATTGCCCTCGTGATGTTATTAAAGGTGTCTAGAAAGTCTTGAAGGACATTATGAATCTTATGGTAATTTAGTGCTTAATAGAGATTTATGAAAAAATTTATCTACCAGTCAATTGTTTGTGCCTTTTTTGTAAATCGTTCGATAAATTCGAAACAAAGTTTGATAAATATGACGTAATTATTCCAGTTTAATTACTCGTAGCAATTATTTCCTAGAAATACTAACACAACTTTATCAACGTGTTAACGGAATTAAGAAATTGAGTCATCTTATTAGGAAATGTTCTTCGGACTTGTGGTCATCAAACAGCAAGCTTGTCTCAGGATATTAAGTGGACTGAGATCAATTAGAAACTGTAAGCCTCCAATTAGGGAAAATATAATATGCCATGAAACACTTGTACTTAAAAGACAGCGCTACTTAACGCGTCTCCGGGACCGAACAGATTATTACCTCAGTTAACCGCTAAGCGATTTCTTCTTACCAACCGCAACTTTTGTAGAGTTTACATTAAGTTACCACAATCAATCAATCAATCAATCAACCAATCAAACAAGTTACCACGTACTTATAGAGACAGTATTTTACATATTTTTATGACTTGCTAAGTAGATACTAAGATTAACATCTGCAATGATACGCTTAGAGGCCAGTTTTTTATTTGAATCGCTGTATCTTATCTCATCTACGTCATATGTACGAATCGTATTAAAATTACTTAGGCATATGCAATAAAGACGTGATAAATAGACTTTGGCCTTGGTGTCAATGGAATACATTTGAAGTCAACCTGAATTACCAGTGGCTGATTGAGCTAGGTTAAGGTGTAAAAGGGACATACAATACAGAATCCAATGGCTAAAATCAGCTAGGTTAGGTGCTACGAAGACGCGATATAATGGCTATGATCCAATGGCTAATGGTAAATTAGACCGGCTAGGTAATTCAAATACACTATAGAACGGCTACACTCCAGTGGCTAATATTTAGCTAGGCTAGTGTGCGACAAAGTCGTGATAGAATGGCTGTAATCAAGTAGCTTATACTAGGCTAGTGTGCAACAAAGACCAGAATAGCTATAATTAATTGGGCACAAAGCTTTGAATACGGAATTCTTTTGAGTTTGTGTTATTTGATATTTAACATAGATCACCAAGATACGTTACGTTCATAGTAAATTGCGTTTTAAATCTGTGCCGAACTGCCACTCACTGATAAATAGAACAAAAGATACGAAACAGCACGCAAACGAAAGAGACAACAATAATGCTTGCGCTCGACGCAGACTAACTACGAAACTTACAATTGTAGGATTTTTGAGTTTTCACAACGCGCGCGCTTGTCACATATCTGCTCCTTTTTATATATTATATATCATTGATATTTAATAACAATATTGAACAGCAGAAATCAAATTATTGAAGATTCGTTCGATAGCTCATGGCATCTCTAGTGTCTAATTCGAGTTTTAATTTATTTTCATTCTATTTGATATTGCACACAATTGAACACCGCGAGTAATGCCTAAACCATCGCCAACCGCTGAGTAAGTATATTGACCACGATTAAAGTAATTTTGCTGCTTTTCAGGTCTAATTGATTACTGAATTGAGTTACCTACGCAGCATTTAGTTTTTTAAGCGTTATTAGGCGCGTTTCATTGTTAAAGATTTGTTTGTAGTCTACTATAGATCGAGACCAACACATAAAAGCTGGTATGAAATAGGAAGCAATCTAGTATATATAAAAAAAAGTAAATACGATACGCTCCTCGCTTCAAGTCCGATGTTCCGCAAGACGGGCGTAGTTGCAGCAATGCGCGGGGCAGGGGTTGTAGGTGATTGGCTTCACTCCATCTGGCGAGGCTGCCGCTGACTGCCGCTGCTGCAGGCACGGCCTGACACGAGTATGCACCGTTGGCTTACACTGGAATTGATAATTATACAGCTTTGTATATTGGTTATATCAGAACCGAGCTTATACTAGGTAAAGGTATGATCGTGCGCTTGCGAGCAATCAATAGGCTTTAGTTATTATTCTACTACAATGACCACAAGGATAAGACTGATTGGGGTATGTAAAATTGGTTAAGAAATTTGTAATTATAGGCATTTCGTTAATTAGAAACCTCAAATTTCGTTTAAAACTTAAAGACTTAAATTGATATTAGAGCATAAAATCCAAAAACAGTTTAGACAACTTACCAACCAACAGTAATATATAGAAAGGTTACGAAAGTAAATAAGCAAGATCTGGCTTTGATTTGAACAAATGCAATTGAAAAGAATGCAAAGAATTTGCTTTAAATTATCACGCAAATCCATTCACCGAGAAACTATAATATTTTCGGCACGGATTTTCGGATTTCCGGATTTCCGGAGTCTCAAATAGAATTTAACTGCTTAATTGGGTCATTGGATAGGAAATAAAAAGGAACGGGCCCACCTTTTGTCTCAATGTCTCCGAGAGATACGTTTGCATTGTCACGTGGCGATGACGCGACGGTTCCGAACTTCGACGTGACAGACAGGCACATAAACTTCACTGGCGCCGAATCTACATTGACGGTAGCTCGGTGTGCTGCAGGTATTGAGTCTTGTTGATATTCCGCGCTTTTCCTCAGGGATGTTTTGCGCGCTGATGTAGCAATTGGTCAGCACACGTCACACGGCCACCGGATTTTTGTGGTTAGGTGGCAGAAATTGAATAGGTACAGCATGCAGCTTGTAGTGTCGTATCCTTGTGATGACGTCGTTATCCTGATCTAGCTCGCTCACTTTAATGAAAGAAATTCCAAGTAGTAACTATTTGACGATCAATTTTGCCGGTAGTTTCATAATTTTCATGATCTTGAAATAAAACGCATTAACATCTACTTCTAATCTTCCCGAGAATAACTGAACTATCACAAATTCACCATCTTCTTGTTTGACCTCTTGGTACGTCTTGCAGGTAGGATGATTAAATATTTCCGCGGTTGCCGGTCGGGGTCAAATTCAGATTTTTCGTGAACATTCTATACATGAATCGGTGCGATTATGCCTCATAGCTTTTTTTTATTTATCCCACTTCTGAGATGAAACAGTGGGCATAAATAAAATGCAATATGGCGATATCACACGGATTATTTATTGCGAATTCAAATTACAAGTAACAGCGTTATATTAATTATTAGTACACTTTACACCACTTAACTTATCACTCACTGCAGGATTGATTAAGACCGCAAAATGAACTCGCAATCGTATATATAGCCGACTTCCCAATAACTGGCGTAGTGGGAGATCGGCTATGGCTCGGGTTGGCTTCGGTCACAATCGTGGCGTTTGGCTCAAAGTTTGGCGGCAGTGACCGTGATTGGCTGGCTATGGCACAATGTAGGCTTACTGTGATTAGCGGGCGGCAGGTGGCGATGCGCACTGTTATTGGCCCAGGCTGTGTGACGTAACAAACCAGATAGAATTAGATGACTCAAAAGAACTAACGGTAATCAATACTCATCGCGGCCTGTTTAAATATAATAGACTTGTTTTTGGATTAGCTTCCAGTCCAGGAATTTTTCAACGCATCATGTCAAATTTATTGAAGGATATACCTGAGGTACAAATATTTTTGGATGATATTATCATTGGCACAAAAGGTAACCAATTAGATCACTTAAAAATATTAGAAACAGTTTTACAGAGACTGGAAGAAAATGGCATTAAACTTAAAAGGAACAAATGTTCTTTCATGCTCACAGAAGTAAAATATTTAGGCTATATTATTTCTAAGGATGGGGTTAAGGTTGACGAAGACAAGGTCTCAGCAATTTTGAAAATACCTAGACCTAAAGAGGTATCCCAGTTGCGTTCTTTTTTAGGTTTAATTAATTTTTATGCCAAATTTATAAAGAATATAAGTAGTTTACTGTCACCCTTATATAAACTCTTAAAAAAGGGTGTAGTGTGGAAGTGGACCATACATTGTGAGCGAGCTTTTAAAAAGGTAAAAGAAATTCTTACCAGTACACCTGTATTAGCACATTATGACCCCAATAAAGCCCTGAAACTTACATGTGACGCAAGTAGTGTCGGGATCGGGGGGGTACTTACTCAGCAGGGGTCTGATGGTGGAGAGCGCCCCATAATTTATGTTTCTCGGGCTCTCAGCAGTTGTGAAAAAAATTACTCCCAAATTGATCGTGAGGCGATGGCCATTGTATATTGTTTTAAAAAATTGCATCAATACCTATATGGTAGGCGTTTCACACTATGCACCGACCACAAACCATTAGTGTCAATTTTTGGGTCTAAGAATGGGTACCAGCTATGGCGGCCAGCCGTTTGCAGCGCTGGGCCATTATTCTGTCAGCATATACCTATGATATAGAATATGTGAATACCAATAATAATGGAGCTGATGCACTGTCCAGATTAGTTGTTCCTACCATAACATCCGATGATATTCCGGAACAGTCTTATTTACACTTTGCTCAAGATGCTTTACTCTTAGATTATACTACCATAAAAAATGAAACCATACGGGACCCATTGTTAGGAAGAATTTTGAGCTATATTCGTGACGGTTGGCCTAGTGACAATGAAATTAGAGAGCTAAAACCATATTTCAACAGGAAAACTGAACTTTATGAAGAGTTAGGATGTGTGATGTGGGGATACAGAGTGGTCATTCCAGAAACATGCAGATGTAAGGTATTAAATTTATTACATGAAGCTCACATGGGCATAGTCAAAACAAAGGCAATGGCCCGTAGTTATGTGTGGTGGCCAGGTATAGATGAAGCAGTTGAGGCAGTGTGTCAGTCCTGTGAAGTGTGTGCAAGTGAAGCTGACTCTCCGCCCCGACATAGCATAGCATCGTGGCCATGGCCAGGCAAGCCTTGGTCACGTATACATGTAGACTTCCTAGGACCAGTTTTTAATAAAATTTATTAAGTTGTAGTGGATGCGCATACTAAATGGATAGAAGTGTTCCCTGTTCCAAGTACTGCAGCAGGACATACCATTTCCAGATTAAGAGAACTATTTGGAAGGTGGGGCCTCGTAAGGCAAGTAGTTAGTGACAATGGGCCGCCCTTTTCATCAAAAGAATTAGCAGAATTCTTCAAAACCAATGCTATTGAGCATATATTTAGTGCGCCTTATCACCCAGCTTCCAATGGTGCTGCTGAAAATGCAGTTCGGACAGTTAAGAGAGTTATTAAGAAAGCAGTTCGTCAAAATATGGATGTTATGTCCTTTGTAAATACATTCCTTATGCATTATAGGAATACAGATCACTGTACCACTGGAGTAAGTCCTGCATCACTCATGTTAGGTAGGAGGTTGAGAACTAGGCTTGATGCAATCAAACCTAGTAATGAAAATAAGGTTAGGCAAGCCCAGACTAGGCAAAAAGCGTCGAGAGGAGGAGGAGAGCGTGCGCTACACCCAGGAGAAGAAGTATGGTTGAGACAGTATGGAGGTCAACAGAAATGGGTTCCTGGACAAGTATCTCAGAAATTAGGTGCTACAGATTATAGGGTAGTGGATAATATCGGCAAGGAGGTTCATAGACAACTATGATAACTCTAGAGATCTCGACCACAGATTACTAACCATACATTACACTCCTCGACACTAAAATGACACAATTTAACCACCGAAACATTATCATTTCTTATATTACCTACTTATCCTAATAGACCCATCACCATACATTACAAGTACCATTGTGAGTACCATATTATACATACTTGAACTAAGTCATGCAAACTCCTGATGGTGTACTTTGTTGTGGAAAATGTAGATTTACACTAGACCGCCTGTTCTTTGTCGCAAAGGCTTTGTTGCTGAACTAACTGGTGCCGTCTGGTTTGGGGCATTTCATTGTCGCACGGGTTGCCTTAAAATCATATTTAGAAAAAATTGTAACGTACTGAGGGGTTAGTTTTGTACAGGTTTGACAGCCGCATGTCAGTGACTGTCCATAGATGGCGCTGGCTGTAAATGTATGGAATAATTCGATTCGTTTGTGCGATGCGAGTCGACTCGAAGTTCGTACAAAACCTGTACTAACCTTACTGTATATAAACAAGATTTTCTTAACTAAAAAAGTTTTTCCACACGTCAAACTTCAAACAAACTATCCAACTGTGAATCAACAAACAGCGTATTTACTTGTGACGTCACCACACAAGCCTTCCATAGTATTGTTACGGAATGAAACGCGAGGGAAATAGGCAAGGCTTTTATTTGCCCGCCCTGATGCATGTTTGGAAATCAATAGAATGTGTTTCGTTTCTCTAATTTCTACTGGATGCAGTGGATCGGAGCGCAGTAAAAAGGATTCGAATGCACCGGTACCCGGTATATTGGACGAAAAAACAACTTTTAGAAGCTAGGTTCAATTACATAAAGGGGATTAAAAAGTATCAGAGTGGACGGATTAAGTGAAAAATAAAGTAAATAACTGTCTATACCCATTATTTTGTTTATTAGTACGACAAGCTTACCGGGTAACAGGTGTCGTCCTGTTTTCCCGTTTTACTGACCCACGTGCGGCAAGGTGATAAAGACCACTTCAGCTGTGCTATTCTACACAATGAAATAGCTGCCATACAGCTGCCAACCCGAATATGGCATGCAAAATTGTACTCTATTACAACTGACAAATTCATAGATGCATAGATGTACGCTCGTCGCTGTTTTGCAGAATAGCACGGCAGTATTGCTTCAGAAACTTGACCGCTTGCGCTATAAAGACGCTAGAAAAACTACTATAAGTAGAACGTTTTCACGCAATTGTATTAGATTTTATAGTAAACTGCCCATATATTTATAAACATCGTCACTCGCAGGACCTCTGTGAAACTGCAGTTCATTCGACATTTCGCTCAATATGTTCAAAGCTTTTGTCAAGCCAAAACTTCTAAATAAGGCATATTATACTGATAGTATAAAAAGGTTACTCGAATGTAAATAGCCCATGTTGAGTAATAGTAAATTGCTCAAATTTTATTAGCTAGTTCAAATATTTTGTGAAATAGTTATAACAAAAAACAATAAGTTTTTTGACTGAGTTTGTGGGCACGTTTGAACCCTCTTAAAATTAATTTTTTAAGTTATCACTAATAAGCAATATCTGGGTGACCGAGCTTTGCTCGGTAGTATTACAACCATTCACCAATAGATGGCAGCAGAAGTCATAGTTTTACTGTAATAGTTTTACTTTTCGCCAATAGATGTTAGGCAGAGTTATATTTTTTTTTGGTCAATACAAGATTTTCTAAAAATTAATCCTAGCTAGATCGATTTATCGCCCCCAAAGCCTTCTGTATACTAAATTTCATGAAAATCGTTCGAGCCGTTTTCGAGGTTCAGATTATATAGAAATATATTATTATATAGAAATATATTATACATATATACAAGAATTGCTCGTTTAAAGGTATGGGATGCTCATATTTTATTTACTATTCATAAGAGCCAATAAGTAAGGGCTATCTATATGAAATAATTAAATCATTTGAGTTACTTTGGTCTTGCATTAACAATTTTAAATAGCAAATATACGACCAATAATGACGAACAAAATCCGTACATTTGTAAAATTCAGATGCTCGTAGCGTACAGACTTTAGTCCCGTCGCTCCGAATATAAAAAATTAGCGGAGCGAAAAGCAATCTATCGACTTCCGAACTGAAACTGAACATCGAAAACAAAAAGCCTCCAGGCGTTCTGTTTCGTTTCGCCTTTACAATACGGGATTGTTTCGAACAAGGCTGTGGAGGCACGGACGGGCAGCATTCTAATGGATTTTTGAAGGGAGGCTGCACGTTTTTTGGTACTTACTTACTGGTAGAACCTACTTTGTTTTATTACGGAGACTTCTTTTATAGTCAACGCGAGCAAACATGCGGGCGGGTCACCTGATGGTAAGCGATCACCGCTGCCCAATGGACATTTGCAGCACCAGAGGAACTGCAAATGCGTTGCCGGCTCTCAAGAAATTTGTTCATCTGCCCCTTCCTTGAATAACCCCATGTTATAGTGTTGAGACACACTAGACAAAAACGTAGATGGTTTTGCATGTTTATGGCTCATCTAGCTATTTAGATCTTTCGTTACAGCCATGATATTTTCAGTGTAATCGACGAAGTACTTAAAAATATCACTGTAAAAATCTTGACACATAATAAAGACTGCTTTTTAAGTATTTTGTGATCTTGAACTCTGGACTTTTTAGCAAAATTATAAATGAAAACGGAAATACATTGAATGAATGAATTTGACCTTTAAAAGTAAAAGTTATACTTTGGGCCCAAGTTTGTTAGTTGTTTGCTTTCATCTCTTGCTTTTCATGTGGTCATTCAAATGCTGCGGGGCATCCATTGGCCCGTGTACTCGTATCATCTATTACGTTTATTGAAGTAGAGCTCCTTTGTAGTGTAAATTATGAGAACTTTCTAATAAAGCGTTTCATACACAAATAAACATAAATCAATTTAACACTATATTTCCCTGCAGGCGTTGGTTAGCCTTTTCCTTGTGTACATGGTTCGTTAATAACGCAAACATATCGCCGGTTATCTGGTAAAAAATATTAAGAGTACTACTCGAAAAACGTATGTATGGACATTACTAGAAGACTAGACTTGTTTTAAGTCGACTTGTAGTTATCACCATTTACATCGCTAATATTATATTGACCTTTTACAAGAGCTTGTACCTTGGGCCTATATGAAATAAAGATATTTTGAATTTTTGAGTTAAGTATCTTGGAAATTGCAACCCTATGGAGAAATAACAAAGTAGCTTTACATGAAAATGATTTATAACTAGATAATCATTTGAATTTTATTTGACTTGGAAAACTACCAGACACCCCCGCAAGGGCCGTTCTCTAAAAATAAGTAAAATGTTACCACGATGGGTACAAGTATCACTGAGTTTTATTACTCTGTACCTACAAGATACTCCTCGAGTAATGTCTCAGCTGCACAGCCATAAGTACAAGATACAATAATGCTAAGAATTCGATAGAGTACATCTTCGGTTACTGCACGCGTACCTATAGATTGCATGGCAAAACTGAATTGAGATTTCAGTCATTAATTTCAGGAATTTTTACACTTATGAATAGTCAGAAAATACTGATAGATATTCAATACTGATAAATAACTTTTTAGCTATTTAAAACTATTTTATAGAGTGTTCAAACGCGCCTTGACCTGAGAAAAAGCTCACGACAAACTCAGTCGGGTATGTATTGTTGTCAACAACTTGTACTCTATTAACTACACTGAAGTTAGGACAGAAGTATAAGTGCTCTAGGTTCCATAGACAATAATAACGGTTCAATTCTTGACTCTTTATATTTAGCCCGTCTATAGAAATCTTCCTTTGGAAATAGGTATCGGTGTGAAAAGGTTAGTACTATTTTTAGACGCGCTAATTTAGAACATCCAAAACGGAATCGCTACCAGTGAGAACTATCATCATCGACATCCAAATAACAATTTATTAAACATTTCATCGAAGCCGGTTTTCTTTGTGTCACATAATATAAAGAAGAGTACCTACTTTTTATTGTTAATTCAATATACTTCAGGTCCTAAAAGTAATACGATTCAACAAATCGCTTCTTCAATCTTTCAATTCATTAAATGAAACGAGACATATTGATGACATTTTTGGTTAAGGTGTTTCGGCCCTACCAGCCCGCGAAATTCATATTTTATTTAGTTTTTCGCAAATATTAGACTAACTACACATTTAGGTGTAGGTTTATGGCAATGAATTTTGCGAGCGTAGATAATATTTATTCACCTACATGATTTCAATAGAAACTTTACTCAAAAACTCCCACTAATCTCATATTGGTTCCCGAAAGTTTGCAGTTTCCCAGATTTCGAGCTATCGGGAACCAATATGAAGTAAATGAGTATTGTTGTGAACAGAGTTTTTATTAAAACATGTAGATGCATAAATGTTGTGTCCGCAAAACTCACTGTCATAAGCCTACGATGTATAATTTGCCTACTATTAACGAAAAACTAAGTAAAATTCGAATTTTCGGACCCGGATGGTACCCGCATCCTCCTTAAAATTGTAAAGATGCAAAGCTTCGCATATACTACAAGAGGAGGCCCTATCTCCTTGTCAGCAAACGGGATGCAGGCCACGCTACTGCAACCACAGATTTTAACTGCAACGTCGCCAGCTTGCTGCCACGTTATGTTTCCTTGTTATGTAATGTTATATTGTTATGTATGCTAATAAGCCGTTCCTATTACGCAATAACACCGCGCGCCAACACCGCGCTCCATAATGTCTGATGTTTTGGCACATGTTACAGTGACGGGTAAATTAACCGATAGCTTAACTCTGGGGTGCTTTGTGACGTCACTGTGTCAGCAGTTCTGTGCTTTTAATTAGAAGAGATCCTGGATTCAAGTTAGATTTTATACAGCATAATTAAAAATTTTACTCGTATTCAATATTATTTTTGCATGTTTGTATAACTGTAAACTGTTGGTGGCCTTAAATAAGTAAATCAAGTTTGATGGTCTAATGGAACACTTTAACCGCGTTTAGTTACCACTCTACCAGCAAAGACGCCTAACCAAATTATTTATCGATCCGGTGCGCTTCTGAGGGTACGCTGCTGTGTATGGGTTAGAGTTACCTACCCCTTCCATATGATAGTATGATCAAACCCTCACCTAACGCATGGTATATGCAGCCACAGCCACAGATTCCTTTCTAAATAGGAAGGGCTAAATAATCCCTAACAATTGCTAAACACGATCACACAAGTAATTCATCATACAATTGATGTAAATAATTGTAAATAAATAATAATAATAATATGATGGCAAGAGACCTGATGGATTGACGCTGGTTCCCTGGGAACGGGGTCGGGCGCTGATGTGGGACGCTACATGCGTTGACACATTGGCTTCGATTCATATCAGGGAGAAAGAATCAAAGCCGGGAGCCGCAGCTGAAACTGCTGAATCTGGTAAACGTCGCAAATACGCCTCTCTATTAGACAGTTACATATTTGTCCCGTTTGCCGTGGAGACCCTGGGGCCGTGGAGTCATAGTGCCAAAAAAATTCTTCGAGAGCTTTCCCCGCGGTTAATAGCCTCAACTGGTGACAGAAGGACTGGCTCATTTTTTGCGCAACGTATCAGCCTAGCTGTTCAACGCGGAAATGCAGCCAGTATTCTTGGCACGCGGGCAAGATTTGTATAGTAATTAGAATAAGCTAATAATAAGATTTACTGTAACATTTTAACCCACCAAAAACATTCTGTAAAAAACTAGCCAAAGTCAAAATGGAGCTGCTTGTTTATCTCTAAAAAGTACTGAAATCTAGACAAAGTCGTGCCAAGTCTAAGGTTCCTTACTGCGATTTCTTTATTATTATAGTTAATGTTGCGTGACTTGGCCGTTGAAGGGTACACAAGGGTTCAAACCAGGTGCTCCATGACACCATTGCACCAATCTGTCGCCAGAATTCATCGTCAATGAGTAGCGGTTCTTGGTCTTCAACGGCCAAGTCACACAACATTAACTATAATAATAAAGAAATCGCAGTAAGGAACCTTAGACTTGGCACGACTTTGTCTAGATTTCAGTACTTTTTAGAGATAAACAAGCAGCTCCATTTTGACTTTGGCTAGTTTTTTACAGAATGTTTTTGGTGGGATTTCACTTCTTTTTGTAGAAACTTCAAAATTTTTGTTTTAAAGTCGAGGATAAAGAAAATAACGGGCACGGCCGTACCATCTTTTTCTGTAATGGTAATAATAATCATAAAATTCCTAACCTATTCAAATCTTCGAATTGTTATAATAAGTAAGCTAATTAACCTTAGCAAACCTCAGTCCTCACGAAATAATAATAAGCGAAAAATTAACTAACGAAATGCAAAGTAAAATAATATAATCCCTCCTAATCCCTAGCAAAAATTTTCAAGTGCAGCAGAAGAATGTCGTAAACGACTGTATCGCGGCCGGTTGCCACTTCGCCATATACGGTTATCGGAAAAACAAACTTATGCGCGTTTTAAAATACAGTCAGCGCCATCTAGCGACGTGTCCGGGATCACTGCCACACTTAGTCCAACGCTATTTTGACCAAATTTTAAGCGAAATTAATATTTTAGTGTAATTTGTTTATTACTGTATAATTTAATAATTTGTGTATAGGTACTGTTCGAGTAGAATAAAGTTAATCGTTCGACTATTTCTTCTTGTAAACTTGTAAGTAATAAGTATAAAAGCCAGTCTAGTCTTATCCAGAGTTTTCCATTAATTTTATTTATATGCGTATTAAAAGCAGAAGGGGAGGCATTTGCCCAGCCGTGGGAAGCTATAGGCTAAATTAAATTACATTAGATGTGTCCCACTACGCTGGATTTTTGCAATGATAGTCGATTTTTCGATATTTTTATGTACCAATAGAAGAACCATATCTCCAATACAGCTGAGACCAGCTGAGGGTTCTTCATCAGATACTTCAGACCTGTCCGTTTTTCTAGATACATTAACTGCATAAATAACTTTGTAATCTCATATAATTTATATGGAATTACAAAGTTATTAATGCAGTGATCACCAGGTACTCCAGATCTTCGATTATCCTAGTTTTTATAGTTTTCCCTTTATGTGGCCATTAAACCCTAACTCTGTACCAAATTTCAGCTCTCTGAGTTTATGGGAAGTACTAGTTCTATTTTGATGATCATGAGTGAGTCAGTCAGTCAGTCAGTGTCGAAAATGCGAAACTTTGCTTTCGCATAACTTCGGAACTATATGACCTACAGACTTGAAATTTTGGGTTTTAAGTATGTGATTATAGCTTACTGGATAGCGAAAATTTCAGCGTTCTGGTCTTATCCGGAGGTTCTCAAATAGTAGCCCGAAAATGCGGCGAAATGGTTCCTGTAAAGATGGTACGGCAGTTTTGCTTCGCGCTTTGACTTTGGCGGGGGCACTGCCGTGCCCCCTGATTGTAAATAATCGCTAAACCGACTTCCGCGCATTCTTATACATTTTTTAAATTTCGCTCAATTTCCATTTCATCTATCAAATCGCTATGTCATATGGCTAGAACTCATGAGTCTATATCTGGTACATTCCTCTCAACTGCACCGGAAAGGTCATCAATAATCAAATTATTTCAGACCCTTAGAGTCAACTTTACGCAGTAAAAAATGAAGCGTTAATAAAGTCGCAATAGGTACCTCCCACTTGTGCTTCTTAAAGAATCATCCAATAAAGCGTGTCGAAAGAAGCGAAATGAAATTTTCTATAACAACACTTCAGCATAACGAGCTTCCGAAGCGGCGCGGCCCTCGGGTGTGAATTCCGAAGAAACAAATGACAGCCGGCGGCGCCCGGCTCGCGCTTGGCTGACTCTAAAATATTGCAAGTGCCTGTGAGAAATCACTCACCACGGTTCCGTATTCATTTTTATTAAGTTGTTTTGTTGTTTCTTAATGCTAAGATGGTCTTTGAAAAAGCCTTCTTCCGGCAGAACTGTTCTGAGAATACGACATTGTATGTGCTATCCATGGTAGAGGACAAAACGTTGTTATAAATTAGTTTTTTGTGTAAGTCATAAATAAATAATTAGTACCATTGTGAGTACCATATTATACATACTTGAACAAAGTCATGCAAGCTCCTGATGGTGTACTTTGTTGTGGAAAATGTAGATTTAAACTAGAAAGAAGGCGCAAGAAATATAATTAAATAGAAATTTAAATATAGAATAGAAAATATAATTCATTTTATTTTAAACAGCCTTTTTTAAATTCCTACGCGTAATCGTAGCCAAACTTTTAAATGGTGTACCTACTAAGTTACTGGTAAGATGAACCAAGACCGTCCTAGCAAAGCCGGTAAGTACTAGACCAATAACAATTCATAGGACATTCTTTTTAGTTTTTACACAGGCTTAGTAATGAATCTTTCGTTTCAGAAAGCACATTCGTGTCGGGAACCCTATAAAGGCTCCGTTATTTTTCTCGGGCGCCTCATTTTTTGTCGCAAACAAGTAAAGTGTACGGCCACTTGTGTTTTTTCGTGTTTTCGCCTCTTCCGCGCCAGATATTTCTTTCTCGAGACGCTTTGTGTATGCCTGAGCGTTGAGCTTTTACTATAATGTGTTGTCGGACTATCAGATACGATTGCAATTTTCCTTTGACGTCGTTTTTCCTCCATTGTTCAGTGGTTCGCTTCTGTTTATGAGGTGTAAAATTCGATTTCAGAAAATCACGGATTTGGTCCAAAATTCCAACGTCGTATGGTTTTCTTAGGAATCCATCAAGATTTTCTTAAAATCTCTAGATGTACTGTATAGACCACCAGATAAAAAACTTGCTAAATAGGCAGTGTTCCATCACCCTCATGCCTCATAAAGTACGTTTAACCGGTCCTAGTTATTATAGTGGTGGAATTTCAAGCTCTCCGCTATAAGAGGAAAGACCTTTTAGAGATCAACATAGAAGGACATTGAATCTTTTAGGATTTATCCTATACCTTTAAACGAGCAATTCTTGTATATTTATATATATAAATATATAAATATATTATATACATACTAGCTGATGCCCGCGACTTCGTCCACGTGGGATAAAAACTATTCTATCTTTTAAGTTGGACCAAATGACAGATAATCACGAAGTTTGAACTAAATCGGTTCAGTAGTTTAGGAGTCCATCGCGGACAAACATTGTGACACGAGATTTATATATATTAAGAACATTGTAACACGAGATTTATATATATTAAGATATTATAATCTGGAGCTCGGAAACGGCTGGAACGATTTTCATGAAATTTAGTATACCTACTGGGGGTTCTGGGGGCAATAAATCGATCTAGCTAGGATTCATTTTTAGAAAATGTCGAATTTACCAAAAAAAAAATATGACTCCTGCTGCCATCTATTGGTCAGTAGTTAAACTACCGAGCGAAGATCGGTCACCCGGTTATTATCTTATACAAGAAATAATGAATGTCTAATCCAACATCAATATTTCAAGATTCCGATACCTGATACCCGTGGGAGAGTCATAAAATCGTCCAAAGTTCAAATATCAATTATGATATTCAAATTGTGCAGATCAATATTTATTCATCAATGTTTAACCTTTGCTTCAATACCAATAAAACTGACAGAAGACCAATTAAACTTATTAGATGAGGAATCGAAACGCCTTGGGTTCAAAATCCGGTTTTATACACCATTCTCCTGCATGTTTTTTTTACACTTTACACGTTGACTTGACTGCGATCTCACCTGATGCGGTAAGGATGCAGCCGAAGATGTTAACATACTTACTTGGAAGGGGTAAGTAAAGTCACCACAACGGTTTCTAGTTTATACACAGCATCTTTCATTCAAGCACCCTTCACAGCAACAGTCTTTGCTGGTAGGGTGGTAACTAGCCACGGCCGAAGCCTCCCACCAGACCAGACCTGGGCCAATTTAGAAATTTTAACATCCAAAATTGCCCTTGGCGCTAAATCGAACCCACGACCTCCCACTCGAATACGAGCGCGCGTCCCCTGCGCCAGGGAGGTAGGTCATATTGTCTAGTTATTATTAACGCGCTCCTGCGATATGGGTAACAAATTAAAGGTTTTGTTGAGAAAAATACAAATATAAAAACTAGTTTAAGGTGTTGCGGCCCTACCAGCCCGCGAAATTCAAATTTTATTTAGTTTTTCGCAAATATTAAACTAACTACACATTGTAGATTTATGGCAATGCATTTTGCGGGCCTACTTTTTATGCATCTACACGTTTTTAATAGAAACTTTGCTCGAAAGTTCCCACTCATCTCATATTGGTTCCCGAAAGATAATTTATTGCAGTTTTCCAGATTTCGAGCTATCGGGAACCAATATGAAGTAAATGAGTATTGTTGAGCAGAGTTTTTGTAAAAAAACATGTAGATGCATAAACGATGTGCCCGCAAAACACATTGCCATTAGCTTTCGATGTATAATTAGCCCACTATGAGCGAAAAACTAAATAAAATTTGAATTTTCGCGCCCGGATGGTACCCATCGCCCTTAAACTAAATGTGTATGATATGTTAAGCATACAACTTATTTAATAAATAGTGAAAGAATCTACGTCATGAATGAAAAAAAATATATGACAGAATTCGCTAGGAGTATATCTACCTACGAGTCAGAATATCAAACGATTCAATAGTCAATACGGACTACAGTGCGGTTGCGTATATTTGAGCGGTACAGTACGCCGCGCCGGATTGGCTTTTCATAAGTTGGTATTATGCGCACAGAGTATGCTATGGACAGAGACTACATAATATTCATAATTCGAGTTCAATAGACCCCTTCTATATTTCATACATATATTATTATTGATGTGTTTCATAATATATCAGAACTGATATATTCGGTCTTCGGTACATGTTTTCCACTATAAATATTTGTTCGACGGACATAAAAAGAACAAAGAAACGAGGATAATAAAGAAGGAATGTTATATATTATTATAGAAAATTTGTTTAGGTCCACTTGGGGTAAATCAGAGTCAATATGCTAACCCAGGGTGAAGTTGTCAAAAATACCCAATGAGATACGTTGACTCTGGTTCAAAAATGTTAATATTTAGCCCGCCGTTTCGCGCAAGTGGACCAGGGTGGGTTTTCTTTTTTATAGCTAAGTACCTTCAAACTATTATCTAGTGTTACAGCGATCGTACTGATTGAAAATTAGAATACAACAACTGCTTTTTTGAATGGAATTCAATTCAATTCAAATGCTTTTAAACAGTAGCCTAACTTACTGGCACTTACGAAAAGCCAGTACATTGTTGAATATTCAACGGTTTATACTGTACGCTCTTTCTTGGCTTAAAATAAGCTTACGAATTAAAAATTGAAAAACCAAAATGCCGCTCTTACATTTTATTAGTTACGTATCTTATTAATTTATGAAAATTTCGGTTCTAACTAAGCAAATTGAAAACATGAAACCATCCAAATATGGCAACGTTTGTGTTGCATTTGTTATGAGCAATTGAAGTATATACCAAGTTGTGCAAAGTTTGTTTGAAAGTTCCAACTTTGTGCACGCTTGCTTTAATTTTGTTCGAATATAAAATAGCTCTTAGTTTTGGTTATCAATTATTATGTGTTGTATTTAAATTGAAAATCAATGGCACGACTAATATTCTGATTGCCTGATAATTCCTTTTGCGTATGTAACATATTATACTGCTTATTATACTCGTATTATTAAGTTACATTAAATTCAGGTTGTTGAATATGGAACGTCATTTTCCGTTTTACAAGAGGTTTTACAAGAGCCTGTATGTAGGCCTATGTGAAATAAATATATTTTGAGTTGAGTTGAGTTGAGTTGAGAACCCTCTCTATGCTTTTTTAACTCGCACTTATCCAGTTTTTGTTCATTCGTGATCGGCTTTCGTTTTTTCTTTTTTTTCCTTTGAGTTTTATGTTTTCTCTGTAAATAAACAGTCTACGCCAGAGCAAATATGAAAATATTCATAATTCGACCAGATTTCCCCTTGGCCAATGATTTTTAAATTTATCTCCGGCGAGGGAGTGTTTTTTTTTCATACACGCACGGTATAAAAAATAAATTAGGTTTCCATATATCCCAACCTCGGTTTGAATAAATTTGTATGTTCGTTACATTTTATTCACATTTAACGTGTAATATTGATATATTGCTTTTGGTAAACCCAGCAAAACCCACAGATCCTGAAACCATTATGGTATATTCACCTAACGTATATTTTCATTAAGCAATAAAATATTAATACATTTATTTTAAAACTGAAACTAATTTTTGTATAACACAATGGTTAAATGCCCAAAAATGTACACTACACTTTTTTGTGAAGTTGCCTGCATATTTTGACAAAAATTGTCACAAAATACTCTGCAAATTTTCCACTAAATGATACAGGTACTTATCACATAAGAACAGAAACTTTATTTGTTGTTATAGCTGCAAAATAAATAATCTTTCCTGTGAAAATTCAACTATCCAACTATCACGGTTCTTAAGATAGGTACAGCCTGGTGACAGACGGACAGATGGACGGTAGTCCCAGTAGTTATGTCCTGTTTTTTTAGCCTTTGGGTACGGAACCCTAAAAAGTAGATTTTATGATGCTCAATGTGCTGAATAATGTAATATAATACTTTTAGTTATATCTGTATGCCTTTGATCAATAGCGACCTTCTTAGAACACTGAAAATAGAAATGAAAATGCTTATAAGAATAATGATGCTCTAGTAAACTGGATTTTATTAATAATCAATGTTTAGGATTAAGATTAGGGTATCGTGAAATAGGCATACAACTTACTTATAACCCTATTTGAGCCGACCGTTAAAAGGTGACCGATTTAAAATCCAGAATTGCCTAAACCTCATGTAGAATTCAGAAAATATACATAGAAGTCAGAGAGAAAACTTTAATACTTCAATGTCAGACAAAATTATGACTATGGGTAACACCTGAAAATAATCGTCAAATTACCAACCTGTGAATAGATGGAAAGGAAATGTAATAACGTATTATACATTACTTGGGAAATAAGGACATCTCACATCAGTAGAGGCAAACTAGAAATGTTGTCAACCGCACTACCGTATTACATGAGCACGTATCACGACGACCTCGTGTTTTCTTCCCAAGTTGTCTCCTTATATCGCCAGGGGGAGCTGAAACTCGCGAGTGAGGCAAGTTGATATTTGTCACCGGGGACGTTATATAATCACGTCGTTAAATGTTAAATTATGTACATATGCGTAGTGGCGGTAGCATGGGGAATTGAGTGATATTACACCGAAAAGTTTTCAAGATTTTGAACTTTCGACCTTCAAAACAAACGTGGCCTTAAATAGTAATTACTATCCATTTCGATCGCAATCATATTCTATTGATTCATATACTCACAATGAAGTCAGTGTAAACATGAAAACAACATTAAAACATTAAATCCGCATTATTTTCAGCAACATACTCTCATTATCATCTAGCAACAAAATACTCGTCAAGACAAATCAGACAAGCCCAAAGTCCAAACTCTATGAGGTTATGTCGATTAATTACTGAGTTCCTATCGCCATCTTCTAGCTCCGTCTTCAGACCACGCGGTTACCATCTAGCACCAAAGTACTCGTTAATACAAATCAGACGAGTCCAAACTCGATGGGGTTTGTCGTGGTTCTAGGGCCACCATCTGATTCCATCATCAAATCAGCTCCATACCATAGTAATTTTTTTCTCAAGTTTCTCAATTAGTTATTGGGAAGTTTGCAAGATTTAATTATAGACAAACAATTAAATAAACATCGGGACAGGTTAAAGATTCAGTAGGCCGTCGACAGAGGGAATTTCTACCAAAACGGTGGCCTTATTGCCCCATTGAATGACAATAAGTACTTATGTTTTAGGCTAAGTAGAGAAAAAAAATATTTGTTGCTCGGGTCTTTTTTCTCCCAACTACAGTAATAAGTGGTTTTCAGAAACATGACTAAAATTTCAATGGGCCACCAAGATCTCTAATTAAAAGCGACACACGTCGACTTAAGAAAGCCTTTTTTTGTTCGACGGCCTTACTTTACTATTTCTTATTAGGGTTTTATGTTTCACTAAAACGTACAAGGTCTGGCGATAAAGTTCACTCAGTTCAAGTGAATTGAAACACGTAGAGGGTAGGTTTAATAACTCACACTAATGAGGAAAATTGATTTTCTCGATAATTCATGGCCACACTTTTGTCGCACCTGTATAACATGTAAGGTACTATATTATGCTAATTGATTCAAACTGCTGCTGCTTAATTTATTCAAAATCTAGATTCTAAGGTTAGTTAGTATCCTGAACTCCAGGTTACAAGTTGTGGTCTGAATTTAATGGTCATTTAATATTAATGTGGTATAATCTCGAAATTGTAATATTGACCGCTTTGCAACCCCTTAACTTGTAAGTGGAACACGCATAAGCATCTTTCATAATGACTATCATAAATATTTATTAAGTATGTAACAAAAACATCACATTTAATTTCAGTCCCAATCCACTTGGAGCGTGTTGGAGCGGGAATATTCGTAAAGCCAGTTTCGACCGCGTTGGAGCGGGAATATTCGTAAAGCCAGTTTTGACTCGCGTCGGAGCGGGAATATTCGTAAAGCCAGTTCCGACCCGCGTTGGAGCGGGAATATTCGTAAAGCCAGTTTCGACCCGCGTTAGTGCGGGAATATTCGATAAGCTAGTTTCGACCGCGTTGGAGCGGGAATATTTGTAAAGCCAGTTTCGACCCGCGTTGGTGCGGGAATATTCGATAAGCTAGTTTCGACCGCGTTGGAGCGGGAATATTTGTAAAGCCAGTTTCGACCCGCGTTGGTGCGGGAATATTCGATAAGCTAGTTTCGACCGCGTTGGAGCGGGAATATTCGTAAAGCCAGTTTCGACCCGCGTTGGTGCGGGAATATTCGATAAGCTAGTTTCGACCGCGTTGGAGCGGGAATATTTGTAAAGCCAGTTTCGACCCGCGTTGGAACGGAAATATTCGTAAAGCCAGTTTCGGCCGCGTTGTCCACACTAAGCCTTCTGTCGTATGGAAAAGAAGGCTGAAACGAGCAACGGAACATGAATAAAGGCTACATGTAAAAGATACGATACGATGACAGATTAAAGTGGAGTTAATCTTTAATTTCGGCCCAAAAAATGACGAATATAATTCCAGCCTCAAACCCTTCACCCGTATCAAAGTAGCAGGATGTCTTATTAAGCCAGCCACTGTAATGAAAAAGGGGTTTAACATAATTCCGGCACTCTTCATAAAATCTAGTGATGTACCCATGACACGAGTAATATACAACAACGATTATAATATTATCGATAACCCTTATAGCAGACCTCTCATGAAACGTTGCAAAGCAATAATCAAATACAAATTTCAAGCAATAAAGTCATTCATTTTGTATGAATATAAATAGTACATGCACATATTATTTATGTGCATAGTTCATAAAATTATTAAGTTTCAAATATACTACACTTTCTATAATTGACTTATTTAACTTAAGGAACTTATTATATTATTCTTTCGATCAATGGGCGATTGTAGGTTTAGGCTCACATTTTATAGTAAATCACCCTTGTCGCTACTGTATACTAAATATAAATTCCACAGATAAGGATTAAATAGATATTTAAAGAGCATACAAACACCGAAAATTCAAATTGCTGGTTCTCTACTTTTTTGTTTTGTTTGCCATTTTTGCAGATTTTCAACTTGTTTGTAATGTTTCAATTTAAATAGTCCCATGCAGTAGTAATAAATTATCTATAGAATATAGCAAAATAGTATCGATACAAGAAGCGTACAGCACTGCGGTATGCCTTTTATTAAACACCCGTCCATTTTGCTAGCATAATGTTATATTTAAATTGACCTTCAGCTTAATGTACCGTACACTGGTCCCCTGAGCACGTTTAATATAGATATCGTACCTACCCACCTTTAATATAATTATCACACCTACCCGCTTTTATCTCAAAAGGTGTCGAAGAATTTTTTATTAATGAAAATGATTTTAAGACCAAAATAAAACATGCTCATAGGATTTCTCTTCAGAAAAACGAGGGTGAGATCCTATCGCGAGAGTGATAACCTATCGCGTTGGCCAGAGTAGATTGGGAGATTTCACATGACTCATGAGAACTCTTAGGCATGCACTGGTTGCCTCGCTACAAGCGAGGCAGGAAGGCTTAGGAAGCCGACATTTCTCTCTTAGGAAGCCGACATTACTAGAACTTCTATTAAGCGTTTTATTATATATTTTTCAACACATGTTCAAGGATCGACAATTCCCATCGCTCTTCCATCTCTCTAATATTCTTTACATTAAAGATATTTTATACATACATTCTCGAAAAACACCTCTATTTCTCTACGAGTTACGAAATTGCGCAATAAAGTCGACAATGGCCCTATAAAACTTTTAGGTTGCAGCTTTCAGGATTCAGGAATTTTTGAACAAAGTTGGCTGTAGATTGTGGTCTGCAAGACATGAAAATAATACTTGTTTACAATAAATACCTGTGTATAGGAAGAGGGTGGCATATTATTTATTTTTCGCATTCTTGTTGTATATGTTACCGGAAATGTATGAAATCAGGAAATGCATACATTTCCTGGGAAATTTATAATATACTAGCATTTACCCGCGGCTTCGCCCGCGACATTTAAGAAAAAGTTAAATATTAAAAAGTAAATAATTATAAATTGAAGAATTAAACTACTCTGGATTAAAAGCGATAGACAATGACTTCTATGTATCCTACAAAGGAGTCTTTGGCGGCAGATGTTAGAATTGTGTAAGATCCTGGCAATTTGTAACATAATTAAATATTATGTGGCAAGCAAACTAAGCGCATATTCTAAAGGAGTGGTATTTTACAGAAGACTTGCTGTTTTTACTGTGCCACAACCAACAAACCAACAAACTCACTTTCACATTTATAGATAAGTAGGGATTGACGGTTTCGAGTGTATGGAGTCTAGAGTTCAACATATATTGTGAGTATAGTTACGTATACGTATGTTGTGAAACAGTGAGAATTTACACTTCTAATGCAATCCCACAGGAACAGGTTTATTTTTCCGGGATAAAAGGTAGCTTATGTCACTCTCCAGGTCTGGAACTATATCTGTGCAAAAAATCAGGTCGATCCGTTGCGTGGCTGCGGCGTGATTGACGGACAAACAAACCAACAAACTCACTTTCACATTTATATATTAGTAGGGATAGGGATAGGGATAAGTGTTTGAGACGATGACGTCGACGTCGAATAAAAGCGAACGAACTTCAACATTGTGAAATTACCTCATTCATTATTACTTCTATTGCATAATACCTTCATTTTATAATACCCTCGTTTCAAAATTCTCTCATTAAATCAGGACGCCGCTAAAAGTCAACCTGGAATACACTTGTCCATTCATTAGAGAGGGGAAACTGAAAAATTCACAAAGTCAAATGCAAAAACAACAAAAGTGGGATCGTGCCGTTTTTAATTGCAGCGTCCCCGGGAAGAGGTAAAGAATCCGGGATTAATTCATAAATTTATGAAGCCGCCAAAAGGGTTTGTAAAGCTTTTAACATACATGAAAGGCTTTTTATGAAGCGCTTTTTGTCGTTGTCAGCATAATCGATACACGGACGTAGGTCCACTGCTTAAATTCGATCTCTTTGAGTGATTTCCTCATAATGTCCAAACACTAGTAACTAGGTAGTAACTCCTAATGGTTTCTATAGACAGCATGACTCTTTTCACACATCAAAATTGCTTTGCGTTCCGTCATTGCTGGTAGGGTCGGTAACTGTTAAAGCCTCCCACCTAACCAGACCTGAACCAAATTAAAAACAATATGGCGGGAATCGAACCCGCGATCTCGAATCCGAGCGCGCTCCACTGTGCCAGGGAAGACTTCAAAACTATCAGTCCTACGTCATAACTATCTATCAGTTCTTCTCGGTGCACACATGCTTTCCGAACCTGGCGGTAGAGTTATGACTTTTCACAAGAGCTTAGGCCTATGTGAAGAATAAAGATATTCATTGGATTTCTCAAGGCACAGCTCAATTTACTATATGGAATCAGTATTTATAACCGGTGATATAATTTTTTAAATATCCGTCCAAGATAAATTACTGTAGGTAACAACCTTATTCGCACAAAAATAACAGTCGGTCTTACTTTACACAAACGCCATAAACAGGCCCTTACCAAAACTTCACAAAGGGGTATCCAAGTCAACTTTCCGGGACATGACACCGGGTATAAATTTTAAGCGCACATAAAACATTAACGCCGGAATCTTAGCGCTGAGCCCGCCCTGGATTAAGGGATTTTTCACGCCGTGAGGAATTTTACCTTCATTCTTGACAGTCTTCCGCGTGTCAGGATGGAATCTTTCAACACACCTTGTGTAGTCTGTTCCATTAGCGAGTATTTTTTCACCCTCTATGACGTCGGTTGTGTAAGCTTGCCTGTCATTTCAACCAACTGATTAACACTTAATGCAACCAGCTAAGTAAGTCTTTGAACACTCACGGTAGGCTTTGTCCACAAGTTTAAAGTCGCCCAGCGTGCTATGTTGAATGTTTTTCTGAGTTCCGCAACGAGGACATCCTTAAGAGAACCAAGGTAACCAACATAGCTTAATGGATAAGCAAGCTACAGTGGCAGTGGGCAGGTCATAGCTGTTGCAGAACCGACGCCCGTTCAGGCAGACATGTTCTGGAGTGGAGACCGAGTAAGCGCAACGTAAGATGATCTCCTGCCCGCTGGAACGGCGACCTGAAAAAAGTTGCTGGTAGAGAAAAGAGAGGGTGGATGAGAAAAGCGGAGGACCGAGTATGGTGGCGTGTTCCTGGAAAAGTCTATGTCCAGTTATGGACGTCCATAAGCTGATTAAGTAAGAAATTAAGTTTTAAGTATATCTTAGAAATTTAGAAATATCTGAAATCTTTTCCTATTTACATGATAAAAAGTAACGATTAAACCGTTTGGTAACTGCAACCACCTAAACCGCTTGACGAGTAACTCAAGTGTATAAAAACTGTCAACAACAACAGTTATCTCATTATAATCTCTTGTTTTATGTGTTTTAAATTAAATCAGTTTCATAATAATGTTTCGTTTGTGTTACAAGTTACAACTAACAAGCCCAGATTGTTGTCACTGCTGATGTTACATGAAATGTTGTGTACGAATTTGTTATTGATTTACTCTGTCACGGTGGATGGGCTAACGACGTCCGCCGGCTCATTAAAAACCAGTCTTAATACGATAAGTGTATCGTTGAAAATTCAATGACCATCAATATTCCGTCGAATTAATAAAATTAAGCACCACTGTCATAAAGGAATCTTCAGATAAGCGTGAACTTTCGATTTCGTCGCAGAGATAACGTCGGACATATTTTTCTTTGCGTTCACGTAATTTCTAAACCAAATTTTATAACTTTTATTTATCAAAAATTAAGGTTTATTTTAGAGAAGCGTATTAGAAATTGAGAGTTCGATATACGCAAATTATGTTTGGTGGTGAGAATCTATCAAAATTCATAATGTAAAATTTACATGTAAAGGTGGCGTTTTTCGTCGGATTCATTCAATCATTATAAAGCCGTTTGGGAGACTTGTTTGCTGTGGCTTTTGGGTCGACGTCAGAATTATGAGGTTTCATAAAGATAATCACGTCTCTACGATGCCCTTTGGTGGCATCCGTGTTGACTGGTTGCTTTACAATGACAGTGGAAGCGATAAACGATACTAATCGCTTTATATTATAAAATTGATCTAATAATTCGTTCATGGTAACTATTAAAATATCTACTTGGCAAGTAGGATGAAAATGGTCAATTAGGTAACGTTTTTGTAACTCTGCAAGTGCTGCAAAATGTAAGTAAATTCTTTGCAGTTATTGAACGCCAGGTTCGTCCATTTGGCTTTTAAATGACTAAATAATCATTGATTTATTTATTTATTTATGTACCAGAAACTTAACTTTAAATTATACAAAGAAAAGACGTGCACAAAGGACAGCTTATCTCTACTGGAGAGATTTCTTCCATTGATCTTTCTCTTAAATGGAAAAACCTTTTTAACCAGCTTTATTAATTCGTTAACAAAGTCGTCAGCAAATTGTTGTACACCAGCAAAGATTTAAAGACCCAAAGACACCATAGCCTGATGATCTAATTTCAATAGACAAGAAGCAATGACATCTGAAAATACAAGGACCTGGGATGCTCTACTCTGACGTGGCATAAGTGTATCACTGAACGTCTTGTGCGTCTTTGCTTTATAGAAAGTCTTGCGAGATGTTCTTTCAGTACAGTTAGTATTTACAAAGCTAATAAAAAATAACAAAAAATTCAAACAAGTGTGAGTCGAATGAAAAAAGTGAAAAGAGCCCTAATGTTTAGGACCACACTCCCAAGGTAAACGCAATAAAGCAAACAACGTTATCTTCATTAGGACGAACGTAATCAGCTTAGGGCGAAACTTTTTAACTCCACACTGTAGCCAGTTAGAGAGTAGCGCAGTAACTCATCAAAGGGCCCAAATTGATAAGTACCCAGCACGCTTAGTTTAACTTTCGCCGTTGTGCTCAAACAAATCGACAAATCCTGGAGAGAGATTACACAGCGCGCGACATTATACACTGTTTCCATTGTTACCATAAGGTTTGGAAATCGTTACCGTCAAACCCTTTTCTTAGGGTTCCATTACCTAAGGGTAAAAAAACGGGATTCTATTACTGTGACTTTGCTGACTGTCTGTCACTAGGTTGTATTTCTTGAATCGTGATTTGAAATTATCACAGATTATGTTCCGTTGCGCTATAACAAATACTAAAAAAATTGCATAAAATAATTATAAATCTTCTATAAATTAACGTGATTTTTGCTTTTTTTTGGTCGATGATCTAGAACACCTAATATTTCTCAACGTGTTAGATATAGTAGCAGCGTATAATGGAGAGTTCTAGCTTCTGCATCATCATCTCGCTACGTAGTATAGATAATGGTACGGAACCCTTCGTGTGCGAGTCTGACTCGCACTTGACCGATTATTATATATCTCCCACAGTCAGGCAAGGGCCTCTTCTCAGAATGACAATTCGCTGTATTCCACCAAAAAAGTTGTAGTATGTAAGCTTGCATCTTACTAAATTGCTTATTACTCAATCTCGCAATAACAGATCATCGGACACAGACTTGTATACTAAAGACAGGGTGAACAGCGCGAAAAAATGTCGCCAGTTTATGGGAGCAAGAACGACTATTTTGCCCCCTCCCCCGTCAGCTGTCAGTATAGGTAGATAGGTAAAGACCTATTTCTTTTTTTTTTTGAATTAATAATAATATTGCAGGCAAGGTGACCACAGACACATGGATAAAAAAAATATATAAAAAATAAGTATTTCGCAGAAGTTTCGACAGATGGGGCTACATTTTCTTGTATGAAGAACGTTTACGTAAAATGTTCGGATGGGCCTATCTTGATTATTTTTATCTATTGCAACGGATATGGTTATAGATCTCAAGTAACATAATATACTTTTACCCCTAGGAAAAAAATATAGTTACGCGGGATTTTTAAATTGTAGCAATCAACGGAAAATGGAAACAATAAACGCATTATTGAAGCATAATTTTATTACATAAGCCATTCTAATAATACCTATGTTGTTGATTTTATATTTTTAGGTTTTGTAAGGTATTCTTTTAACGGTACACCTGTAACGGATGCAATGGAGACGCACGCTAACGTGAGCGAAGTATTTTCATATCGTTTCGGATTCATGCCGGGTTTGAATTAATTGTTTTAAATACGCTCCGCGTTATTTTAATTATAATGATTCATTCTAATTGGATGTTTGACTAATTGTTTACCTTTGGTTTGTTTGCGAACAAGGTACCTAGTATTAATCCTATCTAAAATTAAACGTAATTAGTACCTACTAAATCGTCCAAGGTACCTACAGTCAGATAGGCTTAGGTACAACATTGAAAATTTCTATGAAGCTGCTATATACTTGCGTTTCCATCTGACGTCAGAGCCTAGTAAGGCTATAATATGATCTGTCTGATGAAAAATATTAAAATTTTATCGATTTAAATATATTCGAGAAAAAAACGAGAATGGGTTAAAAAAAATCAATATTCTGCCCGATTGTGTAAGAAAAACATCATATATATCAACATAGCTATCGTAATCGTAGACAAATCTGGGGTCTAATTGCATAAGAAAAACGTATTCTTTGTTATCGGAGTCGCTACCAAATTCTGCCCCCCGATTGGATTAAATCATGGTACTCATCGGGCAGAATTTGTAAACGATTACGATAACGAAGAATATGTTATTCTTAGACAATCAAGGGGCTGATTGGCTGGAAAAATGTATATAACAGATTCTGCCAATCAGCGGACGGAGCAGATTTGTGTCACAATGCCCTATTGTTGTAGGGCGAGCCCACTGATATGTATCTCTGGATTCATGATTCCATAGTACGTTTGACAGTTAATTTTTTGTGCCGATTTGAAGCGCCTCCCCCGAGCGTCCACGGTACTAAAATGACATTTGTTGGAAGTGGACCATAGGGTGGACCGTCATTTTGAATGTCATTTGATTTTAGTTCCATAGACGCTCACGCCAGGTTACGCAACAATCAGCGCCAAAATGGCGAAAATCAAGTGTCTTCATTTTTACTTTGACAGTCAGCTATCCAGAGTATATTCTATATACTCTATGGAGATCAGTGGGCGAGCCGATCAGTCGACTTGCGATATACCTGTCTAAAATCTGTGTACCTGTTACGTATAATCAACCAATCCCAGAAGAGAAATACACCGCTATCATTACCGTTAAAGCCATGTTAAAGCAAAGAAAACGCTAGCACAAAGAAAACACGTCGCGGAAAAACTCCCGGGGACACGTATGAACGAAGAACAAGGTTTAGTGGAGAGTCGGGGAACTACCCGCAGCCTCCGCTCGGTAAAATGATCACGTGTCGCAACTTTGCGAGGAAATCTCGCGCGGACGGGCTCTGCGGGGATTAGCACACGCATACCTTGCCATATACTGACATTATACCTGCTTATATGTATACTGTAGCTAGTATAATAATATATGGAAGAGATCGTATAATCTTCGTTTTTTACAAGAAAGATTACAAGAAGTTACGTTCGTACTGCATGCACAAAATATTTGTTCCACGACACACATGTATATTTATTAACATTGTATACAACATTCACACTTAGACCCATGCTGAAAGTGTGACAGAAAATACGCTAAGCGTAAGAGTGAAAGAGACAGCTATTTGTACCACGAATAATTCGCTCCACCCTAGAACACGCTGACTACAGCGCGACGACTGAAATGAAATGAAATGAAATTCTTTATTTCACATAGGCCTAATAATAGGCGCCCATGAAATGTCAAAAACTCTACCGCCAAGTTCGGAATGCAGGTTTGCACCGAGAAGAACTGAGCTCATATTTGACAATTGACTCAGTTTTTGAAGCCTCACTTTCGGTCTGCGTATACCCGATCTACCTCTTGTTCTCTTATTATATCTATATTTACACTATAAACAAGTTAGTACTTGACTGCGATCTCGCCTGATGGTAAGTGATGATGCAGCCGAAGATGTTATCCTCCAGGTAAGTAAACTCACCCGTAACGGTATCTACACAGCATCGGCGCGATACGACACACTAAATCGCTAGGCGGTGCGTCTTTGCTGGTAGGGTCGTAACCAGTGCTCGAATTGGACCGGAACGCACCGGAACGGCGTTCCGGTTCGTGAAATCACCGTTCCGGTTCGTGAAAATATGAGTAGGGACTGTGAACGCATAGCGTTCCGGTTCGTAAAAAAGTCCAAAAAAAAATAATAGAAGCACTGAAGGTATCAGCGTTCCGGTTCGTGAAAAAGTTCAATTCGACCACTGGTCGTAACTAGCCACGGCTGAAGCCTCCAGACCAGACCAGAGTCAATTTAGGATCTAAAAATGAACGACTCTCCAACTCTTTACGCTCACACTTTGGAAGAAAATTGTAGTGGACGGGAGTTTATTCTTAAATTACACGATCTCTACAATATGCCGTCGATGGTGATATCTCGACTGCCAAGTAATATGTATGTTTTTTGCGTGGAGTTCTACTAGGTACTAGAAAACTTACTAAAGATTTCCATAACAGTAATTTCATAAAATAAAATGTTTCCAGTTTAATACAAGTTAAGAGTTTATTGTAATTCATATTTTTAACCCCCAATGCAAAAAAGGAGTGTTGTCAGTTTGACGTCGATGTCTGTCATCGTTGCTCTCAAACGGATGGACCGATTTCGATGCGGTTTTTTCATTAGAAAGCCAATTTTCTTGCGGTACAGTTCTTAGCTATGTTTGGTTAATATCGGTCCAGCAGTGTAAGGGTATCAGCTCT
This sequence comes from Coenonympha glycerion, assembly GCA_963855885.1. NCBI lineage: Eukaryota > Metazoa > Arthropoda > Insecta > Lepidoptera > Nymphalidae > Coenonympha > Coenonympha glycerion. Next base: position 17,246,098 of record OY979631.1, read on the forward strand.
TTTCCAAAATGATGGCAGGCATATTTCACAACTCCCTCTATGTGAGTAGGTATGAATAATAATGCAATAAAAGCTAGACTCCAGTGTTGTGGGTAAATTCCTATTGAATCGGCACGCGAGAAGGGCAAAAACACGTCCGCCAGGCCAGCTAGTTGAAAACAAATCCAGAGGCACAGTTAATGTAGGTCAGTACAGTAGTCAGGGCTTAGTTGTGTATTCTACAAAGCTCAACTCACATGCAAATAACAATTCATTGTTTGCTTAATTGCTTGCTGGCACGCAATTTGGTTTTCAAACTTTCATTAGCACTTGCAAAGGACTATAGAAACAGCAGACCATAGACCGTAATTTCTAAGTCTTGTCTGTAACAGACACGACGTAGACCGGTCTAAGTCTTGTCTGTATTAGACAAGGCGTAGGACGATTTAAGTCTTGTCTGTTACAGACGAAACTTAGAAATTATAAAATCTATGTTGAGATTCTCTGTCATGATACCTTCCTGGTCAAAATTCAGTCAGAAAAACTTCTAGGAGTAGGGGAATCTTATTAATATTATTTGTGCACACAGCTTCACCCATGTGATTTTCTACTTTACCTTTACTTGCCCTTGCACATGGGCCAATAGCCACAACTACTAAACCGATACCAATTATATTTACCAAACGGCACTATTATGCGATCCTCGTAATAAAACCATTTTCGTAGGTGTCCTTTATGATCGGTTTGGAAAAGTGGCTGCCATCGGCCACAAATAGCTATCACGCGCTTCATGTAGCTGAACAAAGCAGTTCGTAGCCGCTTATCTAGCTTTAGTGGCGGCGATTGTGGCTGTGGCGTGCAACCACACAAGGGCCACAGCCACAAATACTGAATTTTCATTCTTAGCAGATGATTGCACTGATCGCATGATCGCATGATAAAGTTTTGATTTGATATGTCAGTCATCCTTTTCTTTTATGAATTACAGAAGTAAATCAGTCATCTAATAATTCCATAAGTAGTAAAAACACTTTAAATTGACTTAATCTTCGACAAAGCACAACACTTCACTACTAAGGTACTTAAGTTGAATAACTTTACAAAGGTAAACTACTTTGAATTTCTTTGCTTTCATGTTTCTTAAGATGCTCAGTCATAATTGTTTAATAGGTCTTTTAATCACCTTAGACAGGTGATTAAAGGCACTTTATTTCTCACTGTATAATACAGTGTAAGTACATATGGTTGGGTCGTTATTAATATCGGCTTATTCTGTCCCATATTTTATAGCCGAATAGGGAAATTGTTGCGATTACAATTAAGATGAATATACACAACTAGAGTACGTTTCCTTACAAATGTTCTGGGGTACTGATACTAAATTCTAATCGTATTTTAGGTGGTATTCTTCTTCAACATCGTTTCGCTTTTAATAATATTATTATTTAATGGTAGCTAGCTGAAGCACGTGACTGCGCCCGTCATAGTCATGACTAAATCTTGCTTTTTGTAGAACTTTTAAACAAGAATAATACAATTCCATCATACATGAGTTTTGCATAACTTTAACCGTTTACGCAGCACACGAAACGGAAGCTATCCAAAAGGTACAATTATTATCAGTTTTTGCAACATTTATCATTGATGCTCCTTCTTATTGGTCATAGCGTGATGTTATATAGCTTGTAGTCTTTCTCGATAAATGAACTATCCAACGCAAAAACTATTTTTCAATTTGGACTAGCAGTTCCAGAGATTAGCGCGTTTAAACAAACAAACAAACAAACAAAAACAAACAAACAAACAAACAAACAAACAAACAAACAAACAAACAAACAAACAAACAAACAAACAAACAAACAAACAAACAAACAAACAAACAAACAAACAAACAAACAAACAAACAAACAAACAAACAAACAAACAAACAAACAAACAAACAAACAAACAAACAAACAAACAAACAAACAAACAAACAAACAAACAAACAAACAAACAAACAAACAAACAAACAAACAAACAAACAAACAAACAAACAAACAAACAAACAAACAAACAAACAAACAAACAAACAAACAAACAAACAAACAAACAAACAAACAAACAAACAAACAAACAAACAAACAAACAAACAAACTCTTCAGCTTTATAATATTAGTTATAGAATATTAATATAGTAATCTCGGTGCAGTGCTACTTTCCGAACGAGGCGGTAGAGTCTAACGTTTCGCAAGTGCCTGTAAGTTAGGCCTATGTGGAAGAATAATAATTTTGTTTTTTTTTTTTTAATTAAACAACGTAATACAAGAACGAATCAGTTCAAAAACACAAAGTGTACTGGAATTCGTTAGAAAAAATGTTTTACGAGTAGGTATATTTTTGTCATTGTTTCCCATATTTTCAATATTAATTCCTAGCTGAAAAATTCGACGGTGCGTAAAACTCGGACAGTATAAGCTCTTCCAGTCTATTTTTTCCGAATCAATTTATTCCTTTCGGAAATATTAATATTTTAATATTTTTTGTCCGACGAATCCGTGCGAGCTGAATATTAAAATTTTACGCTTTTTAAGTATAAATTACTCGTAGAACGATTTAATAAATCGTTAACCTAAATAATGAGATGATGGACTATCAAAGATGATTATCTTGAGCCTAAATTACAAGGTGTTGAGCTTTAAACTTAATTTATTGTTAACGGGTTCTTTGGTCAGAGTTTTAATAAGTCCCTTTGTAGATAAGTCGTAAAAACACTCTCAAAAGCTTCCAGTAGGTTAATCGCTTGATGATTGGTTTATGAATAGAAGATCTTATGAGAAGTCTGACTTTACTATCTTATAATTAAGTTTACAACAGACACAGAACTGAGAAAAGCCACAACAAACTCTCTTATTTCAAGTATTACTACTCGTACTAAAGATTAAATTCTCAAAAATCCTTTCAAAGCAGATGATACCTATTTGTATAATTATGCCAAATAGCCTGATTCGCTTAAGAGTCTTCTGACCGACGGTGTCTCCCATAAATTCGTAATACCAAAATCATTTGTAATTCGTGCAAATTTCGATCACAACACTATCACACGTCGCATTAGTTCAGGAGTACAGTTTTTATTGTCCAACTAAAGAAAAACACCAGTTAATAAAGAAAGTTACAAGTTTTCATTCCTAATTTTTGGTATTACGGAACTCGACCAAAGTTATAAAAATTTTGATCAAAATTGATTATTATTTCGTTTTAAAGAAATATTTCCGAACCAAATATGGCCAGGAGCATAGATTATTACTATATGAATCCGAATAACGCCACAGCATGATCCAAATATGCACGATTTACTAATGATTTGGTATTTTGAATGAATGGAGACATTGTAGTTCGCAGGTGATTTTAGCTTTTTGTTGATAGATTAGTCAATAAGTCAGTGTGTAAGTCAACAGACGCATATTTATCATATCCAGCGATTCTTCCAATCACGAAGTAGGAGAACTCGTCTCAATCTCATTACTTATGATATCCGCGTAGTGGCTAGACGCATATACACTTAGGCTCGGTTGCTTGACTTGACTTTAACCAAAACGTTATAGTTAAATATGGCGGTCTGACTCTTATGTCTTTCGAAATAAGAGTCAAGCCGCCATATTTAACTATAACGTTTCGGTTAAAGTCAAGTCAAGCAACCGAGCCTTAGTGCGTGATTTAGCGTTGCAGTTTGCTGTGTATCTTTAGATATCCCGAGAAACAATGTCAGGAAGTTGCATTCCTTGTTTGCAATGATTTAACACTTATTATTTTACTGGGATACATTATCGGTATGCTTTGAGTGCACCGCTCCATGAGTATGTAGTTAATTAATAATTTTTTTTTCATGTAAGGACTAACTTTCAAAGCATAAAATGATAAGCAGTCGTAGCGATAGGATATAACGAACGATTCAAAAATGTATTGATACGAGTATACGTCGCGTAATGATTTAGCGATAATTCTGATAAATTTTTGGAATATAATTCCATTCCATCCGTCGAATCGAAATATTTCATATGACTCGGGCCCGGGCTAGATTGTGTTACACCCTAAAGATAAAGTGTCGTTAATTTTTCCGGTGCGATGCCGTGTAGCAAACATTTTCAGCTACATTATTACTTACCTCTCATTTAGGATTGCAGTCGAGTACTGAATTGTATTGAGTAAAAGCCCTCTATTTTGTTTATCAACTTGTTATTAAAGCCGTATTCCACACAAATGTCTATCAACAGAGGCGCCTCCCAGTCTGACGGCTCAGTATCGCATTCATCTCTCGTCAATAGCCACTAGGTACTGGAGCACGACCGACGCAAACAAGATACGGATGTGTGTGTGTGTGTGTGTTTGGGCTGGAACTGTCTTTGTTGACAGTGACTCAGCTGAATTGAGCTGTTTTCGACCATTGATTAAACATATTAAGGAGCACACCACGGGTGGACCGCGAAATTCAAATTTTTCGTGGTTTTTCGCGATTTTTAAGCTAATAAGACATAATAGGCTTATGGCCGTCAAATTGCGATAATCCCAATATCTTCTTCACGTGTTTATATAAAAATCTCTGCTCGAAAGTGTCGAGTTAAACAAATTAGTCCAAGATTTGCGAGTTACTCACATAAAACTCGATACTCGGATTAATTTCCTAGGATACACATTTTTATGCAAAGATTTTGATATAATCATGTAAAGATGATACTGCCATTCTCGCAAATTGATTGCCATAAGCCTATCATGTCTAATTAGCGTACAAATAGCAAAAAACCACGAAAATTTTGAATTTCGCGGGCAGACCCGTTGATTTCACGTTAAAGGATCAGCACTTACTGACGTCACGCATACATTTTTAGGCTCCTCCCTGAAGCCGGATTTTTAAGTTGTCAAAGCTGTAAAATGGCGCTGATGTATGCGACTGACAGCGGTATGTGCTGTCAGCGGTACTGAAACGCATGAAGCGCGACGCCATATTTGAGAAATTTTTGGCTTCAACATACGTCACATCTTTCCCGTCCTTTTAACGTAGCGTATTTCATCATTGTTTTCGACTGGGAAATTACTGGCGTTAATGCATTTTGTCATCTGTTATTTTAGGGAAGACTGACTGACTACGCACAACAAACCACTAGACGGGTTGGACTTAAAGGACAATGACGATGGATGTATAGAATCTGGTACAGGCTGAATCGAATCCAAACTTTATACGCACTGCCAAGAGATTTAGCGTTTCGGTACTATGCTATAAAGCAACAATTAGGAGTTACTTTTTCCAAAATGGTACAATAACATCTTCGGCTGCATCATCACTAACCATCAGGTGAGACCGCATTCAAGTACACCCACTAACTTGTGCAGTGTTGAGTATTGAAGGCTGAAGAGAGACTTAAATTATTTTTAACCGACTTCAAAAAAAGGTGGAGGTTCTCAATTCGTCGGAATCTTTTTTTTTTAATAATATAATACCGTAAAAATGAAATCCACCCAAACCAAGCCACGGATAAAGTAAAGTAATAAAAGTAATTTTGGATGAACAACAGCAAACAATCATAAACTAAATCTAACCAATTTTAATATATTCTGAAATTTCAAACACGGATATAATAATAGCTCGCATCTCTATGAATTTAATTATCCGATATTAATATGACCCGAAATAAACTTTTAATTAAATTTAATCATAATTGTACGACTCACTGCCCACAGGTCGCGTTTCATGCAATTAGTTCCGTTCTAAATCTATTTCTATGTACGTAGGTATTGTATGTATTTCAAATAAATTCAAAACTATTATTAGTCTCTGGAAATTAATTATAAGGCTTGGTTTTCAAAGAACAATTATTATTTATTTATTACATGTTTATTTATTAATACTACCTGACCTGGCAAAGATGCATGGACAAGTGTTATTAGGTGTACAGGTGTACCTGTAAGGGTACTAAGTACTTACCCTTCCAATTTAGTGCGCTAACATCTTCGGCTACATATTCACTGACCGTCGCAGTCAAGTACCTATAACTACTAACTTGTAGAGTCTAACAAGACCGGTTTAAGATTTAAAAAACCAAAAAAGATTCTAGACATTTTCCTTTCTAATATTACCTAACTGAGTATAACAATACTCGTAGCATTTCTCAAAGTATCGTTTTGCACTGCGGTGGAAACTTTTCCTAGAAACTTCGAAGTATACCTTAAACTTTTATAGCAACAATGCAGTATGAATTACCATTCACATCCACGACAATATGACAGGAAAATCTTTTCCCGAGAAACTTCGATTTGCTGTAAAACAATTTGGCATCAAGGACAGATTTCCGCAAATCGGCCCTGGTTTCCACTCTGTAATTTGCATACACGTTTCTAGGAATGTAATGAAACTTTTACTTCGACTTTGGTCGACTGAAACTTACCTAAATTACGTCGATTACAATTTGTCTTTGTACAAAGATAATATGACCTAAAAATAATAAAAAATAATAAATAATCATTTATTCAGCTTTAAACACATTACAAAGATATTATACAGATAAAAAACAGAGCAAACACAGTTGTACAAACTATTAAAATTCAATTTAAGACTACTTAAAATGTGTTTTGCTGAAAAGGCTACTGCCTCAGCATGATGCTGCAGTTTTTACTAGCTGCAGCGCTGATTTTCAGACAGCACCCAAGGAAAAAGTTAGCTTTTGCATTTTTCCAGGACCGATCAATGGTATACTAAAGCCACACCTGCTTGGACCGCAAAATACTAAATTGGTTAGTACTAAGTCTCCTGATACTGCGTTTCCTGATTTCAGCCAACTGGACTGATGTCGCGTGTTTATGCCACGGTTTTTCACTACGCCGTAATAATATTTGAGCTGAGCAAATACTTCCATGCTTTATCTTTTCACTGAGCAATATTTCACATTTTTTTAAAGTAGGCGACTTTGTAACGGTAATCAGCAACTTTAGCCTTTTGGAATGAAATTCAAAAGTATTATTTTTTTGTATTGTAACCTGTCGAAACTATAATAAAATCATTAACCTGATTTTATTATCTCCGGTAAGGACTAAGGGGGTAAAGTATGGCTTAAACTGTAGTGGGCTGTGAGTTGTGACCCAGTTGCAACACTGTTCATCAGACAATTGCCTTTCAAGCAGCCATCACTTCAAACCAAGGTTCGAAGAGCCTGTTAAGCCGTCGGTCGTCGTTCTGTTAATAATGCCCCCATTTTGTCTCCTCTTAAAAAGAATTCATGACTCCGTCGGTAAATTTTAATTAATTTTGATGATGTGTTCAGCTTGACGAATCTTTGTATAGTAAATAATGTATTCAATTAGCTGTACGAAATACATATACCTAATAAATATAATAGTGCTTGCCTACGATTACACTTTATGGTAAGTACTCGTAATGTTGTACGCGATAGAATCGTTTAACTGTAAGAAATTCGTACCAAATATTAACCACTTTCACACCCTTTGTTTCTTTATTTTAGAAATTAAAAAATTAAGAATTTTATGTTGAATATACTCTACGTAGAATCTACTTACTATCGATTCTCATTTCGAATCGTTCACGCAAAGTTCTCCGCGCATAAGCTCTCTCCGTCGCTGTCTGCGTCTTCGACTCTGAGCCACATGCGACCATGATATCTTGGTCTTAGTATTAAAGATTCAAAGATTAAAGATTCAAAGACGCTCAAACCAACGGATATTTGACTGATAGGATTCATGGCATATATTCGCTAAGAAAGGATTTTTTTGGGGAAAATTAGAGTTCACCAGCGAAATCGCGGGTCTCCGCTAGTAATATAAAGTAGGTAAGAAGTGTACAATGTACGTAATATCGGTTATTGTGAAATCATTTTGATTTCTAGCAAACAGTCTGTAAACAGCAGACTTCGCAAATATGTAATTATCTAACTTGTGTGCACAGCGTCCGTTTGCTCGGTCTGTAAAAGGTAGAATACAGTCAATATTAATACAGAGAGAGCAAAGGAGAGATTATTAAAAACAGGAACATATATTTTATTAAGTAATAACCTTTGCAAATAATAATTAGATATTATTATGAAGGCCGATGTTTGCTCGTTACTTATACCTAATCTCGGAAAATCCTACACGGATTTTGTTTAAATGTTATCTGAGGTTTAGAAGTTATCTCAGAATTAAATGTATTTATGTAAATACATATATACCTAAACGATATAGGTAAATGGTTGGTAAATGGATGATGTAGGTAAGTGCTTATAGGTATAACTATGCGAGTTTAGTATTGTCATTGGGTTGGTTGGATGTTGCAAGTTACAATTATTGATTAGACAGCGTTTATATAAACCCTTCCCAGCAGTGAAAATTTCATAGACTGAAAATGAAAATTTTCAAGAAAATCGTTAACTTTTAAGCGGGGTCCGGTGTTCCCCAAAGAAAACTGGCAACTTTGTTTTGAAAAAGATATTTTCATTGAAAATAAAACCCGTAAATTACGCAATAATTCGTAATCTCCTGAAGAATACTCGTTAAATATTCATTTTCTAATAGCACTACATTTTCGACTATCAAAGTCTTGGGAAATTAGTTCGTCGGCAAATAGGTCACTATCTTACACCTTAAAGCTATTAGCTACCAGTTTACCTACCTCAACGTCTAGTTAGATTACCTAACATATTAGAAGGTTAAAGTACCTATTTTGAATTAAGATTATCCAACCGAAGGTTTTCAAAAAAATATTTGAACAAATGCTTACAGTTATTATTTTCTACATTTATAGATACGAGTAGGTATTATTTTAAGAAATTTACGGGTTTATTTACCATTAAACTCCCTAAGTTCTTTTGATAATTTGAATATTATGTCGCAGTACCTATTAAAGTGCGACTTTCAACGTGGGTAAGTACGTACCTACTCCATAACTCAATTTTCGTATAGTGTTCTCTAAATTGGAAAAGTTTTATAGCTTCCTTAGCTGATCCAATTTTGAGGTAAATCTAAATATTTTGTTTTCATAGCTTCCATCACATTTCAGATACAAATACTTTTCTTCAATATACCTATGCTTAAAAGCTTATCTTACACTAGCAGTTGCCCACGGCTCCGCCTGCGTAAATTTCGGTTTTTCGCTAATACAGTAATACTTACAAACTTTCGCGTTTATAATATTAGTAGGATAGGAATAATCAAACAGGCGAGAATATCTTCGACCGACTCTTTATACTGTTGCGCCTTTGCAATTTTTCAAAAAAATATTTTATAAATTATTATAGAGCTTACGGAAAACTTAATCATCTTCTCACTTCTAACTTATTTCGAAGTTTTAGAAAATTACAATTTTCGTACTACCTAATTAAAATATCATAATATTTTTTGTGAAGATAGTTATTATTTCTTTTTTATTTTAAGTACATGTTCAAGTGTCATTTTATTTTTATTTTTTTGTACCTACATAGAGCCACAAACGATGTATAGCTTGCATAAAGACCTCAGTTAATCAACGAGCTTTCACCGTAATAATTTTTTTATTGAACATTAAAACTTACCTTGAACTCGTAAGATCCTCCGAAAATTAAACCAAAAAATAATCGAACGCACAATCCTGAACACAAACACACAAAAATCACAACACTATAGCAACCAATTAATTAAAAAAAAATCACTGTTTTAATAGCAACGTTTTTATATATTTTTTTTTTTAATTTTTAAACTGCACGATAATAGATAATAGAGTACGATTCGTCGCGTACGTTGGCCTGCAATGGCGGACGGCGGACGTCCGTTCAGCTAGCGCGCGATGAACGCTTTGCCGTTTGCGCATGGTACTAGGTTCGGAATGATATACGTCGCATTGCGTTATCTATGCTTATGTAAAATTCAAAATTTTCGTCGGCGTATTAGCCGTTTGGGGGAAATTCGGGAAAACTCTATTAATTTTGGAAGGCTTATTCTGTTATTTGCGGCGTTTATATTGGCGTTTTACTGGAATAACAGTTGAACCCATCATTACTTAAGTAGGTAGCGTGTATCTGTGGGCCCGGGTGTTTTCTGAGAATCTGAAAGTTTTGATCATAGCCCACCAAGTACGCTGACCTTGTGAGGGTTGTGAGGGTTTCTCACATCTTTGGAAACATAAACATAACTCTGTAGCATATAAGTTTTCCCACGATGTTTTTCGCAGTGACACGAAGGACTTTTCCGGTGGTTAAAAATATTGTTTTAGGGATCCCTACCCAAATGGTGACATGGTTTACATACTATTGCTCTCTATCACAGAAGTGTTTTGTTATATATAATCTCTATTACAACTAGTAGGTATTCGTTATTAAAATAGCTGAGTCTCTCTATACTTATATTTGTTTTGCTTATGGTACGGAACCCTTCGTGTGCAAATCCGACTCTTACTTGGCCAGTTACTAAAACAGCATTTACTACAAACACCGAGGTTGTGACGAATCTTCTCTCGAGGCTCGAGCACCCATTAGCATTTTCGTAAAACTGTTAAATATTAATTTTTAATCATAAGAACAGCCAATTTCCTCTGTAACCAGTTTCACAATAAAGCGAGGTTTTTATTAGAATCAATTTATTTGAATCACTCTGTTTACACCTCGCGCAATAAGCGACACCGAGTTATTGAAGTTTCCCAATTAGCATATTATTATTTTATCGTATTCTCACAGCCCATTGGTTCAGGTACCTCTCATCAGGGGGTCGTGGGTTCGAATCTCGGGCATGCACCTTGAATTTTTCGGAGTTATGTGCGTTTTAACCTGTATATTACGAGTATTTCCCAACTTATGGGTTGAATTTCTAAAAACCTTTTCTTAGGCCCGGTTTCCACCAAAGCGGAGCGGAGCGGAATTGTTTGCGTAACTATCAGATTTCGTCATTATGACATCTCCGAAACTGAGGGGAGAGCACTATTTCGAAATGACGAAATCTGATTAATTACTCAAACACAGCTCCGCTTTGGTGGAAACCAAGCCTTTGATCTCAACCCCTTTTTATGTCCCGCTGCTGGGCACGGGTCTCCTCTCAGACTGAGATGGGTTTCGCCATAGCCCAGCACGCTAGCCAAGTGCGGGGCAGCGGGCTTCACACACCTTCGAGAACATTTTTGTTAACTCGCAGGTATGCAGGTTTCCTCACGATGTTTTCCTTCACCGCTAAGCAAATGATATTTAGTTTTTCCTAAAAATTTACATAACTCGGAAAAGCCAGAGGTGCGTGCCCAGGATTCGTACCCGTGACCTCCGTATGAGAGGCAGAGGTCAGAACCACTGAGCTATCACTACTGTACTTATTCACAGATCAGTCAGTTTTATAATTTAAGAACACAATTATCTCAAACCTAGTGTAGCGGTCTTCGATAGCTGACGACAGATGGCGTAACCCGCGCAATAGCACACGCTGACGGAGCATTCGACGAGCGTTCTATAAATACAACTTCTGACGTCACACGCTCGGAACACAAGCGATCCCCAGGCACAACACGTGCCTGGAGGGAAATTACCCTATTGCCCTCTGAACCGCTAAACTAGTGTGGTAAGAGCCTCGATTTACTTTTTTCGTCGTGGAGGCTTGGGCCGTGACTGGTTACCACTACCAGCTGGTGCATACCACCAAGCGATTAAGCGTTCCGGTACAATACAGTGAGGCAACGCCATGCTATCAAGAATAACTGCTGATTACAAATGAGCTCAAACATCTGCAAAGCGATGAGATTGTACAAATGTAGTACATCCCCTTGTATTAGCGTCTGCTAAAACGTTTCTCTTTCAGAGACCCGTGCGCAATAATAAAACCCCAAGTAAACATAATCGCGTCATCAGAAAAATCTCTTTCTGTCCCAAGTTTCTCATCTAGTGGATACGTACCTATTTTCTAGAGAAGGACTCAAGAAGAAGAAGGTTTTCAAGCAGGTGTACAATTTTTTTTTCATATTTTTGATATCGCCACTATACTTACGAGTACGTATCTGTTTCTGCGGTACTAGTAAATAATTATTAGTGAACAAAATAAGGTTAAGGCTCAAATATCGATTGGGCTGATGCTCGCCAAATACGCAGACACATTACACAAACCACACAACATCTACATCGACAATACTATTGTTGAACTCGTAACCATAAAAGTTTCGCACAGCTTGCTAATATTACCAAGACTTGGTAATACAGTGTTAAACAAACAATAACTTTGGAAATTTATAATTTCTTGATCTGATAGGAGGCTTCGGCCGTGGCTAGTTACCATCCTACCAGCAAAGATGTACCGCGAAGCGATTAAGCGTTCCGGTTCGATGCTGTGTAGAAACCTTTGGGATGAATTTACTTACCTTTCCAAGTTAGTACGATAACATCTTGGGCTGCATCATCACTATCCATCCGGTGAGATCGCATTCAAGTACTAACTTTTATAGAGTAAAAAAAACTTAAAGCTGTAACTACCCTCGGTGCATTGAAATGGATGCTTGAAGAGCGGCATGCTTGCCGTAAGGCCTGTAAGTGTGACAAAGAGCGCAACAGGCGGCCTGTTTCACATTTTATTGCATCACGAGCAGTGACTGTTTGCATCACTCGACCAACAACGCAGCATGACGTACATCTTGACCAGCCAAGGCAGAAGAACATTAAAATGATGCTTCACGGAACCCGCTGCTATTCATCGAGGTCCCTCTTAGCCAGTTGTTTGTAATTTGTCTGTTATTACCTCGTTGCGAATGCAATATTTCTCCCGGCGTGTTAGCTTTATTGCCAGGCGTTGATCAGGCGCTATTTGTCTAGCGCGAAGGCGGTCTTATTTGCTAAGGAATTACACGATCCCTTCTTTATTATGTCTTTTATTAGCTCGCTGGGCTATTTTTTTTTTACTGTCAATTGTGTTTGTGTCATAATATCATACTTAATATTATGAAGGGGAAAGTTAGAATATGTTTGTTACACCTGGATGATATTCAGGATCACCTCTGTGTCAGATATTCTACCGGAGAGTACCTAATTTTAAGGAATTATACAGTAATTGAACGTTGGTTGAACGTAAATATGTGATAACTGGGTAAGCGACTCTAAATGAGATTATTTGCCTGGCCCCTTCATTTTTCCCCCATTACTCTGAAACTCAGTTATAGTGAGAAACTTCTTTAACTTTTTTATGAGAGAAAAAAGATCTCGGTCCTGAGAGTTCAAGAACTCTCATGAATCTCACCTAATTAGGTTTGACTGTTATACTAATGCCTTAAGATGACGATTGCAGTACAGTGCATCGAATGACATTGCAATGCAAAGTGCTTGCAGTTCTTCTCGGTGCATAGCTGCTTGCAAACTTGACGATAGAGTTTTGAGTTTTCATAAGAACCTTTATGTTAGGCACCTGTGAGAAAATAGAATTTTCCATTTACATTTTCAATACACGTGGCTAGGGGCCACAGACGAAATAGCCAATATGTTATTTATAGAAAACCTTGTTGTATTAATGAATTGTTGAAAAATTGTTGTATCACCGCCACAGAGCTCCCGCGGGTGTCCAGCGGCGGGCGCCGATGCAAAATGCAAATTCATTAAAATTTTATTTATCTAGCCGTAACGAACATCGGCTGCATCGGTTTATGGGCATACAAAGTGATTTTTATGACAACATTGTGAGGGAAATTGCTATGGGAAATTGTGTTTCGCTGTGAAAATTACATCGTCATTAGCCGTGACAGAATTGTGAGAGGATTTGAGTGTTTAGGTATTAAAGTTACATCGTTTACCTATGCTGTACCTATGCCCTCTATCTCGCGTATGGATTTTTTCCGAGTTTTAAATTTCAGCTAAATCCATTGAGCAGTTTTAGCGTGAAAAAGTAACAAACATCCACTCCTACTTTCGCTATTAGTAAGGATAATGGACAGTTCTTGTTGTCTTCCAAGTGGCAGTCTAGGATACTGTAAAATAGGCGTTTTACAAACACATATATAGCATACAATAAAACATTAATTCTATCGTTGGTCATTGATCAAATATTGCAATTGGCTGACGCTGTCGCAACCGATCTTCCTCTTCTCCCCACTAAAAGATAATTGTTTTCTGACACTACAAAAGTTAGCCAATAAGAAAAGAATGAAGATCCACTTTGTAACTTAAAAATGAGATTCAAGTCATAAAACCTGGACCGAATCATGCGCCATAAAGATAAAATCACTATGGCGGCATTATGCCGAGAGTATGCGATCATCTATGTGGGGGTGTTTGAATGAAAAAGTAAAGAAACCGAATTATTTCGATGAACTAAAAATTACAAACGTGCTCCGTGGTTTCGAAATAATACGACAACCTCCTTGGTTGAGTGGTTAGCGTGCCACTTTTCAAGGCACCGCCATCTCCGAGGTTCCGGGTTCGATCCCCGGTCGGGGCAATGTAGAAAAATAACTATTCTACATTTTCTCGGGTCTGGGTGTTGTGGTACCTTCGTTGTTTCTGATTCCCATAACACAAGTGCATAAGCTACTTACTATGGGATCGGAGCAATGTAGGTAATATTGTCCTCTATATATTTATTTATAAATCTATATATTAAAAAAAACGCATTGAAAAAAGCCGTCATTATCGCAATAGCTTAGCAATGGTGCAGAATTTGTGGTGGAACCCAGCACTCAAATTCAAGGCTGGCTGCCAATTCAAAACAAAAAAAATAAGTTATTACTTCTGCACAAAAGAAAAACCTATGGGATGGAGATGAATGCTAGTTGCTGCGAGCATTTTACTGTAATTCAATGTTCAATGTTCATAGAACACAATATGTCATAACAATGAAATTAACGTAACTAAAAATACTAATTGAGGTAGGCCTCGGTCCTCGGAGCTGTCCGCTGATGGCGATGTTTCTAATCGATGTAGAATAAGAATGGGCCAGGAAAACATTTTCCAGTTCCCAATTTAAACCGGCGCGATAAAGCGCTCAAGTAAGCCAGCACGAAACAAATGCAACCAGCGCGAAAACTATTTGGCGACCTATTTGTAGAGTTGCCACTAACCTTATAAACTTGAGACACCCCCTTCAAAATATCTCACTTGCTCTCGGCCCGTGAAGGCGTTTAATATGTTAAAAGAACAGAAAACCGCCCGATCGCCTATTAACCTCTGAACTGGCCATATGTAGCGTGAAATACGGTCTGTCTGTCAACGTCTGTTACTTGTAGAGCTTGATTCGACGGTTCGAATATCGTATATTATGTACTCGTAGGTACAGAGCTGTTGGTGAGAATGATAAGAAATCGTTTTCATAAATTAAGTTATGTGTCGTAAACTGGGATATGGTAAGTAAGGATAAAGAGGATGATGTATGTAATTAGCCTTTGTAACTTAATTATTTTTATTGCGTAACAACAACTTACTGGAGCTTTTTCATCAATAATAAAATTATGTCACTGATTTATTAAAGGTCGAAATGTCGAAGTTGTTATGGGCAGGGGCCACCATAAGGCGAATAACTGATAGACGTTGGGATCCAAGGTCCACGCAAAAACTCCGTATAGGCGGGCCCCAAATAGGTGGACTGAGGGCTGCTAAATCAAACCCATGCAGTTCGGAAATTCCAACAGGAGGTATGAGCTGTGAGCGCCCACCGAAAGCACTTTATCTCTGTTTGTCTATTCCTCGTCTAGAAATCTCATTTGGAAATGAGAAGAACTGACAAGAAACTCGTTGTCTGGTAATTTTCATAATATAATACTACGTGTGTATTCTTTTTTGACGCTTTAAGAAAAGATCGTAAGGAACCCAAATGTCGAGAGTTCCCAATAATGAGCTTAAAGATCTGTAAAGTCTGCTACACACTTTGCTAACATAATGTGCTAACTTAAGTTCTATCTGAGATAAATCTCACGCACAGAAGTGGACCATTAAATGAGGCACACAATTAATGTTTCAAACTAGTCAAATAATGTTTCAAATTTAGAAATATCTATTGCTTAATTAATTTACTCACCTAACTAATATTATTTGCTTGTGAAGTTTTGTACGCAATTATTATTCAAATTACACAAGTTCACAGAAACAAGTTAACCGAGCGTCGTAAATTGAAAATATCATAATTATAGTTTTAATTACACTTTACGTATGTAAGTTGGTTTCTAACTAAAGTTCCAGAACATGTGGCAATACCACACGAGTCACGACTTTGTTTAGAAGGACACTTATTATATTTTACCCTTGTCTACCTCAGAATTTATCAAACAAATAGCGAACCCCCCAAACCTCCCACCCCCAAAACACAATCTATAATTATATAATTTTAATAAGTAACTCAAGAAAAAATCTTCTCTCTCACGGCTGATAACGTTTTTTGTAAAATTTTGTACGTACATTTGGTACACCGCATGAGAATAAAGTGTTTTTCCTTGATTCGCTATTGATTAAAAATATCACAAGTTTGTAGAAGGTAACAAGAAGAAGGAGGACTGGCCGCAGAAGAATAATATTATCTTGGCTTAAAAACTAACGCTAATGGCTTGGGAAGAGCACCCGTGGTTTATACAGAGCGGCCGTCCGGTTGCAAGTCGCTTTGGTGATTGCCAATCTTCAAAAGAAGACAGCGCTATAAGAAGAGGATTTATGCCCAAGTGTCCAGACATTCCGCTTAGCTAGGCGATTGTGTAAGTAAAACATACTCTACATAAACTATTGCTATCTTAATCTTAAGCAAAATCTGCCACCAGAGCCTATAGACAAAGTTACATTCTATTAGCGAAGTTGCGAATATAAAAGTCCAAAATGTATGGGATTGACATTAATACAGCGTTAGCTAACGTCAATCCCGTACAATTTTGGCATTCTATTCGCAACTTCGCTAATATGTAGAATGTCACTTTGTCTAGGTTCCCTAATTGGCTGGAAAAATGAAAAAAAAAACAACAAATTCCGCCTATCAGCGGGCAGAATACTTTACTTTCTATAACTAACGATTAATTGACCTTCCTGTTACCTTGCTGTTTCACAAGGAACACGTACCTCGTAGGTCCAGTTAACAAGTTTAACAGGCAAATCTAATTCTAAAACTACGAGTACCACAAAAGTGAACTCGAATCAACTAAAGAGCAATTGAAACATGTTCCCAAAAATCCCTAGCCTTCAATAACTGGCCAGTCGCCAATGGGCACTGGTCAGTGGGCTCTGCGAGGCAACTGTGCCCGCTTAAACAATTATTGTCCACAGTAACACCGCGTTTGTGGTTACCGCCTGTGACTGTATGTGGTAGTACATTGCTTTTTCAGTGCACCGAATATTTGTTTCAGTGATAAACTTTCCACTGTATAAACCGTACGCTGAACTTGCTTAACCGTGTGGTTTAGGTTTGACTTTACTGTTTTTAATTTTTTTAGGGTTCTGTACCCAAAGGGTTGATAACGAAACCCAATTACTAAGTCGCCGCCGCCCGTCTGTCCATACTATGTCCGTCTGTCACCAGACTGTTATATCTCATGAACCGTGATAGTATGATAGGTAATTTTTTTATAGATGCCCAGTTTTTTACAAGTCTTATAATGCCAATTCTTTAAAAAAAAAAATCTTTCTCCCCTCAGTAATTGAGATGTCAAAAGGACTAAATCTGATTGGTTATTTAAACACAGCTCCGCTTTGGTGGAAACCGGGCCTTACAGGTACTTGCGAAATGTCAGACTCTATCGTCACGTTTGGAAAGCAGTATTACAGCGAGAAGCACGGACAAGAAACTCGACACCTGCCCTTTTTAAAAAATATCTGTTTACAATTTTGTTTTAAACAATACGGCAGAATATATCTAAGTGCCGCGCCACACCCGCGGATAGTTATTTTTTTTTACACTACAAGTTAGTACTTGACTGCGATCTCACCTGATGGTAAGTGATGATGCAGCCAAAGATGTTCACGTACTAACTTGGAAGGGGTAAATAAAGTCACCCCAACGGTTTCTACACAGCATCACACCGGAACGCTAAATCGCTTGAGGTACGTTTTTGCTGGTAGAGTGGTAACTAGCCACGGCCAAAGCTGAGCCAATTTAGAAATTATAAAATTCCAAAGTGGCCCGGGAATCGAACCCGCGACCGAATGTTGTGCCGCACTAACACTGCGGTCGTATCTAAAAAGAATATTAGATCTCAAAAAGAATTACCATGTGTTTTGGTTAGTAGTCAGACACTGGGAATTCAATAATCTTATCCGATCCACACAGATGAACCTCGTCTCGCTAGCTAAGCACAGGTACACACTACACGCGCTAGTGTTAGAGCGCTGTGTAATTCGGTTTGGGAATTAATTTAGTAGCATTAATATGTGATGGTTCACTTGATTACCAACCTGTTGGCAAGTGAGCATGCAGCTTAAGAGTCGCTATGTAAATCGGCTATGAGACTGCGAATGTTTACGATAATATTTATTTAGATAATGTTATGTACTAATATCATAAAGGCGGAAGTTTGTGTATATAAGTGCGTGTGTACGTTTGTAACTCTTTAACACGCAACTACTGATCCGATTTGGCTGAAAGGACATGGCCGAAACTTGTATGGAGCTGTGCCCTGGAAAAAAATACTTATTCATGGCCATCGACAAACAGTACGTCATATTAAAGCTTATAATTATGTCTTTACAATCGTTTAAGTTTTATGATCTGAAAACTTGCGAGAGACATAATATCAGCATAACAACTTGCAACAAAATTACTTAGGCGCATTTTGTTGCAATATGTTATGCTGATATTATGTCTCTCGCAAGTTTTCAGATCATAAAACTTAAACGATTGTAAAGACATAATTATAAGCTTTAATATGACGTACTGTTTGTCGATGGCCATGAATATTTTTTTCGAGGGCAGAATCCGGCCATGTCATATGGAGATAAATGCCGAGGAGCTACTATCCCGTAAAATTCCATGGTTCCCACGGGAATTGTGCAAAACCGAAAATCAGTAGTCCGCTAGTAAAAAAACGCTTACATACTGATAAATGATTTGGAACATCATCATTATTATCATCAGTTTTGTTGCAAGAAACTTACATAACAACAATTCAGTATGGTCAAACAAAGAAAATACTGCTTGATATCGGTATAAGTTTATGTGAAACCTATGCAATATCTATAGTCTCGTATAAAGCCTTAGTGGAATAAACAGAGCAATGCAAAATTTCTTACGAAAATACGCAGTGAGACCGCAGAAAGCCGTGTAGCGCCAGACAATTCCTTAAAAGCGGTCATTGCTGAATGCTGGCCGCCTGCCGACTTTAAGCAGCGTCTTTTAATTGCATATCCACTTACGCGATTGAATTTTGTATGCGAACTATGAAGAGCCTGATTATGTTTACATAGATATAAATCATAAAGTTAAAGGTAAAGGTAAAATATCTTTATTTCACATAGGCATTCGATTCGCTTGTGCGCTGCGAGTCGCCTCAAAATTCGTAGAAAAACTGCATATACTAACTGTTCAGTAGTGAACAGCAGACTCTATTTTAAAGGAAAATTCCGAGGCCTATTTTGATTCGGAGCAACAATTTTGCGCTCCCCTCAAGAGAAAACAAGTCCGGACTGTCGAAAATTGATTCACTGAAGAAATATCAAAGTATTTATCTTGTCGCGTCTTCTCCCTAGAGCTGTAAGAATGGTTCATTGTTAAAACTTATAATTTTTAAGTGCTTTACGCAAAGTATAATATTTTTGTTTTTTTTTTATTCACTACAACTTAATACTTGGGAGCAATCAGCAATGATGGTAACAAGCGATACGGATGAACACGTAATAATACTAAACTGGAAGAAGTATAATTAACAGTTACTAGTTGCTACACGGAATCGCTCAGGACGGCGAACGGCGCAGATAAATGTCGCCGCCATAGCACGCTCTTGAATAGATATGATAAACACAGGACCCGGCGAATCGCGCAAAAAATGTCGCCAGCTTCCTGGTGTCAAAAATATTTGTTTGACACCAACGCCGTCAGTAAAAAGCCGACCGCAGATTTATGAACCACAGAGCCACAGATATACTTGTTATTAGTCCGCACAAGCAAGATTTCCGCCATATTGTGGCGGCATTAGCGGGAAATTTGACAGATGGCACTACTTTTTCCTTGTATGAAGAACGTAAAATTTACAAATGGGCTCATCCTTAGGTTCATATCGGTGGTGATAAATCTTTTCTGGCCTGGTAACCAGCCCTGACCTCTCACCAATCCAAACGTTATACAATTTTCAACTTTCGAGAAATAAACATAGGACCACTTCCATGCCAGTTGTGCTACGGAGGCTATTAAAACAATGCCCTTACCATAGATTAAAATATAATTAACCCAGACAACCTGAAAATTAATCCAGATTCCTTAAAAGGAATAAAAACTAATTTTATCTGTTCCACAAAGTTATAGCATGGATCTCGTTAAGTTTAGTTTTCGTGGAAATAGTATATTTCAAAGCAACCGTGAGCAGTAAAACGCATCTGAATGTAAATATTTATGTTAAAATTTGAGTTAAATTTTTACAAAAGTGGTCGCTCGGTCCAAAGGATTTCTGGCGGGCGGTCCAAGTCATAAGAATTTGCTTGTCTTCGACAAAGTAAATTATTACACTCAGTGTACTCTTTCCATCCGTTTAATTTATTTTTGATTCATGAGACAATTATAGCGATAGCGAAGGACCAAAGAAAGCCCACTTTACGTTGTGTCAAAAATAAATGCACAGAGTATAGCTGTTTTCCGTGACATCATATAGCAGCTTGTAGAATCTAGTACGAATATATCACTGAAGGGTAGTGTAACTTTCTTTAGATGCAAGTCCTTAGATCGGTTCAATAAAACTATGATTACAAACAAATTAAGGATACGCTTGTGGGCATGATTGCTGTGTTTTTACATAATATGATTTAATAGTGGTATAGTTGAATGTCGGACGTTGATGTTGAATCTGCAAGCTAATATAGAAACGTATTCCCGACAAAGATTCAAAGATTCAAATCATTTATTTCATATAGGCCATTATTTGTTAGCTCTTATGAAATGTCAATTAAAATAATTAAGTAGGTACAAATGCTTATTAATGGTGACAACTATTTAAAGACTAAGTTTACAAACCTATTTTAAAGACCTAATTATAGTGTAGAGTAAACAGTGACTAGGCTACAATTTATTATATTTGGCGTAACAGTTGAGAACTTAGAATGCAAGTTACAACAATCTATTTTTTTTTTGGATGTAGACTGAGTCGCTACACGATAATATTACTCTGATGATAGTAATAAAAATGGGAAATGCTTTCCAAAAAACCAACTTCAAATGCCACTACAAAGAGTGAAATAATTTTTATTTAAATTTTAGGTACCTACACCAATTCGAAGTCGGGCAATGTTTCATACAATCCCTAATAGTCCTTCTTACTTACTTGATGTGCGAAGAAATGACGAAGTCATAGACAATCGCCCGACTTCGAATTGGTGTAGGTACCTAAAATTTAAATAAAAATTATTTCACTCTTTGTAGTGGCATTTGAAGTTGGTTTTTTGGAAAGCATTTCCCATTTTTATTTTATTCTTTTTAGTGGAAAACAATAAAATTCACAAGGCGTTGTAAAAATATCCAAATTGCTTGAGGTGTGTTCATAAAATTTGAAGAGATACCTCAAATTCACCAAGATCCCATCATCAGACCCTGACTTGATGACTTTAGACATCAAATCAGTATCTGCTAGCAAATGCACCAGTAACTATAAAAAATACCCAACTCGCTTCAAGTATACTAGCAAAATTTGAAGAGTTCCCTCGATTTCACCAAGATCCCATCATCAGACCCTGACTTGATGACTACAGTCATCAAATCCGTATCTGCTAGCATATGCACCAGTAACTATAAAAAATACCCAAATCGCTTTAAGTATACTAGCAAAATTTGAAGAGTTCCCTCGATTTCACCAAGATTCCATGATCAGATCCTGACCTGATTACCATAGAACAACTTGGAAAATATTACTCTTTCTAATAATACTCAAATACTTTCATGTGTCCATATAAAATTTGAAGAGTTCCCTCGATTTCTCCAGGATCCCATCATCAGATCCTGACCTGATTAAAATGGGACCATCTGGAAACAAAACCCTCTTAAACAAAAAAAGAATTTTTCAAATCGGTCCACGCGTCTTCGAGTAATCGGGGAACATACATAGAAAAAAAAAAAAAAAAAGATTCCGACGAATTGAGAACCTCCTCCTTTTTTTTGAAGTCGGTTAAAAAAAAGCTGAATCGTCATCAGGGTTAGATGCATTTCTTATAACTTGGACCATACAATCCAAGATGGACAGACTGATCGTTAAGGTGAAATAAATAAAAAACAAACCGATCCAATTTCATTACCGGTCCCGTTTTACAGCCAGTGTCCTTTCGCTGCATATACAGGCTGCTCTGATATCAAAGATAATTAATTATATAAGTGTATGAAGAGACTATTATGCTAAGACACTGCCGTTCATCGGTCCGTTTGTCTGTTTGTCTGTCTATCACCAGACTGTACCTCATGAAACATGATTATAAGGCAGTTATCAGCTAACACAGATGATGTATTTCTGTTGCTGCAATCACAAAAAATACTAAAAAAACAGAATTACACAAAATATTTAAATGGTATGGTTTTTAGTCTTAATAGGACGGAATCCTCAGTGCGTGAGCCTAACCGCGCTTGACCAACTTTTATTACTATTTTGATATGGGGGTTCCACCTCGTACAAACGCTTGTTTTCCCCATATTTTTGTATGCTGCTGAGACGTGGACTTTGCGAAAAGTCGAGAAAAAGAAAATTGATGCTCTGGAGATGTGGTACTGGAGGCGAATGCTCGGAATATCATGGACCGCGAATTTCGCACCAACATTTCTATACTCCAAGAACTCGGCATTAAAAATCGTTTATCGACGTTGGTACAAAGTCGCATCCTTAAGTTCTTCGGACACATCTCCCGGCGAGGGAACGATTCTATCGAGCGACTCGTCGTGCAGGGCAAAGTGGAAGGCACAAGACCACGTGGAAGGTCGCCCCTGCGATGGACTGACCAAATAAAGACTGCTGTTGGTGGTCCCTTGCATGAGTGTACCAGAATGACAGCAAGCAGGGAGAAGAGGCGTATGCTCGTGAGGACAATAACATCGGCCTCAAACAGTGTCAGCTCCTAATTTGACGACCACGACCGCTCTGTTAAGAGCGCCACGACAATGAAGATGGGGGTTCCATTAAACGAGTATCCGCCTGAGTCCGCCTTCTTAAACAACTAAAACCAAGATGCACAGGCTAGTGATTTTTTTACGTTAGTCAAGTTAGTACTTGACTACGATCTCAGCAGATGGTAAGTGATGATGCAGCCGAAGATGTTAGCGTAATAACTTGGAAGGGGTAAGTTATGTCACCCCAACGGTTTCTACACAGCATCGTACCGGAACGCTAAATCGCTTGGTGGTACGTGTTTGCTGGTAGGGTGGTAACTAGCCACGGCCAAAGCCTCCCACCAGACCAGACCTGAGCCAATTTAGAAATTATAAAATTCTAAAGTGGCCCATGGCGGGAATCGAACCCGCGACCTTCAACTCGAATCCGAGCGTGCGTCCCCTGCGCCACGGAGGTCGTCAAAAGGTCACGAAAGGAAAGGAGGAGAGGAAAGGAGGTCACGGAGGTGCTAGGTAAAGTTCTAAAGGGTCAGATATGGAGCACCCTGTATGCGCTACGTGCTATAATAAACTCTATAAAGCGTCCGGTCCACTCTCACGGCAACATAGATTGCGTACTTTACTCATACATGTTACTTTGTTACAAGGGAATTGAGTTACTACAGAAAATAACATTATCTTCCGGTACAAAACATAAGAATTTCTTTGTGTAGGATCTTAACTGTAGCTGTTCACGCTATTTATCAAAAGTTATTTCATTGTTGTTGGCTTCCATCGTTTGGGCAATTTTTTGTCTTGGTTGCCCAAGCGATGGAAGTTTCAGCCCCCGTTTTTAGTTTTAATTACTTATAGTATGTGTTAGTAGTAGTTTTAGTTATATAGTAATTATAGTGGCACAAAACAGAAATAAAGTTCTCATTCATTCATTCATTCATTCATTGACAATAAAAAAAATTAAGGCATAAGTTATGGGGAACCTTTGAGTTTCGACTGTAGCTAGTTCTAGAGAAAGTAATGTAAATTAGCATTTTCAACCGACTTCAAAGAGGAGTAAATTTTTAATCCGACTGTATTTTTTTTAATGTTTGTTACCTCATAACTTTTGACTGGGTGAATCGGTTTTGATGATTCTTTTTTATTCGAAAGACGACGCTTTCCGTATGGTCCTATTTCAATATATCCATGAGAAAACCATATATAGATCTTGAATTTTTAATAGGAAAGTGTAGATGTATTCAACAGTAGTTTGATTATATTTGCTTAAATTATAATGTGATATATTGTTTAAAACAAAATTGTAAAAAATATATTTAAAAAAAAAGCAAGTGCCGAGTTTCTTGCCCGTTCTTCTCAGTGCAGTGCTACTTTCCGAACGAGGCGGTAGAGTCTCAACGTTTCGCAAGTGCCTGTAAGTTAGGCCTATGTGAAAGAATAAAAATTTTTGAATTTTTTTTTTTTGAATTCTTTTAAAGTCGTTTTTTTTGTTAATTAATTAAGGTTTATTATACCTAGTACTAGTTAGTAGTAGTAGTAGTTATATACAATCCTTATTTTCAAACTGTGGCTATTTACGCACATCAATGTACAATGTGTGTTTACTTTATTGGAATCACACCTGATGGTAAGTGGCCATCCAGACAAGATTTAAACCAATTTAGAAATTTCAAAATAATCCGTGGCTCGTGCCTATATTACAATCAAATCCAGGATCTCCTCCATTAGCACTAGAACTAGAAGAGAAAAAATAATTCTAAGGTATGTTCCTGCTCATTGGTCGTTCTACAGATCTCTTCATTTCTGTCACGATCGCCTATGGACTATAGTTACGCCGAGGATAGATATCCATCGCTTCTTTATCTATTTGTACTATAGTATCCTATCGCATTCTAAAGGTAAAACTATGTACGTGTGTGTGTGTCTAAGTTTGTTAGTCCCTCACGCCGCAACTGTTAAACCAAATTGGTAGAAATTAAGAATAAAAATAGATTAACACATATGTTTTTTATGCCGGAATTTTTTTTTTGCTACCGGTGGAATTGCTAAAATACAAATTACACACAACCAGAGCAGATTGTGTAAATAGAGGAGATATAAATTATTAAGTATACAAAGTTATTAGTGGAGGTACATGAATCTCCCACACACTCAATTTAAGTTTGACAGTTGTAAGCGGCTTTCGAGCTACGTGACGAAGTTTGTAATGACGTGACGCGAGCGCCGTCACGACGCACGAGAGCGTCCCGCCAAACAACATTTAATTTAATTTGTATCATCACAACAAAAACTAAATTAAATACAAGTGAATAATTTAAATATTAAAAAAACACAACTGCCTTGTGGTGAAATTACTTTTTCCAAAAAAATATAGCCTATGTTATGTACTCGGAATGAAGTAATGATTTCAATGCTACCCCATATGTCCAAATCTATTCAGCAGTTCGGAAGTTATGGTGGAATAAAAAAACTCACATACATACATACATGAACCCTAAAAACATTACACTCCTTTTTTTAAGCAGTCGTGTAAAAACGGGCCAAGTGCGCGTCGGACGCACGCACCGAGGGTTCCCTACAACTATAAAAATAGTAAACCCCCATAATAGTCATTTTAGTTGTTAAACGCAAAAAAAGTAAAAAATATAGACTTTGTTTTATTTTTCTCGGAAAATGTACATTGATTTTTGATATTAATTTGGCCAGTAAATAAAAAATAATGGTAATTGCCACCGTTCACGATGGTTCTATGGTAGAAAGGTGAAGGAGACACAAGGTTATAAAGTTCCAAAAACACTAACTTCACTTTCACAGAATTTTTTCCACTACACAAGTTAGTACTTAACTGATGCGATCTCACCTGATGGCAGATGGTAAGTGATGATGCAGTCGAAGATGTTAACGTACTAACTTGGAAGGGGTAAGTAAAGTCACCCCAACAGCATCGTACCGGTACGCTAAATCGCTTGGCGGTACGTCTTTGCTGGTAGGATGGTAACTAGCCACGGCTGAATTCTCCCACCAGACTAGACCAATTAGAAATTATAAAATTCCAAAGTGGCCCGTGGCGGGAATCGAACCCGCGACCTTCAACTCGAATCCGAGCACGCGTCCCCTGCGCCAGGGAGGTCGTCAAAAAACTGATGACTTTGCTGATTGTTGAGAAATTAGGGAGAAATAGCTAAACATTTTACTAATCGGTTGATATATTACTATTCCTCACCATACATTTGAATCAGTAATAAAGTCATTTTAAGATTATTTACGCGCCATTTCGTATGTTTATACTCAAACCTCGGATGATAAAATTCCGTCACTCCAATAATTCAATACATTATTGAGCGGGAGCCGTAAGATAATAATCCGATTAATGCAATTGAATTCTCTTTTTGTAGATACGTTGTATTTAATTCTACGGGATAATGCGATATCAATGCACGTTCGCATTGTCAATACAAGTCTAATTTAACGCGTCCCGGCTGTACAACGGTAAACTCGAATATTTTGTAAATTCAAAATTTAAAAAACGAACAAAGATGTTTTTTTCAGTATTTATCCGTTAATGTAAGTCTTACGATTCTCTGTTTTGCCGAGTCTTTAATGTATGTCTTAAGATTGACTGAATGAATGATTGGTGGTAAAAGTTCGAATTTTCACACTATAGTATAGGTTATTTATACTTGACTGCAATCCCATTACATGAAAAGTGACAGTGCCGCCATAGATGTTATCGTACTGACTTGAAATTGAAAAGGTTAATAACCCGTGCCGTTTACTACACAGAATCACAGCATAGTTACCAGAACGCTAAATCGCTCAGCCGTACTAATATCTTAACCGGCAGAGTGGTATGTCTTAGCCATCCGCGGTAAAAGCCTGCAAGATCTGAGCCAATTTAAGAATTGTAGATAAATTATAAAATTCTAAAACTATCCCGTGCCAGGAATCGAACTTGCAACCTCACGCTCAAGTCAGAGCGCGCAAACTACTGCGCTATGTGGGTCGTCAAAAACAAAAAACTCTGTCTGAAACAATCTCTATATAGATTTTCATTTTTATAAATTTTTATACTTAATATTTTAAAGCTATTGCATAGCTTCTATTGCGGGCTTTGACGGTGCTGACCTAATCCAGAAATTCCGTAACGAAAATAACCTGGCACTCCTAAAGTAGAGCTTTTGGTACTAGGCTAGCATGAAAGCAGGGAGCGCAACTCCACAACTTTTTAGTTTTTCGATAGATGGCAAACTAAAAACTAAAAAGTTGTGGAGTTGCGCTCCCTGCTTTCATGCTAGCTTGGTACCAAAAGTTCTACTTTTTTATTGATGGCAAAACTAAAAATAACTTTAAATTCTATGCAATAGCTTTACCGCGGCAGTCTCCGAGTGCCACACGCCTCTTTTTTTTTAATCATTAATTTAACCAATTTCGAATGCACAACGGGTCAAATTAAATCAACGTACAACACTCAACAATGGAAACAGTGGCGGTTGTGTGAGAAATGTGTCAATTCCCACAGCTGGCTGTCCGTTCGTGTAACGCCCGTAACGTCTCTATAAAACGGATGACAGATGAAAAGTCCAAACAAATTAAAAAAACCGGTCAAGTTCGAGCCAGACATAAGCACTGGGGTTCCGCAGTCGACACCATCCAAGAGCATAAATCTCTTTAAGTTGTCGATGATATCATTTATCTCCGACTACCTAATTTTCTCTTTCATAATTGTAAGATTGACGTGCCCTATAAGGTTTTGAGATTATTCTATTTCATAATTCTAGAATAAAGAGAACTTGAGAAGTACCTACAGTATAAGCGTAGTTTAAACATACTCTGCTCTGCTATGAGGTTTTAAGTATGGGTGCCGCAAAAACAACGTACTTAAATGTTCGTAACTTTTGATTAGGTTGACTCAGGAGCTTGATTTTTTTTTTATCCACAGGATACCCTATAGAATTGGACAAAAGTCAAAGTCATTGAAATAAATAATATCAACTGGATTATGAATACCATAACCTCTTTCTGAGAAAAAGAGTCAAAGCGATCCTATAACGGTTTCATTTTCCTCATTTTAATACGGAACCCTGATAAATTTGGAACATATTTTTTTGTCACACGTAGACTCTGTCGGATCCACAGAACACTATACTCTCTAACGAGAGAAGAAGCGTAACTCCATAGTAAAAAAATGCCAACATCGAATTTACACAGCTATACGACTAGCGTCATTGCGGAATAGCAAGAAAACAAAGTAGGCGGGAATATTTAAAAAGCGTTTTCCTTTTAGCGGGAATATTTAAAACTAAAATAAGGTATTTTGGTTTATTAAGCACGAAAAGGGATCCGTAATTATTATAATGGTTTACCTTGACGTGTATCCTTTAGAAATACTGTTTTTATCTACAAAACCTCAAAAACAGTATTTCTTGAGATTAAAAAAGTCAAGAAAAACCATTATAATAATTATCATGGATCCCTTTTCATGCTTAATAAACCAAAATACCTTGTTTTAGTTTTCTTCCTTCCTTCAAATCCTTCATGCATTATAAATTATACGCAATTTAAACAAGTATTGGAATATTTGATATTATTTATTTTTAGGAAACTTATGATAGGTAACCTTCATGTCTTCAGCACGTGTCCTACCACACTTGGCACATTTGCGATAGTTATTATAAGACATTTTATCCTAAGCACTAACAACAACAATCCGTAAAATAAACACAAAAATATATCAAAATAAAGTAACATAACCTACAAAACGTCCTGTCGTAACTTATTAATATAATAAAAACGTCCTTTCGTTAAAACATCTGTTCAAAACACTTCACAGATCAAAAATCATGTAGATTTCAGTTATTTAACAATTTATAAAACAGCCATGCGGGACTGCAGCCAATACTCATGATAAACTGCACTGAAAATTGAAATTTGAAATGCCAGAACAAAATGGTGGACAGGGTCGGTCACAGGCTAGTGTGGCAAGTTTTTGAATTTTTAATGTTTTTTTTCGAATGGTATACAGGGCCTACTCACACTTTCACAAAACTAAGCTTGTGACCTTGTGTGCAAGATAAAAAATCCATGTATAGAAGACGAGGGAAGTTGGTCGGATCGTACGGTGTCTACATGTCGCGTCCTTTGGGCAGTGAAACTTGAAAACCATTGATTCAGATTCAGAAGATTGAACTGTCTTTTGTTTTTGTTTGGTTCAATAAAAATTAAGTCCCCGCCGACTGTGGACGGTTTATTAGGCTTATTAGATCGCAGAGCTAAGATACAAGTTCATTTTTAGGGTTCCGTACCGAAATGTTAAAATAGGAACCCTGTTACTGAGACTTCACTGTCCTTCCGTTCGTCCGTCCGTCCGATGTTGTATTTCTCTTGCTGCTATAACAACAAAAGATCACTTTTAATTATTTTAAATATATGTTGTTTCATGTCTACTTTTTTTTTGCAATTTACAATCTACTTTTGAAAATTAAATTTGACTTTGAAATAATGTGGAAGAATATTTTTTTTAACATCATGCGTTGTGGAGGAGATTGGTTCGTTACAAGTAGTTTATAAATCAATGCTTACAAGGTATAAAAAAAGACTGGTACATATTAGCAAAAATGATAAAAATCTAATATAATCTTTATGAGACCCTGTAATATTCTGTCAGTGTAAACATAAAAGCAAAACATAAATAATTTCCTAAGAAGGTGTAATATTTCGAAACAGCCCCGATGCTTTAATCCAGCTAGATTGTAATCTGTTTGTAAGTGTGACGCCAAGCTCAGAGTGTAGCTCGTGTAGACTGTAGAGAAGTGTAACCATGGAGCGTAGCCATAGCGGCGTAGCAGGCAGCGCGGCGTTTAATCCTTGCCCGTTTTACTTTTTACATACCAAATTAATTCCCTACTAGCTACGGTGCGCAGAAAAAATTAGTTGTAAAAGATGACAGTGTGCTGTCGTTCTAATATTGTAGGTGAAAGTTTGATTTGCAGACGAATAAACTGATTAGTTTTTATTGTAAATTTAACTATTATTAAACAAAAAAGTAAACTCACTTTTTTGTTTAAGAATAGTTACTTTGGCGACGTTTATTAAAAATGGTAATTGAAAAAAAATTAAAAGTTAAAAGTGTACTCGGAAATATTCCACTTTGTGCCTCCTTTACTTTTTTTTCTACCATAGAACGGCAAGCCCCCGAGAGCGGTGCCATATTATTTATGTGTTTGACAACCAACAAACTCGCACGAAACGTAAAATTCTTCCATGTTTTTATACGAAACGTACAAAACGCGTAACGGTGTAGAACGTTGTATTTGTAGTTGTCTTTGATAAAGTTATTCGTTGGTCTATGAATTAAACAATAGATACCACAAGTAGATACTGTATTCTGTGCATTCTTTTATTTTCTTTTTGACACATGAAACAGATATAGCAATAGCGAGGGACTAGAGAGAGAAAAACTTAAAACTCGCTCTGGTCCCTCGCTATTGCTATATCTGTCACATGTGTCAAAAAGAAAATAAACGAGTGGACAGAGTATAAAAAGAACACATTAAAAATCTAAGACTTCAGTCTTACCTTGTTACCCTCTTATCATGTTACCCTCTTACCCTCTTGTTACCTTGTTACCCTCTTACCCTCTTGTTACCATGTTACCCTCTTACCCTCTTCTTACCTTGTTACCCTCTTATCATGTTACCCTCTAAATTCTTCGACAGAAAATCGTAAGCTTAATTTATTGGAGGCACCAAATTGTTTTTGCTATCGGTACATCAAGTCTGTGGGGATTTGAGCGGATAGGTTTAATTGTTTGGAACGGGCGTGGCTTATCTAAAAAATACCATATTCTTTACATTATTTATTTACCGCACCGCGCGAGAGGTCAAATATACCACTATATTGTTTTAATATTCCTCTTTAAGTGAGCACATTTCTAAATATTTTCATGGGGAAAACTAAATTATTACCGAACAGTTCGTAGGTTTGCTGCTTTAATATTAGGTATGTTCTATTTTTTCTGTGGTGACATAAATATAAACAAAGATTTAAATCGCTAGATGGGCCCTAAGCCTACATTGCGCACATCAAAAACGTCCACAAATATGTTGAGTGAGTGCTCTCAACATGCTATAGTTTCACTTGTGTCAAAGAAAGTGACAACGTGTCACACAAGACAAAAACGTGGACGTTTTTGGAGGTTTAGGGCCCATCTAGCGATTTAAATCTTTGAATATAAAGTAGAATAGAAATGACAGAAAAGAAAAGATATTGGACACTAAACAAGCTTTTTTATAGACAGAAAATGCCTGACGCTTATCCCTCCGTTTCTAGCATCCGCTAAAAACTGTGTGGTTCTGGCGGAAGTACGGGATTCACTATCGTATTTACCGCGCTTCTGCCAGCCACTGCCAGCCAGCTTCAGCAGTGGGACCCATCATCGTTGGCAGCCTGGCCAATGCCGAAACCACCTCCTCCTCGTCTGTCTATGTTTTGAGCGATGGACGGTTGCTAACGTCCTCACTCTCGCGTTCCGCCGCCTCTTTTACTGACATTTCACCTCCTCGCAATGTCACTAAGCAGACTGGAAACTTCTCATATTAATACGAAAAAATTTTAGGATCAATGAAATTAAAAAACAGTATGAAATAAATCATAATATTCTCAGACCTAGCGAATATAAAAAAAATCCTAAAAATCGAAGGAGTTTCAAAGGAGTTTTGTTACAAACTCTGATGCGATATTAGAAAAGAAAGATAGTAAAGCTACTAAAAACAAGGGTTTGCTCCGAGAATCACTGAACTAAAAGGTTATCTCCAAGTTGGTTCAGATTTGTACGCCGGTAAGTATTTAAAGGGCTCAGCTAACACTATCGCAATATCGGATTTTGTTAGCTTGTCCAAGATTTATGGGACCGACCCTTGACTTTGAAAGTCAAAGTATCATTTTTTGTACCTTTTGGCGAATAAGTTTTTTACGTCTAGACTCTAGGCCCTAGAGGTTGCTGAATGGAAACTAATTATGAGAGGGCTACTAGTTTATATATACGCCATTAAAGCTGCCGTGCTATTCTGCAAAACAGCGACGAGCGTACATCTCTGCATGTATGAAATTGTCAGTTGTAATAGAGTACAATTTTGCATGCCATATTCGAGTTGGCAGCTGTCTGGCAGCTATTTCATTTTGTAGAATAGCACAGCTGCAGAAACAATTATTCATTCAGCTTTTATCATTCCATAATGGAGGCTACAAGTGTCCAGTTTCAAAATCCTTTGATCTGATTGGTGGTCTGCAGCGTACCTATTCTGTAACTCGGTGCCTATCAAAGAATGATAGCCACTGGCAAATGTTTTTCATCCATTGAAGTTTTGGTAAGGAAATTTTATTTTTATTTCATAGTAAACTTTCAATGGATAAAAAACATATGCTAGTGACTATCATGCTTTGATAGGCACCGAGATACAGAATACGGGCAGTCTGGTTGGCTAGTTACCACCCTACCAGCAAAGACGCACCGCCAAGCGATTAAGCGTTCCAGTGCAAATATGTTTTTTAGAATCCGTAAGGCCCAGTTTCCACCAGAGCGGAGCGAAGCGGAGCTGTGTTTGAGTAACCAATCATACTTAGTCATTTTGACATCTCCGAAACTGAAGGGGAGAGCAGATGTCGAAATGACGAAATCTGATTGGTTACTCAAACACAGCTCCGCTTTGGTGGAAACCGGGCCTTTAGGGTGAGTTTACTATTCCTCCAAGTTAGTAGGTAGGTATGATAACTTCTTCGGCTGCATCATCACTTACCATCAGGTGAGATCGTAGTCAAGTACTAACTTGTATAGTGTAAAATCTGGTGCAAATGACTAATATCTGTGCCAATGACGCCAATCGTATAGTGTACCTTCTATAGAAATGTATAATGTAGGTAGGGTTCATTTACATCAAAGCTAAGTGATGTAGTGGAGCTGAAAGATTTGCTATGTAGATAAGCTAGGTGCAAGGTAGGTACTCACTACTCTCTTAGTTACTTCATAGTAGGTACGTTGTCTATTCTACCGTACTGTAAGTGTATAGATATTTACCTGCTGCCCTTTGCTTCTCTTATGTCACGTCCTTTGATAGTTTGCAAAATCTTACCTTCTTTGGTCACTTTTCTACCAGCTAAGCTAAGATATGCTTAGTATTTGGCAATGTACCTACCTATGTAGTACCTACGTCTTAATAAATACATTTGTGGTGGATGGATGTGTATCATTGCAAAACTATATGCTTAACATCACGGGTCGAGACATGCGGTGAATTCGCTAGTGAATCCCGTACTCCCGCCAATGTGGTCATGGCAAGCACCATATACACCCTTCCTGAACAACTAAATTTTATCACTATTTAGTAAAAATTATTCAAATATTTTTCGACCCTTACAAACTTGTAACTTTGATTTGTATGCTAGGTACTAGTTACACGGCAAAAGGAGGGAGAAAAGATATAGTACGTAGGTATATTGAATCAGACAGATAAAGTGTAAGCATAAAACTTTTTATTTATTTATTTATTTATTTATTTAGGACACAAACAATATACATGTATAACATTTTAACAACGTATTTTTTTTTTAAATACACTTTCACTTACATGCATATCTTAATAGTGAACACAACATTGACAATTAAAAACATGCAAACACTAAAATAAAAAATAAAAATATAAAAGGGAAAAAAGGGAAACTAATACTACAAATTACAATACATAACCTAACATATAATAGGAAAGTAAAATTAGTGAATTATAATTTAAAAAATCTATCTTGAAGGAAGGCTCGCTGATAGGTAATCAGTGAGCATTTTTTTAAAAACAGAGTAAGTATTATGAAATATGTCGATGCCAGGTAAAGCTTTAGCCATTTCATTATATTCGGCACATATGCGGGCTATAGGGGCTTGACTGCTGAGTCGAGTTCTGCCAAAGGGTATATGGAAGGTTTTACGTGTCGACCTCGTACAGTAACGGGGATACTTTCTTGGCACTGAAAGAAAGATTCGTTCAAGTAAGATATTGCTCTTTACTTTGTTATGTATTAATTTGTGCAAAAAACACAAATCAAGTATTTTGCGTCTGCTGCGAAGAGATAACATTTTAAACTCAGCTAGTCTTTGGTTGTAGGGCTGTCTATGTGATATGCCAGAGGCATGAAATGCGAGATATCTAGTGAAAGCACGTTGTATGCTCTCAACTCGTTGGGAGTGAATGTTATACGAGGGACTCCAGATGACACTGGCAAATTCAAGACAGCTCCTCACAAAGACATTAAATAGTACAATTTTGGTATTGGTGGAGAATCCCTTTGAATTACGTTTGATGAAACCAAGTAATTGTGCAGCTTTTTTGACTATGTTGTTGATGTGCGACTTAAAATTAAGTTTTTTGTCAATAGTGACTCCCAAGTCTCTAATTTCGGGCAACTCTTGCAAGACCACATTTTTAATATTATAACTAGAGACAAGCGGTTTTTTCTTCCTACTGTACTGTACGTGGAAACATTTGTTAGCGTTGAGAGTCATACTATTGAGATTACACCAATTAATTATTCCGTTCAAGTCCTCCTGTACTAGCTTGATATCTTCAACTGAGTTTATTGTTTTGTAGATTTTTAGGTCATCAGCAAACAAAGAGCATTTGCAGTGCCTTACTTGTGCCGTAATATCATTTATGAATGCTAAGAATAATAAAGGCCCTAAATGAGAACCCTGTGGGACCCCAGATTGAGCAATATACTTCTCTGACTCAAATCCGTTCACAACAACTGTCTGGGATCTTTGGTTCAGATATGATTCAAACCATTTGATTAAAGGTGGTCCGATGCCGTACTGGGAGAGCTTGCAAAGAAGAATTTTGTGATCAACCTTATCAAATGCACTACTAAAGTCTGTGTAGATGGTATCAATCTGCCGCCCTTTATCTACCTCTTCTAACAAATCTGAAGTGAAGCTTGCTAAATTAGTTTGTACGGACAACCCACCTCTAAACCCGTGTTGAGTATTTGTTAAAAAGTTGTTAAAATGATCGGCAAGTATAGGATGGATAATACTTTCAAATAGTTTAGAAAAACATGACAAAATGGATATAGGGCGATAGTTTTTTATATCGTTTCGATCACCCTTTTTAAAGACTGGTACGATTCGTGCCTTCTTCCACTCTTCGGGAAAAACACCATCATCAAGAGAACGATTGAAGATAAGTGTCAGTGGAAGAGCAATTCCAGAGGCGCATCGTTTAATGAAAATAGGCGGTAACCCATCGGGACCTGCACCTTTGTGAGAGTCTAAAGTTTTGATTTTCTTAAAAATATCTTTTTCAAGGAACTTTACTTTGGCCAACTGAGTAATGTTATTATTTAGACAAAGGTTAATATTTGGTTTATGATTAGTTACTTTGGTGTAGATGGACGAGAAGTGGCTAGCAAAAAGATTGGCTATATCTGTACCGGAATTAGCAACTTTCCTGCCCAGTTGCATTGACGCAGGCAATGAGGATTCACATTTCTTTACCTGTTTGTAATATTTCCAAAAGCAATTTGGATTCTTATGAATATTTGACTCAGCCTTGTTCCTGTAACTATTATGGCAAATATCATAAAGTTTGTGACAGCGGCTTCGGATAATTTGGTATTCTAGATGATCTCGAGGGTTATCAAATTTCCGAAGTTTCCTATGGAGCTTTTGTTTTTCAGAAAACAATTTAATCAAGTTGTGACTGAACCAAGCGGGGTACCTTGCCGACCTCAGCCTACGCCTAGGAACCGACATCTCTATAATTCTATTTAGGCAAATGTAAAAAACTTTAACCATGGCATCGACATCTGTACAGTTCGAGAATTTTTTCACCCAATCAACATTTTTAAGCTCTTTTACAATAGTATCATAATCTGCTTTGAAGTAATTGTAATCGATACGACTCTTGGAACGCAGGAATGATAAATGAGCATTGCCAATTTTTATTAGCAGATTAGGATGGTATGTGTCCAATTTACTGAGGAGGTCAGGGGGTGAAGCAACCGTAACACTTTCCAAATTACTTAAAACAAGATCTAAATGCCTACCGTCACAATTACTTATATTGTTGAATTGATGCAAGTTATTTATACACATAAAATCAATTAACGAGTATCCAAGTGCATTATTATAATTATGCGGTGTCATGTAAGAACAATCATCGCTTGAGCACCATTTGATAAAACCTAAATTGAAATCCCCTAACACTATCAAATCATCTACGTAGTTTGCGACAGTATCCACGTTCTCGAAAAACATGTTGAGAGATTCAAGCTTAACTGGGGGAGGCATATAGACGACACTAATTGCAATCCTTTTTTTTAATTGTTTATTGTTTGTTTCTAGCACTACCCATATACTTTCGTGATCTGTCTCCCAACTCATAACCCGGAACAACTTATCCCGGATGGTTCCAATCCGGATTTAAAGGACCGGAACAAGAAGTATCAGCGTCTCGGAGATTTCGCTAACTTACTTAAGAATTTATGTAAGTAAGCCAACCCTTTTGAGAGCAAACACATGAAGGAAACGTTTCCTGTATTGAGTTTATACACCTATTTTTAATGTGGTTATAGTAGGTTTCTTTTATACAGTCTGCCAGTTAAGTATAATATCTCAGATTGATTGTAACTCATGATACAGCCGAAGAAGTCACCCCTAATGGTTTATATACAGCATCGCGAGGAAACAAATCGCTTGGCATATGACTGTATAATACATACTGTGAATACATAATATACAATTCTGTGCTAAAAATAGTTGGTAAGTCACATACCTATGACCTATGAACTATAATTGTTTCCGAATTAATAACTAAAAAGGTTTATTCCATTTCAGTTTCAACAACGAAATAATTGTCTGCGACTGTAGACAAACTCGCGTAAGGTTTCCGTTTATACTTTATAACGATAGGTAAATTAATCGCCCCGTATTCGTATCGCAGGTACAAATCTAAGGTGGCTGCACCGATTTTAATGTGGTTGTTTTAATTTAAGAACCTGCCACAGATCTACACTAAAAAAGGACTTGCCCACTAAGTATCAGCTGAAGCTATAGTTCAAGTGTCTAACTATCACGGTTCAAGAGATACAGCCTGGTTATACGGCCGTTCAGAGAATGCGTTCCTGACACGTCGCGATTGAACTGACGACGTAACTTTGTAATGGCGTTGCAGTTACGATAAAAATATCATTGCTGGTTGTTTACCGTTTAAACAATTGATGAGCATTAAAACAACATTATTATATCAATAATCAATTAATGTTATAAATTTGTGCCAAACTGAGTGTCAAATAACTTGGTAATTTTTTTTTTCAATTGTTTGTCAAATATTTTTCTAAATCTAAACTGCGCTATTTCAAGGTTATGTCAGCGTTTTATATTGGTAGTGACAGGCTAACAATAGGTGTCAGGAACGCATTCTCTGAACGGCCGAATTATAACAGACTGACAGCCGACGGACGGTATTTTAGTTACATGGCCCCGTTTTTACCCTTTAGGCACGGAACCCTAAAAATGAGAGTGCGAGTGAATAAATTAAATCATTGTGTATACTGTATTGTATTGCATTGACTGGGCTGCAGGAAAATCTTGCAACGTTGGGCATTCTTTCTTTGGGCTATTATAAAACATATTGTGATACTCGCATTTAATACTATGAACTCTTGCTTAAACTATTCCGTTCTACTATTCTCGAATACAGTTGAAAATAGGTATATACGAGTAGATGTACGTAAATTGGGCGGGAACTCATGAGAACGGCCAGGTGTCGCGACCTATATTTAATTTATGAGCTCCGTTCGCGACTTGTAGGGATGGGAAGACTTTAAAATGGACATCGATACAATTGTTTCTAAAGTAAATCTACCAATTGCACCACCGCACGGGAATGTACCTACTCAGAGTTCAGGTAAATTAATGGAGTTCAGCCAGTTTTATTGTCCAATAAGCTCCGTGCGCTTGGAGCAGTGATAGCTGAGTGGTTCTGACCTCTGCCTCTCATAAGGAGGTTGCGGGTTCGAATTCTGGGCACGCACCTCTGACTTTTCCGAGTTATGTGCGTTTTAGGAAACTAAATATCTCTTGCTTAGCGGTGAAGGAAAACATCGTGAGGAAACCTGCATACCTGAGAGTTCACAAAAAAAAATGTTCTCGAAGGTGTGTGAAGCCCGCCAACCCGCACTTGGCCAGCGTGGTGGGCTATGGCCAAACCCCACTCAGTCTGAGAGGAGACCCGTGCCCAGCAGTGGGACGTAAAAAAGGGTTGAGAGAGAGAGAGCTTGGAGTTTGGTTTTTACTAGGTAGCTTTTATTTTGTTTTACCTATCCCGATGTGTGTTTTTTCGTTTGTTTGTCTGTAATCAATTTTTTAATCCCGCGGAAACTCTGAAGTAGTTTATATAATACGAGTATATATGCATATAAATCAGTTAAGTAATTTGGCATAATTGAGTATCCATCACTTGATTGTGGCTTTATATCCCATATCTGTCTACGGTTCCTGCAGGATTTGTAAAAGATTCGAAAAACCATTGATAGTTAATAGTCAAGATAGGCCCATCCGAACATTTTACGTAAACCTTGTTCATACAAGAAAATGTAGAGCCATGTGTCGAAACTCCTACGAAATACTGCGTAGGCTTACAGCTTACTACTGACGCCGGAGGGGGTTTTGCTCCCATAAACTGGCGACATTTTTTCGCGCGGTCCGCCCCGTCTAGAGTACTTATACGTTAATGCGAAAAACACACGGACGCAAATTGACGCAAATAACATTTTTACCGAAAGACCTGAGAAGAAGCACTGGTTAATAAAACAATAATATTATATCGACAGATCAATCTTGTTACATCACTAATGTCACCTTTACAAAGAAATTCCAGAACTTTTCCAGCAGTATCTTGCTACCTGAATATATTTATATTAAGAATTTTCCACATTTCCAGCCTGTTGAGTTTTATTTCTAAAAAACTTCGCCGGAATCCACCGTTACTGTGAAATCATTCAATAAGCTAATAAATACATTAAATTGATGGGATGAATTGAAACTACAAACAAACTACATATTACTTATTATTCTTACGGAAGAAAATACGTATCCGGAAAAGTAAAATCCGAAGATTTATTTACTAACGGCCGAAATAAATAAAATTAAAAAATAAGTATCGGGATTTTGCTATAACGGTCGTTCACTGGCCTCAGGCCTGCCATAATTCCCCAGGCCGATTTCGAATACGGTGGTTCTTCTCCGCAGAGATTTTAGCCATGAAACTGCAATGGATGTAATTGTAATTTTGTTATTAATGTGTCGGTAATAATAATATCCAAAAACGGTCAGAAACAGATTTTTGATACCTAACTGGCTTAGTTTTTTAGTAATTAGGTAAAACAACGTTTTTCTGTTATATTCTTCCGCAACGCTGCATGTTGAACCCACCAACTTCTTTAGACAAAGACAAAAATAAATTCAACGAATCCTCTTAAGAGTCCACTAACCCACGATGTCTCCTATACAAACGTAATACCAAAATCATTTGTAATTTGTGCAAATTTTGATCATGTTGTGGTGTTATTCGGGTTCATATAGTAATAATCTATGCTCCTAGCCATATCTGGTTCCGAAATACTTTTGTTAAACGAAATTGTAAACGAATTTAGTTTTGCTTATTTTTATGTCAAAGAGGACACGTTTTCTACTTATTTGTTTTGTAATAAAAACAACACTATCTCACGTCGCATTAGTTCAGGAGCACAGTTTTTACTGTCCAGATAAAGAAAAACATCAGATAATAACTTAGAAAGTTACAAGTTTTCATTCATAATTTTTTGTATTACGGAACTCGACCATATTTTATAAAAAATTTGATGAAAATTGATTATTATTTCGTTTAAAAGAAGTATTTTCGAACCAAATATGGCTAGAGCATAGATTATTACTATATGAATCCGAATAACATCACAATATTATGATCGAAATATGCACGAATTACAAATGATTTGGTATTTTGAATGTATGGGGAAAACGTACGTCAGTGCATTCTTAACATAACAAAATCATCTATCAAACCTTGAAATGCCAACGGAAAAAACATTTCGTCACTCCAAAGTTGTCGGAATCGCAATCAATAGCATCGCGACGACGAGACGCCGGTAAAACTCGGCTTGCAGAAACTATAACCAAGGAAAACTTGGCATACCACGGGTGAACCCGCGAAATTCAATTTTTTTGTGGTTTTTCGCGATTTTCAAGCTGATAAGATATAATAAGCGTATGCCAATCTAATTGCGATGATCCCAATATCATCTTCACGTGTTTATATAAAAATCTCTGCCCGAAAGTGTCGACTTAAAGAAATTAGTCCGAGATTAGCGAGTTACTCACATAAAACTCGCATCTTCACGTGTTTATATAAAAATCTCTGCTCGAAAGTGTCGAGTTAAAGAAATTAGTCCGAGATTAGCGAGTTACTCACATAAAACTCGATACTATGACTAATTTCTTAGGATACACATTTTTATGCAAAGATTTTGATATAATCATGTAAAGATGATACCGCCATTCCCGCAAATTGACTGCCGTAAACCTGTAATGTGTAAGTAGCGTACAAATTACAAAAATCCACGAAAATTTTAAATTTCGCGGGCAGATTCGTTGATTTCGCCTTAACAAAAGTACATCTACCTAAGTACCTAGTCATTCATCTAATATCACCGAATATAATATAATATTACCTAGTATAATATAAAATTCTCGTATCACAGTGTTTGTAACAGAACTCCTCCGAAATAGCTGGACTGATTTTGAGTAAAGTTTTGTGTATGACTTACATAAGTATGGAAAGACATTTTGCCGGGACATCTAGCTAGTTATCGTGCACACTTAACAGATTTTTTGTTATTTTATTAGTGCAATTCGTAGGCACAAAAGGCTGCTTTCAGTGCAATGCAGATTTTAGACTGTTGACAAATTTTGATTATGTAATTCATGACTAGTGACCATTAATCCCATATACTATATATAAGTTATGCTATATGGCATAAAGCATAACTTCGGAACACCCCTCTAACAAAATACTAGCAAAGACGCACCGCGAAGCGATTGAGCGTTGCGGCGTTACTATGTGGAAACCGTTAGGAGTGAGTTAACTTATGCCTTCCAAAATTATTGTACAAGTACAACAAGTGCGTTTGCATCACTGCATCATCACTTACCATCAGAAGAGATCACAGTGAAGTACTAACTTGTACTGTGTAACAAAGAAGAGTATATAATCACTACGTGGAGTGTAAAAAAAAAGAATGCAGTGGCAGTACCAAAGGCAGTACCTACCGCTAGTGCTACTCAGCCACTGATCTCTATAGGGTATTTGACTCCAATTTTTTTATTACTTTATTATAAAGTAGAATTAAAATAATCACGTGCACTGAAAGAACTAATTAAATCGATCAAATAACAAAAAAGTTATAAGCATTTAAAGATTTGTGATTAGACAGAGATAGCAACATGAAATTGTGACGTCACACCTTACCAATGCCATAGTAGCTTCGTGCGGCTTCATACAAATTTTCGTTTTGCGAGAAAGGGATAGAAGATCCCCCACTCTAATGTTTAAACGCCTGTAACTTTGTAAATCTTCGTTGGATTTTAATATTTCTTTCACTGCACGTTATTATTTTTATCCTAGTTTATAATAAAGTAATATTTTTTATCAAATTCAAAAGTAGTGAAAGACCCAATTGTATGGACTATGGACTAATCATTCTATACATCTGACAGTTCCTTTTTTGTGCCGATTTAGTGCACCACATTCGAACCTTCACGGTACTAAATTGACATACCTATTTTGTTGCTAGTGACCGTCGGTTTGAATGTCATTTTATTTTAGTTCCATAGACGCCAGCAATGCAAATTCGTATTTTGGCTGCATTTGTTCTTTAGGAACAGTCACAATCTTACGTGAGGCCAAAACCATGGTTTGACATGAGTAATGTTCGTCAATGATAGAAATATTTCTTAGCAGATCGACCTGCAGGTTACGCAACAATCAGCGCCAAAATGGCAAAAATCAAGTGTCTTTATTTTTAAGTTGACGGTCAGCGATCCATAGAATAGAGATCAGTGTACTCAGCAGTTCAGCACACTGCAGTGACAAATTTGGCATCACTGCCAGAGCGCGGCTCCGCTCAATAAATACGCGACCGTGCGACGCCGGAGTACACTCGACCGCCAAAAAACCTCAAAAATAAATATTTTTTTCAAAAAATAAAAATAAAACTTTTTTCATTGAATTAAATAGGTACCTACAACTAGAAGTAGCACGGAACACATAAAAATACTAAAGGTACTAGTCGGTTAAATTAGTCAGTTATGGTCGCGCACTGTCGCCTTGCATCGCGGCAAAATCAGTGTACCTACAGGTAAAATTACAAAGCATTAGTATTCGTCGATCCATGTAATTTTTACTGCTCCCTCTGCGAATCAATTTTATCATACTGTATCACAGCTTGGGGAGGAGCATGTACATCGCACATGCTTCCACTGGAGCGAGCACAGCGACTGGTACCTACTAAAAGTTGCTACCTGTAGGCCATTTGACCATCCAACTCACGACATACCAAAAATGTCAGGTTTTAACGGTTCGGCAATTATTTATTTACAAAACTATTATGCTACAACATGCTAAAAAGAAATTTAAAGCTAATTATACTCAAAAGAGAAGACAAGACAAAATTTGTGGTGTCACAAGGCTGAGAACTAAATTTGCACAAAAACACCAATGTTTTCTGGGACAGTATCTTTATGATATAGCTAGCAAAGATATGACGATTCATTCATTATCAAATTATAATTGCAAAACAAAAATTAGGACTTGGCTTCAGAATCTTGACTATGACTCAACTGAAAAATTACTTAAAATTGTAAATTGAACTCGTTTTATCAGCACATTTTCTACTTATCTTTTACTAGTCACTGATACACACACACACATACTCTATCTCACACACACACACACACTCACACACACAC
The DNA here is from genome assembly GCA_963855885.1 of Coenonympha glycerion. Classification (NCBI taxonomy): domain Eukaryota; kingdom Metazoa; phylum Arthropoda; class Insecta; order Lepidoptera; family Nymphalidae; genus Coenonympha; species Coenonympha glycerion. The sequence continues at coordinate 17,289,275 of OY979631.1, forward strand.
ACACACTAACAAATATACACACACAGATATACACGCGCGTCAATAATGTATTAAGCTAATTAATTTCAAAGAAAATAATTGAATTGATGTTTTTATAGATTTTTTTTCATAATTATTTTAAGTAGGTAATTAACTAATATTATTTGAAATCAGCTTAATTTAATCTTACATTTAATATGGTTAACTTAACTTATAAGCATGTCTGATAATAGCTCCACATTACCTTTGTACTTAAATTTGTTTTTCAGTAAGTACTTATAGACCTTTTCTGATTCTGAATGTTAATATAATAGTATCAAACATAAAAACTGAATTTTCATCCACGAAGAGATCTGACAGCTTTAATACAGAATCGTAAGTTGGTTCAATCCATTTTATACGGACTGTTTTGTAAAATCCTATGTGATCCTATCTTAGAAATTAGCATATAAAATTGGTATTTGTATAAGGTTTACTGGATTAAATGATTATGATTATGATTATTATGATTAATTTTTATATTACCATGAAAGAAGTAATAACAATGTCTCCTCATGGTGGTAATAATGCTCAGAATAATAAGCGATAACAGATGAAAAATTGTATAAGCAACCTATTTATTTACACGTGACATTTTTAAAAATTTATTTTATTTTATAGGAAATCCTATATTTTTTGATAAAATTCGTCGATCATCCTACTATAGGTTTAAAATTTAGCGAATAAAATAAATATATGTTACTTGCGATCTAGGTTGCGGGTTCAAATAATATATTGTAATAATAGTGCGGAAAACGTAATTATAAATAACCTGTTATTTCAATTACCTAAATTTCAACACAAACAATAAGTAGGTATTAGATCCTATACCTTTAAACGAGCAATTCTTGTATATATAATTTCTATATAATATGGATCTCGGAAACGGCTCGAACGATTTTCATGAAATTATGTATACAGGGGGTTTTGGGGGCGATAAATCGATCTAGCTAGGATTCATTTTAAGGAAATGTCGAATTTACCAAAAAAAAATATGACTCCTGCTGCCACCTATTGGCCACCGAGCGAAGCTCGGTCACCCAGATATTGGTTAATAATACCAGCTATAAACGTAATGATGCACACAGATCAAAATAATATTTATCTACGCTCATTGCTTAAAGTTCGAATTATGAAATCAAAATGTGTCACATATTGACCTACTTTATTCACAGACTTCTATAATTATTAAAAAGTTATTCATTATGACATCGCTGTACTATGAAAATATCTCTAGAAAGTTGAATAATTTCTATTACGATACTCGGCTTTGGGTTCCTGTATTTTTATGTGTCGTCATCACAGACCAGGGAATAACTTTCTTTTCTCTGTGGTCGTCATAGCCAAAAGAGAGTGTAGAGCCAATCCTCAATTTTGTTTTTTTTTATACATATATGGAGTCCACAGACAACATTTAGTTGGTAGTCATGGGATGGTCCACGATCGACCATAGACAACAATTAATTCACGGAAACAATAATTGTTCCCTGCCTTATACAATGACTGATTAAAAAGTGTGTTCATACAGAATATTGAAAAGAATTATGTATAATTTTTGATTATTTAATTATCCACTAAAAATATACTTTAACTGACTTGTATAAATATTTTTCTACTCTTTTTTGTTTCATGACTTTTTTAACAGACTATACACAGTTTACAACTGAATTTTGGCGCCATACCTAACTTTTAAAATTTCAATGTGTTATTTTTGTTACTAAGTCAAAACTTAGCGCGGAAAAATGTCTAGCAGTGAAACCTACTAAAGAAAATTTAACTCCACCTGACATTAATTAGTAATTGCAACAAAAATGACCCACAATCTTTTACCGACAAAGTGAAGGATTTACGACAAACGTTAGCATGATTTTATGGTTTGGATTTATGATAATTTGAGCGTAGATAAAGTAGTGTATGAAACTCTACATAATTAGGTATTAAAACACTCGTGTGATACTATTAAAAAACTCACACTCATGTTTTAATACCCCCCATTATGCATCCGTTTCATAAACTACTATATATGTATTGAATCCTATACCTTTAAACGAGCAACTCTTGTATATATATGTATATATATTTCTATATAATCCGAATCTCGGAAATGACTCTAACGATTTTCATGAAATTTAGTAGGCAGGGGGTTTTGGTGGCGATAAATCGATCTAGCTAGGATACATTTTTAGAAGATGTCGAATTTACCAAAAAATAAATAAAAAATATGACCCCTGCTGCCATCTATTGTTGGGTAGATATACTACCGAGCAAAGCTCGGTCACCCAGATATTACAAACTGAAGCGGTTAGATTTTGAGATGATTTATGTACCTAATGAATGTAAAAATGTAAGTGAGACCGATAATCTAAAAAAGTAGGATGCTTGAAAAAGAAGGATAAAGGAAGTGCATAAACTTAGAGCTTTATCTATATTACTTCAGTTTTCAGAAAAAGAACAATATCAAAAAAATATTGTCTTTCCTGCCTCAGAATTATTTTATTTCAGCGCTAAAGCCGTTTTAAGAGCAATAAAATTTTCATAACGTTTTACGTTCCAATAGAGCGTCGTAACTCGTAACCGTAAAACATATACGGTCTGCGCTAATATTATTATATTTAGCTGACTTTTATTTATTTAAAATATTATATAATTTGTCCATTATTCGTCTGTCTGTTAAAATTAATTAAATTAATCTGAGATTAAAATCGTAAAATTATTGGATATTAAATATAAGCAGTCCGCGCAAAATATTAATGTGGTGCCATCTGGTGCTAAAGATTTGCAAAACCTAGCGAGCATAGGTAACTTTGCTATTCACCTCATATAATTGGTTTCCGAAAGATAATTATTTTTTGCAGTTTCCCCGATTTGGCGCTATCGGATACCAATATGAACTAAGTAAATGCGTATTTTCGAGCAAAATTTTTATTAAAAACATGTAAGACGCATAAAATATTATGATAAGCTCGCAAAACTCATTTCCTTAAACCTACGATTAAAATTTGTGCCTACATGTATACCTAAGTATCAGCGAAAAAACTAGAACATAATTTTTGCGCCCTGATGGTACCCATCCCCCTTGTCTACGGAATTTACCGTCTGCTGGAAGCACAAAATATTAGTTACCAAAGAGTATAATCACTACGTCCACCATAGTTACTGTTAGAAACCGGAAGCAGGCGAAATAAACTAGTCGAAATATGAAAGTTGAGAGTCGAGACAGAGAGTATTTATATTCTTTGGTCGAGACAGTTGCAGTATGTAGAGCATGTAATAGGTGCCTACCAACTATAGTGTGTACTGTGTACAGCGCGAGAGCTACAGTGCAACAAGGCTATCGTGGCGCGTGGTCAAAATCGGAACTAACGCATCGATCTTGTGATACTGTTTGATAGTTCGCTCTGTCGGTATATTGTTATTGTATGTTGTGCTGTTTTCAATTAATATTAACTAAAATTACACTAAAGTTTAAGTAAAATTGAGGAGATTTTATTTTCCGGCTGCCTCTATAACAACGCCCCCCCGTCAATGTCATATCATTCAAGTGCAAAGAGACCAAGAAACCCTTGTCGGACTGTACGTGCGAAAGTGACTGCGAGACAGCAACACACACACACCACAAAAAGCTTCATTGTCTATAGTTCGTAAATCGCATGGTTGCGTAAAATTAGCTCCAGAATTTCAATTTTTTATTTGTAAACTAATATGAGGTAAATAATGTTAAAAAATAAAATTTTATGGTTGGAAAATATAACTGTGTCCTATGACCATATTCCAGAAAATATTGAACGCATCCATAACTTGTCTATGGTATAGATAAGAAACGCTATTGGCTCCGAATATTGGCAGCCATTGTTATGTGTCTATGGCGATCACTTGGTTCATTTCAATTTCAAACGGTTTTCGAATGTTTGATAATTTTAGCGTGTGTCAAAACTAAAAATTAAAACTTATGAAACTGAAGTGTTTTTCTAATTATGTCCACCTTTAATTTTAATGAATTTCTTCCTAAAATTGTAACATTAGCGAATTCTTATACAAATAGTGCGAAAGATGACCTCAAGGTATGCTATCAACGTGTAACTTATACGCTAATTTTGAAGAGTTAGAAAGTGATTTCGGCGTGTTTTCGTGTTTTTTCGTAAAGATTTGTGTTTTTATATAGTGAGCCGTGGAACGAACAGTGATTTTTATCTTGTACTGAATGTGACATTTTGTTTCCAGGCTATGTTTCAAAGTTTTGATGCGTTGGAGGAAGAGTTGCAAAATGCCAAAGCGCGAGCGCGCGACAAACTCCAAAAGGATAAAAGCTCTGTAACGGCCCTTCAGAGTATTAACGAGGACGACAGTATGTACTTTTATATGTGTACTGTCCTTTAAGATACTTATAATATGCGCAGTTTCAGTAATGAGAACTTGGAAACAACACCTGTTTACAAGCTTCTATGGCTTGTCCTGAAATGCTATAACTTGTATCGGATATTTATATCCTGTAATATAATAGTTAGTAGGTATTTTCATTTTTAGATGGGTTCCAAATAGAATAGAATCTGCAAACTGTTTTGAAAACACACTGGGAGGTCCAAGTCTTACTTTGTCAAGGGAGAAGTGACATGTGTTAAAATAGACAGCTATACCATAACAATATCAACATACTTTATAATATTATGCCTGTTAAACCACCAAATGATATTAGAATTTAGTTGCAATTTGCAGCTGATTCACCCAAAATACCAGAGGACAAAGCACCACAAGCAAGTGACAATGAGAGGACGTCAAGTGACAGTGGCGAGCGCAGAGGCTCCAAGAAACGCAGCAAGCACGAAGTGGAGGGCATGGAGAGCCCTGAACAAGAGAAGCGGCAGAAGAGGAATGCTAGTGTTAAGGCTCAGAGCATTATTACCAAACAGGTGAGCCCTATACCTGCCTGAGAACTATAACCCATGCGCAGAAGATTTGCTGATGAGTAGCCCTTCCTTTTCAGTCAACCAAGGGTGTCCCACACTCGTCAGGCCTGTCATAAGTGGGAGGGGAGCTCATTATCAAAGCTTCTGTGTGTGGGCTGTATGCAGTTTCTTTTGTCTATGCTCTTAAACTTATGAAAAAATAGTTCTGGTACTATTTGTCATCTTAAAGTTGATAGAGATAGGGAGAGTAGAGTAGTTCATTTTTGTACACAAACGAAATATTATGTTTATGCATTGTATTAAAACTGGTTTTAAGTTATTTTTACCGTTAGAATGAAAAACCTCTGATTGTCCCACTGTTGGGTTTGATCATAGCCCACCATTCTGGCCAAGTGTAGTTTGACAGGCTTTGCATACCTTTGTCAACATAATGATAGTTAAAGTGTTAAAAAAATTATTACATGTTACTCGGAAAAGCACATGCATGCCCTGAGATTCAAACTCCCTACCCTCTGATGAGAGGCAGGGGTCTCAACCAATGGGATATTGGTGAGGCTGCTGTTTGAAAAATCCCTGTTCTGCTACAATAATGCCACATTTTTGTCTTAGATCAAAGGAATTCTAAAGAACTCTAATGACAGTGTAATACTGGTGACTCCAAAACTTGGGGTAACTTACTGAGTTTCACATAGAATTCTTGTTTGTTTAAAGTACTTATATTATATTATTCAAAAAAAGTATGTGATAGATATCTTTAAATAATTTTATAGTTAATAGTTAATAGTTTTATAGCTTAATTTACTTTTTTAATACAGTTGCTCAAAAAGTGGCGTATTGCAGGGACGTATAGCGTTCGGGATGTGGGCTATTACATACTCGTGCTTTTTTTTTACCTTTCCCGAACTCGTGCGTTATCTTTCCCAACTGTCAAAATAATGTCTATTAAAAAGAAAAACCAACCATGAAGTTTTTACTAAAAAAATTCATAGAAGTTTTTATGATTCATGCAAATACGTATATTTCTAAAAAGAAGCTACTAATTTGTTTCAATATCAGATTTGATTGAATGAGTTTGGTTAGGTTTCATTTCATCTCATTAAATTTCTTTTTCATTTCATATCAATAAAAAAAATTCTACTGAAGACTTGGCTGTATGGGCATAGTTCCCTTTGCGTACCAGAATATTATTTAGTCTATGACCAAATTTTTTTTTTAAATCATGGGTGAAGAAAAAAAACTGCTTATATTCTACGGTTGGCGCCATTTTTCAGAAATTTTCTTTGCGAGTTTAGTTGTTTGTTGCACAAAATGCTTCGGAGAACATTTTACCGGAAAAGTCAAAAAGTCGCTACATATCTACATACAACGAATTTATTGCGTGGAGAGAAGAGAAAAAAGCAAAATAGTTTTTCAGAAAATGTTAAGTTAGTTGAGTTTATTGTGTTTTTATTATTTTATTAAATTGCTTCATTTTTTCGCAACTGTATTAAAAATAATCGTTCAGTACACGTGCGGAACCGTCATTGCAACTTGTTCCGACTGTCAACCCTCGCTATCGGCTGCGCCTCGGCTCGGGTAGTCATTTGTCGGAACTCTTTGCAATAACAGCCTTTCCGCACTTGTAATGAAACATACTATTATCAAGATTCATGAGTAGTAGAATTATCCATTAATAGAATTTTTTAATGATAAAAACTTTTGAAATATCTTTATAAAATTTAATTTTTATTCATTGGTAGCTGATGGAGATTAAAGTAGCTTAAAAAAATCTGTAGACCTTAGAAGCAAAATGTAATCCTAATAGCAGGATAAATCCTTACGAGATAAGGATTTCACCTATATATTTTATGATTGTATCATGTAAGTTCCCTATCAGCCTGAAATAAAATATATAATGAAAGATAGATTAGCTGAAATTTTCACCAGTTAGCTTCTGTAGATTCTACAAGAAAATCCATAGGCATCTCAAAAGAGCCTGAAACAAAGGTTATTATTATTATTTGCCATTTGCTTGTGGCAGGTGAATGTGAACTTGACTCAGAAGCTCCGTCGCGAGAACTCCATGGAGAAGGGCCGGCGACGCCGCGGCAAGGAGGATGATAAGGAAAATACAGACCCAGTGCCCCTGGTTCAAGGTATTAACACATGCAATTACATGTTTCCATAGCAAGAATGCATTTTTCTTATTAAAATCACCTATCCGTGATTTGCTAGTCCTATACCTTTAAACAAGCAAATCTTGTATATATATATATATATATATAGATCCGTTCACGGTAAATGTTGCTCCAGTGAGAAGTTAGAACAAATGTTGATCCACCTATTTCACGTGTTTACTCCGCTCTGCCTCGGGTAAACTGATATACTTTGATCCACCCCTAATGCGCGTGTGACGTCAGTGGATCTGCACGAACAGATTTTCGACATACTCGTCAGCGATTTGACCAATATTTGTTGATCCAATAACGGCCGAAAAAATCATACTGAAAAAGCTTTCTTAGATCCAGAATATATTTAACTCATATGCGACATTTACTTAAAATAAGTGGATCCGGAGCCAAAACTGACGAATAGGCATCTTACACAGAGCGGCAACGTCGCGTTCTACGTGTGACAAAGAACCCACTAGACTACTTCGTTAGAGAAATAAGGTAAGAAAGATGCGTTAGCTACTGCGTTTGTGAATCGAACTTCGCTTTACAAAAGCAACAACACAAGCCTTCACTTGTTTGACAGATTTTTTGCGGGAAGACGTTTGCGCAGGTTTTTTGTTTTTTATCGTGTGGGTGAATATGTTCATTGACTATTTTGGACTATTTCAAAAAAAAATCAGCCGCAAGTACTTGTGTATTCTAAAAACAATTTTTATTTATTTTTATGCCTGACAGTTTTTGAGTTATTGGGCAAACTGTCGAAAAAAATACCGTTCCCCCCCTTGTCTCCGAAGTTTACCAATCGAAAAATCTGAAATAATTATGATCAATAGGAATAAACGTATATTTTACAGTAAAAATAAAATCAACTCTCTAACTATTATACTTTTTTTGATAATAACAATAAACCACCAAAAACAAAGTTAGGTTTGCGGTTTGGCAACAAAAGTACCTACATGTATATTATACTCGTAAATTCATGAACTAAAGTGATTATTTTAATGTTTTTCTTCTTTTATAGTATGGAACCCTCGGTGCGCGACTCCTACTCGCACTTGGCTCGTTTTTTTAAAAAAAATTTGAAATATCTTATATTTTGATGGGTTTTTATTTATTTTTTTATTCCGGGAAAATCAATGGTTGCCGCGGAAATAGTGAAAAATGCTTATTCATGCGGAAAAACATTCCTTCAAACTGCAACTAAGAAAATTTTTGCTGAAAGTTGGAATGGAGATAGAGTTCGTTCTAAATTAACACAGAGGCTACTTTTTACTCCGGAAAAATTCATGGCTTCCCGTCAGAATAGGAAATCTAAAATTTACGCGAGCGAAGCCGCGGGTATCTGCTAGTAATCCATATTAGATTATCTATTTAGAAACTCGATATTATGTAGGTATTATGTTAACGATTGAAGAGGAGCGGGCGGAGTAGACCGCTTCAGTGGAAAGTGGAAACGTAGGTACTCCCTTTTCCGTGATGGATACGTATGGTAATAAATAGGGTATTCATATTATGATACCAAGGACTAAGGACTTACTTGGCTACCAGTTTTTAACTTCGCACGAAAATAAGTTTTAACTAACTATGCGTTTCAAATATCAATAGGACCTTTTTAGGGTGGTTCCATACCAAAATGGTAAAAATGGAACCCTTATGGTGTGACTTGCTCCGTCCGTCCGTCCGTCCGTCTGTCTGTCACACTCGATTATTTGAGTAACTATTAAAGTAATCGACCTGAAATTTGGAATAGTTGTAGGAAAAAGCGGCGCGCCGTCATTGCAATCATAAAAAATTGAAAATCATTTTTGTTTTTAATTAAAAAGGGGGAATACCGGGTCGTCAAAATTTCAAAATGAGATAACAATATTAAGTGGGGTATCATATGAAAGGGCGTAACTTGTGTATTCTAAAAGCAATTTTTATTAATTTTTATATCTGATAGTTTTTGATTTATTGGGCAAACTGTCGAAAAAAATACCGTAACCGGGGGGGGGGGGGGGGGTATATTTTTATCCTTATCTTCAAAGTTTACTAATCGAAAAGTCTGAAATAATTATGATTAATAGAAATTAACGTATATTTTACAGGAAAAAAAAATTAACTCTCTAACTATTATACTTTTTTTGATAAAAACAATAAACCGCCAAAAACAAAGTTATGTTTGCGGTTCGCCAAAAAAGTACCTACATGTAAATTATACTCGTAAATTCATGAACAAAAGTGATTCTTTCAAAAATTTTACTTCTTTTGCAGTATGGAACCCTCGGTGCGCGAATCCGACTCGCACTTGGCCGGTTTTTTTTTATTTATAGACAGAAAATGCCTAAAGCATACCACTCCGGCAGGGGGAAACATATGGGTTAAGTTGCACCCTCTAAAACTGTCTGTGTCCACGACGGACCCGCTGGCGGGAGTACGGGATTCACTTTTGTATGCAATACGCTCCCACCAGGTCATAACCCACCGGTTTTGACAACGGACGGCTCCTAACGTCTGTCTGTCCTAACGGCACACGGCAGCACCCAGTGGGTATCCTGGCTGCGTGACCTGCATTTCCATCTAACGCTCTGCCGCCTACTTTCAACATTCAAATTGTGACAACGGCAGTAGCATCTTCACAGGTTTATATAAAAATCATAGTCGAAAAAATCCAACTTAGGGAATTAGTCGCAAAGTTACTCACCAAGCTCTATACACAAACTAATTTCTTAAACTGGATACTTTCACGTAAAGATATTTGTATAAACCTACGAAGCGGCAACGTCGCGGATGCTTTCAGCCAATCCGATCGTTTGCCGTGCTCTGATTGGCTCATTTGAATGGGATCAACATTTTCCGTAACCATCGCAAGGTGGATTTGTATATCGGATCAACTTTTGCGAACGTTAGTAAAAAGTTCCATGAGTGTAGATGTTGATCCGGTTGGAGCCACATTAGTTACCAGAGATGCATATTGGATCAAGAAAAGGCGTCGGATCAACATGTGTTTTCGGATCAACAAAGTACTCGCGTGACGTCGCGAATGATCAACATTTAGCGGGAAGAGATCTCTATATATATATATACTATATTTCTATATAATCTGGATCCGGATTTTCATGAAATTTAGTATACAAGGGGTTTTGGGGGCGATAAATCGATCTAGCTAGGATTAATTTTTAGAAAATGTCGAATTTACCAAAAAAAATATGGCTCCTGCTGCCCTCTATTGGCCAGTAGTTAAACTACACCCAGATATTTATAATTTATAAGCCAATATCCAGAATTTCAACAGGAGGTCCCATCCAACAAACATGCATGAAACGTTTTCTACCTCGTTTCTAATAAGAACTGCTTAGGTATGCAACGCCCTTCCAGCCTCCGTGTTATCTGCCAAGTATAATCTGGGTACTTTCTAAGAGAACAGTGAATAGACATTGTAGTCGATTCTGTTGTACAAAATCTCTAAACTAATTTAAAATAGTGCTATCCTTTTCAAACTGCTCCCTATGGAAAAAGATAGCACTATTTTAAATTAGTTTAGTTTAGAGATTTTGCACAATAGAATCGACCACATTTTCTAGGCAAGCTAGACCTCATCATTGTTTTCCTCATCATTACTGATCATAATTATTATCGTCTAGCACAAGCCTATCTTCTATATTAAAAAAAAACCAATTACCGTTCGATGAAATTGTACTCAAGCACGAATAATGTATTGTACATGTAAATTCTGTTTTTATAGATGACTGTTATGTTGTTCCTGTATTTCAGTGAAACAAGAGAAGATCTCGGTTCCTCCTGAGCCAGACCCAGAGCCGATGGAGACAAACAGCGCAGTGTCCACAGTAGCGTCCATCAAACAAGAAGCTACTACGGATGTGGTGGCCATGCCGCCGCCCGTTGCGCCCGTGCCTAGTGAGTTAACTGTTCTATCACTAATGTAGTAACTAGTACTTAACACCGTTGGAAGTGATGATGTAGAAGATACTATAGTATAAACCTTGTAAATTTACCGCCTTATTCACAAACGTGCAATAGCAGTCACATAGTTATTCTCTGTTTTGTCTTTGTTTGTCAACAGTGATTTGACATATAATGGAAAGAGACAAAACAGCCAATAACAATTCAACCGCGATTTTACATTTATGAATAAGGGGGTTAGTTTTTAAGTCGTTAAATAGTTATCACTATTAATAAGTATTTATGTACCTACTTGACCTTTCATAAGTGCTAGCAAGTAGTGGCCTATATGAAATAAATGATTTGAAATATTTATAACTAATAGTATTACCTGGAAAAGTAAGTAACACACAAACATACATATTATATATATACCTTTGTATCAGAACAATAATCAAATACTTAATTGATGTGGTAAATTTTTTATGATAGAAATATTATGGTACTTCTGTGGTAATTGTTTTAGAAATTGGTAGCAATTTGGACTTTTAGAGACTCTAACCGTAAGTGATATAAGTGAAAGTTGTAAGTACTAACAAATGTGAGTTATTTCACTCAGACTTGTAACAATACAATTACAATTTGAAATGTAGTGGTCTCTTGTAAAGAATTATATGTAGTGTTCTTTTTTGACCCTAGGGCTATTTGTCATAATCGCAGTGCAAGTAAAATCTAAGAGTAAATAGTGGTGCTTTTAGACAGACGAATGTTTTTTTTGTTTATGCCATTTGTTTTATTTTTTTACTCCTTTTTGTATATTAGAGCCACGTAGAGGCGTACCAAAGGAGAAATCAGAGGAATCTGACGAAGAAGCTCCGAGACAGAGCTCGCGCGGCCGCCGCACGAGGAAACAAACAGACGCTGCGCCCGCGCAGCCCGGTAATTATCTTTTTTTTTTACGTTATACAAGTTAGTACTTGACTGTGACCTCACCTGATGGTAAGTGATGATGCAGCCGAAGATGTTAGCGTACTAACTTGGAAGGAGTAAGTTATGTCACCCCAACGGTTTCTACACAGCATCGTACCGGAACGCTAATCGCTTGGCGGTACGTCTTTGCTGGTAGGGTGGTAACTAGCCACGGCCAAAGCCTCCCACCAGACCAGACTTGAGCCAATTTAGAAATTATAAAATTCCAAAGTGGCCCATGGCGGGAATCGAACCCGCGACCTCCCACTCGAATCCGAGCGTGCGTCCCCTGCGCCACAGAGGTTGTCAAAATCTCCGTATTTTAAGGCCTTCCATCTACCCAGACCTGATGAACATGGTGAACTAAATCTGTAAAGACTATATTGCCGTGCTACGGAGTTTATAAAAGTAGTATAGTTTTGTCCACATAATAAAGTATTTTTTCTCTAAAATCTATCTCCATGCCAAAGTATTTTTACTGCCAAAATCAGATATATATTCTTTTTCGAATCTGTTATCCTGTGGATAAAATAAAGAAAATACTTGTACCCATTTTAGCCCCTGTTAGAAGTTTTTGACCCCTATCTATACAAGTGTGAACAGGTAAGCAGCGCTACTATAAAAATTATCAAAAAAAAAAGATTGATTGATGTATATGTTTTCTTTATTATCTAGTAACATCTCAAAGATCCACAAGATCCACGCGCGCCAGCTCCCGCGCAACCAAGCAGACTGACGGCGAGGAACCGCAGCCGCTACCAGAACCCGCCGAGACTAGACCCAAACGGACTAGAGCCAAAAAGGTGAAAACCTAAATTTTTTTATCATAGTTTTTTTTTTGTCGTCTGAAAGATTAAGGTGTTGCGGCCCTACCAGCCCGCGAAATTCAAATTTTATTTAGTTTTTCGCAAATATTAGACTAACTACACATTGTAGATTTATGGCAATGCATTTTGCGGGCCTACTTTTTATACATCTACATGTTTTTAATAGATAGAAACTTTGCTCGAAAGTTCCGCTCATCTCATATTGGTTCCCAAAAGATAATTTTTTGCAGTTACCCAGATTTCGAGCTATCGGGAACCAATATGAAGAGAATGAGTATTGATGCATAAATGTCGTGCCCGCAAAACTCATTGCCATTAGCCTTCGATGTATAATTAGCCCACTAAGAGCATAAAACTGAATAAAATTTGAATTTTCGCGCCCGGATGGTACCCATCGCCCTTAAACACAGGTTTTTTTTAATAAATGTAAAAATATTAAAATTCTTACTTATAGTTATTACATCCTAATTTTTTCGATATGCCGATCTAAGTCAGATACATAGTATACATGTCTGGGGATAATGATAACTGTATCAAACCTATAAGTAGATTGAGGTGAGTAGTAAGGTGAGGTGAATTTTAAGGTTCTCTTGTAGAGAATTTATAGATGCGTAGCGTACAATACAACTTGATAATGATTTGATGAATTTATATTGTCTACTAGCTGATGCCCGCGACTTCGTCCACGTTTGATAAAAACTATTCTATCTTTTAAGTTGCACCAAATGACATATTCACGAAGTTTGAACTAAATCGGTTCAGTAGTTTAGGAGTCCATTGAGGACAAACATTGTGACACGAGATTTATATATATTAAGATGGTTAATTTATAGGTGGCAGAAACAGCAAACACCGAAGCTGAGAAGGAAAGCTCACCTCCTGTGTACAATATACCAGGTAACATGATTGTGGTTACTTCACTGATTACTTACTTCAGTATATGGGCATCCGAACGATTTACCTTTTTAACCTTTTTCATACAAGCAAACAGTAGTGCTAAAAAAAAACTAACAAAACTGTCAAAATTCTATAGCTGACCGCTGAACGAACTACAGCGTGGCCTTATACTGTTGGTATTATTGGCACCGATAAACTGGCGACATTTTTTCGCGCGGTCCGCCCTGTCCAGAGTAGATTATTTGCTAGGTTATTTGCTGTTTGGGGTAGATAGGTAGGCACGTGAAACCTGATACTAAAACCATATCCTTATTACAGCCTCGCCAGCTGAGGTGCCGAGACCAAAACGCACAAGGCGGGTACAGAAGGCTGCGTAAGTATTGCCTGAAGTTTTAAGTATACAATCAAACTAAGAATTGTAATTAATCCATGCATATTCTACTCCAATGATGTTATTTAGTTAAATATGTAAACTTTGTATCTACAGGGAAAAAGAATCGGAGAAAATATCAGAACAAACTCAAGCAATCCCACCACAACCAGACCTCTTATCGCCAAAAGATGAACGCATATCACAACCAGAAGTGGAAACTGAAAATAGGCCATCACCAGTGATTCCACTTCACACTGCAAAACCAGATAAGACTAAAACACAAGAAAACAAAAATAACACAACAACAAATGCGATTAAAAACATAAATAACAATAACGATATCACAGACGTTAATAAAATACACGACAAAAATTATGAGAACAAAGCAGACGAAAAAAGAAGAGATATAGAGACCAAAAACGGAATCCAAAAAACAAGGAATTTAAATACAAATCATGAGAACGCAGAAATAGACGAAAATTCAAAAGAAGTAGAGATAAACGGTAAAGTAGATAACAAAAAGACGAAAAATAAAAAAGATATTCAAGAGACAAAAGATTTGAATGGCAAAAATAAAGTAAACTCAAACATCAAGGAAATTAGTTCAAACAAGGAAAAGACAAAAATGACAGAAAAAGTGGTACCAGTAGATGTGACAGATAAGATAGAGTTAGATAGAACTAGAGTTCTAAGTGCACTAGATGCCACAGTGACCATTTCCAAGGATCCAGACCAGACTGTAGTCCTTCATAATGGGGTCTATAACCATGATCCTGTCACACCGCAGGCCGTGGTAAGGATATTTTCATCCTGCTAATATTATAAACGCGAAAGTTTGTATGGATGCATGTATATTTGTTACTTTATCACGCTAAAATTACTTATTGAACCAATTTTTAAAAGAAATTTCGAGTGGAGATAGATGATAGCCTGCCTTATCACATTGGCTACGATTGAATGATAGTGGGCGTTATTGTGCGGAAATCCATAATTAGCAGTACAGATTAATTTGTTTTGCTATAATCTGTAATTGAAAAGAATCTGTATGGTCCAATAAGCAGAAACAACGCCCACACAATTCCAACACTTTCTTCGACGTACGTTTCGTCCCGCCACTAGAGGACATCCTCAGGAGATGTTGACTTCACAATGCGAAATCGTAGAAAAACTACGACCCTAGCGAATTATAGCAAGACAAATTATTCTGTCCTACATAGGCTTCTTTCCATCCCGGAAAATACATTGTTCCCGTGGGATTTCTTTAAAACCAAAATTCACGCGAGCGTCCTCTAGTATTATACTAATTTTGCCATACATTTGACGACCTCCCTAGCGCAATGACGCGCGCTCGTAATTGGTCGCGGATTCTCGGTCGGTTTGGTACAAAAACAGTGTTCCCTCAAAACTATAACATGGGGTTATTCAAGGGGCGGATAAACAGATTCCTTAAGAGCCGGCAACGTATTTGCAGTTTCTCTGATGCTGCAAATGTCTATGGGCGGCGGTGATCGCTTACCATCAGGTGACCCGCCCGCTCGCGTTTGCTAGCGATGACTATAAAAAATAAAACCGGCCAAGTGCGAGTTGGACTCGCGCACCGAGGTTTCCATATCATAAAAGAAGTTAAACATTAGAAGAATCACTTTGGTTCATGACTTTACGAGTGTAATTTACATGTACTTTTGTTGGCAAGCCGCAAACATAACTTTGTTTTTGGCGGTTTATTGTTATTATCAAAAAAAGTATAATAGTTAGAGTTGATTTTATTTTTCCTGTAAAATATACGTTTACTTCTATTGATCATAATTATTTCAGATTTTTCAATTAGTAAACTTCGGAGATATGGGGGGGAACGGTATTTTTTTCGACAGTTTGCCCAATAAATCGAAAACTATCGGGCATAAAAATAAATAAAAATCGGTTTTAGACTACACAAGTAACGCCCTTTCATATGATACCCCACTCAATATTGTTATCTCATTATGAAATTTCAATACCCCCGTTTTCCCCCCTTTTTAAATAAAAACAATTTTCAAATTTTTACGATTGCCATGACGTCGCGTCACTTTTATCTATAACTATTCTGAATTTCAAGTCGATAGCTTCGATAGTTACTGAAATAATCGAGTGTGACAGACAGACGGACGGAGAAAGTCTCACCATAAGGGTTCCATTTTTACTATTTTGGTATGGAACCCTAATATTATGTGTGTTGACGTGAACTATTTGTGTTGCAGCACGCAATGAATGAGACAGTGGTGCTGGAGCAGCGTCGCGAGACGATAGTTCTAGAAAAACATGCACCCATGGACGCTACTGTTGTGCTAGATAAAGGTAAGAGGTTTCGTGTACATTTTTAACTTTTAATCTTGTAACTCAATGCAACAAAGTTTTTTCAACCGATTCCGCTGAAATTACATACACTTTTATTCTGCATGACAAGTATGTTAGTTGCGTGACGCTTAAATCCAACGTGGTGGAACACCCAAGATGGTGGACTATTCATTTTTAATTCAAAATTCAAAATAAATTTATTTCACAAAGGCCTAATATACAGGCTCTTGTAAAAGGTCATTATGATATTTGTCACATTTGTATGGCGATAACTCCAAGTCGACTTAAAACTAAGTTTACGAGGGTTCCAACGCGCCCTGCACTGAGAAGAAGCCCACAACAAACTCAGCCGGGTAATTCGTAGTCTTCTTCTTCTTCTTCGCATGGTTAGATGCGTGACGTCTAAATCCAAGATGGTGGACTATTCATTTTTAATTCGTAGTCTTCATCAGAATATGAGCATCAGAGTTTGCTGAGAAGAAAATTGACATAATAATAGTTTGTTTTTAAAAGTAGCTATGTTTACTTTTATGTCAAGTGTCAGCTTTGTCCATGTAAAGTGTAGTGTGTTCCAAGACTGCATTGAATTATCGACTACACGGCACTGAACTGCCCTCATTGTTTCGTTGTTAAGTCTTATTTTGCCCAGAAAACTAGTTGGCTACAATTCATTACTGCTTCACGGTAGATTAGCAACCTCTGATTCACGAAGGATGTGTGAAGCCTACAAACCCTCTCTTGGCCAGTTGTGAGACAAAAAGATTCCGACGAATTGAGAACCTCCTCCTTTTTTTGAAGTCGGTTAAAAAAGGTATCATTTGAATTTAAATTGCTTCAAATAAATATTCAAATTTGTTTCCAGGGGACGCGAAGCCGACAAATATGACGGCCGACGACTCGCTGCTGACGGACGACAGCGACTCTGTGGAGGCGACGCCGCCGAAGAAACCGCCCGTGGTGCAGCCCACGTGAGTCCCAGCATGGCTAGCCATGTCACATATCGATACGCTTCACACAATCGTTATCGCCTAAAAAATAGAGAAAGTTATAGAAGTAATGACACATTCGTTAGCCAAGTCGATAACGGTTGTTCAAGTAGCATAATGAATCTACTTCTAGAAACAGCATTACAAAGTACACTTGCTCGCACGGATACGTTTTATATAAACCATTACTTTGATCATCGACAATTACAAACATAGATATACATAATGGTGACGATTATCAGATGATCGGTGGCGTCTAGTCTTGTATGGTCACAAGTGCTATGTATTATTTCAGGTCTGCTGTAAAAGAAAAAGTTCAACAGTTTGAAGAAATGGCTTCCAGAGTGACGAGAACTAAAACGAGAGCGATGGCGAAGAAGGTGAGAAATTATACAAACAATAACCCCGCTAAATAAAATGCTAATACTCATTATATTATTTACTAGTAGCAAACTAATTGCTGCCAGCGGAGCAATAAAATGTGGGAAACAGGACGGCCGTAAGAGCGACAGGTATAGTTCGTTCGTTTTCATTTTGTCGCACGACCGGTTGCGGCGTCGGTATTGTCAAAGGACATCATAGAAGACGAAGATGAGACGACTACAATTTTTAACCGACTTCAAAAAAAGCAGGAGGTTCTTAATTCGTCGGAATCTTTATGTCAAACGCCTAGGCATTGCTGCTGAAGCTAATTACTCATTTGCTAATGCATCAAAATCTTTCTGTCAAACCAAAATTCTTATTTTGAACGTAATTGTAATGATTGAATGTAATATACATACATTTATGACAATAGAACATAATGTGCTCTCCCTACTTTTATTCTCCCTATCTCGCATTGTAGGTTAAGTCCCCGTGAAATCGTCTTAAATGGGTTTTATTGTGTGTCTGTGTGTGATGGCAGGAAGAGCAGACGGACGAGCAGACTCCGCCGGACAAGGTGTCCAAAGCTGTGCTCTCCAGCGAGACGCTCGCCAAGATGAACAGCATGATATTCAACGGAAAACCCCCCGTGGTAATAGAGATACTTAGCCCCTTCGCACACGGCTCGTAAGCGTAAGCGTATAGTTATGACGCTACGCATAACAACAATTACGCCCCCCTACGATTCGCTGCAACACCGCTTCGTTTGCGGACATGTTTGAAAATGTTCGTGCTCGTACTGCTCTCGTCGTACGCGAGGATTACGCTACACTTACGAGTCGTGTGCGGAGGGAGATACTTTATTTTATGCAGCTGAAAAAAATGTTTTGTCATGTTGATCGCACAAAGGAGATGTTTCAAATTGGGCTAGTTCTTATACGTTACCTTAAAATAAAAAAAATCTTCTCTGTGCAAACCTGCGTTCCGAACCTGGCGGTAGGAACGTTCATGAGAGCTTATATCGAAGCCTATGTGAAAATAAAGAATTTAATCATCATAAATATTAAGGAAAATCTGTTGTTCTGGGCAAAAATAAAATTATTATTTAAATTAATCCTTTAGTAGTACAAAAATATGTTCTTTTCATTTATTAATAACATCGATTTTTAAAGAAAATTTATAAAAGGCTATGGAGACTCAATTATACCGTACATTATATGCCTAGCCGAGAGCGCATACATTGATGAATCTCCTTTCACAATGTTTTTGTAAATGGCGACCCAGCTTTTTGTAAATGGCGACCCAGCTTTTTGTAAATGGCGACCCAGCCTTTTGTAAATGGCGACCCAGCTTGACAGATGTCAATGTGCGCACAGGTGTCAAAATCGGCGACCAAACCGTGCGCCATCCCCACTCCCGCCACGAAGGGCTCGCTGGTGACCGGCTCCGCGTCCAAGCTGAGCGGCATCAACAAGGCGCGCGAGGCGGACGAGCTGCGCCGCGAGCGCGAGGACGCGCGCAAGAAGAAGGAGGCGCTGCTCGAGGCCAAGAGAGAGATGCAGAGGAAGTGAGTGACTCGCGTGGACGGTCTCTGTACTTTTAATCACGGATCAATTCAATCCGCAGATGTGAATAACCTGCATTCATAAGAATTAGCCAAAATGATCTTTTTTTTTTTTTTTTCTCTTTATTAGGGAAACAAACAGCTTGAAATTACACATATAAACTTATTCTAAATATAGTTTTCACTTGAGCCAGTGAAGTTTCCACTGCATTGCATTGAACATTACATTTTTTTTTAGGGAGTAGTATGAAAAGAGGAAATTAAATTAAAATTAAACTACGACTAAGGTTACATTATTAGCATTTGCGGATGGCAGAAATGAAACCTGCATACTTATGTTGGAAATGGTCTATGTGTTTGTATTTCTTATTGTAAATATCGCATGAACGTACAATAAATCGATTACGGCTATAATTAGTCTTAGTAATAGCAAGATCAAACACGTTGAATTTGCGTGCTTTGCGTATATTTGGTTTTGGTACTGGTGGCTTTAATACCTGGTTTCTTCAAGTAACTTTTACTGAAAAGTAAAAGTTAAATATGGTGGTCTGACCCTTATCACGAAAGACATAAGGATTAGACCGCCATATTTAACTATTACTTTTAACTGAGTTGAAGAAACCGGGTGTAAGGTTTGCTCAGCTCAACAACTCACATTTAACCAGCTGGCTCTTTAAGAGCCCATGCCCAACCATAGAAAATAAAAAAGGGTTGCAGGATATAATATAACTGTTATAGGAAACGCGAAGAGAAGATGGCGGCGGCGGCGGCTGCCCGCGAGGCGGCGGAGCGCGAGCGGCGCGCGGCTATGGAGGCTGCCGCGCGCGAACGCATGGAGAAGCAGCATCACGCCGACCTTGGCAAACTAGAGCGGCTCAAAGAAGTTGAGAGGGTAAGCTGACTAATAAACAACATAAAAGTATATGTTGGTAGCAGAGCGTGGATCAAAGTGACTGCATGGAACCACGCTCTGCTACCAATACATACCAGTTCATACATTTATACCATTGCTTCGGTTTGAAGAGCAGTATAGCTGCAGAAATTATCTCTCTCCTTCCTCTGCCACCTCTGTCCCTCGATCAACTCGTTTTTTTTTTTCATTTAGATCGCGTTATATATGACTTTTCTGTTTTCAAAAAGTTGGACTGGTGGTAGGATTTTAGCTGAGTCCCACCAGGGTACTATTCCAGTGTAATTTGTTATTCTGCTGCAGATCAGCTATGCATTACTGTGTTATGGTTTAAAGGGTACTGTAGAAGGCAAGATTACGGCATAGAAGAGTTATGGCAAACTGGAGGGTCTGCCAGGGAAACTCAACTATTAAAGCAAAATAAATTTGGAACATGGAATCTTAACATGTTCACACTGTTGTCCATAGAAAAAACTAGAAACGGCGCGTAAAGTGGCTGAAACAGAAGAGAGGCGGAAAGCTGAGGAGCGAGCGAGACAGCAGCGGCTGGCGGACGAGCAGCGCCGCGCCGAGGCCGCGCGCAGGAAGCAGCTCGAAGAGGCCGAGGCGTGAGTTTCTTTTTTCCCCTTAGAACAATTGAATTCTCTACTGTAATGTAAGTAACCGACACCAATATTCATATAAGTTTTTTGTCTAATTTTTGCTTCTGATGAAACTCCCGGAGAACCAAATGATTTGTTTTGTAAGAATTATTGCAATTACTATAATACATAGAATAAACAAAGTGGAATACAGTAATAAATTACTGCTTTTTGCAGCAGGATAGTTGATAGTTGTGATTCGAGCGATCTTCGTGCAGTCTTACCACAAGTAAAACTTATGTTTACAGTTTGAAAAAAGAAGAGGCGCAAATGCAGCGAGAGATCGAGAGGAAACAGAAAGAGTTCATGGAGAGGCAGAGGATGAAGCAGAGGATGGAGGGAGATAAAAGTGAGTTTGTGTCGTTTGTAGTGTCGCGAGATACTTCGGTGTGTGGATCACAGGCAGATGATAAAGTTTCGTTTTTATTGGTGTAGTATACATAATAGGGTATTTGACTCCAATTTTTTTATTACTTTATTATAAAGTAGAATTAAAATAATGACGTGCACTGAAAGAACTAATTAAATCGATCAAATAACAAAAAAGTTATAAGCATTTAAAGATTTGTGATTAGACAGAGATAGCAACATGACATTGTGACGTCACACCGTACCAATGCCATAGTAGCTTCGTGCGGCTTCATACAAATTTTCGTTTTGCGAGAAAGGGATAGAAGATCCCCCCACTCCAAAGTTTAAACGCCTGTAACTTTGTAAATCTTCGTTGGATTTTAATATTTCTTTCACTGCACGTTATTATTTTTATCCTAGTTTATAATAAAGTAATATTTTTTATCAAATTCAAAAGTAGTGTAAGACCCCATTAATATTGTATTTAAAATATATTGTAAAATGTTATTTAGTACCTCCGGCTCACCTGATTTATTTTGATAAATTGACCACGTAATTTAGTCATTACAACTGTCATTCTTATACTTTTTTACAACGTCGATAGTTAAAAAGTAAGTCATAAATATAATATGGCCATGGCTACTGATGTACGTACAATATTTTTTTTAATGTATGTGTGTGTGTCACAGTTTCGACGCCCCACAAGGCGGGGCAGTCGCCGTACGCGGCGCTGGAGCCGGTGTACATGCAGGACGGCTTCCAGTACCTCAACTCCGACGACGAGGACGACGACGACGCGCCCGACGTGCCCACGCCGCCCTGGGCCGCCTCCAAGGTGCGTACGGGGAGCCGCACGCTCCCTTGTGTTACTGCCCCACCTGCGTGTTCACGTGGAGCCGGTGTACATGCAGGACGGCTTCCAGTACCTCAACTCCGACGACGAGGACGACGACGACGCGCCCGACGTGCCCACGCCGCCCTGGGCCGCCTCCAAGGTGCGTACGGGGAGCCGCACGTTCCCTTGTGTTACTGCCCCACCTGCGTGTTCACGTGGAGCCGGTGTACATGCAGGACGGCTTCCAGTACCTCAACTCCGACGACGAGGACGACGACGACGTGCCCACGCCGCCCTGGGCCGCCTCCAAGGTGCGTACGGGGAGCCGCACGTTCCCTTGTGTTACTGCCCCACCTGCGTGTTCACGTGGAGCCGGTGTACATGCAGGACGGCTTCCAGTACCTCAACTCCGACGACGAGGACGACGACGACGCGCCCGACGTGCCCACGCCGCCCTGGGCCGCCTCCAAGGTGCGTACGGGGAGCCGCACGTTCCCTTGTGTTACTGCCCCACCTGCGTGTTCACGTGGAGCCGGTGTACATGCAGGACGGCTTCCAGTACCTCAACTCCGACGACGAGGACGACGACGACGTGCCCACGCCGCCCTGGGCCGCCTCCAAGGTGCGTACGGGGAGCCGCACGTTCCCTTGTGTTACTGCCCCACCCGCGTCTTCACGCTGAAGCTGGTGTTATTAATAATGCCATTTGAAACTAATCACACGTAACGCCTTAACTACAGATGGATGGGATCACGCATACGCAGTTTACAGTATTCGAAATAACGATATTTGGCTATCGTAATAACTTTAAACCGCTCTGACTGACCTCTGATCGCAGGTGCGGCGGCGGCAGCTGACCATCCAGGAGCGCATCCCGAGCGCGCTGGTGGACCGGCTGTACTCGGTGCGCGCGCACACGCCCGACCTGCGCGAGATCTTCCCCGACATCGAGCGCGCGCGCCTCAAGCGCACCTCCTCCGCCGTGTGGCGCACGCCGCCCAGCACGCGCCTGCCCGCCGTGCGCGAGTGACGACGAGGCGGTGAGTGATCGAGCGCGCCGGTGGACCGGCTGTACTCGGTGCGCGAGTGACGACGAGGCGGTGAGTGATCGAGCGCGCTGGTGGACCGGCTGTACTCGGTGCGCGAGTGACGACGAGGCGGTGAGTGATCGAGCGCGCTGGTGGACCGGCTGTACTCGGTGCGCGAGTGACGACGAGGCGGTGAGTGATCGAGCGCGCTGGTGGACCGGCTGTACTCGGTGCGCGAGTGACGACGAGGCGGTGAGTGGTCGAGCGCGCTGGTGGACCGGCTGTACTCGGTGCGCGAGTGACGACGAGGCGGTGAGTGATCGAGCGCGCCGGTGGACCGGCTGTACTCGGTGCGCGAGTGACGACGAGGCGGTGAGTGATCGAGCGCGCCGGTGGACCGGCTGTACTCGGTGCGCGAGTGACGACGAGGCGGTGAGTGGTCGAGCGCGCTGGTGGACCGGCTGTACTCGGTGCGCGAGTGACGACGAGGCGGTGAGTGGTCGAGCGCGCTGGTGGACCGGCTGTACTCGGTGCGCGAGTGACGACGAGGCGGTGAGTGGTCGAGCGTGCTGGTGGACCGGCTGTACTCGGTGCGCGAGTGACGACGAGGCGGTGAGTGGTCGAGCGCGCTGGTGGACCGGCTGTACTCGGTGCGCGAGTGACGACGAGGCGGTGAGTGGTCGAGCGTGCTGGTGGACCGGCTGTACTCGGTGCGCGAGTGACGACGAGGCGGTGAGTGGTCGAGCGTGCTGGTGGACCGGCTGTACTCGGTGCGCGAGTGACGACGAGGCGGTGAGTGGTCGAGCCGCAGCATTATGATGATGTCCTCCATGACGTATCCGTCAATGGCAACACCTTGGCTTTAGGTTCTAGCGTGCGCACGGATGTGGCCGGCAAACCTTTGATTTAGAAAAACGCACGAGGGGCGGTACATCTGACCACTGCTGTTACAGATGTAGTTGTAGAAGGGTTTTGGCCTAGCCTTACGGTCCTGACGCCTAGCGTCGAGATTGTTTTGACGCAAAGTTCAAACGTTTTAGAATTAACTTTTACAAGTTTCCGCCACTTAGCTCTCTGTAGTGCAACTTGAGAGAGAAAGAGAGAGGGAGTAACCAACACATTGTATATCGATATGGCTGCAAACGTGTCAAAATTGAGTTATGAGTGTGAACATATTTTATTTACATAGTATTATTTTCTTTATTTTCAGGCCATTTTAAAGTTTGACTCCAGAGTGCTGTTGTCGCGGGCGGCGAATGTAAATACTCACATATTGTTGTTACTATAATAAGTAATTATGAATTCATGACTTATATAATAAATATATTTCTTATTGAACATTTTTTGTTTTTACAAAAATAGATCGAGCTGATCACAGGTGCTCTAAGCCATATGACATTGCGATCCGATTAGAAGAGGAATGGAACGGAATGGAATGGAACGAAATTAAAAAAAATGTATAAAGAATACGGAAGTCACGTGATCAATTTAACAATCATTTTCATATATTTTTTTAATTTGATTCCATCTGCCGTATCGCAATATGTCATATGGCTAGAGCTGTTGACTTGTTTATTCAACGCTTCGTTGCTTTGTACCTTTTGCTGTCTTTATTAATAACAAGTAAATAATTTAAAAATTAAAAAGAAGTTATGGTGGAATAAAGAAACTAACATACATACATGAACCCTAAAAACATTACACTCCTTTTTTGGGCAGTCGTGTAAAAAAAATTTGGCACAAAGTACTTTGCGAAATCCCAACCTGAGGACGGGGAGAACACGGGGGAAAGTTATAGTGCTACAAACTTTTCTAACGCGGTGGCCAAAACTGGAACTAACTTTATCTATCTATACTTTATCTATATTTTGACAGACAATAGACAATACAAAAGCGTCAATATATTTTTCGAACTAAAGACGCCATCTTGTTGTTACTAACGAACCATTTGATTTGTCCAGCACTTTGATGTCTACTCTGTTGTTGTTATTCATAGTGAGTTGTGTTATTATTTGTTTTGCAGTTTTATCTGCATACATAATGCCTAAAGCAATAAGAAGTGATGCGCGTCACATCCATTGATTAAACAGATAAAGGATCACTTAGTGGCGTCACACATGTATTTTTAGGCTCCGCCCTGAGCCGGCTTTTTAATTTGTCAAAACTGTAAAATGGCGCTAATGTAAGCGACAACATTATTTGCTATCAGCGACCCCGTAATGTTGTGGGCGGTAACGACGGAGAAATTTTTGTCTTCAACATTCGTCACATATTCCCTTTCCTATTAGCGTAGCGTATTTCGTAATTGGTAACATCACCAAAACCGTTAACACCCCTCCCGTGATTGTCTTGTATGAGTTTATTACCAAAAAATGACTTTAAATGAGGCCTACATAATATTTATGTCGTAGTGATGCGCCATCTCCGATATGCAAATTAGACGTGAGAAAATGTTTGCCTATGCTAGCCATTCAAGGAGATGGTGGAAAAGCTTTCCTGTTATAAGTTTTAACTTGTGCGTATGCATACAAAATGTACAGAATGTATGTACAGCCTTCTGTATGTAATTTGAATCATTAGACTAAAATAGGACAATAGACAATAACTTATAATATGACATTATTCTTAGATGCATACTTACTTATTAATATATTTTATTATCGATTTGTTTAAAAACATGTATTTAAGTTTTTGTATTAATAACTCTAGCTAATTTAGATTCTACAGTGCGACAAGGCTATCTTGGCGCGTGGCCAAAATCGGAACTAACGCCGCTGTCTTGCATCTGTCTTGTGATACTGTTTGTTAGTCCGCTTTGACAGTATATTCGCTATTTTGTGTTGTGTTGTTTTTGCTTAGTATTAACCATATACTCTATGTTATTAACTAAAATAAAACTAAATAGTAAAGGGGGAGTAAAATTGAGATTTTATTATCTGGCTGCCTTTGTTCTATAAAAACGCCTCCTATCCATGTCATTCAAGTGCCAAGATAGCCTTGTCTTTCATTTGTTTCTTTGTCATTTCTTTCTATCCTACAAGTCCATAAAAATCATGAATATCTTTAGAGTAGTGTGACGAGATCACTCAATTTAGGATAATTAGTTAAACTTTTGTAATTAAGACTGCCTTGTATGTAATTTGAATAGGTATAACATCATAAAATAAAAATTACATCTAGTATTTACGATTTTTAATTTAGTCCTTGGGTAATTCAAATTTTTTACTTGTAAACCTTGACAGCTATCCTTTTTTTGTAACAAATATCTATTTAAAAAGCCGGCCAAGTGCGAGTCGGACTCGCGCACCGAGGGTTCCATACAACAATACAATACATAAAAAAGAAGTAATTAATTAATGTAAAAAGAATCACCTTCGTATATTGAATTTACGAGTTTAATTTACAAGTAGGTACATTTGTTGGCGAACCGCAAACCTAACTTTTCAGAGGTTTATTGTTAATACCAAAAATAGTATACTTAGTTAGAGTTGATTTTATTTTTCCAATAAGTTAATGTATATTGTACATAATTATAATTAATATGTAATGATTATTATACTAATAATAGTAAAATATTTTTCGATTGGTAAACTTCGGAGATAAGGGGGAACAGTGTTTTTTTCGACAGTTTGCTCAATAAATCAAAAACTTTAGGGCATAAAAACAAATAAAAATCGGTTTTAGAATACCTAAGTAACGGCCTTTATAAATAAATAATAATAATTGTGATAAAATTAATAATTATGGAAATTATAATCTATTTTTTTCACAACTATAGACTTATGAAAATTCAAAACTACCTCCAAGTTAGAAAAGCAGGTTTACACCTATACACCAAGAACTGGCAAGAAACTGCGGCTCTTTTGAAAATGTATTGTTTACAATTTTTATGGTACTTAATATGAAAGATTTTACACGATCGTTTTTAGGGTTCCATACCAAAATGGTAAAAATGGAACCCTTATTTATTTACTCGTGAAAAGAAGCACATCCCTATAATTCGAAGAATCCGTCTTTGAGAAATTCTTGAATAATATAGTAACCCTGTTGTTTTTGACGGACGAATATAATAATAAGAAATTTAATTCAGATGAGTATTCTGTTAGTATTTTAGATTCCTTATAACAGTATCAGCTGCTTCTCTGCTGTGTTACAAAATGAAAATAATAGGTAAAGAAAAATAAAACAAGATGTACTAAACAGAAGGTACTTTATTAACGCTATCCACCACTGTATCCTTACATGAGTCAGTAACAACCACAGAATCGAACGAGCGCTAAAGAGCGTTCACAAAGGTGGTAAAGCCAGTTATGTGTTTGCGTGCGACTTGCAAACACTCAGAAACACCCGTCCGGGAATGTCGGCAACTTGTATTTGTACATCACTATCGACAAAAATTCCGTATTTGAATAAATAATTGATCAAAACTGATGCTTGCAATAATCCGAGCTAGGTATTTCTAAACAATACACTTCCCAGCTTTAGATTACAATAATAATTTTTATAACAAAAAGAAAATACATACGATTTTATTTAAAAGAAAATAACCCGCCAAAAGCCATACAGATAATATATAATTCCCGCGAACAGGATACCATAGACAATTGTTTTTTTTTTTATTCCAAGGCAGCGGCGCCGGAGATGATCTCGATGAGCTCGCGGGTGATGACGGCCTGGCGCGTGCGGTTGAAGGTGAGGGTGAGCTTGTCGATCATCTCGCCGGCGTTCTTGGACGCGTTGTCCATGGCCGTCATGCGCGAGGACTGCTCGGAGCAGGCGCCCTCCTTCAGCGCGTAGAACAGCATGGAGGCGAGCGAGAACTCCATGTAAGACTGGAGCACGTCGGAGTCGAGGGAGTCGTACACCGCCAGCTTGGGAGCGCTCTGGAAATTATGATAATGCTGGTTTGTGTAACTCGCTCAAAAAGTAAAGGCACAATATGTGGTCTGCACACAGATTTCAACAAAATAAGCGTGACTATTTTTTCTGTAAAGTGGCGCATAAGATGGCGTCACCTAGGAAATTAAACTCAGTACACGTACATTTGACAGCAAATTTTGGCACTCAACATGGCGCCGCATGTCACGCAAAGCTAGGCTAGAATGAATGAATGGGGCATCCTTAGTTCTCTTATCTCTATAGGTCTGCATGTTTGGCTGGTGTGACGACTCTGTGAAATCCACTATAAAGCTTACACGCAATAAAGCTTACAATGCCCTGCGGGTCCAATGCAATAAGGCGTTTAGTTTTGCTGAAGGGACATAGTAAATAGTGATATTTATTATCTTTTATTGTCTAATTGAGTGAATTATTGGAATCACATTAACACCATTTTCTGCGTACAGTCAAGAGTACAGCTGTGGGCTGCAAGAGGAATATGAAAGGTGTAGTGCCTTTGACAGGCGGATATAGTGATATTTATTGTCTAATTGAGTGAATTATTGGAATCACATTAACACCATTTTCTGCGTACAGTCAAGAGTACAGCTGTGGGCTGCAAGAGGAATATGAAAGGTGTAGTGTATTGCCTTTGACAGGCGGATGAGCAAGTATATATAAATGACCACCGCGATGTGTGAGTCAGTCGGAATATAGTCGCCGGACCGGTAACACGTGTCATAGCATAGTGAGGTTAAAGTGGTTACATACGAAGTGAATAAGTGCATCGTAAGTGAGTGAGTATAGTACAAAAGGCATCTGCCATCTACCTCAACAGCCTTCCTGCTGAAGAGCGGCAGGTCGGCCTGCGCGTACGACACGACGGACTTGAACTTGTTGTAGACGATCTTGCCGGAGCCGAAGTCGTAGCCGGACGTCAGGATCGCGTTGGCGAGCCGCGCCGCGTCCAGGAACGTGGGCGGCAGGCGCCCGATCTGAACAAATTATTTATTTTATTTATTACATTACTAAACAATAGTGATATGGAAATTATAAAAAAAATACTATAGGCAGTTAAACATAAAAATAACAAATTATAATCCAAAGTTGAGGGTAGTCAGTAGTAAAAACTTAAAAAGTCAATACGAACGTAAAAACCTTTCGTTGACGCTCTCGCTGTTTGGATTCTGGCATGACAATGGAGGGCATTGTCTTGGTTATATTTATTAATCGACTAGCAGAATCAAAAGACCATTTACCATGATCAAAAGTATGTAATTTCGATTTGTTGCGATAAAAAATTTGACGTTGAGGAGCATGCCACGGGTGTACCCGCGAAATTCAATTTAAAAATTAAAAAACACGACTGCCCTGTTGTATTAACTACTTTTTCCTAAAAAAATATAGCCTATGTTACTCGGAAGGATGTAAGGATTCTAACAATACCCCATATGTTTAAATCTTTTCAGTCGTTCAGAAGATATGGTGGAATAAAGAAACGTCACATACATACATACATGAACCTTAAAAATATTACACTCTTTTTTTGGGCAGGCGCGTAAAAAGATAAGAAGAACCAGACCTGTCATTTTAAAAATTCAAACCAGCCTATCTGGGACACTCAGGCTCAAATCCGAGCGAGCTCAAATGTGTTGTTTTCTCGCTAGGCAAAACACTTATGACAGACCAGTATTACTATTTTAACTGGTACAACATTAACTGGGTGGCCCATTTCTAGGTTGTGCCGACTATTTTTATCTATTGTTGTGCCACACATAAGGGCTGGTGTCTGGTGCTTCCGTCACATGGGCAACAGTCTAGTATTTGTTGCCCAGGTGGTGGAAGCTTCAGACAACGTTTTAAGGGAATTTATTTTTGTCTTTGTCACTCTCACGGATACGTTGATGGGTGCGACATGCAGCGTCGCGGAAGAATATGATAGAAAAACGACCTTTTACTTAATTACTCAAAAACTAAGCCAGTTATCAAAAATCTGTTTCTCAACGTTTTTAGATATAATTATTACCGACACATTAAAACAAAAATTACAATTACATCCATTTCAGTTTCCGATAAAAACGAGCAAAACTGAGATTGTAGAGCAACTTTCGGGAGAACTTTCTATCAAGGAAATTTTATCTAATCGTGTTTCTGCTTCTCAACGATTTTAGATTAAAGATCCAAAATACATGACGTTTAAATTTAAAATTCATTGTCTTTAT
This sequence comes from Coenonympha glycerion, assembly GCA_963855885.1. Classification (NCBI taxonomy): domain Eukaryota; kingdom Metazoa; phylum Arthropoda; class Insecta; order Lepidoptera; family Nymphalidae; genus Coenonympha; species Coenonympha glycerion. The sequence continues at coordinate 17,319,410 of OY979631.1, forward strand.
AGTTTTTAAACAAAACTTCACTAAAGATCGCGTAAATACGGCTTCTACGCCGTTAATACATACGTGTGTACTTTGTTTTATGTGTGGCATAATGTTTGGGAATAAACATATTTTTCTTTCTTTGTTTCTTTGTTACCTCGTTGGCGACGCCGATGATGTGCTTGCTGTAGAGGCGCTGCAGGATGGCGCGCGACTTGTCCCCCACGCAGATCACCTTCACGTTCTCCGCGCCGGGCTCGCTGAGGCGGGTGCGGATCACCTTCGAAACGCCCGTGTGCACGGCGCCGCACAGACCTGCCCACAGACTACATTACTACAGGGGCCTGAATGTAATGTAAGGGCCACCAGCTGGCGCCACTTACAACAAGAGTTATAAAACTCAGACTATCAGTCTTCTCGATAAACTTAAGATTTTGTTAGTACACTCTAGTTGCTAACATATCCTGTTATAATGAGTACAACTATATAAGATAAGACTTTTGGTGGGGCAGACTATTTTTTAGAACTCTAACGGCGGTTTTAACTCTAACTAGAGATAGAAATTTGACATAACTTGTATGGTGCTTATGTCAAATTTCTATCTCTAGTAAGGTAAACCATGGATAGATAGCATATTGAAAACCGCCGTAAGTGGTTAAGTGGTTAAAACTAAGTGGCAACATACATGATTTTTGTGTTAAACTATGTATAACCGTTTACAAAGGGCATGCAATGGAAGCTCTAAAATAGGAACAATTTTACCAGTTTTTTCATTGGCATATAAATCTATGGACCCTGTGTGTAACACAAAACTCACAAAAAACGTATCCCGAGAAAACCTCTATAATGTACATGTGTACTATGTGTACGTGTATAAAGAAACTAAAACATTGTAATTTATATCTTAAACCATCATAATACAGCCTAATTTTGCCTAAGTGCGATTGGAACTCTTCGCCTTTTGGATTTCTTTAGGTTCGGACACTTTTTAGCGCTTTTTAGCTAACCTAACCATAGTATTATAACATATCAATGAGTTTGTTCAACATTTTTCATCAAGGGTCTGCCCCTATTGGTTGTAGCGAGATTTTATATAACCTTCCTTGATAACTGGACTATCCAACATTAAAATAACTTAGAATTCGGACAGTAGGTCCTTAGATTAATGTTTTCAAAGAAACAAATAAACATATCTCTAATAAAAATTAATCTTTATGTACTGGTAAGGGATACCACCATGGGTCAGTGCGTTTACCCTAAGATCATATCAAACTATGATATTCATACAAGTTGCGAGTGAAGTCTCACCTCTGTCTGAAGTCATGGCGATCATGAGCTGCTTGGGTTCATCTTCTGGGGAAGCTACCTGTGGATGAAACGCATAACAAACATTTAGGAGATGGAGAATACATAGATAGATAGATAGAAAATACTTTATTGTACACCTTTACAAAAAGAAAGAAAAAAAAAACAAATAAAATAACCAGAAAAACAAATGTACAATATGGGGTTCTTATTGCTACACAGCGATCTCTTCCAGGCAACCAGGAAAAATATTACAAACTAGTAGGTCGCGTGGAGGCGCGGGCCACATGTCGTCCGCGTGCTGTCTTCTCGCCTATATAGGCCGACAATAATCCTTTGAAGTTGTTTTATAAGACGTAAATAAAGCCCTTAAGTAAAGTAGCTCATAGTAAATTCAAAATTTGTCAATTTGCAATTTTTCCATATGAAAAAATAAATTAAATGAAAATAAACATCATTTTAAGGAATTTTTCATACCATAAATAATAGCTTGCTTGCAGGAAAACATAATTTCATAAATTTAATAAAAGTATTTCAAAGTGGGATAAAAGTGATATAAATCAAGTTACCTCTGCTTTCTCATAGAACTGCACGGCGCCCTCGCCGTATGGACGAGCAGCCCTCAGCTCACGCTCAGCACGAGTGTATCTATGAACATTTATTTATACAGGGTTACTTGTAATTTATTAACAACCTCCTACAGGCAACTTCTATGCACCAAAGTAAATAACTTTTGTTCCAGGACATTTTAAAATTCCTAAAAAAAAAAAATTTTTTTTTCTTACAAAAATAAAAATATTTATAATGTCTGTTCTAAAATTTTAATAACTCTACGCTTCCAAGTACCTACATAACTACTCGCGCGCAAACTTTCTGCGCACGACAAACAATAATAATAATTGTATTGTATTTTCAGTAGCGACTGGGCGGTCGCCTTTGAACTTGATTTTGTTTCTGTCACTCGCCGCCGCGTACCGCTTGTAGTCTCATTTCTGAATAGTAAGTAATTAGTAATTACTAATAAGTAGATCTGTATCAGATCACATTCGATCCCTATCGTTATTCGAATGAATATGAATGAAAGAGCAGGCATGACGTAGATAAGTATCTTCGAGATTAATGTAGGTATTGCCCAGTTGTAAGTTGAGGCACATGTGGGCTGTTAGGCTGTTTTTTATTATTCACTACAAGCTAGCCCTTGACTGCAATCACACCTGGTAATACACACGTCATAATGACCTTTAGTTGGTACATCAATGGAAAGTAACAGAGATGCTTAAATTCAAGTCTCGAACAGATACCTACACCTAGGTGTTAGGTTTGTAGGTAGGTAAGGTGGTAAAGGTGACGCGTTAGGTAGGTAGGTTTGATGTAAGGTACGCAGGTTATGTGGTATTTTAAGTGTTGGTTAGATTGGTAGGTATCTGAAGCATAAGGTAGCCTGTTCGTGTTGACTGTTTTGTAGGTAGGTACCTACCTAGGTTAGGTGTGAAGAATGTAGGTACTTATGTAGGTGAATAAACTAATAGGGATTGATAGGTAGTAATTTTGCCCATCCGTAAAAAGCGCGGGAAATTGCCAAGTAAACAACATGCTTATCATGTGTGCGTATGGTACTTAGGTACCTACTTAATGACTGTCCGACACTTACGTCTGTCGCCGCGAGAAGTTTTTTTGTTGTTCACGAAAATCGCTAGTGTAGGAAGAAATTATTGACCTGCAGACGATAGCTCAGCCCGATGTTAGTAATTTACGTCGCAAAGCATTTTTAAATACGACAGAGAAGCGATATCTTCGGATGTTAATTGTTGCGCGGTTAGTAGTCGGCGCTTCATCACGCAGGTGTGGAACAGCATTACATAAATTGACCATAGAGTTAAAACACTGACAGACTTTTCAACAAAAACTTATAATTTTTTTTTTGGTTAATTTATTGAGTTATGTGAAAAGTCGTTGAACAAACGTTGTTCAGCATCATGTATAGAAGTTATATGTAGGAGGTTGTTAATAAATTACAAGTAACCCTGTATAACAATTCAGTCTTTGAATGCATACACTCTACATTAGTAACAAATCATTTCCATATTAACTAGAAGAACAGAACCCTACAAGGATTGTTTTGATGTACATGTCTGTGCCAATTCTGTTGTGCTATTTTTGACAAGTATGGGTAGAGAGAGCTATCAAGTTCATTTAGAACAGTCTTTCTCAAAGTGGGCGATAACGCCCCCTTGTGGGCGTTGGACACCTAGAGGGGGGCGTTAAGGGGCCCTGAAAAAAATGGGGGGCATTGGTGTGGTTTAGGGGGCGATGGTAGATTTTTAATTTCGTTTAGATACCCATGGGTATGTTACCCTAATTTTAAAATATGAAGTAAGTATACTTACTTAATATTTTAAAATTTACTAAAATTAATATCTACTTAGGTACTACTACTCAATATCGAATAATTAGTTTAGGTATGATGGTATAAAATCTAAAACTAATAAAATATAGCTCTCGTGGGATAGCCTGTATGCAGTACGGAATCAAGTTTTCTGTCAAGCTTTTGTCAAAATTAAAGCATTTGGTGCAATTCGGTACCGATCGGCTGGTTCATTGACGTATATTAATTATACGGCCATAAGTAAATTAAAGTTAAAAATCGTGGTTTTTATGTTTTAGGAGTGTATTAAAAATTGGGGGCGCTGAAAAAATAATTGATTTTCAAAGGGGGCGGTAAAGAAATAATTTTGATTGATTCTAATTATAGCAGTTTATATTTAAAAAAAATGTTTTATTATGAACCAACTTCAACGGCTGGGCACAGGCCTATGACACAAGACCTCTCTAGCAGTGTTTGGATTTACCAAACACTGCCAGAGAGGTAAGCACGTTGAAATCTTCCAAGCCAACAGATTTTACAGATACATCTTCGGCTGCATCATCATCATCATCATCATCGATTTGCTCTCTTTGTAAGCACATACTAATTTGTAATTGCATAGAGAAGTAGATAAGTATAATAAACCTAGATAATGTCTCTGGATAATCTACCAATATTTTTTTTCTTACTTTGCAGCTGACACCATCTTCATAGATTGTGTGATCTTTTGGATGTTCTTCACAGATTTCAGGCGCATGGAGATGGCCTTCAAAGTAGCCATATTCCGGCTTTGTTGGTGGTTGACCACCATGGTCACCTGGGCGCAGACACCCGGCGCGAATCGGCCCAACATTTTCACGGCTCTGGAAATTGGTATCACAAAACTGTAGAAATTTATACAGGTTATGTCTTCGAAGTTATGTAAGACTTCCACCCCCTGTAATATCGTAGTTACAAGTTTAATATAGCACCAAATACATTTATCCGCACATAAACTACAATTAAATCACTGGGGAATTGGTATAAAACTACAAATACTAACTTTTATTGGATTTTTTCTTAAAAAATTATGAGCCGATTTTGCCAGCCAACAAAATAGTCGCTGGTAGGAACTAGGAAGGACGGCAAAGCAGTGTGACCACTTTTAATCACAAAAACTACTAAAAGTGAATGTCAAAATCAACCGTAAATTACCATAGACTATTAACTTAAATTTTACTGAATTTTGATTATATTGAAAGCCATAAAGCTCTTTTATTGTTGGTTCGATATACACTAACGTTTTGAATGAGTGAAGTAATAATAATATTGCGATCTTTAAAAATGTGATCGAAGTTTTTTGGGGGTTTCTATCCAAATAATTTTTTTTAATTTGTATTATAAAAAATTTTTTACATCTCTTATGAAGGTGATACAACAGTAACAAATATTTTGCGCCCTCTAGGCGGTACTAATTAAAAGTTTTTATTTGCTTTCGCATCTGTAATAATGCCAGTTACATAATATTGTTTTGTTGTTGGTATGGATACGTCTTACAATTTTGATGACTCTAAAATATTTTTCTAAAATATTGATTTCGTACCGATATCTACTGAACGATTTCGTATAATTACGTTCTCCATGATTCAAATTTACTGAAAAAGTAGAAATCTACTGAAAGTGGTCACACTGTTCAACGAAATTCGGCTCTTGCAGGTTGGCCAACTTGCTAAACACAAAGTTTTCAGCAACATTAGCTGTCACAATGACGTATTTTTTGGACTTGTCAATATGGCACTCATAGAGTACCTACCTAGTATGGTCACTGAAATTCGAAAAGCTAATCGACCAAATTAAATAATACGCTTGATTATGCTAAAATGTATGTACTTTCCAATGACGAAGTAAATATAAGGACAGGAAATTGATAGTCTTTTTGGGTGGCCATATCCGCCATCTTGTGTCGCATTAAAATAACCAATCACAGCCATCGGCCAATCACAGATAGGCACCAGACAGCTGATCAGAAGGGCTGCTCTAACTGTCCATCGATATGGAAATATTATCGATTTAGTTCGTGGTCAGTCATTAAAGATTTGAGAGAGCAAAAATGAATTAACTTACCTACTGATAAAAACTAATGGCTAACGGTTTTGAAATCGGTCGCCTTGTTGCGAAGTAACGATGATCTGAAGAATATACTGTAGGTAGTAAGAGTCGATACACCACACGTATACATTTTTTCTCCAGAGATGCAAAAATATTTTTTGTGGAATAAATAATTAATATATTATTAATTTATTCCACTGATTTAAACCTACAGCCAATATTTTAACATATCCCGCGAGACCAAACTATATCTATTCCTAAAGCCTTTCCCTCTCTTTATTGTGACATTTTGTTTGTAATAGATAATAGAAAAGCTTTAGTTTCTTTAAAACCCCAAGATTTTTTTCCTATCTACTCAGCTATCACAATCATAGTATGAAATTTATCGATAACGGTATAATAGTAGTCACATCATTAGTACTTTGACATGAAGAAATTCGCATGTCAAAGTGCGACACAATATGGCGGTTTCTGCCACTCGGACACATATTATATTATTATAGTGTTAAGAAAACTATGGCATCTCTATATGTTTAGTTTCTCTAAGGTACTTTCCTACACCTATAATGTCTTAAGTCTTTTGTAATTTGTAAATAGTAATTGTTTTGATTTCTGTACATTTTTTATTTTCTTGAAAATTCTCGTACCTACCTACCTATCTTGTTACAAGAAATAGAAGAGACAATGCCAGCACCACAAGAGAGCGTAAATAACCCGGAACCATTACAGGAGCAGCCACCGAGAGAAATAACACAGACGGACCATTTGAATAAGAAGCTACTAACTTCGCTGTTCAATCGAATCAACGAAGGCGGTGACTCAACGCTGAACAAAATGTTGGAAAATGACAACAAAACAGAGGAAGACGAGTGGAAGGACTAGCGTGCCTGTGCCGTTATACTCCACTAAATAATTCATTATAAATATTCATCTCGCATTCCTAATGTATGAAGTATACGTTGCCTAAGTTATAAAAAGGATTTTCTTTGCTCAACCCTTTCAAACCACTGCTGAGCACGTCTCCTTTGAATGAGAGGTCTACACTAGACCCCTCTCATGAGTCTATTCAAGTGCACTTTGGAAGTTTGGCTGGCTTTGCACGCCTTTGTTAAAATCATTGTGGTGAACTCTGTGCGAGCTGCCTCAAGAGTTCCTTTAGCGCTAAGCAAGTAGGTATTTACTACACTTTTTTTTTCAGGTATTTACTACTAAGTACACATGATTTACTAAGACGTAATTTTACCAGGGTTAAAGGAGCTGAATTCTGATTTAAGTATTTATTATTCTAGGTGTATTTGCTAACTACCAAAAGACTTTATTATAACTGCAACGATAACCACGTCACGGACGTGCGCGACATATGAGTATGGGGGATGGAAATCATCGACAAAGCTTCTGCGAATGAATTTATTGTACCCATAGCTTCATCTATTGGTAGAGGAATTAAAAGAAGATCCTCCATTGAATTACTTCGTGCTTCTGGAGTGCAGCAAAAATCATTACTTTAATAATGTCACAAAAAGGCAGAATTCAGGTTTTGTACAATGTACATGGTACAACATACATATACAATGTACATGTAACCATTTCAGCAGTACAGGAATTTTAACACTAAAATAAAATATAACAAACATGAGAATAAAACAACAAAAAAACAGTAACTTGAATAATATTTTATTATGTACTACACAAGTTATAATGAGGAATGTTCTTATTTACATAGCTCTTGCATAAACTCCAATATATAATTTATATTTTATTTATCGAACAATTCATTTTATTTATTCATCCATTTACACAGTGTCGCGAAACTACTCTATAATATAACCAGACGCAACTTTAATACTGAAAAATAAAATTGTTGCGTTTAAAAAAATATTTCTTCCACCTGGAACTTCTAATTCACAGATTTTTGCCAAAGCTAGAATGATTATTTTTTTATCCTAAAGATGGCATCTTAAATAAATATTTTATTTGTTATTTCATTACAATAATTATTATTCATTACATAAATATAGTACAGTGTCAACAACCTGTATTAAAACACGCAAAAATCAAAAAAATCTGTACATAAAAGAAACTTGTAAAAATATAGGTAATATATAGTATGTATTGTATCATCTTGCTTTGTTTGGGAAGGGCGGAGGTGGTCAAACATCAAATAATAACAACAATTGTATCTATTGCTTGCTAGCACTTGTTTGGAAACAGCAGCTGGGCTTGGTAACATGACCTGGAACAAATAAATTCATTTGAAATAATTCGGGCGGGTTTGGAATTATACTGTGTTGCAATAGAAATAATAATCAAACAATGTATTTATCTAGTCGTTCATTTAAACAAACAAATATCAAATCATAGATTCTGTCTACTGCTAGGCAAAGGTCTTCTTTCAGAATGAGAGGGGCTATTAATTTATATGTATATGCGTTTTAGTGCTTTACACTAATTCCTATAAATTTTATCAAAATCCTGTCAGCAGTGATGTTATATATTACTAGCTACTACTACCCGGCAAACGTTGTTTTGCCATTTAGAAGTATGAAAAATAGACAACAACTTGCTCGTAGACCGAATGTTATGAAATTGTCAGTGGTCATACACTGAAACCTTCATAAACTTCGGTCGAGCCTTTTCAGAGTTCGGTAGCAAAAAATGGCGAGAGTGTATTAGAAGATAGAAAAATATATTTTGATATGCAATAATAATTGAGGCGTTTCTGCACACCTTTGAGAACATTGAAATAATATGCATGAATATTCTCCTTCACCATTCAACAAGTGATATTTAGTTTCTTCTCCAAAAAGTCTCATTGAGAGGTAGACTTCTAAGGCAACGGACTATCACATATAAGAAAGACAAGACAGTTACCTATAATTAACGTGTGATGTGATGCGCGCATTATATCTTGTCCACCATCTCGATGTTTATCTTGTAGAACACGTACGGGAAGTACTCCGACTGGCCGAAACCCAGTCCCGCCAGCTCAGCCGTCTGCGGGCAAAAGCAACATATGTTTTCAACAAAAAAGTCTAGCCGTGTGCGATGCGTTAAATTCGGTTTCCACAAATCCTTTTTACCAATTTACTGGGGTAGTGTATCTAAACCTACTTGTACAAGAATTTTCTACTTTAACAAGATTTCTTAACCATATGCGTATACATATTTCAACCCATGACGACGCGCCCTACTCTTTCAAACTCCGTACGAATCGAATGAAACATAAGCGATTTTGACAGAGTGGACGCGTCTTTGTGGATTGAAATATGTATAAAGTCTTTTTCATGAAAGAAGTCCCGCAGACGCGACGCTGTAATCACATTATTAAATGTTGCCTTCTCACTCACACTCGCAATGGGGTCTTACACTACTTTTGAATTTAATAGAAAATATTACTTTATTATAAACTAGGATAAAAATAATAACGTGCAGTGAAAGAAATATTAAAATCCAACGAAGATTTACAAAGTTACAGGCGTTTAAACTTTGGAGTGGGGGGATCTTCTATCCCTTTCTCGCAAAACGAAAATTTGTATGAAGCCGCACGAAGTTACTATGGCATTGGTACTTTGTGACGTCACAATGTCATGTTGCTATCTCTGTCTAATCACAAATCTTTAAATGCTTATAACTTTTTTGTTATTTGATCGATTTAATTAGTTCTTTCAGTGCACGTCATTATTTTAATTCTACTTTATAATAAAGTAATAAAAAAATTGGAGTCAAATACCCTATTCGTAAACAGCTGTCAATGTTCATGTTTTTGCCGCGGGACTTCTTTCATGAAAAGGACTTTACCTACTTTCCCACAGAAAAGGAAATTGCTGTATAGATTGCTATCACAAAATAACATTTATCAAAATCCCGTATTTTAGTGTACAAAAATTTACCCTAACACAGTTGCACTCTCTAATTCTTTCTCTCATAATCAAATCGTCTCTAATCATCGGAGAGAGCAAGCCGCAGAACCGACGGCTTTACGTACTCTTTAAAGCACGGTGATAAACACCGCTAGTTTCCAAAGTCCGGGTTTACACTAGGAATTAACTCTCTCTTATGTCGGTTCCCAATATTCGATCTATCCATGGTTTGCCTTACTAGAGATATAAATTTGACATAAGGTCCATTCAAGTTATGTCAAATTTCTATCTCTAGTAAGACAAACCATGGATAGATTGAATATTGGGAACCACCTTTAGTAAACGTACCTATGTCAAAAAACTCGGAATCAGCACATTGTCAATGAGCTCCGAATTTCAGCCATATGACCCATAAGATTAAGGAACAATGTCCCAACTCACGTCCTGCGCGTTCTGGCCGTGCTGCTGCGTGGAGTGGTCCAGGTGCCCGTACAGCTGCTGCAGCACGTCGCGCAGCTTCTTGACGCTCTTGCGCGCCGGCACCATCACCACCGCCTGGAAGTTCACCGGCAGCCCGTACCTGCAGGTGCAGCAGTGCCATGACAGTAAACAAATCTCAACAGGTCTGCCCGCCAAATTCAAAATTTTCGTGGTTTTTTGCAATTTGTACGCTAATTACACATAATAGGCTTATGGCAGTCATTTTGCGAGAATAGGCATCTTCTAGGTAAGCGCGCTCAATCTTCGACCACATCGTCACTTTCCATCAGGTGAGATTGTGGTCAAGCGTATAAATACAACTTCTGACGTCACACGCTTGGATCACAAGCGGTCCCCAGGCATAACACCTGCCTGGAGGGAAATTTCCCTATTGCCCTCTGTTCCGCTAAAAGCGTAAGCCTATATTGATTAAAAAAAATGGCAGTTACTTGTTTACATGTTTATATCAAATGTTTTGCATAAAAATGTCTATCCTAGGATATTAGTCCGAGTAAAGAGTTTTAAGAGAGCAACTCGAAAATCTCGGATTAATTTCTTTAACTCGACACTTTTCGGCAGAGATTTTTATATAAATACGTGAAGATGATGTCGCAATTTGACTGCCATAAGCCTATTACGTCTTATCAGCTTAAAAAAAATCACGAAAAACCACAAAAAACTTGAATTTTGCGGGCACACCCGTGGTGTGCTCCTTAAATGCCACAAGTGCCAAAGCCAGTGACACGGTAAGAGTCAGAGCGCCATCTAGTAAACGAAACCACTGACTTTTATAGTTGAAAGACTGATCGCAAAAAAACTTATGAATTAATTTCCACGAAGATGCACTTAGGTGACAGTGCAAAACTAGAACTAATAGAATATACAAGATTCATACGCTGCAGCGCGCTACGACGTTTGGTAGGCCCTACATGTTATTATCTATGGGCAAGTATGTTTCGTTACCTGAGCACCGACTCGACGAACACTCTCAACGCTTTGACGTGTATCCAGGCGCAGAAGCACTCCGAGAAGTTCACTTTCAACCACCGCACCAACGGACCCTGCGGCGCAGTTCAAGCGATTAATATTTTATATTTTACTAGCAAACCCGGCGAACTCCGTTTCGCCACCGGTTTCGTTTTATGTAACATTTTTTAATTTTAATTTTTTTTTTAATTTTTCCTGAATTTTCTTTGCTTTAAACCTCACGGAGCTCAAGACCTTTCCAACGAATGCAAAACCGTGGAAATCGGTTCGTGCGTTCTGGAGTTATAGCGTCAGGAAGGAAAACCCGACTTATTTTTATATAGTAGACTAGCAAACCCGGCGAACTCCGTTTTGCCACCTTTTTCTACCGGCTTCGTTTTATGTAACATTTTTTAATTTTTCCTGAATTTTCTTTGCTATAAACCTCACGGAGCCCGAGACCTTTCCAACGAATGCAAAACCGTGGAAATCGGTTCGTGCGTTCTGGAGTTATAGCGTCAGGAAGGAAAACCCGACTTATTTTTAATTTTTTTTTTAATTTTTCCTGAATTTCCTTTGCTTTAAACCTCACGGAGCTCAAGACCTTTCCAACGAATGCAAAACCGTGGAAATCGGTTCATGCGTTCTGGAGTTATAGCGTCAGGAAGGAAAACCCGACTTATTTTTATATAGTAGACTAGCAAACCCGGCGAACTCCGTTTTGCCACCTTTTTCTACCGGCTTCGTTTTATGTAACATTTTTAAATTTTTCCTGAATTTTCTTTGCTATAAACCTCACGGAGCCCGAGACCTTTCCAACGAATGCAAAACCGTGGAAATCGGTTCGTGCGTTCTGGAGTTATAGCGTCAGGAAGGAAAACCCGACTTATTTTTATATAGTAGATTTTCCTATAAAAAGAATAATAATTTAACTGTATGACGAAGCAGAGCTCAAATGTATAAAACTTTAATCACTTGCTTAGTGGTGAAGGAAAACATAGTGAGAAAACTGACACGTGCGCGTCAACTCACGAACTGCTTCTTCTTGTCGGTGACGAGCTTGGTGATCTCGTTCTTGCCGGCGGCGAGGTCGGCCTCGTTGTACGAGAACTCGCGCACGATGAACTTGCGCTCGCGCGCGTGCAGCTTGAACTCGTCCACCACCTGTCTATGTGTGTGTGCGTGTGTGCGCGTCAACTCACGAACTGCTTCTTCTTGTCGGTGACGAGCTTGGTGAACTCGTTCTTGCCGGCGGCGAGGTCGGCCTCGTTGTACGAGAACTCGCGCACGATGAACTTGCGCTCGCGCGCGTGCAGCTTGAACTCGTCCACCACCTGTCTATGTGTGTGTGCGTGTGTGCGCGTCAACTCACGAACTGCTTCTTCTTGTCGGTGACGAGCTTGGTGATCTCGTTCTTGCCGGCGGCGAGGTCGGCCTCGTTGTACGAGAACTCGCGCACGATGAACTTGCGCTCGCGCGCGTGCAGCTTGAACTCGTCCACCACCTGTCTATGTGTGTGTGCGTGTGTGCGCGTCAACTCACGAACTGCTTCTTCTTGTCGGTGACGAGCTTGGTGATCTCGTTCTTGCCGGCGGCGAGGTCGGCCTCGTTGTACGAGAACTCGCGCACGATGAACTTGCGCTCGCGCGCGTGCAGCTTGAACTCGTCCACCACCTGTCTATGTGTGTGTGCGTGTGTGCGCGTCAACTCACGAACTGCTTCTTCTTGTCGGTGACGAGCTTGGTGATCTCGTTCTTGCCGGCGGCGAGGTCGGCCTCGTTGTACGAGAACTCGCGCACGATGAACTTGCGCTCGCGCGCGTGCAGCTTGAACTCGTCCACCACCTGTCTATGTGTGTGTGCGTGTGTGCGCGTCAACTCACGAACTGCTTCTTCTTGTCGGTGACGAGCTTGGTGAACTCGTTCTTGCCGGCGGCGAGGTCGGCCTCGTTGTACGAGAACTCGCGCACGATGAACTTGCGCTCGCGCGCGTGCAGCTTGAACTCGTCCACCACCTGTCTATGTGTGTGTGCGTGTGTGCGCGTCAACTCACGAACTGCTTCTTCTTGTCGGTGACGAGCTTGGTGATCTCGTTCTTGCCGGCGGCGAGGTCGGCCTCGTTGTACGAGAACTCGCGCACGATGAACTTGCGCTCGCGCGCGTGCAGCTTGAACTCGTCCACCACCTGCCGGTTACATCGTGTAGCATTATGTAACTCACCAACATTAAAACAACTTTTGTTCCACGAGGATCGATATTAAAATAGATGTACGCGCTGTTCATTACTCTGTAACGCTCTGTGTCCTGCCTAGCGATCGAAGGTCATTGACCCTGCGCTCGCACGTATTTTACACAGGATAATCACACGTTAGATACATCGAATTATTTTGTATGAATGAAAATAATAGCGGAATTTTGAAATAGTTACTTTAAGTGATCGGAACTATAGGCCGACAGCATTCTGAGTGCCTTCAAGAGAAGAGTAAGTAGGCATTTTCTAGGCAAGCACATCCCTCTCTAAACCTCATCATTGCTTTCCATCAGGCACGACTGTTGTCAAGCGCAAGGCTATCTTCACCGAGAAAAAATTGCTATTCCTTAGTGGTAGTGTTGTACCTTCTTGAAGAGCGTGACGGTGAAGAGGCCGTAGTCGTTGTCCTGGTGGATGAGCTGCGTGGAGCGCGGCACGATCATGTTGGTGATCTTCTCGTAGTTGGCGTTCCAGTCGTTGAACATCGACCTGCGGCGCAACACGATCACCCATCACTCATCACTTGGCGTACAACCCAATACAAGAGCCTTTGTAACGTTTCTGGATCAAGGACACCTTTATACAGTGTGTCCGGGATCGAACTAGCGATAATTTAAGGGAGTGTTCTATGGCCCATTACAAGCGAAAAATTTCCCATAAAGGGGGGGGGGCCCTCACCCCCTCCTCGTGAGAACCATTACAATTTTGGTTGCGTTTTTTTGGGTATGTGCACACAAAATCAGTAATAACTTGAAAGTCTGTTGCTTCACATGTTCTCAAATGATCTTATTCGACTGGGTACAATATACTTCATCGCTGGATACCTAATAATAATGTAAAATGTTAAAATAGGTCACCCAAAAATGCATTGAATAAAAAAAAATTGTTAAAAAAAATATTAAAACTTGAAGTTATTGGTAATATTTGCAAAAACGAGGCCGTTAAGGCCAATTTTTTTTAGAAAGAAATAAATAGCTTTTGAATTAAGCAATACAACAACATCAACATTTTGTATGTACGTTACTAAGTTTTAGAGTTATTATTGTTTAAACATAACATAATTGCGGACGCGTAAAGTTATATTATGTTTAAACAATGATATAACTCTAAATGTTAGTAGCCCACAGACAAAATGTTGATGGGTGTTGTATTGCTTAACTCAAAAGCTATTGATTTACTACAAAAAATATGGTGTTAATGACCCCATTTCTACAAATTTTACCGATAACATCACGATTTACATTTTTTTTATTCGATGCATTGTTGGTTGACTTATTTTAACATTTTACATTATTATTAGGTATCCAGCGATGGAGAACATTGTACTCAGTCGAATGAGACCATTTGAGAATATGTGAAGCAACAGACTTTCAAGTTATTACTGATTTTGTGTGCACATACCCCAAAAAACGCAACCAAAATTGAAATGGCTCTCACGGGGAGGGGGTGAGGGGGCGCCCCCCACTTTATAGGATTTTTTTTTGCTTGTAATGGGCCATAGAACACTCCCTTAAATTATCGCTAGTTCGATCCCGGACACACTGTATAGTATTTACTCTACTGGGCTTGTATACTCACTTGGGAACGATGACCAGCAGCGTGGTGAGGTACTCGCTGTCCAAGATGAAGTGCTCCTTCTTCACCAGGTCCGCCAGGTTCCGCGTCAGCAGGCTTCCGCTGAAACCAATTAATATCACTGTTAATTTCAGATCAGTAAGTATACATTGGTTGTATTAGTAGAACTTTGGATCACATCCCGAGTTAACAAAACATATTATTTGGACAGACAGGAACATAATTATTATAATATGGACACTAGAGGTGGTCCAATGTATAAAATTGAAGTAAAATGTCTATCAGAAAATAAGAAACGTTTGCCTTTGTTATTCCGACATGCCAAATGACGTGCTAATACAATTTGGCTGAGGATGGAGATTTCCGTTCTTGACTCTTGTCTTCATTATAAAAAGCACCTTTCAACCAAAATTTCGACTTTCTGGCTCCTAGAGTTTGGACAGGGAATAGGAGTCAGTAAATGGTAGAATGAAAAAGTCAAGACTTTTACATATGAGATAGAGTATTTGACTCACGTCTGTTTCTTTTCCAAGTTCTGCAGATTGCCTTTCAGCGAGTTGTAGGCGGCCGACTTCACCTTCAGGTCAGCGTCTATCTGCCCCACCTGCGAGACACATCACTGCTGTCAATTATCTAAACGACTAAATTTGACAGTCTTGCTTCTGTGAAATGTTGAACATTAATGAAGAGATATTTCTCTGCTACACCATATCTTCTACGTTTGACAAAATTAATAGAGAAATAAGATCGAGAAAATTTTCTGAAAGTTTTTAAACTAAACACGCATTTTGGCTCCTGAAGATTCAGTAGGTACATCCTGAAACACCTGAATTGAATATAAGAAACATTATTGTGACTTTGTAATTTGCTGTTTGGTAAGTTGGTGTTATAGAAATCGGCCTCCAAAGATGATTGATGGCAGAATAATTTAATTCCACCTTTTTTGTAATTTGATGTGCTCGGGAATTTTTTTAGTTTGCACCCGACAAGTGGCGCTGTGGTCGAGTTATTGCTAAAGCCTAGAATACAGAATAACGTCTGTCAGAATAAACAGTCGTGTAATAAAAGGGAAACTTACCTGTTTACTGATGATATCGGCGATATTGCGGAGGCTCTGCTTGATGGGGTACTTTGCCATGTCCCATTGGAAACGGGTAAGGTAGGTGGGCAGGTCGCCTGCGAAACATCAACAAAATATAGCACCTGTGTACCACTAATATCATTTTTTGACATACAAAAAATCTGGGACAAAAGTAAAAAATATGTAAAATTGCTCTTATAGTTAGTAATACTACTTTCCTCCTAACCATCACTGGAGTGGTAAGAATAGAATTCTAAGTGACTTAGGTACACGAATCATCGCAAGGTTTTTTAATTTTCAGTTCGAGCACCAAGAAAGGATATTGAGCAGTATTTTTATGGGAGGTAGACTTTATTTCGTCGAATGATGGCTTTTTAATTTTCAGTTCGAGCACAAAAAAAGTAAATTTTGAGCAGTATTTTTTATGGGAGGTAGACTTTATTTCTTCGAATGATAACAGATATTATAGTTGTCCTTTTGAAAAATATATAGTATTACATTTAAATGGATTCTTAAAATTAGTCGGACAACGGATTGGCTCAACGGCATAGAGCAACAATTTAGCATTGAGTCAAACCACAAAATTACTTCATTAACGGATGAGAATAATGTTTTCTTGGGAAGTACGAAAATAGAAACTGCATGCACGAAGCAAATAAATCATGCCAGGATGGCTCAATTCTGCAGGTCGTAAATCGTTGACCGACAGAGACCAATTTGTAATCGTGACGCCAGATTCCAGAATATTGGAAGAACTTCGGACAACTTTCATGCTTTTCTGCGATTCATGAATTTTGTGACAAAAGTATATACAATAATGAGAAATGGAAGGGAAATTTATGAGACTAGTACCTAATACCCTATTTTGAGACCTCATAGATAAAAAAAATTGCAAAATACTCTTGGAACACGTTAAGTTACTCACTATGAGATGCAAAAAAATATTCAATTACATCATCAATTAATTAAAAGATGAAAATATTTGATGTTTAATAATAAATAATTTAAACAAAATATTTTCATGATATTTATTTCATTTAAATCTAGAAGAATAAAATAACACTTAAATCCAATTAAGGTTGTTTGTTAACGTGCTTAAATTTTGGTACGAAAGAAAAAATAAACAAGCTAACTCAAATCTATACATCATAACAGGCGATAAATCATTCACGTTCATTTGTTATAATGCACACATGACATGCAAAATATCATATTATTTTAATAAACAACATAAAACAAAAAAAATATATCAATCATCATCTGTCAATTCGTTATTTTGAGTATTCGACCGTATTTGGATTTTTTGTTTATTTTTTTGGTTTGTTATTATAATATTATTTTTTAGTTAAATACAATTAATAGTTAGTGAAAAAAATGATACTAACTCAATGTTGACAGATGAATTCATTCATAGAGGCATGCGTAAAACATTAATAAGTAGGTACCTATATCATGCATAGACAGACACATTATCAAATCACATAAATACTACATATCAACATATTATACTAACTTTATGTTTTCATAAACTAGTATATAATACATCAATAACAATACAATTAATATAATAAAATTATTACCTTTACTTTAAACGATTTAAAGTTTATAGTCACCATAATGATAAATTATTTTTTATTAGGTATATAGTTTAAAAAACCTTTAGTCTTCACGTCCAATCTTGGTGTTTATGTATATAATATACACTAATAGTATGTGTCACGTAAATGCATAGCAAGTAATTTTTATAAACGCATATTAAATATTTATATATCCGAAAAATAATTAATTTTATGGATTTAAAAATAATACATAATATTAATATTATGATTTGTATGGTATTTAATAGCGTTTATTGAAGGAGTAAACGTGACAGCATGTTACTAATATTTCATCCATTGAAAATAGTAACGGGATCGACAAACACTGCCGAGGTCACGCGTCCATTTTATTATTAGTTTGCAAACTTGCAATATATTATAGTTTGGTTCTATTGAGTCAACTGAGGTGTTTTGCTCCTGCGTATTTATGTATTTAGGGCAATATGTGTAAAGTGTAGAATTATTTCATTAATAGTGTATTTATTTTACGTATAAAAAAATCAAATATAAGTTTTGTTTTCTAAAAGCCGGCGCTAATAATTCATGTCTGTCATACCATGGCAAGTTTTGACTCATCAGTTTCAGAGGAAATGGTTTTTTTTTTTAATTACAGAAAAATATTAATTTATTAGTAAATTAAATGAATTGAAAATGGATAATTTTTATTATAACAGATTAACAACAAGCTTGCCTGATGGTAAGCAATGTTGAGGTCTAGGTTGAAGCTTTGGAAATGCCTATCCACTCTTCTTTGAAGGCACGCAGATTATAATATTGTAGATATTATAGTTGGGAAAACAAAAGCTGAAACAGCGTTCCATATCAGAAACGTTTCGTGTGAGATTGTTGAATATCAACCAAAGATTAAGTTCCACAGTACACCTAAACATAACCTACTAATCTAGCATCTAAGCGAAGCTAATTTTACGATTAGCTTACAAAACTTCCAAGCGAGCGGACTAAATGGTTCACAAAAGGATTTTATTTAAATATACACATAATAATATTTCGATAATATACGTAGGTAATATTATAATACTATATATGTATAAAATTATATATAAGTTGTTATAATACGCAAAGAAATCGTTAAATTATTTGCCAACCAAAAATAAAACAAAATGACGAAATTGTAAATTAAAACTTTTAATGCGGGGATTTGTAACTTACAAAATACGTATTAACTAGACACGCCATAGAGGGAGAGGTCAGACTGCCTTACTACATTTTAGTTTATAAATACATCCAACAAACAACAAATAATTTGTATGGGGTATTGAAACGTACCATCCAAATATATCAAAACGTTCTTCAGTTAATAGTTGTGTTATAATCTGCAACATCAGAATCATAGTTGTTTCTTCATGTATTTATAAACTAATTTAGTATAACATAATTTATTATTTTGTAGCCGTCAAAAGCAACATTCACAAAGTGGTGTACGGATTAAATTAGCCTATATTTATAAGCGTCACCCTAAACTTCAGTCTCATAACCAAATCTTAATTAATTATAAGTTTCACAAACTTTTTAAAACAAGCTTTATTTATTCACAAAGTAACAAATCTTTGAGTGAGACCTATGAGATTGTATTGTTAAGAGGTCATTCTAAGAAGTGACAATTTAGAAATACATAAAGTGAAAACCGACTTCAAATCACGTATTCTAATGAAATTCAACATTATCAATCGGATGAAGTTTTGGATGAATACACCTTCTTTGATGACTATACCGTCTTTTATTTACGAAAATCTTCATATCAGCCAAATGTTATACTTCGAAACTCTTTCAATAAAATTTAATTGGAGTTATGGGACCAAGTAAACGCCAAACCAAAATAGGTTGTGAAATAAATCTAAAATATATGAAGTTAGAGACGATTTTAGATACATAATATCTGTGATTTAAAAATGTACCAATCCAAATTGTCTCATATTGTCATTAGAACTGAACGAGCATGTAATTTTAATTGTGGTTCATGTATAAAGGTGTTTTGCCTCACAATCCAAAAAACCACCTTAGGAATAAAGCTTGTAAAAAGTACTTCCCTGTAAAAAGTTATATCTGAATATAATTTTATTGTATTAATATTTTAATTCAGGATGGCGCTTCGTATGAATACTTAGACGACCAGCGCCACCTGCTGGGATGCACGTAAACATAAAATCAAATCGAATGCACCGTCAATTTTGAAACAAGCAATCACTGCCTTCACAAATTAATTTTCATTGTGTATTAAAAAATAAATAATTAAGTGCGCTACTTTAATTAAAAGATTAGATAGATTTACTATTCCTATCTATCTATCTAAACACATCGCCAGGTAGCGCTAGCCTAACATATATTTTCTTTGCAATAGGGTACTTGACTTAATTTTTTTTCATAAACATATTATTGTCAACCGAAATCAACTACATATAGAAAATTTTGATCCTTTAAAATGCTAGAAGCTTTGAATAATCAAGACGAGAAGATAAGAGACAAAAATCATAAACATCGACAACTAAGCTACATCATTCAAGGCCTAAGTTATTTCCGCTATAAGCAGTTGAGAAAGTATTGCCCGTCAGTTAAGTAAAGTCATCAAGTCGGATGTAAAAGCGGGAGTAGGTACGTAGTGAAAAAGTGAGATAGATATTCTTCTCGATTCTTTTTGGTGAATATAACATACAAAATAGTGTACCGAGTAAAACGTAGTCAAGTGCCCTATTAGCCATGTTACGACCTAACAAGTTTCTAAAAGCAAATTGAACGGTATTTGAGACTTATTACTCCAGTAACAAGTATCGTTGCTCTTGAGAAAATTCGCTTTGCGCGTCGTCGTCGAATCTTTCCAGTGTGCGATTCACAGTTACAAATTTTAGGACATTTTCAATCGAAGCCTGAAGAGTGTAGCGAATTTGCTCGGAGAGGACAATTTGGATAGGATCATTGATAAAGCAACTCCTCTGGTTAACGTTATAGTTAGTACAGCCCGTATTATATCGATCGCCGGACGGAGGAAATATCGGGCAATGTTGCCCGATTTTGCGTCACTGTGTCGCTCGCACGATCATACTCTTGCTCAACGCACGTGTGCGAGTGAGCGCGCGAGAGACACGGGTCACTGACCGAAGTTCTCTCTGTTCGGCGAGCGAGGTGCGGCGAAGCCTCAAACTCCGTTCAGAGGACGGGACCGGGCGCCGGGCGGGCGGAGCGGGCTGGACCTTGCGTCAGGATGTGGTGGTGGTCCTCGTCGTCGTCCTCGTCCCAGCGCGGCGAGCTGCGGCCGCTGGAGGGCTGCGAGTGATGCGCGTGCGACGACGCCTCGCAGTCCGAGTGGTCCCGGTGCTCGCACGGCCAGCAGCCGTGCTGCTCAGAGTACGCCGAGTCCGCGACCGGCGAGGTCGGGGTGGGAGGCGGCTCGCCCCCGCCGGGGTCCGCGTAAGAGTCGATGCCTGGAGTCGGCAGAGTTGGTGATGGCAGACAGGCTGACCGGGCAGCCTCCTTTATTTTTGACTTAGTCATATTAAAAATCTGGCCGACTTTGCATTGGTCGTGCCGTTTGGAACCTCGATTTTGCGAGTTCTCTACCGACTCTGCAAAACATTACGGTGAGCTTAAACGCTTAGGTTGTGAAATCGGTATCGCACGTCACTAGATCCCGTTTTGATGGCGGCCGTAAAGTTATTTCGACGCTTATCCTCGAGATGGTATCGCGTCTATCGTTATTCACCCGAAATGATCCATCAAATCGCTGCATTTTTATATTCCCCTAACTTTAACAACTCACGCTTTAGTGAACCAAGGATAAACCAAAAAAGAAGGACGTCAATAAAGGGAAGGAGCGAAGAAAAATAACAATAAAAAGAAAAATAAACTAAATAATAATAACAAAAGAAAAGATAACAAGCAAGAAGCATGGTCGTACTTTAAGCTCCATAATATGGCTCAAGCTATGAATGTTTGTGAGGCAGTGATTGCAATGATCTACACTGTACGACACAATTGTTCATCTTATACAATTAATACCTATGAGTAAATTGTGCAATTTACAGTAATTACCCATTGAACTATTACAATAGAAATATAAATTACACACAATAAATTACATAGAAAAATATACTAAATCTATTCCATGTATTTCTCTGGTCATCGACGTCTGCTGGTTCCTACAGGATTGGTTTAAACTGTATTTTATGTTTGATATTTCGCATTTCACGTGTGGTCATGACAGAGTAGTAAAAGACAGTTTATTGCGCTGGAGATCAAAGAATTTATTAATATCGACGTGTATTCTCTAAATACTAATAATATGAAATGACGTGAGCCAGCCAGATAAAAGACTATAGTGGTAGGATGTTATCACTGGCCGAAAATAAAATTATTATAACACACCAACGCTATTCAGTTATCTGATCTTGACGATTTAGGTACTGCAGGATTTCATCACATAGCTATCTAAAATATTAGAATAGTTTAACATTTTAAAAAGTTAAAAGTTGTACACGATCTCTCGAAAATGCAATTAAAATAAAATAAATAAACTACATTTACTGATAAATGTATAATTACTTAAAAACTGTCATATTACTTACTTGAATATAATTAACTGATAAAATTGATAACCTTCTTGTATATTAACACTGTCATATTGCTTACTTAAAAATATGAATGATTTTGATGTATATTTTTCAAAAATATTAATATAATGTTATGTCCGCTAAAAAAAATAAAAATAGCATTTTGTATATAAAATTATAATAATACTATATTTATATGTTTTATAGAACTTATAAAGCTCCAATTAACGCTGTAAAAGCAGTCACATTTGTACAAGTTCTAATACATAATATCATACATAACAGATAATAATCACTTACTTCCGCAAACTTTTTTCCATTTTTCTGACACTGAAATGCAATTCCAAAACTAACATTCCATTCTAAGTGTAAGTCATATCATCTAAATACTTATCGTGGTAAAAACAGCCCGGATATGCAGAAAAGAAGCTTCAAAACATATATAACAATGATATATTCTCGAGTAACGAAGTTAATAGTACCTATGATTAATAATAATATAGTAACAAAATAAAGAATATATACAGTTTTCAAAACAGCACTTTGATTGCGTGTATTATGGATGATATTGCCCATATGATTGATGTAATATAATAACATAGATAGCTAGTTATTATGAATTTTTTAACAAACTTTTCCACCACACACTAATTTTTTTCATATTCCTACTTAATTCACAAATTATTTTAATTTATTTTGTATTGATAAAATAATTACTAATTTGTGTTTATTGGACTCCTAACTTTGGTGTATTAAAGATTTACTACACTATTTAATTATTTATTATTGTATTTAACTATTATTTACGAGTATGTTTTGGAGATTAAATTATTTTTTCTGATGTCCAATTATTTCAATTTGTTCAACTAAGTTAATAAGACTTTAATTTTGATTTTAATGGTAATGCAACATAAAACCTAAAGACTTATGAGATATTATAATATAAAAGTAGCATTCCACACCATCGAATTCTAAGAGGTTCAAATACTTCCATGTAATTCTAAGTAAACCTCAGAATAAAATAAACACTCAACACTGTCCACCCAACATTCTTAGCTTTAAAGGGAAAATGTTAGAATATAAGGTTATCAAGGAATATTTTCTATCAGATTTAATACTGATACTATACAAATAGGAAAGATTCCTTGACAATATTAAGTTTATAATACATAATATAATAATATATATTTCTAAGATAGTATTGATTAGTACCCAGATAATATTATACGAAATCAGACCCCATATTTTTTCTAATAATCTAATAAATAATAAATAAACTGATTAATCCAAAATTTTTAATCCATGAAAAACTGGATGATTAATGCATATGTATTTAGATTTAGATTATAAATTTCCCATTTACTATTATCTTAATATAAAAATTATATTATGCAATGAATATACAATGATATTAATAAATACAATGAATATATACAGGTAAAATACATATAATGCTATCAATAATGTGTGATGGTAAAAAAATTCAAGTGAAAAATAAAAGAGATAAAAAAGTTAAGTCAAAGCGATAAACTGAACTTATCAAGTTAATATTATCATCGTGTTAACTTTTATAATTTATTAAAAATCTGTTTAACTTGAATGGTGATGGTTTTACGAAGCAACTGAATTTGTATTTTTGCTAAATTCAGGTTCATCACATTGACAACAAAATTTTAAAATGTGTTTTTAAAATATTTTGCATGTAAAGTGCAAGTGTGTGTAGTTGCAAATAAATATATAAATATGTTCACAAAAATATGGAACACTGACAATTAGTTGTCAATAAATATTTAGTCAGTGACCGATAAAATAATACAACATGCAAAATATACATAAAAATTTCATAAACAAAAATATTGTCAAAATTAACAGAAATTTAACCAATATTTAAATAATTTAAGACCACGGAAATCCAGCGACATGCTAAAATTTTTAGCACTACTTTGTGCTTTTAAATTCTTTCTCAGTCTACCTTCATTATTTTCTATTTTTAATTAGTTCTCATGCTGGCAACACCCTTGTCGTAATTTAACATAGCTTTAAACTTTCTAATAAAAACTCCCCAAACATGCTACAGAACTCTTATCATCTATACTTAATTTGATTTTATCTCATGCAATTCAAATATCCCCTCAAAATGGGTATCACTTTCTAGTATTGTAATTTGCTAAGTTGTAAAAGAGCTAGTAATAATGGCACTAAACAAAGATGTAAGAAAAGTATTGAATAATAATATGAAAAAGATTGTATTGAGATTCAGAAGATAAAAATGTTTAGTGCCATATAAAACAATTGTAGAATTTTTAATAAAGGCTCACTTACTGTTGTTTGCCATCAAATTCTCGTGGAGTTTGTCACGTTGATCCTCTAGTACCTGGTTAAGATCATTTCAATATGTTATTACTGCTGCTGCTTTGTTTAGTTATTACATACTGTTAATTAAAGGTTTACTAAAACATATAGAGAGATAATTAGAAATATACATAAATAAATATTGTAAATAAAAATTTTAATGTAGGGTTAAGCATAACACAAAAAAATTAGAAAGTTATTATAAATAGAATTCATAATTACAAACTAGCAGGTGTAAAATCAATAATAGGCATTGCTCAGTTATTACAGAGCTTGTATCTCCAGAGAGTTTATTTGTGTGTCACGACATTTTACGCCACATTATATTATGTATTTAACTTTGGTTCAAAATGTTAATGACTAATTTGTATTTGTATTACAAAAACAATCAATTACTTAATAAAATAGTAAAGGTTTAATGTTGAATATAAAAGAGGATAGTAGTGTAGTAAAATATTCAGCTGCTACTATAATATTGAAGGATATGACTGTGCAGGCTAAAAATTCTTGGCAACTTGTGCTTGGTCGGAAAGCTTACTTAAGAGTGGCAAAGTTATGTGGTGTAGTGTGTGCTTTGCCATAAAAATGAACAATATTCAGATAATCTAAAATTCGGATACTCTAAATTAAGAACAAAGATTAGATTATCAACCATTAAATTGAGGATTTTTCTAGACAAGTGCCGATTCTACTGAGGATCAACCTGTTCATGACAGTTGCATCCAACAATAAATTGCTCATAGCCCTGGGGTTGATCGCAGATATTGGTGGAACACCACAAAAAATATATATGTTTCTGGAATTTATTGAGGTCCAGATAGCTGGGTTTCTACTGTGTTGGAAAAATGTTAGATAAACTTACCTCTCCAAGGTACTGAGCAACTTTTCTGGTGACAGCCTCTACGAAGGTGTCAAGTTTACCGAGGTCATCTGACAACCCCACCAACTGATCCAGTGTACCCACCTGAAGATGTCAAAATAAACTCAATATAACATTCTATTTTATGTGTTTGTGGAAGTGGAATCTATTAGGACTAGCGCAAATTGTGACAGCATAGCAGCATTCAAACAAATAACTATTAGATACTAGCTTTTGCCCGCGGCTTCGCCCGCGTGAATTTCGGGGTTTTACAAATCCCGTGGGAGTCCTGGATTTTTTGGGAATAAAACATCATATGTATTAACTTAACTTCAGAAACACGGTTGGATAAAAATTTCTCGCCAAAAAGTTCTCCCAAAAATTGCTCCAAAATCTCCACTTTTCTAATTTCCATCGAAAACTACGATGATCGTAATTGTAATTTTTGTTTTAATTTATCGGTAAAAAATAATTCCCAAAAACGCTCAGAACGACATTTAAATAACTGGCTTAGTTTTTGAAGTAATTAGGTAAAACAACGTTTTTCTGTCATATTCTTCCGCAACGCTGCATACTAACCTAACCTAACCTAACCCACCAACGTATTCATAAGAGTGAGAAGGACGAAAATAAAATCAACGTATCCGCTTAAGAGTGAAATAATTTCAGAACCTTTACCTTATAGGTATTCATTTTCGCATTTATAGCATAATTACTATCACATATATTCTATTGCTCAACTAAAACACATATTTTTAATAGCGAAACAGTTCTAATATCAGAAACTATACAGGAACACCTTTTTAGCATTATTAACCTGTATCCCATTGCTTAACCAAAACACACATTATAAATAGCGAAACAATTGTACTTTCAGAACCTTCATGGGTAGGTACCTATTTCCACATTTATAGCCTTACTAATTACCTACTATACCATATCTCATAGCTCAACTAAAACAAACATTGTCAGTAACGAAACAGATGTTAGTTCAGAACCTATATCATATAGGTACCCGTTTTCATAGTTATAATATTATAAACCTGTATCTCATTGCTCAGCTAAAACACAAAATGCTAATAGTGAAACAGTTGTAATGTCGGAACCTATAATACAGGTACCCATTTCCACATTTATAGCATTATATTATCCCTAACCCTTGTTCAACTAAAACACACTTGTTAAATGCGTGCAGTGCTAAGTTCAGAACCTACATAGTGCCCGTTTTCACATTTATAGTGATAATACTCGTAGATTCAGTTTTTGCCCGCGGCCCCGCCCGCGTCAAATTCGCTTTTTGATGAATCCTAAGGGAAACGTCATTTTCCCGTTATCGTTCCCTATTCCAACCTTTAAACATGCTTTCAAGCAAGTTCGCTTGAACAATCTATCTATAGATGTAGCTATAGATTGCTCTAGAAAATTTGGTATTTAGAGTATCCCACGGGAACTACGGATTTTTCCGGGATAAAAAGTAGCCTATGTTTTAATCCGGGTTATAAGCTACCTATGTTCCAAATTTCAGCTAAATTGGTTCAGTAGTTGAGCCGTGAAGGAGTAACAAACATACACACACACAAACTTTCGCCTTTATAATCGTTCCCTATTCCAACCTTTAAACATGCTTTCAAGCAAGTTCGCTTGAACAATCTATCTATAGATGTAGCTATAGATTGCTCTAGAAAATTTGGTATTTAGAGTATCCCACGGGAACTACGGATTTTTCCGGGATAAAAAGTAGCCTATGTTTTAATCCGGGTTATAAGCTACCTATGTTCCAAATTTCAGCTAAATTGGTTCAGTAGTTGAGCCGTGAAGGAGTAACAAACATACACACACACAAACTTTCGCCTTTATAATATTATATTAGGATTCGAAACAAATTTGGTATTGGTACAGAAATACAATGTCAATTGCTACTATGCGTGCCAACTAAGAATAGGACCGCGCTTGCTGCCTACTTCACACGATAACTGTCAAAATAGTACTGCCAGCAAAAAAAGTGCAAGACAGAAATTTCATATATTTTTTATTGTTCATATTATAGTATAGATTTAATTATTGTATAATCATTATATTCATTTAAAAATACTATTCTTGAATTTTATTAATGGATAATTTTGGATAAATTAATTCTACAGGTATGGAAACACTTTAAAAAATAAACAAATACATAATTAATGTTACTTGTCACCCTAATATGTCGCCATTTTGTGACGCTACTGAGAAGCTACCAGTGTGCCGTTAGCTACGCTTTCGTGTATACGCGCGTGTGTCCTATATCTGTTGCCTACTGGACTTCCTTGTTATTGTTGGTTTATTTGTTATTATTGTTGACTTTTATTTTCATATTTGTTAATTTCGTGCTCTTGAGTGGACTTTCAACTCAAAATGAGTTCAAAGGTGCGGTGCTCCATCGTAGAGCACGAGAAATCGTTTTTAATGTGCACAAGTACTTCGAGAATGAAAAAAAATCGTGCCAATGAACTTCTGCGAAGTTTAACATTAGCAGGAATACAAAATACTCCAGATGGTAAAATAATATATTATGTATATTTCATTTCCTACTCATTTATAATTAATTTGGCGTGAAATGTATTAGAAATACCAAAAAAGCGTACATTAAACATTTAAACGGAATATTATTTGTTTACTGATTTTTTTGCACACCATACACTTTAGTAATGAAGTTTGCGCATATTTCTGAACAAAATGGCGTCTTGACAGTCCTATTCTCATTTGGCACGCATAGTATGTTTCAAAGTTATGGCGCAAGATATCTTTCATAATAAATATAAAATCAGTTTTTCATTTGTTTAGCTTTAGATTTATATTTTTACTTAAAACACACATTCTACATAATATTTTAATGCTAGAAAATTTTTTTTTTAAGTTTCTTTCTCTTACAAAAAAATATTTAAAATGTATCAAATGAAAGATTGAGTGAGTTTACTTCCTATTCTCTGACCTACTAAATTTACACAAGCTGTTTTGGAGGAATTTTGTTATAAACACTGTGTTTCAAATATATTAGATGGCATAATTTCCATCAGGGTTTCTGTAAGATATTTCAGGCAATGACTCCAATGTTTAATATAACGCTACAATATAATATTTAACAAAAAAATTGATTTATTATGTATTTTACAGGTGCCAAGAGTGTGTAAAAAGAATGAAATACAGGAGTAGAGTTCTAACCTTCAAGTCGGGTATAGGGAATTTGTAGTTGACACTGAGGTTGCCTGACTTGGTGGCATTGTTCAGGGTGTCCCACGTCTGCTGGCAGGTCTTGTCGCCAGGCGCACTGATCAACCAGTATTCACTCATCTTGACCACTACAAGCACAGGCAAATTAAATTAAAACAAGCCGTTCTACATGGCTACAAGTAATCGAGCATACGGTCTTGGCCGAAAAATCGATTTTGCTAGTCCTTCACCCATGGATGCGAGAAACCGAATGGTGTTGGAGCGGAGTTTTCCCACCTTACAAGCGATGCGGTGA
The DNA here is from genome assembly GCA_963855885.1 of Coenonympha glycerion. Classification (NCBI taxonomy): domain Eukaryota; kingdom Metazoa; phylum Arthropoda; class Insecta; order Lepidoptera; family Nymphalidae; genus Coenonympha; species Coenonympha glycerion. Next base: position 17,348,232 of record OY979631.1, read on the forward strand.
ATCAATATCGACTCCAGGCCGCGGCGCCCACTCGGCCGGCAGACATCCAGGCGCCTGACTCGTCTCACCCCAAAATTTCACCCTTGCACATCCAATTTTGTACACCCTACACCCCAAACTTTGACAACTTGTGATCGCGCGCAAAAGCGTTTTACGGCCCGTCGGAGATCACAGATAGCCTAAGAATCGCATATTACTCACCCGGTACTTAAAAATTAATGCTGTTTAACACTATTTAAAGAAAACAGCAATTTTTTGGTGTAATCACAAGACGATACGGGGCCAGCCCTACAGAACCGCCATGAAAATTCACGTGATGCTGTGCTGCCATCTACAACAACTGAGACAGCTGATTTACGTCAATTGTCTATGGTAATCTTGTATACATGAAAACACTTGATGCATGATTTCATCATGATTTATTCAAAAAATAAAATTCTATAACTCAAAGGACTTTATTAATTTCACTTATACTGTCAAAATACCTAAAATTTTATACACTTCAAACATATTTTTAATTATTATTATCTTTTTAAACTTTGTTTTTAATTTTTTTTGTAATAAAAACTTTGTCTCTGCCTATTGCCCATCCGACCTTTGATTAGGTTAGGTAGGTACCTACCTAGGTAGTGGGTACCTACCTATCGAGAGCCATCACATAGCCATAACCTAGATAATATGACGTATAATCATGGAATTAATAAGTACTTCGTACAACAAGTACTTATTAATTCCATGCGTATAATGAAGAAACCTTATATTCAATATACTCTATGCCATAATCCGGCTCTACACTCGCACGGCGCGACTTACGCCGCTATTTCACGCAGTGAATTTATGCCGCGCTCCACGCGTGAACTGCGTCCCTCCACATTTTGTCGCAGACCAAAAACCGTCACTATTAGGAATTCGTAGTTGTCGCGGGCACTCGCAATCGTTCGCGCCGTAAGTGTAGAGCCCACAGAAAGGAAGATACCTACAGGAGAGAAGAAATTGTGATGTCAATGTCAGGCCAGTGTCGACTCTGTACATACTCTGTCGTGTTGTCTATGGTTAACTGTCAATTTCAAAATCGTGTGTCAACTGTCAACCATCTGCCTGTCAGTGTCAACTTTTAAAAACAATTTTGTAAGGTTTCAATATACCTATATTGTTAAAAAATGCGAATATACAATTTTCTGTGTAAGAAAGTGGGCGAGTTAACCGTCAAATATTCCAACCTTCCAGAATCTTACATCAAAAGAAGTTATGAACAGGTATGTTAAACTTGAAACACCTAAACCCTAGGGATTATAACCTAAAAATATTATTTATTTACTTTTAGGTTTATTGGAAGAATCCCAAGGGCTATCCGCAGTATCCCGCAGCACAGGTAGCTCGCAAGAAGTTCCGTTTCACCACAAACAGACCTTGGACCATGCAGTTTGGTCGGCAAAACGAGCGTACGACACACAGGAAAAAGGTGTTCCTCGAACCCATCGGGGAATGGATGTTTTTCAAGTATGCTACTGATATAATTTTCTATATACAGATTTACCACAGCTTTAAAAAGAAACAACACATCTGAAGACTTTGTCAAGGTGGTAGTATCCTGAAAAATGCACTAATCCAGCAGGAATTGCTAGAAATTTTGACAATAGTGTAAGAAAAACCTAGTGATCGTTATTTTAATCAATATCTGCAACGATTGGTGGAAAAATGTAAACAGCAGTCTGGCAATTACTGGGCAGAATTTCTTTATGATTACAATAGTGATGAATAAGTTTTTCTTACACTATTGCCGTCCTGGTTGGATAATATAGATGTGACTCTTGTTGCAGAGGTGACAGAGTAGAGATCCAGGTTGGAAAAGACAAAGGGAAGCAAGGCATTGTGTCACAAGTGATACAAGAGAGGAACTGGGTATTTGTGGAAGGACTTAACACACATCTGAGAGTTGTTAGTAGAGCTTCACTCACTTTGAATTTATATTCTACATGCCACTAAGATGCATTGCCAAGCAATTATGTGCAGTTACCCTTAGGGTTACTTATCTTATACCATTAAACAAGCAATTCTTGTATATATATTTCTATATAATGTGGATCTCAAAAACGGCTCGAAGGATTTTCATGAAATTTATTTTACTGTGGGTTTTGGGGGCGATAAATCGATCTAGCTAGGATTCATTTTTAGAAAATGTTGAATTTACCAAAAAAAATAAAAATATGACTACTGCTGCCATCTATGGGCCACCGAGAGAAGCTCGGTCACCCCGATATTTCATTCTGATTTAGTATGATAACATGATTGACTGCATCATCACCCAAGTCACATCAAGTGAAATTGCAGTCAAGTATTAATATTATACATATTGCGATGAAAAGTGACAAAGGTAGTAAAGTATCCAATTTCAAATTTTCAAGCAGAAGCTGTTCAAGACAGTTCAAAAGATGATGTATAATTTCATATGTCCAAATAATATAATGTACTTAAATACATAGATGATTTTAATAGCTTGGTGGTTAAAATTTAAAACTACAACTTATATTACTAGTAAGAACATGACTTTATAATATTATATTGATTGCAACTTTGTAGGTGGGCAAAGACAAAGATTTCCCCGGCATCACGATCCAGTCAGAAGCACCCCTGCTGGTGACTACAGGAGTGAAGCTGGTAGACCCGGAGACACTGAAGGCCACTGATGCTGAGTGGAGGTACACTGAGGAAGGAGAAAAGGTATTGTGTTTATTACATTTGTCGTTAGTTTTGGTTTTAATGATCTCCAGACTTCTACATCTATTTTGATACAATCAAACTGTATTCCAAAACCCAAATGTGTCTTATAGGGTTGCAATTGGGTATTTGACTCATATAAGAATATTGTTTATAAATTTATTTGAGTCTATAGTAACAAGTAAAATGATTAAAAAGAAATCATTAAATCATTTTTCATTTAACCCTGTATGATGGAGGTTTGTTATACCCATATAAAACAGGGTACATTTTAACCCAGAAGTATCCCACAAGATTAGTGAAATAACTAAGATATCTCAAGCCCAGTTGCGTGCAACAGCTAGCATTTTTATCAATACCTTAATTTTTAGGTGCGAGTATCAACGAGCAGCAGTCGCATCATACCTATCCCCAAATCTGCAGAGGAGACGATGGACTACAAGAGCAAGGAGTTATATGTCGAGAATCTGGATAAGGACACCACTGCCAAGGTCGCTAACCAGGTAAGGACACTTTACTCTGTATGCACTTTTAACAGCATGCAATGCATTAACAATTTGTCTGGGGCTGAATATTTCATCACTTCCAAGTGACATCTAGTGTGTATAAATGGTAACTATCAGGTGTTTGATCAGTAACTATGCTAATTAACAAAACTGATTACCTATCCAATCTGGATTTGCCCTATCCAAGATAGAAATTTGTCTGTGTTAAATTTCTATCTCAGATAGGGCAAATCCGGATAGGATGGATAGGTTAGTATTAATTTCCGCCTTAAGTCATGTACTAAATAGAGCTTAAAAAAAGGCATATGTTAACACTTTAATATTATTCACTTGCAGATAACCTTCGATCCTAAATTGCGCACATTTGAAATGGATATCATGGAAAGTATGGGCATCAAAGAAGACAGAGTACCCGCCAAGTCTTATTGGTACTAAGTAAAAAACCACAATATTATTGTTATGAGGTTAGTTTATAAAATGATATTTAAATAAATTATTTTAGTGAATTTTTATCGCTTTTATTTTGCGTAGCGTTGCTTTCAACCCCTTGTTACGTTTTATGGTTTTTATGGCAGGAGTTGGCCAAAGCCCACCATGCTGGCCAAGTGTGGGTTGGCAGACTTCGAGTATCTTTGAGAATAGCATGTTGAAATCATCCATTTCGACGACCTCCGTGGCGCAGGGGACGCACGCTCGGGTTCGATTCCCGCCACGGGCCACTTTGGAATTTTATAATTTCTAATTTGGCTTAGGTCTGGTCTGGTTGGTGGCTTTGGCCGTGGCTAGTTACCACCCTACCAGCAAAGACGTACCGCCAAGCGATTTAGCGTTCCGGTACGATGCTGTGTAGAAACCGTTGGGGTGATATAACTTACCCCTTCCAAGTTAGTACGCTAACATCTTCGACTGCATCATCACTTACCATCAGGTGAGATCGCAGTCAAGTACTAACTTGTATAGCGTAAAAAAAATCCATGTAGGTTTTAGTAACGTACCGAAACAGGGTTTTTTTAACTTTATTGCACCACTTAAAAATTCAACAAGGTGGACTTCATGCACATGAGTTTGGTGAGTGTGGGGTGATCTCACAACTTAATAAATCAAGAGATCACCCATAAGAGATCACCACATAAACTATTGAAATGAAATGAAATGAAATTCTTTATTTCACATAGGCTTAGATATAAGCTCTCATGAAATGTCGAGACTCTACCGCCAGGTTCGGAAAGCAGGTTTGCACCGAGAAGAACTGGCAAGAAACTCGGTACTTGCTCTTTTCAAAAAATGTCTCAATATACAATTTTTATTACTTAGTATGAAACAATATTTTTAAGATATCTCGTGAGGAGATGGAAGCATATCACTATCGTTCCAAGAATCATTGTTATTTAAAAATTCTTCAATGGTGTAGTAACCCTGATTTATTAGATGTTTTTTGACAGTATCTTTAAACCGGTGCAAAGGTAAGTCCAAGACAGACTTCGGGATCATATTGTAGAAGCGTACACTCAACCCCACAAAGGACTTCTGTACCTTACGCAAACGGTGTGGCACTACAACTAACTTATGTGCTCCACTTCTAATTGGACGGTTACTTATATCTATCCGTTTATTGTAATTATTAATATTTTGACGTACAAACAGTAGACATTTATAAATGTACTGACACGCCACTGTAAAAATGCATATTTCTTTAAATTTTTGGCGAAGAGATTCGCGTGGCTTCATTTTGTATATGGATCTAATAGCTCTCTTTTGCAATACAAATATAGTTTGAATATCAGCAGCTTTGCCCCATAATAGAATACCGTAGGACATAACACTGTGGAAGTAGGCATAGTAAACAAGCTTGGCTGTATCAATGTCTGTAAATTGTCTAATTTTTCTCACAGCATAGGCAGCTGAACTAAGTTTACCTGCCAGAGTCTCAATATGAGCGCCCCATTGTAGTTTATTATCTAAGGTTACCCCCAGGAATACTGTAGAGTTCTCCATTTTTAGTGTTTCTCCATTCACAATCACCTTTTTGTTGCTAACTAATTTTTTTACGTTTGGAAGCGCGAACTCAATGCACTTAGTCTTTTTTGAATTTAAAACCAAATTGTTAACTGTGAACCAGTGTGATACGTGCGCGATAGCACAATTTACATCGTCATAATTTTCTTTACTTTTATCTATTTTAGTTATATACGCCGGGGCACGAAAGTGTAGCGTTGACCGTTAATGCGCAGAAGTCAAAAATAAGGTATCTGAGGGGGCTGAGAGGGATAAAGGGCGGGCGTGCGTAGCGCCGATTGGCTTTCCAGTCGCTTTCCGTCCCTCGCACCGATACGACGCCCGCGCACTTCCAGTGTACAGTCGCGTACACAATTGCTTGTTGTTTTGTTAGTTTTTGTTTATTGTTAAGTTTATTTTTTTAAAGATTGTTTTCGTTAAGTTTGTTTGTAACTTTCAACAGTGAATATGCCTAGAACAAATACTGTTTTGAGAAGACAAGCGCGGAAAATGGTGTACGATGTGCATTGTTTTTTGAAAAAGGAAAGTAATGATTTGATTGATTCTTTAAAACAAATCAAACATGAGATTCGCGAAGCTGCAAGTATATTACTTTGTAATTTGGACGCCAGCACTGAAGATGTAAGCCAGATTATACAGCAAACTCGACAAACTGCAGAAGTTATTAAGGCAGAAAATTTAAAATTAGATGGTATTATTAGTCATTTGGGGAAAATCCAAAAACGAACAGCAGAGGCTACAAAAACCTCAATCGCAATCTAAATACAAAATTTCATCCAAATCGTTAGAGTAGTCGTCGAGATCCGCCAAATATATATATATATTATATAGGTACAATAACGACGGTAAGAATTGCTCGTTTAAAGTAATAAGATAGTATTTGCGTGCGCGACAGTACACATGCGCAGCTATCCCCTCCAAATTTCGCTCACCGCTACACTTTCGTGCCCCGACTTGTACTTTACTACTACTTTTATTTATTTTATCTTTTATCTATTTTATTGATGCCTCTCTATTATAAATTCCCTTACATCGCCTGCAAATACAGAACCTTCGGTGGGCGATTTATACTCGCACTTGGCCGGTTTTTTATAGACAATAATATTATGATAGATCTACAATTATAGGTAATATTTATAGCCTACTTATTGAATTAGTGGCCTAAAGACATTATTCCCCAGATATTTCACGTTTAAGCGTAGTTTAAGTTTAGATATTAATCTACCGATTGTCATCGTATTATCTAGTATTGCGAATATAACGTTAAATAACAACATGTTTTGAAGTGCTTAACCGTAATAGATAAGATTGTTATTGCGCGATAGGCTCACCAGTTATGGGTCGCAGGGGGCGCTACAGAAATAAACTTAAAGTACATTAAATAATAAATTATTGCCCTTTTAAAATAATTAATTATTATTAATCCAACGAGGCACGTCCATAATCTTCTTATATATAAAAATTGGTCAAGTGCGAGTCGGGCTCGCGCACTGAGGGTTCCGTACCATCACGACTCACGAGTATATTCCCTTTCTCTATAGTATTAAAGTAAACTAAACATTCCTGCCCACTAAATCAAAACCGAGCATGAAAATCACATTTATTGTAAGGGAGCCCCCCTTAATTTTTTATTTTATTTTAATTTAACTAATTATTTCTAAATTTAGTATATAACTAAATATTCTGTGAAAATTTAAAGCGTCTACCTGTTATCGTTATCGATATCGTGCAAAAACTAGCAAAAAAATTACGTTTGTTGTATTCCCATACAATAAACGTAATTTTTTATTTTATTTTAATTTAACTATTTATTTGTATATTAAGTACAAAACTAATTATTCTGAGAAAATTTGAAGCGTTTATCAATACCGAGCAAAAACAAGCAAAATAATCATGTATGTTGTATGGGAGCCCCCTTAAATATTTATGTTATTCTAGTATTTGTTGTTTGGCCAATTTGGCCATTTTTTTCAAATGGTCGTTAAAGTTCAAGGATGGTTTTTACGTCGAAAAAAATTCGAATAATTGCCGGAAAACCCTAAAAACAGCCCATTTCTTTTTCCCATACAAACTTTTTCTAACTAAAGCGTAGAGTCAATTTGAGCTTTATTGCTATTTCATAAAGTTCATATTAAATTACAAGCACTCACTGCTGTTTAAGCAATTAGTGAGGGTTCTGTTCAGGAGAATTTTTGGCCCCGACTATAAAATAGGTAGGAGCAAAAACTACCACAGTAAAAATCTTTTTGGACAGGACGAAGTCTGTCGGGTCCGTTAGTAAATATAATCAACCCCTGTGATCATTCCATTATAACTTATAATATGGCATCACTATACGGGATGATGTTATTTATAACTTGCCTACGTCCTTACAAAATATCGAAGGTCAGATAAGTAAGAGAGTGTACATACTCCACGTGTACTCTTATCAATGCGAGTTATTCAATATTTTGTATTTTTAGTTTGCTCCGTGTTACTGCTCGTACGAGTATAGGTGCTTAGTGTGAATGACGACTGAATGCCGTAGCGGTAGCGAATCTATCATCTGTGTCGGAGGTCGTGGGTTCGATTCCCACTACTGTAAATGTTTGTGTGATGAGCATGAATGTTTTCCAGTGTCTGGGTGTTTTTCAATATGTTAATATTATGTATGTATATTTATCAGTTATCTAGTACCCACAACACAAGCTAGCGTTTACTTTAGGGCTAGATTGCGATGTATGTAATGTCATTAATCTTCTTAATATATATAAATCTCGTGTCACAATGTTTGTCCTCAATGGACTCCTAAACCACTTGACCGATTATAATAAAATTCGCACACCATGTGCAGTTCGATCCAACTTGAGAGATAGGATAATTTAAATCTCAATTCAACTATTTTTTTAAATCCCCAAGGGCAAAACAACGTTTGCCAGGTCAGCTAGTGTCTAATATTATTAGCACGCTGGACTACACAATTCGACTGATGGTAAGTGATGACGCCGCCGATGTTATTGTACTTACTAACTTGTTATAGAGGTATGTAAACTAACTCATAACGGGTTCCACACAGCATCGCACCGGAACGCTTGGCAGTGCGTCTTTGCGGGTAGGGTGATTAGCCACGGCCGAAGTCTTCCATCAGACAGACCAGTTTCTTGAGGATTGAAAGATGAGTGCCAAATAAGATTTAGATAGGTATTTCTAGAAATCTAGGATACTTTTCTAGAGCGGTTTCCTATAGGTGAAAATGGTTTTAAGAGCCAAGATTTTATGGGACTACCAATAAAATAAATAATATGACCCTATGCATCTATCATTAAAATCACAGAAGCCTTTGATTCGTAAAACGAACCACCCTTGCCCACTATTCGTAGTAGTGATTGGAATAATCAATATTTTTTCTTACGATTATTATTTTTTCCTCTACGATTTCGCACTGTGAAGTCAACGTCTCCTGAGGATGTCCCGGTGTCGGTACGAAACGTGCGCCGAAGAAAGTGTTGGAAGAATTGTGTGAGGTGTTTCATGATGGCGGTATTCCTGCATATCGAACTACACAGATTGTTTTCAAGTAGCGAATTATAGTGCTATTTTTTTGCTTTGTCATTCACACGTAGGCATCTGGCAGTACCTAAGTTACTAGGTACCGATGTCCTAATCCTTCAACGTGCTTTCACTGATAAGGGCGCTGGCTACTATCGGTCACGCAGGGGTCACGCCTCAAGCCTCACGCTTCTGATGCGTGAGTCGTGATACCACTCTGTGATAGTCTGACGGAAAACTTGCAATTGTAAAAATTCATATGAGCCAAATTATGTTGATTTACTCGTAGATGCCGAAGTTTGGTTTCAATCAATCAATCAACCTATATTCGTCCACTGCTGGACATAGGCCTTTCCGAGAGCGCGCCACCACACACGGTCCTCCGCCTTCCTCATCCACCCGCTACCAGCGACCTTTTTCAGGTCGTCGGTCCAGCGGGCAGGAGGTCGTCCTACGCTGCGCTTACCTTGCGCTTAAGTTTGGTCTGCCCCAAACCAAATAAAAATATTTATGTTTTAACCCTCGTAAACTTAGCTTTAAGTCGACTTGTAGTTATCACCATACGCGACAGATATCATATTGACTTTTTACAAGAGCCTGCACGTAGGCCTATGTGAAATAAATGAATTTTTTTTTTTAATTTTTTTAATTATTTCACATAGGCCTAACGTACAGGTCCTTGTAAAAGGTCAATCATATAATATTTGGGATTTTATGTATATAGTGATAGAAGTCGACTTAAATCTAATATTACGACGGTTCAACTGTATCAATGTGAAATCGGGAAAACACCGTTGGTCAAGTGTGGTTATAGTGAACTCTCAGATATGCAGGTATTCCTACACTCCTCCTGAAACTCCACCGACACGGCTGGACCGGTTTTTAGAAAATTTGTTGTCCAAGGTCTGAGAATAGAACATAAACTATTTTTTAGTACCCTTAAATGGCAGAACAACGTTTGCCCGGTGACCGGTCAACTAGTAAGTATACTTATGTATTTATTCATTATTTATATTTTAATCAGTATTGTGAGGCATGGAAAAATAGGGTTTGGGTGGATGAGTTTATAGAATTTTTAACGGACGACATAATTACATAGCATTTTTCACTCACGTACTCAGTACATAGGCTACTATAGAAGAATTCGATTCAGTATCAACACATTAAGTAGTATGAAGTCGGATAAAAATGCAAAGCCTGTCAGAAATACATTTCTTTTCTCCATCCTAGTTATCGGCCGGTAACGAGTAACCTGCGGGCACGGCTTATCTACAGTTACTGAGTCTGCACAAAACATACTCGTAGCTCACACAATAGGTGCGTGATCAGCAGTCACCTGCTACACAAAACACAATTTAATAATCATGTTTACATTTTACACTGGCCAGCTATCAGCACATTTATTACAATAGAATAGTCAATAGATGATGAGCGCGGATTCGCTTGAGTGACCACCTCTAACCCGATATATATATAAGACATTGAGGATCTCCAAAAACAAACAACAAATTGTTTCTCTGAAATAACAAAGATTTGTTTTATTTAACAAATATTTACAATTATCAAGTTATTATCAAGTTACGACAATTACACTTCTATCTCACCTGAAATAACAAAGAAACGACATTTAAAGTTCACTATTTATCGAGTCCTCAATCACATTCTTTCTATAAGTTTTTATAACGATAAAATGCACAAAACATTCTGAGCGTCACACGCCATTTTAAATCATAGACACAGATCAATATCATAATGTACGCGACAGACAGCTGATACGCGAAGCGCGGCAAATTCAAATGAATGAAATGTCACTCATTTCATTACATCTCCCCCCCTAAGAGCGAAAATTCTAAGCAATATATCTGTAAAATGTACTTATAAGTCATCTTCATATTCATTATCATCTCCTTCATCTTCTTCAGCCTCTGTTATGACAGGTTGCAATTTTGTTATATGAAATAATGTTGATTCTGTTTTTCTGTTGCCTGTATCAATCCTATAAATGGAATTCGATATTTTCTCTATTATTTTGAAAGGGCCTATTTTTAATTCGTCTAATTTCTTTCTATTCAGTCTATTTCCATTTTCTACATATACACTGTCTCCTACATTAAATTCTTGCATTTTTCTATTTCTATCAAATATTTTCTTGTTATACTCATGAGATTTTATTGTATTCTCTAATGCCAATCTTCTATCAGCAATCCACTTGTCTTCCTTTTCCATCGTTTTGAATTCATTTGGTAGAATACTGACATTTGTACCATCGAGTAAATATTTTGGTGCAAAACCTGTAACGGAGTGTTCTGTTTCATTATATTTTTGTATACATTCTCTTGCCAGTGTCGTCCATGTTCTCTTATTATTTTTCTCATTCATTTTACACCTTATTTTATTTACTATTGTTTGGTTTAATCTTTCATTCAAGCCGTTCGAGAATGGTGTATTCACGGCTGTAAAAATTAGTTTAATATTATTTTCCTGCAAAAATTGATTAAATTCTCTTGAATTTATGCCCGGATATTGATCTGTCAGGATAATTCCAATCTCATCTGTCTCTAGTACTTTCTTTGTTAAATTTATAAAGTCACATGCATTCTGGGTTTTCGAAGTCGCAATAAATGCATATCTTGTGTAGTGATCTACTAAAAGGTGTAGATATTTCTTTGTAGACCTAGATCCTCCAAATCCACCAATAGTATCCATTGACATTATTTCAAATGGTTTGGTAGCTGGTCCCAGTTGTGACATTAATCCAATTTTTTTGACATCTTGATTTATTTTTTATGCATATTTCACATGTTTTACAAATATTTATGATATTTTTTGTTAGGTTTATAGCCGTATATATTGAACTTATTTTTTTCTGCAGTTGTCTGATCCCAATATGGCATAAATCTTCATGCACCTTTTTTATAAGTTTTTTACTAAATTCTTCTGAGAGGATAATCTTTTCCTGTTTCTTTATTTTTTTTTAATAGATATTATTTTTTAGTATTAAATTTTGTTTCTTTTCTCGTATTGTTTCATTTTTCTCTTGGTCTTCAACTATATCTTTTATTTGTATTAAATTAACTATTCTCAATGTTTCCTCTCTGTTATCTTCTGGTTCTAATACAGGGTTTCGGCTCAAACAGTCTGCTTCTACATTTTCTTTACCAGGTATATATTTTACGGTAAAGTCATACTGAGATAGGTAGTATGTGAGATCACCCAATTCTTCATCTGTCCTGCATTTAATGTTCATGTTCTCTAGAGGTTTGTGATCTGAGTAAATGGTGAATTGTTTTCCGATGAGCCAGTGCTGCCAATATTTAACAGCTTCTTTCATAGCAAGACATTCTAAATATATAGCCTTTTTCCGTTTTTGATGTTCATTCAATTTTTTTGAGAAATATGCCACCGGTTTGTCTTTACCATCTAGTTGTGTCTGTTTTAATATTGCTCCAATGCCCTCCAAAGATGCATCGGTAAAGATTTTGATTGGTAAGTCTTTGTCGAATATTTCCAAGACCGGTTGCGAACATAAATATCTTTTTATCAGATTGAATGCTTCTTCACATTTCTCTGACCATACAAATTTCTCGTTTTTTCGTAATAAATTGTGTAATGGATCTAAGATAATTGCACTTCTTGGTATATAGTCATGGTAGAAGTTTATTTTTCCCAAAAATTGTCTGATGTTCTTTTGCGTCTTAGGAGTTGGAAAGTTCCTTATTGAAATCAAATTGTCTTTTAGTGGTCTTACTGAATTGTTCTGAATTATATGGCCGAGGTATTTTACCGAGTCTGAAGCAAAGGTACATTTCTTAAACTTCAGTCTAAAGCCTTCTTTAATTATTGCCTCTAATACATTTCTAATGTGCCTTATATGTTCTTCAAAGGTAGACGAATATATCAAAATATCATCAATATAGTTAACCGAGTATCCTGTGAGATTGTGTTTTCTTAGAATATTGCTTAAGATTCTCTGGAAAATTGCTGGTGATGTTTTCAAGCCAAAAGGGAGGCAGGTCCACTGGAAGTGGCCATCTTGTGTGACAAATCCTGTTTTACTTCTGTCTTCCACCCGTAATGGTATTGCCCAAAATGCTGAGTTTATATCTAGTGTAGTAAAATACTTGCAATTTCTAGTTTTAATAATTAGATCATCTATCAAAGGAAATGGTTGAGCTTGTGGTATAACTATTTTGTTTAACTCTCTGAAATCTACACATAAACGGGATTTTCTATTTTCACCTTTTTTAAACGCCAATGTCACTGGAGCAGCGAAAGGACTGTATGATTCTTCTATTAAATTGTTCTTTAGTAACATCGATATTTGCTCTTCAATTTCTAATCTATCTTGTATTGTACATCTGTATGGTCTTTTACTACAATATTTATTTACTTGTAAATCTATGCGAGCTTCATAATCTTTAACTGAACCTATATCATACTTGTCCTTAGCAAATATTGTTTTATATTCCTTTATAATTTTCTCTATCTCAATTTTCTTTTGATTATCTAAATGGTCTGTCATACTTATAAATTCCTCTGTTTCTATGTGTTCATTGAAATTTACTGTATATTTTTTTATATTATTATCTTCATTTCTGTTATCTTTAGACATCCTGTCTATTTTATTTGTTATTTTCTTTTGTTCTATCTGCAAGTTCTCATTTTGGGTTAATCTGAATTTCTTTATCATATCTAATCCGATTATGAAATCATCAAAATCTTCATTTTCTACTATGTATACATCCACCTCTTCTTCTAAATCAAATATTTTAATTTTTATTGTTATCAAGCCATCCATCTTCTTCACACCATTAACCGTTTTCATGTATGCTATGTTCACATCATCTTTTTTTTCTTTTACTTTTATTAATCTTGAATTTATTATAGAAATCTGTGAGCCTGAATCATAAATACCACTCACTTCTAGTTTATTTTCTAATAAAAGCTTGATTTTGATTAATGGTGTGCTTACTAGTTTTTTTTTCAGTATTTATGTCTACTTCAATTATGGAGTTATTGTTTACATTTTTAGTTTTAAGAACTTTTTCAGGTTCATTTTTATTTTTCTTGAACCAACATGACTCCTCCGGATGATATCTAATTCCTTTGTCCAAAGACTCACAAGTCTTACATGACTTCTTCTCATAAGTTTTATTTTTATTATAAAATGTACTGCTCTTTATGTTAGTTGAGTTTTTCTTATACATCGTGCCTTCATATTTTCTTATCTCGTTGAACAAGTCAGTAGTGTTGTTGAGTTCATCCCTGTTTAACTTATTTAAGATAAATCCAGGTAAACCAGTTGCAATAAGATCTATCATTGTTTTGGAATCTATAGATTTGTTTATATCTAATAAAAGCCGTTCTTTTTTTATGGCATAATCAATTAACTGTCCTTCTTTATACCTAAATGCGAGAGCATATGTGACTATGTCCCATCCTTGGTTTTTAAAAGTTTCTAAAAACTTGTCTTTCCATTCACTCCATTCAGAATTTATTGTTAGTTTTATGATCATCGAGCTATACCAATCCAAACAAGGTTTATCTAAAAATAACCTCAAAATATCTATTTTTGTCTCATCTTTTGTTATATTAAAGCGCGCACACTCTTTTTCAAAAATTTCTATCCATTGCATCGCATTAGGATTTTTGCTTGTGAATTTTTCAATAATAAATTTTTCTGAGATATGTTTTAAGTTATGTTGACTTTCTTTCTTAGTTGTAGTTTCTATTAATTGTTCCAAGATTTGTTGCAAAGTGTCATTTTTGTCCTTTGCTTGTGTTGTGCTCACTTCATCTAAATATTGATCTAAAAATTGCATATTACCTTCCTCATCTACATATGTCTTCTTTAGATTTTCATCCAACTTTATCCATACTTTTCTACTCTGGTGTCTTTTTTTAATGCTATTTTTTACTTTTGTGAAAGTGTTCGTTTTAACAATATATGTATGATGACTCACCGGCTTCAGTTCCTCGGGTAAAACATAACATTTTCCTTCTTCAGTAGATATTGAGGTTATAGCTAATACATTTGATTTGCCATCATTTGAGGCTATCATCGTAAACTCAAACTGAAGCCGGTCCATATTCTCTTAGTTCACAAAAATGTCGTTTTATAAGACATTGAGGATCTCCAAAAACAAACAACAAATTGTTTCTCTGAAATAACAAAGATTTGTTTTATTTAACAAATATTTACAATTATCAAGTTATTATCAAGTTACGACAATTACACTTCTATCTCACCTGAAATAACAAAGAAACGACATTTAAAGTTCACTATTTATCGAGTCCTCAATCACATTCTTTCTATAAGTTTTTATAACGATAAAATGCACAAAACATTCTGAGCGTCACACGCCATTTTAAATCATAGACACAGATCAATATCATAATGTACGCGACAGACAGCTGATACGCGAAGCGCGGCAAATTCAAATGAATGAAATGTCACTCATTTCATTACATATATTATTTAAAAAAAAACCGGCCAAGTGCGAGTCGGACTCGCGCACCGAGGGTTCCATACTATAAAAGAAGTTAAACATTAAAAGAATCACTTTTGTTCATAAATTTACGAGTATAATTCACACGTACTTTTGTTGGCGAACCGCAAACCTAACTTTGTTTTTAGTGGTTTATTGTTATTATCAAAAAAAGTATAAAAGTTAGGGAGTTTTATTTTTCCTGTAAAATATACATTAATGTCTATTGATTATAATTATTTCAGATTTTTCGATCGATAAACTTCGGAGATAAGGGGGGGGGAACGGTATTTTTTTCGACAGTTTGCTCAATAAATCAAAAACTATTGGGCATAAAAATAAATAAAAATCGGTTTTAGAATACACAAGTAACGCCCTTTCATATGATACCCCACTCAATATTGTTATCTCATCTTGAAAATTCGGAGTCCAAGTTTTCCCCCCTTTTTAAATAAAAATTAAAACAATTTTCAATATTTTATGATGCCAATGGCGTTGGGTCACTATTACCTAAAACTATTCCAAATTTCAAGTCGATAGCTTTGATGGTTCGGTACTGAAATAATCGCGTGTGACAGACGGACGGAGAAAGTCTCACCATAAGGGTTTCATTTTTACCAAATTGGTATGAAACCCTAAAAATAAAGGATTTTTTAAAGAAAATCTTACAAAGAAATAAATAAGAATAGTACGTAGGAAGAGCGCATGCAACGCAAAGTAGTGAGACGCACTGTATGATTTTTGCTCGTTTTTGAATGCTGGGCAGTTATGTTTTGGTTGGATTTGGTCCTCACTCTTCATGTACGGAACCCTCAGTGCGCGAGCCCGAATCGCACTTGACCAATTATTAAATAAGAAAATAAACTTCAATTGCAAGAAGGCTTCGATTCCCAGTTTAAGCGAAAAGGTAATGTTACTTATCTATTTTCATTTTCATGGCCTTTTTCCTTTGATTTCGTGGTTCGTGAACACGCAGACAGACAGACGAACAGCAAAGTGTCAGTAATAAGGTCCCGTTGGGTGCGGAATTTTTAAAAGAAGTTAGTTATTACACAGTGTTGCAGTCTTCAGCGTTCAGTCGGTGCCTCGTATCATCCTTGTTGCTCGTATGACGTCAGACTTATCGTATTAGTACATTCGTATGTAAACCGCCGGCCGGGAACGTCGCTAGACGATGAAATTTTAAACTTTATTTAATTTATTTATTTAATTAATATAATTTTTTATTCTGTGTCTAAAATGGGACTCTTAAAATTGGCGGTGTGCTCTTTGTGTTTGGGTTTTGTTTGGTGTGGATCGGTGAGTGAAAAAAAATATTCTGTTAACTTATATATTAAATTTTAATTATTTTTATTGCAATCAATTATTTTAACAGATGATAAATATAAATAGGTACGTATCATTATTTTAGAAGAATATTTTGAAAACATAAATATTTTGTATAATGGTAAGTATGAGTATGGAGTACCTACCACCAGACTTTTCTAGGGTGAACGTCCGAGTTTTTTTGGGTAGGGTAGATCGCTAGAAAACAAACAAAACTATCCACTTAGTACCTATAGGTGCCCTATATAGGTGCCCCACTAGTGCTTAATCGGATTACAAATAAAGCCTACACTGCTTACATCATTAGATATTTCCTCGACTTTAACATTGATTGAGAGTCATTGCTATCGGCTTATTGAGGAGTTTCCTCTTCCATCTTCAAAGATTTTCGTTAAATTTAAATAATTTTAATGCAATAAAGTAATTCTAGACGCTATTCAAACAGAATTCACGAATAATGATTGGAAACAATCATGAAATTCATTTCGCACGTGTGAAACAAGACGAGTACTCTTTTTTTAACACTATAGGTACATGTTAGTACTTGACTGCGTTCTCATCTGATGGTAAGTGGTGATGCAGCCGAAGATGTTAACGTAGGTACTAACTTAGAAGAGGTAAGTAAACCCACACAATAGGTTTCAATACAGCATCGCACGCTAAATCGCTTGGCGGTGCGTCTTTGCTGGTAGAGTGGTAACTAGCCACGGCCGAAGCCTCCCACCAGACCAGACCTGAGCCAATTTAGAAATTATAAAATTCCAAAGTGGCCCGTGGCGGGAATCGAACCCGCGACCTCCCACTCCAATCCGAGCGCGCGTCTCTGCGCCAGGGAGGTCGTCAAAACTCCTTCATGAAATTATAGTCTGAATTAAGTAATTATATCTGAAATTGGGAACGGAGATATTTACCTTCGTTGCCTAGGTGTTAAGGCTGGTTTGCCCCAGCTCTAATTTCGAGAAGATAAAGTTGCGGGCAGAAAATATTGAGTGGATTTGTGCAATTCAGCAATGCAACTTCGGTACATAAGTAGGTAATATGCCTTAGGTTATATTAATGTCATTTGAACTCATTAATTTTAACAAAGGTTATAAATTTGTGTTAAAGCACCTCTTAAGGAGCACACCACGGGTGTGCCCGCGAAATTCAAATTTTTCGTGGTTTTTCGCGATTTTTAAGCTAATAAGACATAATAGGCTTATGGCCGTCTAATTGCGATAATCCCAATATCTTCTTCACGTGTTTATACAAAAATCTCTGCTCGAAAGTGTCGAGTTAAAGAAATTAGTCCAAGATTTGCGAGTTACTCACATAAAACTCGATACTCGGATTAATTTCCTAGGATACACATTTTTATGCAAAGATTTTGATATAATCATGTAAAGATGATACTGCCGTTCTCGCAAATTGACTGCCATAAGCCTATCATGTCTAATTAGCGTACAAATTGCAAAAAACCACGAAAATTTTGAATTTCGCGGGCAGAGCCGTTGATTTCACGTTAATAAGGCCCACTTGCGTCGGCCTGGGTTAGTGTGTTAACTCAGAGTTAGCACGCTAACCCAGAGTAAGCTGTCAAAATTGTCCATTGATAGACGTTCACTGTAGGGTTAAAAATGTAAGTATTCAACTCCCGTTTCGCGCACGTGGACCTTGGATTAACTGGTTAGTTAAAATTGAGTTGAGGCATAGGTAGGTACATAATCCTTATTTAAGTTACTCTTGGGAAAAAAGTGCTCTTTTATTAGGCGGTAGGTACGTCTACGTACGTGACTTTGCATCACGTAGTCCCTTTATTAAGAGGTATTAGGATATGGGCAGTGGGCATTGCATTGATATAGGGCTCCCCAATATTAGAGCGAGACAAAAGTGCTGCTTCAATAGATGTGAAAGAGACAAAGACTCAGGTCAGAAAGGGATAGCGCACTTTTGTTCGTCGTTGGAAAGAGATAAACAACTATATCATGCACAGAACGCATGATTGGGTTAACGAACAGATAAGGATCTTTTGGGATGAAATGAGTTTGGAATTAGGCCGTCTTTTTGTTTACCAACAAAGAAGCGTGTTCTTTTTGTGATGCTCACTTGGGTGGATAAAAATAGTTTTTACACGTGGTGACTCAATGGTCGACCTTGTCTCTGATGCGAAAGCTTGCAGGAACTTCAGCTACTGAAACAAAAATGAAAATTGTGTCTCATTCGAGGGTGACATTTGATATAAGTATTAAAAGAAAAGTCCTGACTCAGCCACTCATTCACTTACTGATTTATCATCGTTTAACCGATCTAGAAATTCTTCTTAATCGTTCACTCTAGTGGTTATATGATCAGCCGACAGCTGCTTTAGCGATTGTTCTCCAACGGCTCCTGTTGGCAGAGAACTTGTAGCGCTCCGAATTAGATTAGATCAGTCCACTTCGTTCGGGTGCTACCACGTTGAGCCAGATGTGGCCAAATTACTTGAGGATTCGCAATTGTACGACCGACTAAAGCGTCTGGTCAATTTGGAGACGCCTGTACAATGTGCTGTCCACTTTATACATGCCTAATAGACGTCTCCAGCACTCGATTAGAGAGGGCGGGAGATTTTTCTTCTGCCAGAGAGTCTTTAACCGGACTATAAAATGATTGGTTCTAAAAAGGAAGGTTAATTTCTAAGAGATCACCTCTTCCGGACGAAGCATGTGGTGCGGGTGATAAGTTGCAAGAATCTCTCCTTAAAGTCTTATGTTGTACACACGTACCGATCATGGTAAGCTGTAGGGTACCTCCGGACGAAGCATCTGGTGCGGGTGATAAGTTGCAAGATTCTCGCCTTAAAGTCTTGTGGTACACACGTACCAATCATGGTAAGCTGTAGGGTACCTATCTAACAGATATCCCAATAATTCTGCACTAGGAAGTAATGGTTAACGCAGAACACATCTGCTGAATTGAAAGCCAGTAAACTCAAAAAAATCTGGTGCTTCAGACGGGTAAACATTGCTGCTTCTTCTTACTTTCATTTTATTTATAGCGTGATAAAAAAGTTCAGATATTGCAAGCGGGTATGGATAAGAATCACCATCTTTATCCGAGGTTGCTAGTGATGCAGCATGATGACGTCACGTGTCAAGGGTGATCCGTCACCCACTGCGTTAGTGGAGTTGTTGGTATTATACTCTTACCTCGTTGGGTATTATTGACTGATAAGGTAACACGTGTGCCGTACGCAACCAATGCGTGTTTAATGTTTATGTTACGCATTAGTCATTTAGGTATCTTCCTTTTGCTTCTTTTTATGAAGTAAGTACACGTTACGTATATCTACGTCTAACGCTTTTACGTGGCTCGTGGAGATGTCAAGTTATTTCTATTTTGCTGTAAATTATGCAGTAGCTAAGGAATTGATCACAATTACGCCTAACTACCTTCTTACTAGATTTACTAGATAGCGATGATGCAGTGATGGAAAATGAATAACCAATAGCAGAAGTTCTCAGAAAGAAGGTGTAACCAGTCGACACAAAGTACAGTCAAACCTGGATAAATGTGAGCTCAAGGGACCGACATCTCTTTTTCTCTTATAGTCGAGATTTCTCACTAACCCGGGTTTCAGAGTAACAAGGCCAAAATAACGGGGCCTGGCAAAACCTGCTCTCACTAATAGAGTTTTCTCGCTTAGGTACCCGGTTCTCACTTAGTCAGGTCTGTAAATGATACACTTTGAGCATATCGAAAATTCTCCTTCGGTACAGCGAATGGGAGTTATTTTGGCGTAAATGAAATGAAATGAAGGTTTATTCATTAAATGTACGTACAATTAGGTGTTACAATATTGAGGTAGGCCGATTACATTTTACCATTTATAACTGGTGTATGAATATTGGAATATTCCTGCATTGCCTACAATGTCTATAATAATTTCACAGCTTGAAGCCCCAAGGAGGTATACCTCGAGGTACTAGAAAAAACCACGCCCATTACCCATTTAGACTGGTCTTGCGTAACCGATAATTTGAGACATAATTAACATCATTATGTTTATTGTTTTCAGGTGAGTTTCAAGGCAGCTGTGGTGGACGTGTGGAAGGCCGATCTAATCACCGCCAATAAATACGCCTCGCTGATAAACGAGGCGGCTAAATCAGTGAGTTGATATCGTGATACCATCGATCAATGGTCAACAATAGGTACAAACAAAATACATTGATGACGTCGAGACTAGCATTTACGAAGTTTAACTGTACACCTCTAGTATCACCGTGCATGTTAGTAAATCACCCGATAACACCTAATTCAGGTTTATATAAATCTCAAACACCAAGCCTTCAATTAGGTACCTTAACATTTTTTGTATCCTCATATTGTGGAAATCGCAATATCGCAAATATATGCCAAGTGCCAAAAAAGGACTTAACGAACTAAACGAATATGAAATTTCTAAAAAAGCCATTTTTAAAGTGTTCAAGAAGTTATGAATAACCCTTAATTACTTCTTGAATTAGTTATTAAGTAGGTAATCCGTATTATATTATTTTCGAAGTTGTTCAAGACGTGAAATATTTTAATAATAAAGCACTTTTTCACAATTTGTCTATCCTTTTGTATGAGTAAAGTGGTTGAGTAATACTTTAATATTTTATTTACAGGATGTGGACATTTTGGTGCTTCCTGCTCGCAAGAGAGTGTCTCCTACGACTTCCCTCGAATCCTGTGTCGATGATTTAGAAAAATTTGATGAGGTAAGCGTGTCTTAGATACATATTATGATCTACTTCTCGTACGGTTTGACGCGCTCTATTACATTGATAGGAGGTCACAGGTTCGAATACCGGTATCATTTAGGATTTTGCGATTTTCAGCTTTGTAGGTAATTTTGCCCGCGGTGACGTCCGTGTGAATTTCGCTTTTAAAAAATCCAATGGTATTTGATATATCCGGAATAAAAATTGTTTATCGAAGTCCAGTGTATAATGTATGCCTCTATTCCGAATTTCAGCCAAATTGGTTCAGTACTATGGCGTTAAGGAGTATGTACGTTGTACACGCACGCATGCGTGTTAACTCACATAGTTTTGTGAAGTCTTCGAGATCTGACAAACGAATTAAAATCAGTTGCAAAACTGATAAATATTTTTAGATAGGTATGTTTTTCTTTTTGCATAAATACCTAATACCTATTCATGTAGGTACATTTTACATCTACCTAATTGATTTATGGTTTATGGTTTATCTACCTAATTGAATAACAATAATGATTTAGTTTGGAGTTATAACTTACCTACCAACTGCGGACTAAGGACGTAGGTACCTTCCTATCTTATTCTAGAATCTACTTATTCCTAAACTGCGCAGAATCTTATCCCTTAAATTGCTACTAATCTTATCTTAAAATAGTATTATTACAGTGCTATAAATGAGTTAATTTTGCTTACTTTATTGATGTATTAAGGGAGATTTACAACTTGGATACGGATAACAATAATTTCTAGATTAAACCTAAGAGCTTCTCGGATATTTTGCAAAACATGAAGATTGACGTCCGATTGCATCTTTATAATATCAATTTGTTAATATTGCGTATCCTATTGTAGTCTTCTCAGCCGATGGACTGGCAAAAATAAGTACTTACAGCATCGACGAAGTTACATCTTGGGCACTGATAAGTTAGCTTGCATCGGTTGTGCAGCGTAGGCACCGATTGGCAGTTGATTGTTGCATCACCATAGTTATCGACGATGTTTTGGCGATGTACAACTTTATTTACAAGAATTAGCCCGCTGAATTGATCGTCAAACACCACGATTTTGCTTCACTTGAGTTGCTCCGTCCATCAACTGGTAGCAATTGGGAGGTCTAATAAATAAAATGGTTCAACCTGTCTGGACAGTTGGCGGGCGCTCGGATTTGGAGTCTACTTATTTCTATATGATGATTTTTAAATTGGTAAGTACCCCCCAGCTGCTAAGACGTATCTTTAAGCCATACAGCGTTTCAGTAAAATCATATCATGCAAAGCAAGCACGTATCTCGTCGTGGACAAACTTCCCAAAGCAGTTTCCGCTTAACCCCTGTTATATCATCCAGGTGGTGAAATCTGTGTCTGCGGCGGCTAAGAATGCGCAAGTGTACGTGGTGGCGCCTCTGCATGAGATGGTACCCTGCCAAGATCGGGAGGAGCTGGTCAAAAGCAGCCTGGTGTTTGACAGGACGGGCGCGCTCATTACTCTGTGAGTTACCCATATGATCATCATCACCAATAACTAGGAAGGCCTGGCTATGGTTGTTATGGATACAATTTGGTTTCCAATTTTCAGAAACTATTAAAATCAAACCTACACGACATGCATGAGAGTCGCATTAACGATTAATCAAATCAGTTTTAAAGTTATAATTAGTTGAATTGGGGCAAAGGCGGATCTAGAATATTTTTCTGTGGAGGCAAGGAGCAAATGAGGAGTAAAAGTTACGGATTTTGTGTTTTACCGCCTGCCTCAACAAACGCGACTCTGTTCATGTCAGCATTGCAATGAGCAGTGTATATGGCTTAGTCGGACAATACTGCGCTTTCCCATGCGGGGTCGCCATTCCAGCTTTTGCCAGTTGGTTCTGAAAGCAATGTGCGATCCCATTGCCACTTCGACTTTCAAAACGTTTCGCTTTGTTGGTGATTCTTGTTCGTCTGTCGTCGACTTGCCTAGCGGCTGTGACTGCATGTGATAGAAGCTATCATGAATTTCCACACTTATTTCAGCCATAGGAAATCCGACACTAGCATCACAAAATGCAACACGACCACTTCAAGAGTGGGTCGCTTCACCGCCGACTTTGGAGTGACATTCGGTGTCATTCTGGGAGAGGACCTCATCCTGACACCCACGCGAGAGTTGGAGGGAATCAAGAACCTTATTATCACTCACAGTTCTGCGGCTAAGAGGTCATTTTTATTCGGTGAGACAATTTTTTTTAAACTATTGCTGTACGATAACTTAAATATTCTATTATTGTAATTTTTCACCATGATAATGAATGACAAAGATTGAACCTCATTATTATCAAAGTAATTGCTTTCTACTTCTGGCGTGGTCTGCCTTCGTTCTTTCGCCTTTGATGATAGTGCTAAAATCGGTAGTGCAGAATGAAGACGCTCTAGGAGAGAGTACCTACCTATCTTTTGTGTCAGGAGTTTCCTAGATTAGAACCTCGTAGTTACAGTTAAGGACTAAGGTGACAATATTTTATCAAATAATTACTACCTTGTTCAAGCTACGTTCTTACCTAGAAGCCCTTCCTACTCGTATAGGTGATAAAAAATTTATATTATGATCATAAATTAATGTCTTTTATTATGACTTTACGGATAGTTTTTAATGTGACAGCTTCCCATTTACTGAAGAGATTATAAATTATGCAACTAAGTGATCATTCTAAAATGGCGCAAAGGAATTTTTATCAGGTCTGATAGAGTCTACATTTTCATTCTCTGACGCACCGCCAAGTGTTCCGGTGCGATGTGGTGTAACACCTATTATAGCATCCTTTCCAAAATACTTTCATTCTCACGAAACATAATATATCTGTTTCAGCTGAACAATTCCCGTCATCCTGGGCGTTTGCGAACAATGTGAACATCATTTCTGCAGATGGCAAGATTAGCGCCGGCAATGACATCTCTACGTCTTCTCTTTTGCTTGTTGCTACATTTAGGAAGAATGGAAGTGGTAAGTACTTCCGTAAACCCGAAACATGATTAGGCTACATAATATAATATTAATGGCAAATTGGCAACAGCTTGCTTGCATCGGTTGGACAGCGTAGGCATAGATTGATTAAGGTTTAGTTTGGCTTGAGTCGATCAGCATAGGCGCTGATTCGCTAATGTTTGCATTGGACAAATAACGTACCTATAAGCACATGATATTCACCGACTGGCTGTGACGACAATGTTGCTATGGTTACCTGCGATGTTTGACCTGAGGTCTGATTTCGTAACAAAAACGTATTCATCGTTATCGTAATCGCTAGCGAATTCTGTCCCGAGATTGGCTGACGCAAATCAGGAACCCAATGAGCATGATATATGATAATGATGAATACGTTTTTCTTAAACAATCTAGGGGCTGACCTGTAACCGATCATAATATGACAAGTATAGTATTTTATTTCTACGATTGTCTTGGTGAGATTTTGGAACGAAATTTAAAATGTATGGGACTGTTATTGTACTAAAAGCATCGTAGCAATAAAACGAAAAGAAAGAAGTATATATAATTCACGAGTTCTCATGTTTGTATTTCAGAGCAACAAACTCTAGTAGTGAATCCCCCAATCTCTTTTCCAAGCGAAGACTTGAGCCATTACGTCACCAAGCCTCTAAACGTCGAAGCAAGTTTACGAGGCTACCGCGAATCGGTCTGCCACGGGAAGTTCTGCTGCCAGTTCTACATCAAGACCAGTGCAATTGGTGAGTAATTTTGATTCTAATTATCACCTCTCTGATTTTTAAGCGGGAAGTTCTGAAGCACATCAACCGCCTTAAGATCATGAGTTCTGGCTTTTTTGCAGTTTTGTTGCTAAGTTTCAATACCACACGATTTCGTAACAGTGAAGAGAGCAATCACTTGGAATAACTGATGACAATGAATTTTGTTATGGTTATTATTGACAACCTGGACTTGGGTACAATCATACCTGGTGGAAAGCAATGATCAGGTCTGATGCTTAAAGTGGAGTGTGCTTGCCTAGAAGATGCCTATTTACTCTTCTCTTTAAGGCATTCAGAATCAGATTATACTTGGCAGGGAATACAAACGCTGGTAGGGTGTTCCACACCTTAGCGGTTTGTATAAGACATTTTGCTCAAGTGGATATCAACCATGTTTTTCATGTGCAGGTTTCTCAGTGAAGGATGCATTTGATCCCCCATAAACAGATTCTCAAGTCGATCAATATATAGCATTCTAATTATTTCCATGAAGTATCTCATTAACTCATATGACCAAGATTCTACGGTTGACTCTACGATTTCGCATTGTGAAGTCAACATCTCCTAAGGATGTCCCGGTGTCGGGAAAAACGTGCGTCGAAGAAAGTGTTGGAAAATTGTGGTGTTTTATGTGGCCAGTATTCCTGCATATTGTACCATACAGAATCTTCTCAAGAAGCGGATTATTGCGACACAAATTAATTTGTCCTATTCTTATGCTGGTGTGTTATCTTCGGATCTGACGTTGTTAGCAGCAACCGACCCTCAGGACGTCAGCTACGGGCTGGTGGCATTCGACGGCATGCAGCAGCTTGGCTCCAACAACATCGCACTGCAGACTTGCTCCGTGGTAGCGTGCGCTGGCCTCTACAAACGCTCGTGCTGTATAGGGTATGCTTTTAATTACTATGCAATTCGACATTTCTTTAGATATTTGTTTATGCATCGAATCCCGGATACCTCTGACTTTTCGGAATTATAGTTATGTGCGTTTTGGAAACGCACTTTCTTAGCCAGTGAAGGGCTTTAGTTTACTGCTAAGAATCGTGAGGAAATTTACATGCCTGAGAGAATTCATCATTAATGTATTCAAAGGTATGTGGAGCCCGCCCAACCGCACTTGGCCAGGGTGGTAGGCTAAGACGAACACCTCTCATTTTGGGAGGCTATAGACGGTTGTCCAGTCGTGGATTTCAAAAAGGGGTTGATGATGAATTCATAAGAATGTATATGTGTTATTGGGTAAAAAAAATCTGTCCAAAATTCTGTTTGGATAGAAACGTGTAGGATAAAATATTTCTGTTCTAAGAATTATCTAACAACGTATTTTCTTTTGCCAACAGATCTAAGACCAACACAACAAACATCAAATTCAACGAAATATCCATCAACGCTAACTTCTCAAAGGAAAACTCGGCTCAGTTTCCAAACATTTTGACCACAACCCAAACTGTATTGGATACAGATACATTGAAATTCAGCAGCGATAAAAACAATAATTTAGTTAACGCTCGATTATACAATACAGAAAACGTCCTTACTTTTGGTATTATCGGCAGAGATTACTCCAAAGACTTCGAAAGTAGCCAAGTCAATAATGACAATGGTTTTCTAGAATTTTCCGAATACATCTCAAGTGAGAATGTTCAAGAATTCTTCGATTATGTGTGGATCAGATTGAGGGTACTTATTTTTATTGTGTCCGTTTACATATTGGAAATGATGTAAATTGTATTGGGAAAATGTCGGGTTTCAAATATCCTGAAAAAAAATGTTTTAATTACTTTGCATTTGAGTAGGTTCATTGGCCCGATTGTTTCAACTTACTTTAACAGACACATTAACTGTTAAATATGGATGTTATGGTTAAATTTGGCCCCCTTTTAAGTGTCTTGCGATCGTTTTACGACTGGCGTACATTCTGGCGATTACAGTTGGTGTCTGCAAAAGTCACAATTTTTTGGAAAACAAAAAGGGGCTGTTTAAGGTAAACTAAGTTAAATTATTTGAATCAATTGTGCCTTGAAAGCGTTTATAATAATAAAGTTTTAAATTATTCAGTTAGTGATAGTCCACCAAATTAATTTTTTTATTTTCGGTTAACATCGAAATAATATTTTGTTGCCATAAAATTTATGTAAGGTGGGTATTCTGTTGAGAATAGCATGTACCCATGTCAGTTTTGGTATTGTTTATTCTGATCAATATTTTTCACTTACAATATAAATACATTCTCTTATCTGTAGTTTTCATAATCATTACAGTTTATATATTGATTTCTTTTAAAAAGTGGTTTCAAGTGTTACCTATTCTTTATTTTTTATACTTTGCCAAATATATAAATTGTATTTTTTATTTTTTGGTAGTTTTCTACGCCTAGATAACTATAATGTGTTGATGTAGATACTTGTTCATATTTTTTATAGGTATTTACTATTTACGTATATTATACATACCAATGTTCCAGTAATAAGGTTAAGGCTGAAAAATGTTTATAAGTTTTTGTACTAATTATAAAATTAAGTAGTGTTTGTTGGGTACAAGTATGAATTACTGTGTGAATATACGACTGAACTCTGTGATATTAGCTAGGTATACCTAAGTGCGCATGAGTGATAATAAAATACGTTATAAAAAGATTTTGTTTTTTCTTTTAATTATGGGTTGGTTTTCACCGACCCAGTACGGACAGGCCATATTTGGTTTTAAAGAAGTATTTCCGAACCAAATATGGCCAAGAGCATAGATTATTACGATATGGACCCGAATAACACCACAACATGATCGAAATATGCACGAATTACAAACGATTTTGGTATTACGTAAGTATGTATAGAGACATCGTCATCGTCGGATGGGTCAGTCGTCACAAACACCAAGTAGGACTAATTTACTAAAGTATTTAAAATAATTATAATATTTATACTTACTTAATTTTGGGTAGGAAAATCAATTACCTCCTTCTCATATTAGTTGCGTTTTTATTCCATTAAATAATTACTATGACTACAATTTTAATTTCTACCTACGACATCAGTACCTACCTATACCACAGATTTAATATATTAGTTATCTACTTGCTTATAAATATCTACAATATTTTACAGCGGTTACAATAATTTACTTTTACATGTAGCTCAGGAGTCTGATTGCGTAAGAAAAACGTATTAGCAGTCTGCCCCCCGATTGGCTGACATAAATCGGGCAACCAATCAGCGGGCAGGATTTGTAAACGATTCCGAACTCGATATAATGAAATGAAATGAAATGAAATTATTTATTTCACATAGGCTTAGATATAAGCTCTCATGAAATGTCAAGACTACCGCCAGGTTCGGAAAGCAGGCTATTCTTTCTATTTATACACGCTTTTCTTACACAATCTAGGGGCTGGTTATCGATGGTGTTTCATCATCTAGCGCGTTCCGAGTTGCTTTCTTCGCCTGCTGTGGATGTAGTGGACATGGTCTTCGTTGTCTTCACGGAGAGTTTTCTCGATCCAGTCCATATACGATTCAACCTTCAAAAAAATAATAACGAGTGAGTATTAAGGTGTTGCAGCACTACCAGCCCGCGAAATTCAAATTTTATTTAGTTTTTCGCAAATATTAGACTAACTACACATTGTAGATTTATGGGAATGCATTTTGCGGGCCTACTTTTTATGCATCTACATGTTTTTAATAGAAACTTTGCTCGAAAGTTCCCACTCATCTCATATTGGTTCCTGAAAGATACGTAATTGTTTGGAGTTTCCCAGATTTCGAGCTATCGGGAACCAATATGAAGTAAATGAGTTTTGCTGAGCAGAGTTTATATTAAAAACATGTAGGTGCATAAATGTTGTGCCCGCAAAACTCATTGCCATTAGCCTTCGATGTATAATTTGGCCACTATGAGCAAAAAACTAAATAAAATTTGAATTTTCGCGCCCGGGTGGTACCCATCGCCCTTAATGAAACGGTTAAATAGCTCATACCTGGATACTGTATCACCATTTTGCTACGTTATTTAGATAATGATACGGAACCCTTCGTGGCACGAAGTTCGTGCGCGGGTCCGACTCGCACTTGGCCGATAATTAAACCCTTTTCACGCGGTAGACTCATGACTTCGTTTTCTACTTCTCCCTTCCTTATCATAAAGTACTCAAGTATACTCACTTTGGTGTAGACGTCTGGTTTGCCCTTGGCACACGGCACTCCCCAGGACACGATGCCGACCTGGCGCCCTTCCCTGACGAGCGGGCCTCCGGAATCTCCCTGGAAGACAGAACAAAAAGTATCTGATGTTATCTGTTTACACTAAAACAGAAGTCTTGTTAATAAGTAAAGTAAGTAATAAATCTGGAAATAGACCGTACAAGAACTAACGCGAGCAAAGTAGCCGGCGCGTGGCGGCCGTCTGAAATTAGTACCTACGTCAAGGCGGCTACCTGTAGTTTCTTCGATCACGTGATAAGTGAACCTGGCCTGCCTGGTTTGCTCGCGTTCACTATAAAAATATAGTAACACGTTGTTTCAATCCAATATCTAAGTCCAATACTTACATGGCATGCTCCTTTGCCGCTCTCGCCGATGGCACACAGCTGAGTCTCGTACACCGGGTTCACATCCATGTGGTACATCTTGCACTTCTTGTAGGAGACCGCCTTTAGGTCCAGCTTCATCAGGTCGTTGGGAGGAAAGCCTGGGTACTGGAAATAGTCATCTTTCAAAGCTTGCAGTAAGCAAATATAATACGAAGGCTAACCTTACAACGCGCCTCAGGGTTTAGTATGGGTTTAATAAGAAGGATCAGTCACTCAGCGGTCCAGGAAGAGAAGTTCACAGAGTATCTGTTAACGATCAAAGCTGAAATGCGGAGATGAACCGGAGAAACCGATTTTTAATAACAGCTGTTCCCCGAAGTCTCGCGATGCCAAAATAACAATGGGCACAGGCTTGAATTATGTTGAAGACTTTCGTGCAAAAGCTTTTTCTTAACCATCAGACAATATTTAAGGAAAACTCCTTCAGGTTTTCTCTTTTCTATTTCTTTAAGGCACCCTAAAAATCCGCCGTCTAAGCATGTTGCTGGTTCACAGAATACTACATCGAGCGCTGATTTTCAGCCGTAGCCCCGTAAGTTTTAGTTTTTTGACGGCCCTCAAGGATTCAAGTGTGTAAAAGTCAGTACCTGCAGTACATATTATGTTACTATGAGATTTCATGCACATTACAGATTCATCGTTGAAGAGTAAAGATTGTAGTGACAGCTATAGATGGACATCTGCAGTTCCAGGCGAAAGGTCCAGTAGAGGACGTCCATAATATGCGGACAAAATTACCTACACTTCGCCAAATAATTTCTTCAAGTTGCCAAAGATGTGGTTGAATGCCTGCGGTGACTAAGAAGCAAAATAGGTATCCTTTACACTAAACTTTTAAAGAAGGACGTGATACGCTGGTGATTATTGTTGCTTACCGAAGTGGTCCCCCACCCAGTGAGCAGCAGCTTCTCCCCCGGCGCCACGGGCTCGTTGTTCAGTTCCACCGCGTCAACCGACTTGCTGAACTCGATCTCCTTTTCGAGGAATATGAGCGATATGTCGTTTTTGATGTTCTCCTCGTCGTACTTTTCGTGGACCACCACTTTGCGGATATCGTATGCTTTACCACCTTTCAACAGTTGGTGGGTGCCAACTATTGCCTTGTACTTTTTTGGATTCATTCTGGAAAGTAAATTCAGAATATTAATCACACAAACCCTCAAATTAAAACGTAACTCGTACCACTGCATGAAATCATTGGTATATTTGTTAGTATATCTAACAAATATAACCAATGATTTCACACCCAATTGCAATATAGTGGATATGCCAGGTTAGAGGTTTGAGGAGGACGATGAACAAACACACTAAAACGATTGGTAAATAGCGCAATGGAAAGAGTCTGTAGGATCAATCCTTTAGAGTAAGAAGAGGTCCACAAAGTACTGTTTTTTTCACTACTATACAAGCAATTACTGATGATGTTGGGTAAGATGATGGAGGCGTCGCAGAAGTGGCGGAACCCGTACGAGCGAGCGACGCCTGGTGCAGCGCGGAACTGTTCATACCCGGCAGTGCAGTGTGCGGCAATGAGGATGACGCAGGGCGAGATGATGGTCGCGCCGCAGAAGTAGCGGAACCCGTACGAGCGCAGCGACGCCTGGTGCAGCGCGGAACTGTTCATACCCGGCAGTGCAGTGTGCGGCAATGAGGATGACGCAGGGCGAGATGATGGTCGCGCCGCAGAAGTAGCGGAACCCGTACGAGCGCAGCGACGCCTGGTGCAGCGCGGAACTGTTCATACCCGGCAGTGCAGTGTGCGGCAATGAGGATGACGCAGGGCGAGATGATGGTCGCGCCGCAGAAGTAGCGGAACCCGTACGAGCGCAGCGACGCCTGGTGCAGCGCGGAACTGTTCATACCCGGCAGTGCAGTGTGCGGCAATGAGGATGACGCAGGGCGAGATGATGGTCGCGCCGCAGAAGTAGCGGAACCCGTACGAGCGCAGCGACGCCTGGTGCAGCGCGGAACTGTTCATACCCGGCAGTGCAGTGTGCGGCAATGAGGATGACGCAGGGCGAGATGATGGTCGCGCCGCAGAAGTAGCGGAACCCGTACGAGCGCAGCGACGCCTGGTGCAGCGCGGAACTGTTCATACCCGGCAGTGCAGTGTGCGGCAATGAGGATGACGCAGGGCGAGATGATGGTCGCGCCGCAGAAGTAGCGGAACCCGTACGAGCGCAGCGACGCCTGGTGCAGCGCGGAACTGTTCATACCCGGCAGTGCAGTGTGCGGCAATGAGGATGACGCAGGGCGAGATGATGGTCGCGCCGCAGAAGTAGCGGAACCCGTACGAGCGCAGCGACGCCTGGTGCAGCGCGGAACTGTTCATACCCGGCAGTGCAGTGTGCGGCAATGAGGATGACGCAGGGCGAGATGATGGTCGCGCCGCAGAAGTAGCGGAACCCGTACGAGCGCAGCGACGCCTGGTGCAGCGCGGAACTGTTCATACCCGGCAGTGCAGTGTGCGGCAATGAGGATGACGCAGGGCGAGATGATGGTCGCGCCGCAGAAGTGGCGGAACCCGTACGAGCGCAGCGACGCCTGGTGCAGCGCGGAACTGTTCATACCCGGCAGTGCAGTGTGCGGCAATGAGGATGACGCAGGGCGAGATGATGGTCGCGCCGCAGAAGTGGCGGAACCCGTACGAGCGCAGCGACGCCTGGTGCAGCGCGGAACTGTTCATACCCGGCAGTGCAGTGTGCGGCAATGAGGATGACGCAGGGCGAGATGATGGTCGCGCCGCAGAAGTGGCGGAACCCGTACGAGCGCAGCGACGCCTGGTGCAGCGCGGAACTGTTCATACCCGGCAGTGCAGTGTGCGGCAATGAGGATGACGCAGGGCGAGATGATGGTCGCGCCGCAGAAGTGGCGGAACCCGTACGAGCGCAGCGACGCCTGGTGCAGCGCGGAACTGTTCATACCCGGCAGTGCAGTGTGCGGCAATGAGGATGACGCAGGGCGAGATGATGGTCGCGCCGCAGAAGTGGCGGAACCCGTACGAGCGCAGCGACGCCTGGTGCAGCGCGGAACTGTTCATACCCGGCAGTGCAGTGTGCGGCAATGAGGATGACGCAGGGCGAGATGATGGTCGCGCCGCAGAAGTGGCGGAACCCGTACGAGCGCAGCGACGCCTGGTGCAGCGCGGAACTGTTCATACCCGGCAGTGCAGTGTGCGGCAATGAGGATGACGCAGGGCGAGATGATGGTCGCGCCGCAGAAGTGGCGGAACCCGTACGAGCGCAGCGACGCCTGGTGCAGCGCGGAACTGTTCATACCCGGCAGTGCAGTGTGCGGCAATGAGGATGACGCAGGGCGAGATGATGGTCGCGCCGCAGAAGTGGCGGAACCCGTACGAGCGCAGCGACGCCTGGTGCAGCGCGGAACTGTTCATACCCGGCAGTGCAGTGTGCGGCAATGAGGATGACGCAGGGCGAGATGATGGTCGCGCCGCAGAAGTGGCGGAACCCGTACGAGCGCAGCGACGCCTGGTGCAGCGCGGAACTGTTCATACCCGGCAGTGCAGTGTGCGGCAATGAGGATGACGCAGGGCGAGATGATGGTCGCGCCGCAGAAGTGGCGGAACCCGTACGAGCGCAGCGACGCCTGGTGCAGCGCGGAACTGTTCATACCCGGCAGTGCAGTGTGCGGCAATGAGGATGACGCAGGGCGAGATGATGGTCGCGCCGCAGAAGTGGCGGAACCCGTACGAGCGCAGCGACGCCTGGTGCAGCGCGGAACTGTTCATACCCGGCAGTGCAGTGTGCGGCAATGAGGATGACGCAGGGCGAGATGATGGTCGCGCCGCAGAAGTAGCGGAACCCGTACGAGCGCAGCGACGCCTGGTGCAGCGCGGAACTGTTCATACCCGGCAGTGCAGTGTGCGGCAATGAGGATGACGCAGGGCGAGATGATGGTCGCGCCGCAGAAGTGGCGGAACCCGTACGAGCGCAGCGACGCCTGGTGCAGCGCGGAACTGTTCATACCCGGCAGTGCAGTGTGCGGCAATGAGGATGACGCAGGGCGAGATGATGGTCGCGCCGCAGAAGTGGCGGAACCCGTACGAGCGCAGCGACGCCTGGTGCAGCGCGGAACTGTTCATACCCGGCAGTGCAGTGTGCGGCAATGAGGATGACGCAGGGCGAGATGATGGTCGCGCCGCAGAAGTGGCGGAACCCGTACGAGCGCAGCGACGCCTGGTGCAGCGCGGAACTGTTCATACCCGGCAGTGCAGTGTGCGGCAATGAGGATGACGCAGGGCGAGATGATGGTCGCGCCGCAGAAGTGGCGGAACCCGTACGAGCGCAGCGACGCCTGGTGCAGCGCGGAACTGTTCATACCCGGCAGTGCAGTGTGCGGCAATGAGGATGACGCAGGGCGAGATGATGGTCGCGCCGCAGAAGTAGCGGAACCCGTACGAGCGCAGCGACGCCTGGTGCAGCGCGGAACTGTTCATACCCGGCAGTGCAGTGTGCGGCAATGAGGATGACGCAGGGCGAGATGATGGTCGCGCCGCAGAAGTAGCGGAACCCGTACGAGCGCAGCGACGCCTGGTGCAGCGCGGAACTGTTCATACCCGGCAGTGCAGTGTGCGGCAATGAGGATGACGCAGGGCGAGATGATGGTCGCGCCGCAGAAGTGGCGGAACCCGTACGAGCGCAGCGACGCCTGGTGCAGCGCGGAACTGTTCATACCCGGCAGTGCAGTGTGCGGCAATGAGGATGACGCAGGGCGAGATGATGGTCGCGCCGCAGAAGTGGCGGAACCCGTACGAGCGCAGCGACGCCTGGTGCAGCGCGGAACTGTTCATACCCGGCAGTGCAGTGTGCGGCAGTGAGAATGACGCAGGGCGAGATGATGGTCGCGCCGCAGAAGTGGCGGAACCCGTACGAGCGCAGCGACGCCTGGTGCAGCGCGGAACTGTTCATACCCGGCAGTGCAGTGTGCGGCAGTGAGAATGACGCAGGGCGAGATGATGGTCGCGCCGCAGAAGTGGCGGAACCCGTACGAGCGCAGCGACGCCTGGTGCAGCGCGGAACTGTTCATACCCGGCAGTGCAGTGTGCGGCAATGAGGATGACGCAGGGCGAGATGATGGTCGCGCCGCAGAAGTGGCGGAACCCGTACGAGCGCAGCGACGCCTGGTGCAGCGCGGAACTGTTCATACCCGGCAGTGCAGTGTGCGGCAGTGAGGATGACGCAGGGCGAGATGATGGTCGCGCCGCAGAAGTGGCGGAACCCGTACGAGCGCAGCGACGCCTGGTGCAGCGCGGAACTGTTCATACCCGGCAGTGCAGTGTGCGGCAATGAGGATGATGCAGGGCGAGATGATGGTCGCACCGCAGAAGTGGCGGAACCCGTACGAGCGCAGCGACGCCTGGTGCAGCGCGGAACTGTTCATACCCGGCAGTGCAGTGTGCGGCAATGAGGATGACGCAGGGCGAGATGATGGTCGCGCCGCAGAAGTAGCGGAACCCGTACGAGCGCAGCGACGCCTGGTGCAGCGCGGAACTGTTCATACCCGGCAGTGCAGTGTGCGGCAATGAGGATGACGCAGGGCGAGATGATGGTCGCGCCGCAGAAGTAGCGGAACCCGTACGAGCGCAGCGACGCCTGGTGCAGCGCGGAACTGTTCATACCCGGCAGTGCAGTGTGCGGCAATGAGGATGACGCAGGGCGAGATGATGGTCGCGCCGCAGAAGTGGCGGAACCCGTACGAGCGCAGCGACGCCTGGTGCAGCGCGGAACTGTTCATACCCGGCAGTGCAGTGTGCGGCAATGAGGATGACGCAGGGCGAGATGATGGTCGCGCCGCAGAAGTGGCGGAACCCGTACGAGCGCAGCGACGCCTGGTGCAGCGCGCGGAACTGTTCATACCCGGCAGTGCAGTGTGCGGCAGTGAGAATGACGCAGGGCGAGATGATGGTCGCGCCGCAGAAGTGGCGGAACCCGTACGAGCGCAGCGACGCCTGGTGCAGCGCGGAACTGTTCATACCCGGCAGTGCAGTGTGCGGCAGTGAGAATGACGCAGGGCGAGATGATGGTCGCGCCGCAGAAGTGGCGGAACCCGTACGAGCGCAGCGACGCCTGGTGCAGCGCGGAACTGTTCATACCCGGCAGTGCAGTGTGCGGCAATGAGGATGACGCAGGGCGAGATGATGGTCGCGCCGCAGAAGTGGCGGAACCCGTACGAGCGCAGCGACGCCTGGTGCAGCGCGGAACTGTTCATACCCGGCAGTGCAGTGTGCGGCAATGAGGATGACGCAGGGCGAGATGATGGTCGCGCCGCAGAAGTAGCGGAACCCGTACGAGCGCAGCGACGCCTGGTGCAGCGCGGAACTGTTCATACCCGGCAGTGCAGTGTGCGGCAATGAGGATGACGCAGGGCGAGATGATGGTCGCGCCGCAGAAGTGGCGGAACCCGTACGAGCGCAGCGACGCCTGGTGCAGCGCGGAACTGTTCATACCCGGCAGTGCAGTGTACGGCAATGAGGATGACGCAGGGCGAGATGATGGTCGCGCCGCAGAAGTGGCGGAACCCGTACGAGCGCAGCGACGCCTGGTGCAGCGCGGAACTGTTCATACCCGGCAGTGCAGTGTGCGGCAATGAGGATGACGCAGGGCGAGATGATGGTCGCGCCGCAGAAGTGGCGGAACCCGTACGAGCGCAGCGACGCCTGGTGCAGCGCGGAACTGTTCATACCCGGCAGTGCAGTGTGCGGCAATGAGGATGACGCAGGGCGAGATGATGGTCGCGCCGCAGAAGTGGCGGAACCCGTACGAGCGCAGCGACGCCTGGTGCAGCGCGGAACTGTTCATACCCGGCAGTGCAGTGTGCGGCAGTGAGGATGACGCAGGGCGAGATGATGGAGGCGCCGCAGGAGTGGCGGAACCCGTACGAGCGCAGCGACGCCTGGTGCAGCGCGGAACTGTTCATACCCGGCAGTGCAGTGTGCGGCAATGAGGATGACGCAGGGCGAGATGATGGTCGCGCCGCAGAAGTGGCGGAACCCGTACGAGCGCAGCGACGCCTGGTGCAGCGCGGAACTGTTCATACCCGGCAGTGCAGTGTGCGGCAATGAGGATGACGCAGGGCGAGATGATGGTCGCGCCGCAGAAGTGGCGGAACCCGTACGAGCGCAGCGACGCCTGGTGCAGCGCGGAACTGTTCATACCCGGCAGTGCAGTGTGCGGCAATGAGGATGACGCAGGGCGAGATGATGGTCGCGCCGCAGAAGTGGCGGAACCCGTACGAGCGCAGCGACGCCTGGTGCAGCGCGGAACTGTTCATACCCGGCAGTGCAGTGTACGGCAATGAGGATGACGCAGGGCGAGATGATGGTCGCGCCGCAGAAGTGGCGGAACCCGTACGAGCGCAGCGACGCCTGGTGCAGCGCGGAACTGTTCATACCCGGCAGTGCAGTGTGCGGCAATGAGGATGACGCAGGGCGAGATGATGGTCGCGCCGCAGAAGTGGCGGAACCCGTACGAGCGCAGCGACGCCTGGTGCAGCGCGGAACTGTTCATACCCGGCAGTGCAGTGTACGGCAATGAGGATGACGCAGGGCGAGATGATGGTCGCGCCGCAGAAGTGGCGGAACCCGTACGAGCGCAGCGACGCCTGGTGCAGCGCGGAACTGTTCATACCCGGCAGTGCAGTGTGCGGCAATGAGGATGACGCAGGGCGAGATGATGGTCGCGCCGCAGAAGTGGCGGAACCCGTACGAGCGCAGCGACGCCTGGTGCAGCGCGGAACTGTTCATACCCGGCAGTGCAGTGTGCGGCAATGAGGATGACGCAGGGCGAGATGATGGTCGCGCCGCAGAAGTGGCGGAACCCGTACGAGCGCAGCGACGCCTGGTGCAGCGCGGAACTGTTCATACCCGGCAGTGCAGTGTGCGGCAATGAGGATGACGCAGGGCGAGATGATGGTCGCGCCGCAGAAGTGGCGGAACCCGTACGAGCGCAGCGACGCCTGGTGCAGCGCGGAACTGTTCATACCCGGCAGTGCAGTGTGCGGCAATGAGGATGACGCAGGGCGAGATGATGGTCGCGCCGCAGAAGTGGCGGAACCCGTACGAGCGCAGCGACGCCTGGTGCAGCGCGGAACTGTTCATACCCGGCAGTGCAGTGTGCGGCAATGAGGATGACGCAGGGCGAGATGATGGTCCGCGGCCGCAGAAGTGGCGGAACCCGTACGAGCGCAGCGACGCCTGGTGCAGCGCGGAACTGTTCATACCCGGCAGTGCAGTGTACGGCAATGAGGATGACGCAGGGCGAGATGATGGTCGCGCCGCAGAAGTGGCGGAACCCGTACGAGCGCAGCGACGCCTGGTGCAGCGCGGAACTGTTCATACCCGGCAGTGCAGTGTGCGGCAGTGAGGATGACGCAGGGCGAGATGATGGACGCGCCGCAGAAGTGGCGGAACCCATACGCTCGTAGCGACACCTGGTATGGCGCTGTACCTTCCTCCGCTACGGTGCCCCCCACTATTTTCTGCCAGTCCAGTCGTGCATCGATAGGGCCGATGATCTTAGATGTCACTGAAGAAAAAAAACATTCAAGTCTGTATAGATATCACGGTTCAAGAGATACAAACTGGTGACATACGGAAGGAGTAAGGACGGGCGGACGGACAGCGAAGTCTTAGTGATAGGGTTCCGTTTTTACCCTTTGGGTACGGAACCTTAAAAACGAATATAGTCAAGATAGTTCAACAGAGTTCTCTCAGACACTAGATTCGGGTGGCTAAATAACACTAAATTACTATGATTAGGTATATTCGTAACTCGCATAACTTATAAGTAACTCGAAATAGTGATTTTTTTTTTAATTCAGTTTTAAGTTAGTAGGTAGGTAGAGGTACCTCACCTAGGTGAAATTGAATCTAATGCTAAATATGTTATTGTACGTTGTTAGCAAACCTCCTGTATGCTACACACACTGTTAATCATATTTTTTTTAAGATAGAGGGAAATAGATTCGTCTTTCAATATTATCTTACAACAGTATGATTGAAGTACCAGATAAAATCAACTTGAAACTAATTATAAAGCATAGAAGTTGCGGCAATATTTAGTATCTCCATTATCAATATCATAGATAAATTATATTATCAAAAGAAAACACAAAAAAAAATTCAAAAACTTTTGTCAGAAGTGGGATTCGAACCCACGCCCACAGAAGTGGACTGCGACCTGAACGCAGCGCCTTAGACCGCTCGGCCATCCTGACTTGTTATTAAGTGTTGAAATTACAATACGTTTTACTCAATTTGTTAACGTGGCACTTTATTGACGTCATCAATCGTAGGAAGCTTACAATCGACCATTTTGAAATAACTACGTATTTTTGTACGCTTAGCAAATTCTGCTAAGTGCAAAACTAACTACGATTACGTGTTAGTGATCATCATCACCACTATTTCACGGTCACGGTCCACAAGAGGACCCGAGTTGTGCGTTTGATTGATTTTATTGGCCCTTCAGTTTCACGGTGTCAATGTTGATTACTAGGCTTCACACACCGTTGATAACTTTTTTCACGATGTTTTCCTCCACTTTCACCTTCTATTTCAGTAATGCTCGTTTTCACCAACACTAGAAACGCCTCAGCCGATAGGTGACAGTTTTCACTAACAACATTTGACACCTAGGGGGCTTAGGTGTCTCTTATAATGTTTGTGAAAACGAGCATAAGTGACTCTTTAGTTTCTTTATGCAAGTTTAGATACGAGTCACAAAAGCATCTGTAGGTAGAGACACTTGTAGTAAATATGGGTAGGTACGTTAGTAACTCAATAATATGGATACGAAAATTTTAGCGGGCATGTCTTACATCCTAAATCTAGGATCCCGTTGACAACTTTAAATACAAAAGTAGCTATTGCTCACGGCTTTGTCCGTATTTTTCGAAAGAAAGGAAGAAAAAGTTTTTACTAAAATAATCGGTTTTAGGGAACCAACGATTGTTTACCCCTGCATGCAGAGGTGAATAACGTTCTACAATGTCTAGATAATCGTATGTTTATAGTATTTACCGTAATTAGGAAAACTCCCAATACATATCACACCAATAACAACTGCACTGAACATCTTTACAACTAAACTAACCTAATCGTAACTAAACTAGGGCGGTTCAAAGATAAGCCCTTTTATACGCTTATAGGAATGCTTGATGCATTAATGTGTATGGTAATTTTATTTGACTGCGATTGATCTAAATACCAAGTGATAGCACCCCTATATACTATTTCTGAGTTTTCATTAACAGATGACAATATTACATTACATATACAACGTGTTCAGGACCAATACGAACGACTTCGAGGTATTCAACAGACCACTTATAGGAATCGAACCACATAAGGAATAATTTTCAAATAAAAGAAAAAAAAGAAAATTCAGTTTTCATACAAAGTAATTCAACTATTTCCAACTATCCATGTTACACACCTTTATGTAAAAACTGGCATCGTCGCATTTTAATACAGAACTTATGAATGGTCTTAATTAACCCCCGACGCCAAAGGGGTGTAGGGTGTAGTTGGGATGGTACATGTTTCTTCGCCGAAGTGTACGCACGGAGAAGGATGGCTTAGAAGCCTCCTTTTCTTAGGTAATAAGTGCTCTTGCGACCAATTGCAGTTTATTTTGTCATATACCTACTCGTAAGAGTAGCTAGAGCTTTAATTGGCTATTTTGCGGAGTCTTTTCTAATACAGACTATCATAGTCTGAACTTTTCTTATTAGGTATACCTACCTTCTGTGCCACGGTATATCGTACATAACATCAGAAATATTTCTTTGCTCACCTAATTAGTTCGCTGGGACCTGGGTAAAGTACGTATAATCGTGGTTGTTGACGATCTCCCTAGTGAATTTTCACCATTTTTGTATGGAACCCTAAATATCAATGAAATGAAATGAAATGATATGAAATTCTTTATTTCACATAGGCTTAGATATAAGCTCTCGTGAAATGTCGAGACTCTACCGCCAGGTTCGGAAAGCAGGTTTGCACCGAGAAGAACTGGCAAGAAACTCGGTACTTGCTCTTTTCAAAAAAATGTCTCAATATACAATTTTTAGTACTTAGTATGAAACAATATTTTTAAGATATCTCGTGAGGAGATGGAAGCATATCACTATCGTTCCAAGAAACTTTGTTATATAAAAATTCTTCAATGGTGTAGTAACCCTGATTTATTAGATGTTTTTTGAATATCGTTGTAGGTACCTACTTACATTTTACAATTACGGACTTTTATGATAGAAGGGCCCGATGGAGGCAAGGGCTGGTCTAGAATGCTGAATGCTGATGCTAGTCCCGTTATTCCATCACAATGCTGGGGATGGTCTGGGCGCAGCGGATGTGGGCAATTCGCCGCACTTGTCCATGCAGCGCGCGATCATGCAGATTGCTATACTATAGTGTCATGATCATCATGCAGATTGCATGCGATTACTATGGTACGACATCTAATATGCTCTTACTGTAGACTTGCGAATGTTTTGATATGATAAGTTTGTAAAATGAGTGAAAATGTAAATGAAAATCTAATATTTTTCGCACAGGTCTAAATTATATGTTCTTTATGAAAAGTCAAAATTCTATCGCCAGGTTTGGAAAGCAGCCGTGCTACTCTGCAAAACAGCGACGAGCGTACATCTATGCATCTATGAATTTGTCAGTTGTAAAAGAGTACAATTTTGCATGCCATATTCGGGTTGGCAGCTGTCTGGCAGCTATATCATTTTGTAGAATAGCACAGCAGGTTTGCAGTCATCTGCAAAGAAGACTATTTACGATCGTCAGTCGTTATAGAGATAATTTAGATCGTTGGATCATTCCTTATATAAATGGAAAGAAATTCAAAAAAATATGTTGATGATATCCAATCGAAGTGTCGATCACGTGACTTATCGAATACAATTATTATAGTCATTTTCCATACACTTGCTAATATATGTTCTTTCATAGTTAAGGAATGATCCATCAACATTCAACATATTATTATCTCTATGACGATTCACGATCGTATATAAGTACATATGGGCAATTAATTATTTTTGTATAACGTATTAGATATTTTTGTATAGCTTTCTCGACAAAATTATTTATCTAAAAAGCCTTTTCTATTTATTTCTGATCTATTGCAGTCTCTACTCGTACAAAGTAATCGTATAGTCTTAATACAATAGTGCAGTGTAGGCCGATGGCGCCGGCGCGGGCGCAAGTATTTCGATAGGTTTTGCGCGTGATGCCTATACCTATTGACTATTACTTTATGACTAGATCCTGCACATGGATTTGCCTTCTAGTTTCTACAATTATTTTTATATCCATTTCGACTATTGTCCAAAATATTATATCGAAATCAGGGGCCTGATTGAGTAAGGAAAACATATTCATCATTATCGTAATTGTTTGCAAATTCTGCCCCCGATGAGCTGTCGGAAATCGGGGAACCAATCAGCGGGCAGAATTTATAAACGATAACGATGAATACGTTTTTCTTACGCAATCTAGTGTCACGGAAATTCGAGTTATGACTTTGCGTCACTTTAATAAAGAATATCTGGGTGACCGAGCTTTGCTCGGTATTTTATCTATTTGCCAATATATGGTAGCAGGAGTCATATTTTTTTTGGTAAATTCGACATTTTCTAAAAATGAATCATAGCTAGAGCGATTTATCGCCCCCAAAACCCCATACAAAATTTCGTGAAATTCGTTCGAGCCGTTTCCGATATTCAGATTATATATAGAAATTAACATAGGTATACCTAGTCATAACAGTATCTGATACCAGACATTTTTGTCATATTTTCTTTTTCCCCTAGGGTGCAGCATTTTTTTTTATCTATGTCAGCATTACAGGAACTTGCTTTGCTCCTGACACCGACTGTGTAAATTAATTTAAGTATACAAACAATCCGATATACTATCACCATTTCGTATAGTTGGAACAGATGATAGATGATACATTAAACAATAGGTCTTGATCGTTGGAAAGCAGTTGTGATTTCCTGCGATGCGCAAGAATGTCTATTATATACTGCGATATGGGTTAGTGAAGTGACACTGACAACCTACATACAAATTACTTTGAAGAATTTAATATGGGGAATATTATACAGTAGGATCTCAAATAGGTAGCTATCAATAAGTAGGTACCAGATTTTTTTAATCGCAATATTTTATTGCTACGACATTCTATTTAACCCATGTTACACAATTTTGAGAAGAGTCACCAAAAATTTGGCTAAAAAACACTAGACATGCCAAGTGCGGGTTGGCAAGTTGAACACACCTCTAAGAACATTGTTTAGAACTAATTTGTTAAACAAGTGATATTATTAACGAGTAAAGTTGCCTTAAATACACATAATTTCAAACAAAATCGTTTGCTTGACATTTGAACCTCCTGTACTCGGATATGGGGTCAGACTTTCGAACACTGGGTACATCTCTAATATGGAAAGGTCATATTATAGCAGGTAACTTATGCGGGCACACGAGCGTATTTTGTAGCAGAAATAAAGAAAAGTCCCTTATCTGGCCCTAACCGACATCTCACAGCTTACAACCGATAAAATAGTCTTCTAGAATTTAGAGTGTCGGTGTTGTCGATAGAGCGGACCGATTACTTGTGTCGTTGTCGGTCCGATTTGCTTGCAATAGGTTTGCTTGCTGGGCCTGTTCGTCCGATATCGGTGGATAAAGTAGGCACCAGCCGACAACCGATAGGCGATAATCCAAACGTCGATTATTATCGGTTGTAACTTATTAGTTAACAAAATATGACCAAAAATTCGATTTGTCACCGCGCACCTAAGATAGTCCGTAAGAAATAGCTTGTACGTACCTATCTAGAATTATTTGTCCCAATGTCATACATGAATAATTGCAATTGCAATTTGCAAAAATAAGAAAAAGTAACAAAAACTGGAATTACAAGCATCCGTGTATATTTTCACGCGGTTCAAATTCCGAAGAAACAATTAGTTTGTTTGTTTATAAGTCTGGCTACAGCCGTGGCAGTTAAGGTGTTGCGGCCCTACCAGACCGCAAAATTCAAATTTTATTTAGTTTTTCGCAAATATTAGAGTAGCTACACATTGTAGATTTATGGCAATGCATTTTGCGGGCCTACTTTTTATGCATCTACATGTTTTTAATAGAAACTTTGCTCGAAAGTTCCCACTTATCTCATATTGGTTCCCGAAAGATAATTTTTTGCAGTTTCCCAGATTTCGAGCTATCGGGAACCAATATGAAGTAAATGAGTATTGTTGAGCGGAGTTTTTATTAAAAACATGTAAATGCATAAATTCTGTGCCCGCAAAACACATTGCCATTAGCCTTCGATGTATAATTAGCCCACTATGAGCGAAAAACTAAATAAAATTTGAATTTTCGCGCCCGGATGGTACCCATCGCCCTTAATGGGTGAAAATTAGCCCTAAGTAGTTACCTACATGATTAATATTTATTAATATATTCAATTATTATTAATGTTTCTTCATTTATCGTAGCGTTGTAGGCTACTACTTATATTCTATTCCGAGAGATTTCATCATTTCCGTGACAATGTAATAAACTGTCTTTTGCTAGTGGTATAAAAATGTAGATACCTATTCTACATAAATCATTATTTGTACAAGCAAATAGAAAATGACTTAATATTTTCAGTGTCCTAATCAAACATAATATTATACAAAGTACCTACGTTAATATAAATTATCGCACATTTATTATACACGGTAGGTCTATGTTCAAATACAGCAGCATTTCTCGGGCATTGAATATCTCTGTGTAATATACTGTATACACAACAATATTATATTACTCGAATAGCGGTATATAGATAAGGGCCC
Organism: Coenonympha glycerion; assembly: GCA_963855885.1. Classification (NCBI taxonomy): domain Eukaryota; kingdom Metazoa; phylum Arthropoda; class Insecta; order Lepidoptera; family Nymphalidae; genus Coenonympha; species Coenonympha glycerion. The sequence goes on from OY979631.1 coordinate 17,392,755, forward strand.
GCTAACAGTAACTGTCTAGGATATTACGATAGTATGAAACCTTTTTAGGGTTCCATATCAAAATTGTAAAGATGGAACCATTATAGAGCGACTTCATCTGTCCATCCATCTGTCTATCTGTCAGTCTGTCAGTTTTTTTGAGTATGATGAGGAGTCATTGAGTCAGGGCTTCTCTTTGATCACTTTCTATTTCATACAATATCTACTTAGATCAGGTAAGTACCTCCTACCTACTTAAGTACATATATTTTGCAGATATGCATATTGACTATTGTACCTACTCATAGATTTAGATAGGTATCGAATATTTGAAATTGTTGCTGTGAATTTAATACAAGTCCCCTGTTTCAAAGTGATAATAATCTAATGCAGTAGAATTGGATATTGCATTTAAATGTGCAGTTTATGGCTTCGGCACCCACATAAACTGTTTTGATGCTGATAAAATGCATCGATACCAGCATCGATTGTAGGACAAATACATAGAGAAATTGGGAATAATAATTAGAGTAATTTCTCAATCTTACCTATTTACAAGAGTTACGTTAGAGATAACTGAAGTATTAAGGAAGAAAGGGAAATAAGTTATTTTATTGCATTTGAATAGGTGTAAAATGTGTCGATGATGTATCTCCTGCCCCAAGATTGAATTCTTCAGATTTAAAGTTACCATGGTGCCGACTACCCAGTCGGAGATTTGGCATATTTTCCCAGACCATAGTGCCTTATGACTGTTTCCAATGACCTATCTATATATTTGACGACCTCCGTGGTTGATTGGTTAGCGTGCCGGTTTTCAAGGCGCCGCCATCTCTGAGGTTCCGGGTTCGATCCCCGGTCGGGGCAATGTAGAAAAATAAGTTTTCTACACTGTCTTGGGTCTGGGTGTTGCGGTACCTTCGTTGTTTCTGAAACATAAGTGCATAAGCTACTTACTATGGGATCGGAGCAATGTATGTGATGTTGTCCTCTATTTATTTATATTTATTTATTTATCTACAATTTTCCCTTCTAGAAGTTTCAAGGTGACATGAGCCCCATACAAATTTTATGACGAATTTCAGCATCTAGTCATAGAGATACTAAATGCCTCTAGTATAGAAAACTATGGATAAAATAGTGTGTAGAAGTGCCATAAGAAATGCGAAAAAACTGGTAAGTGCAATTTGGGCTCGCGCTCCGTATCGTGGAAAAAGTAAGCATATTAAACGAAAAACGTTTGAAATTTTTGACGACCTCCGTGGCGCAAGGGACGCACGCTCGGATTCGAGTGGGAGGTCGCGGGTTCGTTTCCCGCCACGGGCCACTTTGGAATTTTATAATTTCTAAATTGGCTCAGGGTCTGGTCCGGTGGGAGGCTTCGGCCGTGGCTAGTTACCACCCTACCAGCAAAAACGTACCGCCAAGCGATTAAGCGTTCTGGTACGATGCTGTGTAGAAACCGTTGGGGTGAGTTCACTTACCCCTTCCAATTTAGTACGCTAACATCTTCGACTGCATCATCACTTACCATCAGGTGAGATCGCAGTCAAGTACTAACTTGTATAACCTAAAAAAAACATTTTACATCTAACGTGGAATAACACACGACTACAACGTGGAGTAGGTACAACAGCTGCGAATTAACGCTCTGTCTGTAGTACGCCTTAGTTGGAGATTCCTCGGCCGAGCAAGCTGCATGGTTCCCTGAAACGCATAATTGCTGAGGACACTAATGTGGCGTGCAGTGTGCGCTGTGATCTTCAGTGAGTACTCATTAGCGGTAATTCTTGGTGACTTCACTCATTAGCCGCTATATACAAGTTTACGCACCCTTGCTAGGGATTTATTTTTACCTGACCACGTATTATATACATGCGAAAGTACCAGTTTGTGATGATTCGCTCTTCAACAGACAAAAAAAATGTTGTTGAATAGGCTATTTTATGTCCCAACAAAAAAAAGATTCTTATGGGAGTTTTGAGAATCGACCTCCAGGCCAGTAAGGAAGTAAGGGACATCTAAGTTTATTCATATTTTTAGGGTTCCATACCAATTTGGTAAAAATGGAACCCTTATGGTGAGACTTTCTCCGTCCGTCCGTCCGTCCGTCCGTCCGTCCGTCTGTCACACACGATTATTTCAGTAACTATTCAAGCTATCGACCTGAAATTTAGAATCGTTATAGATAATAGTGACGCGACGTCATAGCAATCGTAAAAATTTGAAATTTTTATTTAAAAATATGAGTATCATATGAAAGGGCGTTACTTGTATATTCTAAAACCAATTTTTATTTATTTTTATGCCTGATAGTTTTTGATTTATTGGGCAAACTGTCGAAAAAAATACCGTTCCCCCACCCCCCATATCTCCGAAGTTTACCATTCGAAAAATCTGAAATAAATATGATCAATAGAACTTAACGTATATTTTACAGGAAAAATAAAATCAACTCGCTGACTAATATACTTTTTTTGATAATAACAATAATCCGCCAAAAACAAAGTTACGTTTGCGGTTTGCCAACAAAAGTACCTACATGTAAATTATATACTCGAAAATTCATGAACAAAGGTTTACTTTCAATGTTTTACTTCTTTTATGGTATGGAACCCTCGGTGCGCGAGTCCGACTCGCAATTGGCCGGTTTTTTTTATTGATTACAAGCTAGTTTTGACTGCAATCTCACCGTATAGCACATAACAGTAAATGCACCGAAGATGTTATCGTACAAACTTAGAAGCTCCTAACAGTTGCTATACATTATACAGCATTGCCTCGTGACACTCAATCGCAAGGCAGTATTTCTTTAATAGTACTATGGAGTAGATAATGCCTTGTTAAAAGCTCAGCTGACGTTGTTTTGGACAGTGCCGTCAATTTTGTGCCAGTTCTTCGACTGTCACGATGACCCGGTGTTCGACCCTGACGAAGGGCCGCTCAACGAACTGCAGTTCACTTGGTTGGGAGCTCTGCAGTACATACATGGTGAGACCTTACGGGCCACAGCCATGACTTAGTCAACTGTGCCAGTTCTTCAAGTGTCACGGCATAGAATAGAATAGAAATTTCCATAATTTCATGTAGGCCTAGCACACAGAGACTTATTTACACTGTCTCTGTAATGGTGATCACTATTTCACGACTTAAAACTGAATTTCCGAGGGTTTACAAACGCTCCCAGACAAAAGTTAATTGCAAAAGAAGAATCTTCTTCTCCTTCCAATGTTCTCTTGAAAATGTTATCCTTTATTCATCCAAGAGGACTCGCGCTGGACCTAAACGTAAAGTTCTAGTAATAGCGACAAGATGATAACTGGAACATACAATTTTTAGAAGAAGACATAAGTTACTCGTATTGCGAAATCCAGGATCCTTGTTGTGGAAACTGAAGAACCTAATTCTGTGATATAGAATTAGAGGATTGAAGAATCTTCCACTTGAGCCTTCAATAATACCCAAGAAGTAAAAAAGGGGGAAGTATTCATAGACCTCTTTTATCTGTTTTTGTTTGCAGTAAAGAACGGAACTCCTCATTACTTCCGCGCGCCGAGGGTGGTGCTCATCAGCCGTCAGTTCGCGCTGTGTACTGCAGTGGATGCTGCTCGGATTCCTAATGGCTACGCTCTGTGAGGATTTTTGTGCTGATCTTGCAATTTATTCGTAGATTTATTATTGATGATTAAACGAACTTACCTGTAAGTGAAGTTCTATCACAATTATGTGAATACATTTTATTCGAATATAATAAACACAATTAGGTATACTTTCATTTTACTGGCAATTTCGCACTTTTATTTATTTTGTTTTTTAAAACTGACCACCCTGATGGACACGCGGTCCCCAGCCTACCTCCGCGTCAAGCTTCATTCTTTAGAGAATATTTAACAAAATTTTCGTATTATACTCATGGGTTTTGGGTATGGGCGGGACCTTATATTATTATATTCGAATAAAATGTATTCACATAATTGTGATAGAACTTCACTTACAGGTAAGTTCGTTTAATCATCAATTATATTTCATACATTTTATTCTTCATATAATAAACACAATTAGGTAGATGTTTAGAGATGAAAATTTTTGTTAAATTATGGACATTAACAGATAGTAAATTGTTTCCTATTATAATAGGAAATAGGTCCTCTTTATACCACAGAAGTATTTAATTAACACAATCTTTTCGTTCAATTCCTGGATCAATAACCCAGTCACATTATAAATAGGTTTAATTTATATTTAGATAGATTATAATGATTAATGATTAGAGAGCAAAAGAGCTATTGCGACAGAAGCATCATCGCTCAATAAGAGGTTATAAAACTTAGGTAACGTCCGTAATGGTTGTTACCAGCAGACTGCTTTTCTGATGAGGTCAAGCAACAAACTACGTGCTCGCCGAGGAAGTGTTGCTGAGTGCACTGAAACGCAGACCTCTCTCGTGAGAGATTATATTCCTCGGCAGACACGTTCTCACGGTGGTCTGCCTGCAGGCGACCTTATGAGGTCGCTTCAACATTATCAGGAGGTTGTCTATTATATATCTTGGTCTTAGATTTTGTAAACGACATATCGATTTGTTTTTCAAAGCTGTGGCAAATTTTTATACTTTCTCTTTAGTTTTAATTATGGTATAATTAAAACTGGTTCGCCCTGAGTAGTAGCTGGCGTTGTATAAACTCAATAATTCCCTTGAATTATATAAAAACAATAATACTAACTTTAACTAATGCTAATGTTCTCATTCTGTGCTGTGTCTACTGCCTAGAGCTAAAAAAGTTACAAGATCAGCAAAGCAAAGTTACGGAATGAATAAACTCTTATTAAGGCCCATTGAGCAATGTGTTAGCATACTATATTGTGTGCTACTATGTGGTGTTTGATGTTAATTTATCTATTCATTTTCGCAATATAATATATATATATATATATATATATATATTTTTTTTTTTTTTTTTATTTGACCCAAAATCATCAGCAGAAATTAAACTCAATGCCGAATGATAACAAGTAATCGTACCATATGCTACGTCGTTAACAAGTTGTTCTGTTGGAAATTACGAGGTTGACTTATAATGTAGGTACGGATTGTACGGATCTCAGTCGTTATTAAAGCAGTATTGCCACAAAACTTTGTAAATAACACAAAATTTTTGAAACATATAAATTATTAAAAATTCCAACAAAATGTCCTTTTTTTTTTTTTTTTTTTTTTTTTTTTTAATGCCTTCAGAGAACTTCCTCCAGTAATTCCTATGGATTGTGGTTCTCTAGGGAAAGACCATATTTATTTATTTATCATCAATAAATGTACTATAAGAAGTAAGTCTTTTGACACCTTATGTAAAAGAAGAAAATCCAAAGTTGTAAAGGTCCTTAGACGATGTATGTCTAAAGCATTGTCTATAATAGTATTTTTAAGCATTCTTCCTCTAGAAGAATGTATAGAAGAGCAAAGGTAAACTTGGTGTTCCAAAATGTTCAGAATGCGTCTGTTTCTAAGACGTCTGGGTTCGTATTGATTACATTTCGCATTATTGCAAGAAGCGATAAATTCAATAACTGGATTGAACTCTTTGAATAACTTTGAAGTATATAATTTTACCGCGATAGCTTAATCCCATTAACTGGATGTAACTCTTGGTCAGCTTTTGATTATCTTTAATTTCCATATAAGAAACAATTAACCCAATCGTTTAAATGAGGATATTTGATATCCTCTATGCAACTGATGTAAATCATGTGTATCAAAATAGATGTATCGAAAAATATGGCCATCAACTCTGTAAAGAGGTATTTCGATTCATCTTGACGTTAATTATTACAAAAACAAAAATCCCTCTAATGAAAAGAATTAGTCTTCATCTAGACCGGGAAATCGTGTGAATCACTAGTTCAACCTTTTAGGTTTAAGGGAGTTAGATGACTTAAAAAATGTTTTGTAACCACTGGCCATCTGATAGGATAACCGATGATGGACGAACAGCTGCGTCTAAAGTCTAATTTTTCTTACGGACTACATTTTTTGTTTCTACAGACGTTCTGTGTAACCCCATCCATACCTAATAGCTGGAGAAGTGGACTTTAGGACTTTCAATCGGAATTAAGCTTAACTCTTAGATGATACAACGATTTAAGCGTATAAAATTCTTTACAGAATTTGAATTGTTACATAATTCACGTCATAGTTTGCGGTTGGGTAACGATACTGCCATATCGTCAGAAATTAAAATAAAACCAGGAAACTGAGCATGTTTTGAGGGTAGTAAATAACTTTAACACTCTAACACCTAACAAATCTTCATGAAAAAAACCGCGGTAAGTATCTGAGATGAGTCACAACTTCTTTATGTATTTTACCAAGGATGAATCGGTACTTTAAAATAAGATTCTTCAGTTCATAGGCATAAAACCCTTTTTAGGTATTCGCTTGTAAGCTGTTCTATGAACTATCAATTTCAAAAGATTTTGAACTACAAATTCATTCAACGCCTTTAAATTTAGAATGTATCTTTTACCACGTAAGATTTTGAGGTTAGACACATCTTAACTATAATCGAACATGCAGTGACTCACTCCCACATTATCTCACCCAAAAAAGAAATGTCGATTGTCAAAGACATTTGTCGCTTTTTCTTTATTGTGAACGTGTAAGGCGGTACACTGTGTTAGTGTACGATTTTAAAAATGGTATTATGTAATAATAATTTTTTGGAGCTAGTTCCTTAATTTGTTCAATTCATTAAAATATTTTATTGAATGTACGTACATTTGTACACCTAGTGAAAGTCAAAAAATAGTCTTCACTTATTATAACTCCCGAAATTCTAGATCATGTTATAGATCGTGACGGATTCCTTGTCAGTGATATGTAACCAATAAACTTCAAAATGTTGAAGACAACTGGCATATAGGTACCTTAATGTCTAGCGTCGTCGATGAACCTGGTCCTTGTTGTGGCTGAAGCTGGAAACTTGTTGTCACGTCGCATCTTCCTCGCGGCTGATCGCCAATACTCAAGTGTGTCACGCCCCCCCCCTGCTGGCCGAGCCGTAACGAGAGGGGGCCAGCTAGTTTCTCGAGAAACGAGATTGCGCTGTCCCAGCGGTGGGTGTCGATAGCAAAGTCGCCCGTCGCGCCCTGCTGGTTTCTTTATTTACAACTGACGATCAGTAACCATTGAAACTAGTATAATGCCCGAAACTATTTCTCCGAAAAAACATCTGGTCCCGTTCGTGAACCTTTATTACTTGTCATTTGTCGAAACAAAATGTCATTTGTCAATACTTAAGCTTCTTCTCAGTTCAGGACGCGTTGTGGTTTAAGATTTTTATTAGTTTCAGAAAGAATTTAACAATTCACTTCAATGAAACTTTCAGACTAATGGTACATTATACATAATATTGTTGAGCTAACAGTTAAATTATCATCCCATTACACAATCTGAACATTAATTTTCGAAAGTAAGTAAAATTATTTTCCACCACAAAATCTAAACATTATTGTTGTAGGTACATAGTTAGAAAAGTTCGACGCGTTGGTACCCTCGTGGGATTAGTTTTTAAGTCGTGAAATAGTTATCACTGATAAAAGGCTATAACATTTAACTGGCTATTCATAAGCCAGGCAAGTATATCAAATAAACTATTTGATTCTTTGCAATGAAGGTCGGCTAGAATTTTATAACTGTCGGGACTAACCATTAATATAGTTCTTGTGACTGAGCGCCGATAGCAATTCGGGATCAAAGTCCGGGAGGTCATGCGGAGCCACTTGTAGTGAAGCCGAGAACAGCGCCACACCGACATCGTCCCCCGTTGGTATCCGCAAAGTCCTTTGAGGTTTTTTTAAAATCCTTCGTGTTGACCCGCAGTCAACCTCCAGGAGCATTGACGCATCATGCTATGCTTTCGTGGTATCCTCAACGTGATACCCTCCAAGCTAGCTTAGAGATGCCTGGACTATTTCGCGCATCATGCTATACTTTCGTGATAACCTCAATGTGATACCCTCCAAGTTAGCTTAGAGATGCCTTAGGATTTCAATTTTTGGACACACTTTCGTCAGCATTGATATTTGAGTTGATGTGATATCTGGGAAAAAAGGTTAATTTTCACTTACCCTCTTTCCTCGGAGTCTGACGAAGATGAATGCACAATTATATGATTTGATTTGATTTTATTTTTGTTATAATAATAAATTTTACTAGCGTCTAAGCATTATCAGTATAGAAAATTAAGCAAGTTTTAACACTGAACACTTAATTTTTTTTACTTTGAACCTAAATTAACAAAAACGAGACGTGTTTTTGTAGTCGAGTGCTCATTGCCGCGCACAATAAAAGAATGAAGCTTGACGCGGAGGTAGGCTGGGGACCGCGTGTCCATCAGGGTGGTCAGTTTTAAAAAACAAAATAAATAAAAGTGCGAAATTGCCAGTAAAATGAAAGTATACCTAATTGTGTTTATTATATGAAGAATAAAATGTATGAAATATAATCCTTGTCGCCCCTACAAGGTTTATAAGGCAATGTTGCGAAATAGTTGTTTGCTGTCTTCTTATGGAAGGTTCCTCCAAAGACAAAATGTTTCATGATTATGATAACAAATGCGATCACAATTTCATTCCATCGTCTTAGTATTACGAGATTCATGAATTACATTTTGCTGAGCTCTGATTTTCTATACTCGTACTTTACCAGCTCTCCAAAATACTCAAATACCTAATTAATTTTTAGTGTAGAGTTTTCATAAAAGAAGCATATAATTTTTGTGCTTCTGTTGTGCAGAATACTTTTTTTATAACGAACGCTAGCAAACGAGCAGGCGATTTACCTGATGTTAAGTAAGGCTACAGTATAGCTATCAACAGTGGTCGAATCGCACTTTTTCACGAACCGGAACGCTATCCCTTCACAGTACTCCTATTCATTTTTTTTAAATATTAGGTCTTTTAACAATGAGGAGAAAGTATTTTTAGGGTTCCATACCAAAATGGTAAAAATGGAACCCTTATAGTGAGACTTTCTCCGTCCGTCCGTCCGTCCGTCCGTCTGTCACACTCGATTATTTCAGTAACTACTAAAGCTATCGACCTGAAATTTGGAATAGTTGTAGGTAATTGCGGCGCGCCGGCATTGCAATCATTAAAAATCTTTTTTATTTTTATTTAAAAAGGGGGGAAAACCGGGTCGTCAAAATTTCAAAATGAGATAACAATATTGAATGGGGTATCATATGAAAGGGCGTTCCTTGTGTATGCTAAAACCGATTTTTATGGCTGGTAGTTTTTGATTTATTGGGCAAACTGTCGAAAAAAATACCGTTCCCCCCCTTATCTCCGAAGTTTACCAATCGAAAAATCTGAAATAATTATGATCAATAGAAGTAAACGTATATTTTACAGAAAAAATAAAATCAACTCTCTAACTATTATACTTTTTTTGATAATAACAATAAACCGGAAAAAACAAAGTTACGTTTGCGGTTTGCCAACAAAAGTACCTACATGTAAATTATACTCGTAAATTCATGAACCAAAGTGATTCTTTTAATGTTTAACTTATTTTATGGTATGGAACCCTCGGTGCGCGAGTCCGACTCGCACTTGGCCGGTTTTTTTATCTATTGGAAGAGCCACAACTTTGCAATAAAATGTACGATCTCAATTATTATTTAAAAAACAGTGTTCGCAACGCTCTGAGAATAATTTTCACGAACCGGAACGCTGATTTCACGAACTGAAACGGTGATTTCACGAACAGGAACGCCGTTCTGGTGCGTTCCGGTCCAATTCGAGCACTGGCTATCAATCAAGTAAATATAATATGGGTTGTTCTAGAGGTAACGTGGTATTCGGCGACTATGAACGCGACGAGATAGAATGTAAAGTGACCGTGGAGGAGCTGGCGCAAGGCCGCGAGTGCGAGCCGGCGGTGCTGCTGATGCCGATAGCGGACGTGCTGCTGCACCCCGAGTACAAGCACTTCGGCGTCAAGAGCAGCATCGCGCTGCTGAAACTTATCACTTTGGTCAAGTCCAGTAAGTTGGAGGAATGTCAAGGAATTACTTGAGAACCGGCATGAAAAGTAGTGTCTTCAACTCAAGCAACGGAATTCCAATACTAGACATAATTCGGACTCCTGACCTGAGTCCTATCGGTAGCGGCTCAAAATGCCACATTTCTGCGTCGCTTGTATCCAGAGACTCTCCTTAAGACACGTTTGATGTACCACTTCAACTAGTGACGGGTATAATACGAGTATGCCAAAGCCATAATCACTATTTCAGCAGCTTGAGTAGGGAAGAAAAGCCACAATTCTTGAGTAATAATGCGATCCTAAATTGTTAAGTAGCTGTACATCTTTAATTTTTTCAGGATACATGGTGCCAGTTTGTTTACCGTTCAAGAACTTTTTAGTGGACCGCACTGGCAAACTGACTAAAGACAAGCTATACCACATTGATTTTTCAAGCGGTTGGTTTATTTTTACATGCATACTAATTTCTATCAAACCTGCCCCTTGATTGTGTAAGAAAATGGTATTCATCGTTACGTAATCGGGGGGCAGAATTTGGTAACGATGAATAATAATTGGTAATTTTTCTTACACAATCAGACCCCTGACCTAAGACGTAGAGTCAATTGCATCTGGTCAATCATGCAATCATATTTCAGAGGTCCCAAGAGATTTCATGGATGAAGAAAAAGAAGTAACGCGGATTGCTTTACTGCCAAGAGAGCTATGTTATTTATACGATAACCCACTGGTAAGTAATTTTGGGGTCCTCTCAGGATAACATATACCTCAGTCCTCTATTCGCCAGAATCATGAGAGAGTGAGAATCGGGAGGTATGAGGATTGAAGATCTTCGCTGGGCTTCATGTTCAAGCAGACCCATGCTGTATTGTTGAGACAATTAAGATCTGTTGTTGACCTTCACTGAGATTTCTAGACTATATTTCTTGGATTCTCCAGCCAAGTAATCATACGAAACAACGGATTCTTGCTTAAAAGTTGGAATTCGTTTTCAGAATGGAACGGACTCTGCCAAGGAACGCAAGGCCTGCACAACGGGGTGCGGGTTCCACTCAGGGTCTCCGAGCTTCATTCACGAGCACACCGGACACTGGTCCATCGTTGCCCTGTCCGAGGGTATGTTCTATGTCCTAAGGTTCAGAGTTACGTGTCATAAGTGCATCGGTTCTTTAAGATTGCCCTGCCAATTTCTTCTTTAGTATCGTGATCGAAAATGGCTATGACTGCAGACCTACAATAGGTTTCACGATGAAATCGAGTTGCTCAGATACAAGGAGTTTAAGATCGAAGATCACGTCAGGAGGCCCGCGTCCTGCAACGAACATCTATTCAGGAAGGGGGAGGAACCTAGTCATTTAAGATTTTTTTTTACGCTATACAGTTAGTTACTGCGATCTCACCTGATGGTAAGTGATGATGTAGCCGAAGATGTTAGCGTACTAACTTAGAAGGGGTAAGTTATGTCACCCCAACGGTTTCTACACAGCATCGTACCGGAACGCTAAATCGCTTGGCGGTACGTCTTTGCTGGTAGGGTGGTAACTAGCCACGGCCAAAGCCTCCCACCAGACCAGACCTAAGCCAATTTAGAAATTAAAAAATTCCAAAGTGGCCCGTGGCGGGAATTGAACCCACGACCTCCCACTCGAATCCGAGCGTGCGTCCCCTGCGCCACGGTGGTCGTCAAAAAGATTTTCTTTTCCTTTTAAGTTGGAAAGCTTTAATCCCTTGCTCCTATGAATGCAGGCATTTGCCCGTTATAGGCTGGTGATAATGAAGGTCATGCAAGAGTTATATGCTTATGACAAAGCTAACAGTTTTGGATGATGAACAGGTGGTTCTCCCTGCCCGGATCCCTTGAGAACGCGTCGTCCGCCGTCACCACCTCATCACATCCTACTACACCCGTATGTTCCATGGATCACTGCTGCGATCACGGGCAAGGCTGTGGGCGCCTTTTCCAAGGATGATCCATTCGGTTAGTCTCTCTACACCTCTGTATATCGACTTAGTTTGTATTTAGTTTTAACTCAACACGAGAAAGATACGTGTCTTTGTATAAATTTGTCTTGTGATTTTATATGGTCAAATGATAGCTTGGTCTTCCTATAAATCCCTCATTCCAGGGTATGTCATGCCCCGAGCGTCGCTATACGACACCATGGGTCACGACTGGATTGGCCACTGGTGGATGGGAGGGTTGAGGTGCTATGACCGGGGCGAGGCTGCTGACGACATGTTCAGGTTCTACCACGAGGTCTTCTCCGTCAAACCTATTCCCGGGAGTACGACTTATTTGACTTATTTTTTGGAGGTTTGTCCAACTGATTTTTTTATCCATTACACAGCTTTACTTTGTGTCAGTCACAATACAGCCGACGATAATAATAAAGTACCTTCTAACAAGGAACTCATGTCCATTACCAGACATGTCCATTACCAGAAGGACACCTCGTATAAGCGTTGCATTAGGCGCCCTCCAGCTCATTGGTCTCATATCGTCAAGTAGATGGTGAGAAAGTGTTGGATGAGGAAGTCTAAGGATAGGATGTGGTGACTTTCATTTGAGGATCCAACCTACACGCAAGTGAACGTCCGCAGGTTGAGGTGGTTATCCAGTTAAGTGTCGGATTCATATAGTTCGGGAGTCCTGAAATAAAATGTAGGAGTGATATTGTATACGGCCGTCTTAAAGTATGAGTACCTAAGTTTCTATATGGAAATTAATTTGCTAGGTTTTTTGAATTTAGGTAATTTTTCATTTCTAGATCAACGCTGCACATGACTCTTTGATAATCTGCGTAAAAGTTGGAATGCCATACCAGCTGGGGCAGCCTTCCGTGTGGCAGCTGGACACTCCAGAAGTTAAGGTATAAATTACCACCCTGATGCAGATAATATTTTATAGACAGATTCAGTTTCCGGCACGTAGGTATAAGTTTGAGATTTTAATATCCATTAGTGTAGTCTGGTCTGGTTTACTAGGCTGTGGGTTACCGTCCTACCATATAGTCCACGGAGATAGCCATGTTGAATGTTGTACGGTATTGATGGTATCAAAACATAGTACTGTAGTAGGTGCATGGAAACTTACACAACTTTTTATACAATAGTGTGTGAATTTTGGTACAAGCCCTCTTTGAGTAACAAGTATAGGAAAGGGTGTCGGTTGCAGGTGAAGATCCCGCTGGTGACGTTCTACAACCTGTACCGCTTCCAGGTGGAGGGCTGGGCGTACAACCAAACCATCTCCGACGAGTCCTCCTACGAGTCTGAATCCAGCTCTGAGTCCGCGGGCATCTATACCACCCCATGAAGCCCTAGTACTCCCTTCCACACTGCATAATCTAAACAAATCAAATCAAATCAAATCAAATCTTTATTTCACATAGGCCTAACATACAGGCTCTTGCGAACGTCGGTATGACATTTCTAGCATAATAATGGTGATAACTACAAGTCAACTTAAAACTAAGTTTACGAGGGTTCCAAACGCGCCCTGCCGCTGAGAAGAACTAAGCAAATACGCCTTAGAGTGGTTTATGTTTGACCCTGCAGGGTGCAGCAAAATTTTACATCACCCGATTATCACCGGTAACCATAGCAACGTAACCATCACCAGTCAAGTTGTACTATGGCACGCTGCTCAACCTATGCTTATGGCTGCTCAACCGATGCAAGCATTAGGCCCAGATCCACCAAAGCGGAGAGGAGCGAAGCTGTGTTTGAGTAACCAATCAGATTTCGTCATTTCGACATATCCCCTTAGTTTCGGAGATGTCAAAATGACGAAATCAAATTCTAAAATCGAACCTTGTCAATGGGTAGACCATCCTAACCACTGGACAAACGAGGCAGTTACGGCAAAATCCAATCAAATATTATAACAAGAGATCGGTGTTTACATCACGACTCCAACAAGCCATGTGATTGTATCGATTAAAACATTAATACACCGGGCACTTGGGCACTGGCGCGGGGCGTGTCCGACCATTCGTTCCGATAACTAGCTCTCGGTGTATCTGTGTACTGTTGGCAAAAAAATATTCGATAGTGCGAAAAATTTTCTACATGAAAATAAACTGAAGACTGTGTCGCAATTGAATGAATAGCATTGGCAGAGCAATAATAATAAAAATCAATCACCGTGCGTTCGTTCGTTTCAGTCGAAAACATCCACCGCTGGAAAAAGGCCTCCTGTAATGATTTCCCGCCCACACGGTCCTGCGCTACATGTATCCAGTGACTCCACTCCCCGCGACTGGCTTATGTCGAGTCTACCAATACTGCGCTTTCCCGTGTGAGGTCGCCATTCCAGCACGTTCTACCGAGCGTTAGACGTTAGTCGTGCCAGCCAAAATTCTAAAACGGCTCAAGCGATTTTCATGTCTTTTTTTAAGCTTTTGCATAGCGTCTATCTCGGGCCTTGAGCGTGGAGACCGAATCCAGAAATCCGTAACGAAAATAGCCTAACACCCCCCACTCCGACCGGCCCGCTCTATTGTAGGTCTTGAGCTCTCCACGAATCCTGAAATTCCGTAACGAAAATAAGTGTTAGAAATTGATAAAAAATAAGTTGTTAAAAATGCTATTCAATAGCTTTACCGCGGCAGTCTCCGAGTGCCACACGTCTTTTTGTGTTTGAGTGGTAAAAACAGTAGGACCCTTGGACAGTCTGTCGAGCGAAATAGTATTTAAAAAAAAATTATTAAATGAAATCAATTAATCAATTAACAAATATATCATACTGAGTGACTGTAAGTTACGAAAAAAACATACGCGTCGAATTGAGAACCTCCTCCTTTTTTTTAAAGTCGGTTAAAAAAAGAAAAAGTTGTATAGGAAGTTAAGTTACGTGTTATTTTGCTAGCGGTACTGTTATGTTATCTGCGATCATAACCAGCGCGTTTAGAAACAATAATAAGCGCAGTACTCGCCATCGCATCGTGCCGGCAATAATATTGAGATGTAAACTTGTTGTGATAGGCGTATGATTCCACGTCACTTACAAAGTGCGGCTCGCAACCGAGTACTATCAAGTGCACAAGTGATTTTTTCGGGCTAGAAGGAAGCGTTGTGATAAAAACTATAGATAAAAACGAAGAAAATGAAAAATGAAAAATGAAAAATATCTTTATTTCACATAGGCCTAACATACAGGCTCTTGCAAACGTCGGTATGTCATTTCTTGTATAAGAATGGTGATAACTACAAGTCGACTTAAAACTAAGTTTACGAGGGTTCCAAACGCGCCCTGCCAAACGAAGAAGAAGAAGAAGAAACACTTTGCATACAAACACAAAAGATAGAAAAAGAAACACAGAACAAAGAAAAAAGATAATAGTGATGGTATGCAAAGGCGGCCTTATCGCTGCGAGTGATCTCTGCCAGGCAACCCTTGCCAAAAAAGGCAATGGGAAATTAAGTGTGAAAAGTGGGATAGGGCTGAGGATAAGAAAGTTGAAAGCAAAAAAAAACTAAATAATAAACGATTACACTTACATTTAAGCATAAGGTTTATGTTCATTTTGGGTTTATATTCATGTTGAAAAAGATATATTAAAAAAACTCGTTACATTTTTCCGAAATATTGATCCAATAATTTCGAATTAAACAGTAAGAGCGAGGAGAGCAACTGTTCAGATCATTATGTACAATGTGCAAATTTCACGTGAAATAAAAAATTGTTTCGTTGGTGTTTATTTGAACTTTTTTCACTTAATTTAGTTTTTCATTAAATACTTGCTATTAGTTTTGCGATTTTACATGGTCCGAATGTTAAAGCATTTTTTCTGAAAAAAAAAAAATCCTATTGTCACAATATATCAGCAGCATATTTTTTCTTTCGTTACCTATCTCTTCTTTTATTATATTCTCTTCTGATGGTCAGTAAAGATTTCATCGTGTTAACTTGGTGAACCCATTGAAGCGGTACGTCATTGCAAATTATTTTATAACTATTAGATAACTGTTGATAGCCAGGCGTGGTAGAAACCTACACCATAGATTTTAAATCATAAACTACTTACAACTAATACTAAACTCTTCAACTGTTACCGTTGAAGTAAGTTTCTCAGTTTTGTGAGTTATCTGGAGAACAAACCTAGGCCCTCTTAGTTCTACCTATTCGTAATATGAGGCAGAAATTACACCTTGGCAGGTCTGTTAAAAAAATCAAAATAATGTTGACAAAAATAAAATAAACATTTTGAATTAGGTAGGTAGTAGGTTTTGACTGTACCTTTAAAGGAAATGCAAGTATCCAAAGATAGTAATTCAGTTATCGCGCATTGCATCGTACATACACCTCCAAACAAATTAATCTCATAAATCTATGCACACGATTATATTCCTTAAATATACGTAAAATACGGACTAAGCTCGTTCGACAATTTAAATTCGAAATGCATAACACGTATAAAGACGTACGTGTCCTACAGGATTTCAAAACATAAATTCTTTCACGCAATAATATTTTATACGTTGTAACGGTTAAGGATTGAAATCCTTTGTATCTATTTAACCGTTGATGTGATTATAGTTAAGAGTTTGAGTAATGGAGGATTTCTCGCTCTGAAAGCTGTAAATATGATATTTTATTTAAAGTGACGCTTTTGCACTTGAAGAAGCGAAGTGGAAATGGCGATGAAATATAATATTTCAAGTTGTTTTTTTTAAATGGAGGTGCCGTCTACCTCGTGAATCGTAGGCTTGATTTTATTTTTAAAACGAGAATTACCTACTGATAGAGATTTAAGGGTCCTGTGAACTACGATGTCTCCGTTAATGCAAAATACCAAATCATTTGTAATTCGTGAATATTTCGATCATGTTGTGGTGTTATTCGGATTCATACAGTAATAATCTATGCACCTGGCCATAAGTAATCAATTTTGATCAAAATTTTTATAACTTTGGTCGAGTTCCGTAAAACCAAAAATTATGAATGAAAACTTGTAATTTTCTTTATTAACTGGTATTTTTCTTTAGCTGGACAGTAAAAACTGTGCTCCTGAACTAATACGACGTGAGATAGTGTTGTTTTTATTACAAAACAAATAAGCAGAAAACACGTCCTCTTTGACATAAAAATAAGCAAAACTAAATTCGTTTAACAACAGTATTTCTGAACCAGATATGGCCAGGAGCATAGATTATTACTATACGAACCCGAATAACACCACAACATGATCGAAATATACACGAATTACAAATGATTTTGGTATTACGTTTGTATGGGAGACATGGTAGTTTACAGGACTCTTAAGAAAATGTGATTTGTTACTTTTGTTAGTGATTTTTTGAAGAAGATGACGTAACGTTCCATAATATAATATAACAGTTTTTATTGCAAACAATATTGGAAAGGAGATTTAGGTACCTATAAGCTATAATCACCGCATACGTGTTAGGTAGTGTCCCTGTACTTATGGATAGGTACTGACCTATTTTCGTTAGTATTGGCTTGCAATTCGCTAGGTGTAGAGACACACCTGTGTGATTCATAGACCTTTCCTAGCGTCATACATTTATGGCCTGTTTTGTCCAATTTTGCCATATTATACATTATTTCTTACTTAGGGGTATGAAAAATAGTTTTTCCTATTCTCTGACCTAATACACAAAAATTTCATAGAAATTAGTGAAACTGTTTCGGAGGTAATTAAAACATTGTAAATAATGTACCTAAATTAAATACTGTAACATGAGAATTTTTCGTGGTACATTGCAACACAGTCAGGTTGATAGCCTTTCATCATGATAAAGTCGTTAACAAAAATAAGCTGCCAAGTAAATCACTAATTAGTACAGGAATGGAAAGGAACAGACCTGGTTGTTCCTCTGTTATTCCAAGTCGCGCCGCTAATTCGCTTCTCAAATATCAAAAGGAACACAATCCAGTTTTTTGCCCCCGAGTGCCGCGCTCACAGATCCCTTTGTTTCTTGAGATAACAAAGGCGCCCGACGGTGTTTTTTAAGTGTAAGATTATCTGTAACTGTTAAAAATAACTGAGCCGAGATGGGAATTTTGTTAAAATAATACTAGGAACGTGGTTTATCGGATTCGAGTTCTCAGGGGTTCCGGATATCCACTTAAGCTTGAGTCTCAACACTCTACAAAAACGTATTGTCGCCGTATGTCAGTTGAACCCTGCACAGATGAAGCTATACCTACCTATTGAGTCCAAATTGAGTCAACAAGCCGCGTAGTATAGTTAGCTTTTATAAAGTGTATTCCAGAATTCAAAAATCTCCTTTATATTATTCATTTTCTCCCGTCACACAGCGGCAATACATTGTTAGAAGCTGAAGCCTCACGCACTAAAATAAATAGCATTTATTTGTAAAAACTCAATATTACAATGAAATTTGGACTCCTGACCCCTAAACTAGGAAAGCCCGTATCTCAGGGGCCAGTGCCTTCCCATTCGTTGGATACATTTCAAATTTGTTAATACTTAGCTAACTTCTAGAAATTTTACAATTTTAATATTAATTTGGTTCGAGTAAGTTTACAAAAAGAGAGATAGAGTAAAAACAAAATAACAACAATAGGAATGCATGCAGCATTTTGCATAGTTCATAGATTGCATGTGTGTATGTGTTAGTGCGTGCGTGTGCATGTGTTTGTGAATGCCTATAGGCATTTAATATGAAAGCGCGCTGCAACTATAAACTTCAATATTGTTGCTGACGAACTTTCGACGACCGAAAGTAGCGCAGGTGTGTCCCGACATATAGAGATTTGTGCAAATAAAACTTTGTCAATAAAGTTCGACTTTGTTTGTATATTTGCACCGCTGAACCCTAAAAACTAAGAGATAAGATTACGTTATGAAATATTATTAAGGAGACAAATTCCCAAAAGATTATTTTGGAAAACTGATACTTAATGTAAGAATTGTTAGATAGGTTTAATTTATGGTGTATTTAAATTACTTTAGATGCAGAAAAACTTCTTGGAAATAATT
This sequence comes from Coenonympha glycerion, assembly GCA_963855885.1. Classification (NCBI taxonomy): domain Eukaryota; kingdom Metazoa; phylum Arthropoda; class Insecta; order Lepidoptera; family Nymphalidae; genus Coenonympha; species Coenonympha glycerion. The sequence goes on from OY979631.1 coordinate 17,411,748, forward strand.
ATAAAAAACCGGCCAAGTGCGACGACGTTGTAATAACGAAAGGTTCTGTTTGCGAGCCACAATACTGTAATATGTCTGTAGCTTTTGAATGGAATGAAATTGTATACTTATAGTAATGAAAATTAAAATGAAAATCTTTATTTTTCACATAGACCTAAATAATAGGTTCTTATGAATAGTCAAAACTCTACCGCCAGGATATCTCTTGAGGAGATGGAAATCGTTCCAAGTTTCGAGAATCCTTGTCATTGAAATAAATAAGCGTTTCATTTTTGCCATTTTGGTATGGAACCCTAAAAATACGCGATTCTTTAAGAAATCCGTTTATGTTGGAAGTACGGAACCCTAATAAACGGAATAATGACTAATGTAGGTTTACCTTTCAAAAGTATTTTTAAACAAATCAACAATCGTTTACTCACGTATTTGGGGCAACAGAAGATGTTTTGAAAAATGTATCCGACAGAATGCAAACCTGAACAATCTTTCAGCAAATATTCGCGATGTGTAAGCAAATGTGATTATCTTTGATTTTCTTTGTGAGCGATTCCGAAGAAAGGATTTGGTATTTATTTTGATTTCAATATCGTTTTTTTCCGAACCGAGTTTATAATTAAGGCCCATGTGAAGATATAGATATTCATTTTCATTTTTATTTTTGAATGTGATAACAACATAAATAATCCTTTTTTAGGTAGCATTAAAAAATTAATGAACGGAAATTAGGTTTCAAAAAATGTCTTCTTTCGAAGAATAGGTACCAGTTAGGTATGGTAATCACCACCAATAAGAGATCGAGCACGGTGGGTGAAAGCCTTATAATGAATACCACTCTTATCTTAGAATGATGAACTCACCTTCGTCTACCGTACAATATCTATCTAGTAACTATTTAAAACAAACCTCAAATAAAATAATTCGTATTGAAACCAAAATCGCCGAAATGACAAAAAAAACCTCTCCGAACGTCAAAGCAAATATTTTAAAAAGTACAAAACATCTGACAAATATGGGTGGGGCTCAAAAAGGGGCAAAAAGGGCCAAATAAAGGGCACGCGAGCGCCAGGTGCGCGCCATTGTGGCGGGATTTATTGTTATGCCTAGCAACGGTGGCCATGGCATCGAAATATAAGGGACATCTCCATGTCTCCACTACCGTCCCACAAAGCTCTCTTGGCACTTGAATGACATTGTCAGGAGGGCGTTCTTATAGAACAAAGGCGGCCAGAAAATAAAAAATCTCCTAAATTTTAGTTTTCATTTTGTTAATACTACGCAAAAACAAAACAACATACAATATAGCGATACACCGACAGAGCGAACTATCAAACAGTATCACAATATAGCGGCGTTAGTTCTGATTTTAGCCACGCACCAAGATGGCTTTGTACCACTTTAGAAAGAGCTCATACCTATTTGACACGAATATTGTTACGTATTTTAATATATAAAGTGCATTGGACATGTTTGTAACCGTAACGGATACCTGAACACTGTTAGCGTAACCGATACCTCGTTTTGAGATAGGAAAAAGGAACATTAAATACGCGATACTTATGAATATACGGCGTTTGAGATGGGAAAAAACCATTGAACTAGCGTCAACGTCACCGAAATCAATCCCTCTGACTGAGATGGGACAATTTCATTGAACTCGCAATTCACAACACTTTTTTTAACCCACTCCAAGTTAGAAATAGATTGTTATCCCACATGCTAATTGACGATAAAGCTGAAGATGTTATCGTACTTATTAACCTGGAAAGCGTTACCCCTACGGTTTCTACTCGGTATCCTCCCGGAACGATAAATCCCTTGCCGGTATGGTGGTAATGCCGATTCTTGTATGCAAATTGGGCTATAACTTGCGTCTTAACCAAGTCATCGGTAAAACATTAGATTTAGAAATATTCACAATATTATGTTAAAAAAAGATTAGTAAGATATTAACAGGGATTTTTTAATAATCTGATTTTCTAAGTGGTTATTTTCTAAGTTTTATAAGTGGTTTGGCGGTTCCACATGTTTCGAAACGTTTAATTACTTTTTTTTATAATACTTTTAAACCCCTGTTCACATTTCACTAAAATAAATATATGCGATATTAAAATTTGAATGAAGATTCTTCATGCATACGTGCTTCAGACTGAAAGTGACACAAATAAAGCCCATTTTCCGGCATTCTCCTTTGCTTCCATAGGGAAGCAATTGAGAAAATTGGGGGCAACTTATTAAAGGTAAAGTTACAATTTGGTAGAGATGGTAGTCCCAAGTTCGAAAGCATGGCCACCCCAGCCATACATTAGGGCAGGTCAACAATAGCGTTATTTAGCGAAAACGGTTAGGGGCTATCTGTAAACATGCAAAAATAAAAATAAAACTAATTGCTATTTAATTGTGCCTAGTTTACTTTTTTACGATTAAGTAGTTAAATCGAGTGCGTTAGTATAGGTACCTAAAGCTATAGTACGCGCGATATCTCGCTGCCCACGGGGCAATAAAATCGGTAAAAAGGACTGCGTGTTGGCCAGAAGTAAGCACGACAAATGGCGTAGCATGCAGATGTCTTAGACAATTCAGGTTTCTACTTTTTACATATATATCTCAAAATTACTTAAAACGGCTAAAAATTTTCTCTTGAAGAAGGTCAAGGTCAGGTTTTCATAACAGAGTGTGTGGTTACCCAACCACGAAGTACGCTACGATAAGAGGACGAGAAACAGGTATGTGACATTTGAAGCCGAAAATTTCTCAAATATGGCGTCGTTAATAATGTCGTCGTGACTTAAAATAGTGACTTAAAAAAGTTTCCACTTCAAAATGTCCAAAACTACAAAGTACCTACCTATAAGCCTAGTTCCACGCAAGCGAAACCGATAACAAAAGGTTAATAGAGGAATTGTATGCCGTATGGTAATGCCATCTCATTGTGTTTGTAAATTGCCTCAGTTTCATACAATTGCACCGTTACTCACCATCAAGTGGCCCGCCCGACATCGCGCCTTATACGTGTAATTTATGGCCACGGTGTCTATACCATGGTAATTCTAGCATTTCTATTCGGTTCCTATTCCTTTAACTGGCACGTTCCCGGATAATCCAAGTTCAACGAAGGTGTGGTAGGCTTGCTGTTTAGTCTAAAGCAATTCTAGTAAAGATACACTGTGAAAAAAATGTAAATTTAACGCCTGTGTCGTCGGTCGGGCGTTCGGGAAAAAAAATAGCGGAAAATTTTATGAAACTTGTTCCAGGATATACGCGATTTTGAAAAAAGTCTTACAAGTATGTGTAAATAATACTTGTTATTGCAAATCTCCATTAGTTATACGAGGTTCTATAAAGTTTTTTTTACTTTTACAATATTATGAGCTAAGCTAATAATACTTACAACATTTTTGGAGCTTGGTTCTGAAATTGTTGCTAAGAAATTTTAATTTTTGTTTCTATACAAACCTAAATATTATAGTCAATAAAATATAAAATTTTGTTGTAACGCTATAATCGTGTACGAGCGGTTGTATGGAAAATCTACCGGGATGGCCGCTCTTAAAGCGTTTAATGGATGGGCACCTTTAACTTCCTGAGTTCTGACTGAATCTGTCACTAGCCATGTGCAATGGAAGTTTTGACTGCATTTTATTACTCCTTATCATAACAAATATGTATTGTACCTAGGTAGGTACTTGAGTGCATTTTTCCCTGCTGCATTTTTATCGGCTTGAATTTTCGAAATTAAAACTTCTTCGGCGCGTTAGACATTTTTTTTGAGATTGGGAAAAACCATTGAACTTGTACAGGTAGTGGTAGTGTTGATTGACCATTCAAAAAATACACGTAAATTGTTCAAGTTTTCACTTTTGCCGGTAAGTACTCAGAAGTGCCACTTTTTTTTAAATCTTCAAGGAACCACTCTTTTCAGCAGTTTTAACAGTATTAATTGAATCTATCTGTGTTTGCGAAAGGGAGTACGGATGGGCACAAGGACAGACTCAAAACACATTAATCCTATTAGTATAAGGGATCCCTTCCTTTTGCGTTGTTAGGGAACCCTAAAAAGCATCATCAAAGCATTTAAGCTGACGCCCCTACGATGAGTAAGTACGAATATAAACATCAAATCGAATCAAGCGCACTTTAATACACATCCTGGCGAAAAAATCGGTCACAGCGGCGCGGCGGGAAATGCAAAACGTTATATAATTGCAAGCCGTTCAATCAGATTTCAGGTTAGCGTATGGAAATAGTGCCGAATTTCGAAACTTTTCAAGATGTTTTCAACTCTATTTCAAAGTTGATAAAGTTGATATTGGAGCATTAGTTTAAACACAGGGGTGCGATGGTAGTGTCACCAAATGTGCTGCTCGGCCCACTTTCGCTAAGCATCCGTTCGAAATGGGAGCGATCGTTCGTTGTAGTGTTTGGTCTAATGCGATTTTCGGCACTAGACGACTGTTGACATGAGGTCACGACTTACGACTCACGACTCATCGTATATATAGTTAGGGACGTTTTTTTTTTGCGAATTACGAGTTAGTACTTGACTGCGCGATCGCGCCTGATGGAAGGAAGATGACGATGTAGCCAAAGATGTTACCGTACTAACTAGGAAGGAGTAGAAACTCCTACCCGTTTCGCCGCACACAGCATCGCTTCGCACTACCACAGATAATAGGCACTACGCAAAGAACATAGATCGAGAACATGGTCCTTATTCCTATACCTACTGTAACAAAGTGGTCATCACTGAATTAAGGCTATACTGACTTATATTTGTATCCTATGAAATTTCAGAACATTTTTTTAAATATTACTCATGAAAGCAGCAATGTAAAAAGAACCCTGTAGAAATCATTATTAAGGTCCTTATAAAGTTATGTGTCCCTTACCTGTAATAAGGCTCATGTCACACAGCGAGCAACGCGACGGACAAAGCTTATGCTTGAAGTATCTTTCTGCTATCGAATCAGAAATGAAAAGATACGCAAGATTGTCAAAAAATTGGAAGTTTCAAAAAAACATCATATTAAAAACACTCACCAAATGACTTTTCTGTTGATATTTTAGAACTTCCTGAAATCAGTTTAACGTAAAAACCAATACAAAAACTTTACACTAATAACCATACAGATACAAACAAACCCCTCTGCGGGAGAGCAATTTGTCACGAGCGCACCTAAACAAACACACACACGACAGTTCAGGAGATAGCGCGTGTTTTATTTACACAAGTAAATTCTTTTCCAGTTAGTTTACTCCGGTCACAGGGAAGGTCAGTTTCTCGCTTTGTTATGACAAAATATGAAATGAATAAAAAACGTAGAATATTATGATTCCCCAACAATAATCTAAAACTACGAACAGTGACATTTATAAATTTAAAATCATTATTTTTACACGGATTTACCAAAAACCCAAAATACTTTGAGGCCCGGTTTCCAGCAAAGCGGAGCGGAGCGGAGCTGTGTTTGAGTAACAAGTAGGTATCAGGATCTCGTCATTTTGGCATTTCCAAAACTGAGGAGAGAGGAGATGTGGAACTGACGAAATCTGATTGGTTACTCAAACACAGCTCCGCTGCGCTTCGCTCTGCTCCGCTTTGGTGGAAACCGGGCCTAAGATGATTGAACATGAAAGGTTAAGATTGGGCAAAGGAAAAGGGGAAATAGAAATATGAAAATTCCTAACTAGTCCAAATTCCAATCCGTTAGCTGGCCAGTATTGGTACATTTTGTCTACAAAAAATACCAAAGTAAATGTATTTTTTTTAAATCTATTCTATATGTATAGGCTTGCGCTTGACGACAATCATGCCTGATAGAAAGCAATGACGAGGTCTATGTTGGAGCGCGCTTGCCTAGAAAATGCCTATTCACTCTTCTCTTGAAGGCACCCAGATTGTACTGTTGTACTCGTATGTATACGGATTACGGGGTAAAAGAGCAAGTGCCAAGTTTCTTGCACGTTCTTCTCGGTGAAAACTTTTTTGTTGATATCATCGAACTTCCTGAAATCAGTTTAACGTAAAAACCAATATCCATACAGATTCAAACAAACCCCTCTGCGGGAGAGCAATTTGTCACGAGTGCACCTAAACAAACACACACGACAGTTCAGGAGATAGCGCGTGTTTTATTTACATAAGTAAATTCTTTTCCAGTTAGTTTACTCCGGTCACAGGGAAGGTCAGTTTCTCCCTGTGTTATGATAAAATATGAAATGAATACAATATTATGATTCCTCTATAATCATCTTAAAAATATACGAATGTGACATTTATAGCTCTAAGGACATGAATGATATACATAAACCATATTAAAAAAAAAACCGGCCAAGTGCGAGTCGGACTCGCGCACCGAGAGTTCCATACCATAAAAGAAGTTAAACATTGAAGGAATCACTTTGGTTCATGAATTTACGAGTATAATTTACATGTAGGTACTTTTATTGGCAAACCGCAAACATAACTTTGTTTTTGCCGGTTTATTGTTATTATCTAAAAAAGTATAATAGTTAGAGAGTTGATTTTATTTTTCCTGTAAAATATACGTTAGTGCCTATTGATCGTAATTATTTCAGATTTTTCGGCCGATAAACTTCGGAGATAAGGGGGGGAACGGTATTTTTTGACAGTTTGCCCAATAAATCAAAAACTATCAAGCATAAAAATAAATAAAAATCTGTTTTAGACTACATAAGTAACGCCCTTTCTAATGATACCCCACTCAATATTGTTATCTCATTATGAAATTTCAATACCCCCGTTTTCCCCCCTTTTTAAATAAAAATAATTTTAAAATTTTTACGATTGCTATGACGTCGCGTCACTATTTCCTATAACTATTCTAAATTTCAGGTCAATAGCTTGAATAGTTACTGAAATAATCGAGTGTGACAGACGGACGGACGGACGGACGGACGGACGGACGGAGAAAGTCTCACCATAAACCTAAACTACTTTCAGATGTTTGAACATAAAAGCACCGAATAAAAGGTAAACATTGGGCCCATATAAAGGAAAAGGGGAAACAGAATTACGAAAACTGATCCAAATTCTTTTTATTTATTTATTGTATACACGCAATACATATAGGCTTGCGCTTGTCGAAAACCACGCCTGATAGAAAACAATGATGAGGTCTATGTTGAAGCGCGCTTGCCTAGAAAATGCCTATTCACTCTCTTCTCTTGAAGGCAGTGCCGAGTTTCTTGCACGTTCTTCTCGGTGAAAACTTCTTTCCGAACGTGGCAGTAGAGTCTGACATTTCATAACTGCCGCAGTGAGTTAGGTTATTATTGTGTTCTGCTGTTCAAACTAGGAAACATAACACAATAATACTATTATAACATACCATGTAGACCTGACATAGCTGGAAACTAACATACAAATAGATTTCTGATGTATGATGGTTTCTGAAAATAAGATTTTCACTAGGTCTTTTTGGCAGCACTAAATTCTTTCTAGGTCTATGACAGGTCGTAACAAATTCCTTATCGTTGAAAGTATGCTTTCTTTAGACTTAGGTGAGTCATTTTCCCGATTAATATACGGTCTGATGGAGTAGGTACTATGTTTGGAGAGCACGGGAACATTACAAATGGGAAATGGTAATGCTTATACTATTGAAATTTAAAGGACGTCATAAGTAAAAGAAGAAAGATGAGCCGGTAAGTGGCGCAATATACTCGTAAGTGCCAAAACCCGCTTCAAATCGTCGTATTACCCCGCTAGCTTTCAGTTTTGGTACCGAGTAAAGCGAAATGAAAACACCTTCCCCTTGTTTACAATCTCAATCAGCAGTCAGCGCTGACTTGACCTATATTCCCGGCCTCGCTAAGCCCAGGCCGCGACTCCGCCCGGCCGCGGCCTGCGAGACGCCGTCAATGTCAAATTGATATATCACTCGCGAAATTACCACCGAGGTCAGCAGGAAGAATAAAATGTTATCCATCATTTAAGGGCTTTTATGACCAACGCTCATCCGACGACCAGCGCCGTGGGAAACTTCTGCACTAACGTTTTTAGGTGACCGAAATTGCAATCAATATGTCAATAAAAACTTTTAATATACTTTTAATATTTAATATTGTTCGCCTATAGGCCCTAGATAGTAAGTAACACTGCAGTAAGTATATTCTACTGTAAACAGTAATTAAACACAAGAAATAATTACTGTATTTTGGTTTGAAAGCACTGTACACTGTACTGTGTACTGTACCTACTAGAAATTGTATTGAACTAAAGTATACAGTAAGTACAGTGTAAACCATGAAACATACCTACATGTAGAAATATAAAACTTATAATTGCACCGTCATTCTTACGCCTAACTATTTAAGTAATATTAGTATTGTAATCAAGCGCGAAACCTTCATTTATTATGACTTATGATATCATACAATATAGCGTTCTCCATTCATCTTTCATGGAATTGCAAAAGGTAACAAATTATTTTAAAACCTTTTGAGACCAAGATTATTTCTATTTTACTGTCTCTATATTTTTAACTGTTCTTCCAAATTGGTTTGGCTACATTAAAACTATGCAAGAATTTCTAAAATAAGAGCTGTAACTCCTAATTAGTATGCAACTATGCACTCTAAATATTTTGTATCTTTATAGAACGAAAGATGCAACTTTTAGAGCACAGTTTTACAGTCGCATTTATATTCATCGAAGCGCTACGAATATAAAGAGAAAATAAGTTAATAAAGAACGATTCGGGCGGGCGGGAGTTCTGGCGGGCAGGCAGATAGGCGGGCAGGCAGGCAGACAGACAGACAGACGGACAACAAAGCGGTTTCTACACCCCATCGCGCTGGAAAATCGTTTGGTGGCCCGACTTTGCTGATAGGGTGGTGACTATAGTCACACCTTGGGCTGATTCTGTTTCGTTCAGTTTGTTAGTTAGCAACCCTCACTCGTATGATAACTAAACTTTGTTGGTATGGTTTCATGACAACATACCATGCTAGTTGCTAACTTGTGCAAAATGAATACAATAAAAATGGGAAATGCTTTCCAAAAAACCAACTTCAAATGCCACTACAAAGAGTGAAATAATTTTTATTTAAATTTTAGGTACCTACACCAATTCGAAGTCGGGCAATGTTTCATACAATCCCTAATAGTCCTTCTTACTTACTTGATGTGCGAAGAAATGACGAAGTCATAGACAATCGCCCGACTTCGAATTGGTGTAGGTACCTAAAATTTAAATAAAAATTATTTCACTCTTTGTAGTGGCATTTGAAGTTGGTTTTTTGGAAAGCATTTCCCATTTTTATTTTATACTTTTTAGTGGAAAACAATAAAATGCACAAGGCGTTGTAAAATAGCCAAATTGCTTGAGGTGTGTTCATAAAATCTGAAGAGATACCTCAAATTCACCAAGATCCCATCATCAGACCCTGACTTGATGACTTTAGTCATCAAATCAGTATCTGCTAGCAAATGCACCAGTAACTATAAAAAATACCCAACTCGCTTCAAGTATACTAGCAAAATTTGAAGAGTTCCCTCGATTTCACCAAGATCCCATCATCAGACCCTGACTTGATGACTTTAGTCATCAAATCAGTATCTGGTAGCATATGCACCAGTAACTATAAAAAATACCCAACTCGCTTTAAGTATACTAGCAAAATTTGAAGAGTTCCCTCGATTTCACCAAGATCCCATGATCAGATCCTGACCTGATGACCATAGGACAACTTGGAAAATATTATTCTTTCTAATAATACTCAAATAGTTTCATGTGTCCATACAAAATTTGAAGAGTTCCCTCGATTTCTCCAGGATTCCATCATCAGATCCTGACCTGATTAAAATGGGACCATCTGGAAACAAAACCCTCTTAAACAAAAAAAGAATTTTTCAAATCGGTCCACGCGTCTTCGAGTAATCGGTGAACATACATAGATAAAAAAAAAAAATAAAAAAAAAAAAAAAAAAAAAGATTCCGACGAATTGAGAACCTCCTCCTTTTTTTGAAGTCGGTTAAAAATAGGATTTTTGCCTGCGTTTTTTTAAGTCAAAATCCCAGCGATATGGTTGGTAACTAACAGACTGAATGAAACAGAATCAGCTCAGTGAGCCAATCTCGAACCTGCGAACGTTCGCACTCAAATTCGACGCCAACTGCGTCACTGATCGTCAAACTTCCAAACACTGTGTGGTCTATGGGCGTTTAAAAAAATCCGAGTTTATTTGAAACGTTTAACTCCTATTCTTCTGAGAAGTTATCGGAAGGACGTCATACTTTATTACTGAATTCCCTTCCTGGTTCGCCGGGTTCACATGTGGACCACATGGTATAGGGCACGTCTTACCATAATTGTAACATCTGAGCTATTTTAACGCTTATAAGAATGCGATAAGGTAGATTTTCTAGTAACAACCTGGTCACAGCAATTTATCTATAGTCTTTTCAACGAAACGCGAGACCAGACGTAAACAAAAGCCGATCATTTAGTAGTAGCGACGACGGAACAAACAAAATATGACTATCTCTTTCTATCTTGTTTGTTTGCTATCTGCCGCACCGCTCACGACTTTCGCTTTCAAGGTCAAAGCATGTCATTGGGGTTATCGTAAACATTTGGATAATATTTTATATTTTATTTTGTTCCCCTAATCATAAACCTAGAATAAATATTTTAATTGACGCGTGATATTGACGTGTCACTTGTCTCAACATTCGAAGCGATTGTATAGAATAGCGTCCATTCGCGTGGATGGCGTGGCGCTGCATGACCTGACGTGCCACTCAGCGTGCTTCTAGTGAGGCACTGAAGTGGCGCGTAACACGAAACTTTCACTTATGTTAAATCTAGTTTCAAGATATCATTAAAAAAATTCAAACAATACGATATTATTGTCAAAACATAAATTTATTTTAAATTTGAAAAATTAGTATACGTTAAAAAGGTTGCGCAACCCTGCTTAAGCGAATGACCTGGCAGTCGGTTTGTTTACGTCTGGTATCGCTCGAGATTGAATAGACTTTAGCACGCATACCAGACATTAATTATTTTGTCAAAACAAAGTCCTTTAACATAAGCAAATTATAATTATTGTCTCTATTGACTTATTGTTTGTTTGTTCAATGACAAATTGTATATTAGGTACTAAATGGAACGAAATACAAATCATGTTTGGGAATAACATATCCGATCGACAAATTGATCACATGATTTATCGATGACAAATCTCATTTTCATACATTTTTGAGTTTCGTTCCATAATGAGCAATCGACCGAGGTACGTAGTACCTATATATTAACTCTATGGACCGACCATAGAAAGGTTTATTTAGACCATAACATTATGGCTGAAGACCATCAGAGTCAACTTCAAAATCGATTTAGTACAGTCAACATAATATTTAGATTTGACTGCTCTTTGATAATCAAATAGTCTTTAGATAAGTACTTCGAGAGCCTTCTAATATTTGGGAACGTATTCGCTTCGTACGCTAACGCATTTAACCCACATAATTCTGTCACAGGCAATAAAACATCTATTAGTTTCCATTCCATTCCGATCGGGTCGCGGGTTCAGTTCCGAATAGTTACACAAACGATCTCGTATTGTTGATTATTTATCATTGTTCGTATTCACAGCGCATCTGTCCACCGCGTCCACCTATTCTGTAAGGACGTTTTTGTAACTCGATAGAGCGAAGGTGAAGTGAATTTTGAATTCCCCATGATTTACCCGTTTGTAGTTTTTATGGAAAAAATAATGAGGCGACCATAAAGCACCAACGCAATGCACTGCCGCCAATGCCATTCGAAATGAACGACATTAATATTATGCTTCACAATTACTGTTTTACGGTAGAATACACTTTTTCTCTTTTTTGGATGAATAAAATGTCTAATTTATACCCTTCGTCAGAAAAATCGGAGGTTATTTGGGGCTTGCAAACTCTTAAACTTTGTTTCCACGACGGACCCCCGGGCGGAAGTACGGGATTCATTTGGGTGGTCGTCACAGTATACCCTAGACTGCAAGAATACTGGTGATGTCGTATGTACCTAGTATAACTACCTCAGATCATTCAAAGATCTGAAATTACTACTAACAGGTCCAACTGTCTCACCTGAATACACTCATAACTCTTTTAGACATCGCGTTATTATTGAATTGAATAGCGTATCTCGTACACCATTGTTGTAAGTCGTCGGTTTGTTTGAACTATTTGACGACATTGTGCGTATGCGCATGTTTTATTCAGTTATGTCGATTGTTGATGATAGCTGTATGTATGATTGTATATCGCAGTGATGGCTTGATGCCTTCAAGGCAAGGCCACGGATTCGATTCCCTGTTGGGTTAGATTGGAAACATTTGAAAATTTAAATTATTATGAAAATTATTATCAAAGCCCTCATAACTTAAACAATAATGATTAATTTAAAAACAATTAAATTATAACTTAATTCAATTCTAAAAATTAAAACGCCGTAAGTGTCCACATCAACCAACGGTGACCATCTCTACAGAGACAAGCCATATTTCGAGACGACGACGATATAACTTACTCGTACGTCAAATTATAGGAACTTGAGCATTTCTTGACATGATTACTCCGTTATTTTGTTATTTCCACCAGCGAAACAATCCAGGAACCTCACGATTTGCACGAACCTTCCTGAAATTAAGAAATGAAATATTTGGACTGTCGCAAGAATATCGCAAGTGTGCCAACACTCCACCATACGGTGAACTCTTTAGCAAAATGCGTGTTTCTTTACTTCTTGTAACCCAATGATGCATGCTTCCGCAGAACTACGTTATTTTTCAGTATCGTCCCGTCACAATGTATCGCTTGAAATTGTACGCGGAGACGTGACAAGACTGCTGATTTGTGACTAATGACGCCACTAACTGTCGACTGCGGAATTTAAAAACACCTAATTGACTCCTAGCGAACCTGGTTCCGGCATTTGAGAGAGGGTTTTAAGTTAATTATTTGCTGTGAGGAAGCAACAAAAATAGGATGGTTAAGTTTATCTTATTGATTACTAGCTTTTGCCGGCGGCTCCGTCTGAAGTTCAGGTCTATCCAAACCAATCTACTAAACTAAAAAGGTAAGGACACTTAAGTTGTTCTAAAAGTCTTCATGATAGATGGCCATTGCAGGTATTTTAAATAAAGATGATTGGATACGGATTTTAAAACATATCTGATTAAAAGTGTTTAGAAATACGAGATCTAGAGCATCATATGGAAAAAACCTAGTCCAAAAGAAAATTTTATCTCGATACTCATGTGTATCGCATTTCGCTGATCTAAATAAAGCAACGACGTCAACTCTTGTGAATGGAGATACTCTTTTGTCATGCTAAGACAAAGCTCATGCTGCGTACTAATGGATTTTGACCTTCGACATAAACAGAAGTGTGTTATACGTTTAATGGTTATTCCCAACTGGTATTCTGGTATTTAGTCTACCTACATCTTTCTATTATTAAATTAGCTGTTGCCCGCGGCTCTTTCCGCGTGAATTTCGATTTTCAACTACTCCCGCGGGAACCTTGTATGTTTTCGGCATTACCCTAAAAATGAGTACGGAAGTCGGAACCCTAAAAAAGAGTTCCAGAACTCAACAGTTTATATCAGAAACTTGGACGAAATTTGGTAATGCCCAGTTTTATTAATGATTTTATAATGATAATGGATGTTGATGTTGCGCAGGTGTCAACGACTACGACATTACACCTATTTCATTGCAGCTGGTTGAGTGATAGTGTCATGTTACCACACTTTTGCTTATTTCGTATTTTTAGCGTGAAATATAATAGTAGTGAGAACAGTTATTTTGATACTTGATTGATACTTTGATTTACGTTCTTGAGGTATACCTAACATTACCAAACGTCACGCTTTGGGCGGGATTGTCCCGCTTTCAGACTGTCTGTCTCGCTGTCGCCAGCGAGTACAAAAAAAGTCCCGCTTTACCAAACTTGAATCTATATAAACCCACTTGCAATGCCTGAATAAAATCGTCCTGAAATATTTGAATAAATATTCTAATCAATCCGTTTTTCGCATAAACTTATCTATTACTAGCTAACTGGGCAAATGTTGTTTTGGCATCAGGGATATAAATAAACTAGTAGGGCGCGTGTGTGCGCGGGCCACATGTGGCCCGCGTGCTGTCTTCCCGCCCATTAAGGTATCGCCGACATCTCCATCGCCCATTGAAATCCGAGTGGCAGTGAGCTGAAAAACGTACCAAGGAGCACTGTCATGGTTTTAAAGATAGTTAAGGGCAGTTCGATCAAAATAATACGCTGAACCTCATCAGATGAGGTTCAGCGTATTTTTTTGTTCGAACAGCCCTTAACTATCTTTAAAACCATGACAGTGCTTCGCAATCATCATCCAAATCCTAGATCACTATCTCTTCTCATAGTATGTACATTTTCCATGGAAAGATAAATTCCGCCACAGTGAATTTATCTCCATGCATCCCGTAGAACTTGAGATCCTGATCACCTCTTGCTAAGAAACCACTCTCTTATCTTTTAAACTTTCCGAGATAGAACAACACGAAATTTGTATGGCGGCCATCTTGAATCCGCCATTTTGTTTTTTTTTCAGCTCACTGCCAATTGTGTGAAGTTCCGAGTATTTTTTGTTTCAGCAGTCCCCACCTAACTATAATACCTTGCCCATGCTCCTTGACTGTCTTAAAAATCCTCAATCATCACCTCATTCCACATTTTCTCTGGTAGTCTTCCAAAAAACCGCATCAAAGCACTTCATGTTTTACAACACTTGGTCTCTTCAAAATTCCCCATACATTTTCTATGAAAAAAAATTTCCGCCATATTGGATTTTTTTTCTATCCATCGAATAGACCTTTCGGTCCTGATCAACTCTTGTCAAGAAACCGTTCTTCCATCTTTTATACTTTCCGAGATATCGACGAAATTCGAATGGCGGCCATTTTGAATCCGCCATTTTGAAATTTTTTTCGGCTCACTGCCAATTGCATGACGTTTCGAATGACATTTGGTCGAGCACCCCCCACCTATCTACGATACCCTTCCCGTGCTCTTCACTCGTCTCCGAAATCCTCAATCATCAGCTCTCTCCATATTTTTGTTCTTAATGAATTTTTCCCCTCTATACGAAACAATCAGTAAAAAAAAATTTTTTCATACAAAAATGTTCAGGAGAGGTGATCAATGAGTCAGTCAGTCAGTGAATCAGCACAAGTAGCTATATATATATTAATTAAGACCTATTCTCAGATACACCGAATAAACCTACACCCAGAAAATTTCACGAAAAATCGATCCCAATACTACATATTATTACACTCTACATAATAATCTACATAAAGTATGTGATATATAGGGACGAAGTAGAGAAAGTCATCAAAACTGAGGTCAAAACCTAACTGTCACTTAACCGCCAGGTAACGGGACGTCAGGGTACAGTAAAAACCTCAAAGATAAAGCGAATGTGGAACAAGATAACGTCATTACAAAACCCCGGGACAGTCAATTAATAGAACTCCGTCAGACAAATTCCCGAAGCGTCCCTAATTAGAAATTACTCCGTTTCTAAGTAGGCGATATCCATTGTCACGCTATGACGCTGTGGGAATCCTCGGGAGCATCAGTTAACGGGTTAGTCACACTATAAGCAAGTACCCGAGTCAATGAGCAGTTATCAACGCAATCTGGTGTTGTTTACCATTTGACCTTAATGAAGACGCATCTTGGAATCATGTGCCAAACAATACAGCTATGTGCTTATAAAAGCCTGGATGACGAGCAGTTTTTCAGTAATTTCGTTATTAGAGTACCCATTTTCTGTATTTATTATTTTGTTAAGCTTTGTAAAAGCCCATATTATCACAGTGTTGTTCAAATACACGTAACAGACATTACGAATTACGATAGTTAATGACGTTAATATGCCCAAGGTAAGGACTAGGGTATGTAGGTACTATAGGAATTCGAATTTCGTCTCCATTCGGGCAAAGATGTTGAAGTTTGGACACTTTGGCCGTACAACTTATGCGGGGCATACTTCTACAAGATGTGACGTTGACTACTTCTTCATATGGGTAACTCTCTAATAGTGAAGGGGTTGTGAAGGAATTAGGGGAAATTAAAGTTGGGAACCTAGAAGGAAAATTTTAGAAAAGAAAAGCAAAAGTTGTGGAAAAATTATAAGGAAGAGGAGAAAAACAAGATAAAAAATAAGGGAGGTTTTCAGACCATCAAGTTTCCATGTTTAGGTCTAATAACGGCAGGCACATGCCAACATCGGAGACAGAGGGGCTGTTAAGAGTCCAAAGAACAACACTATCGACATGATGCCCATTAAAAATTAGAATTTACCCTCCAACGAAAAAAAAGCTGAACTTGGCCTTAGCGGGAGTAAGAAAACAGTACAAGGTCTACATACAAGGCCTAAATATAGGTTCTTATGAAAAGTCAAAACTCTACCGCCTGGTTTGGAAAGCAGGTTAGCACTTTGCACCGAGTAGAAATGGCGAGAAAACTTTTCAAAAATGTCATAATATAAAAGTTTCATAATATTAGGTACATATTTGTAAGATATCTCCTAAGGAGATATCGTTCCAAGAATCCTTGTCATTTAAATATTCAGCTATCGCTATCTACAATTTTCACGCCATAATTATCTCAAATGCAGAGTTCGGGTGTGAAGCTCGGACACCGAACTCACCGCGGGGCGTTTCGTAAATTGCTACCCATCACAACTGACATGCGATCCAAGTTGTGTGGTCTTCATTCGAAACCTTGGTATTTTTTTGGCATGTTTTTGTTGGTCGAACATAATATAACTGGAGAAACTAAATTAACTTGTAAAACGCGAGTTACTGTATATTCAAGTAACAAATTGTAAACCATTAAGTAACAGGTTATACCCTATTAACTTGGTACGGTTACATATTTTAGACTGTAATTTGACCAGTTAAGAAGTATCTTATGCTCTATACAATTTGACACTATTTTTGTACATACTTGGTTCCAACAAGAGACCTATTTGAAAAACTCTCAGGTCAGCTTTTAGGTGCCCATAGCCCATGGCCCGTTCCTGAGACATTATTTTGTCCACTCCATACTTGGGCTCTTGCTTTCTCTGGAAAGGTTCCATACAGTAAAGAGTGTCGTCCACTATAAAAATATGCTACGCTGCTCTATGCTACTCATCGGTTAGTTAAAAACGCACGAATAGAGTCACTAGATTTTCATATGCTATGAATTCAAACCAATTTTATTAGTTTTTTAACAAACTGCACGTCTGTGGTGGACAAACACCCTAATAATCTCGTGCTGCGCCCGCGCCGGTAAAGACGTTAAATTCTGTAATTGGACCACCTGCACACTGCAGTGCTGGGTGGCGCGAACTGCAATTTGCATAATTTAACACTTTTACATACGCATTTTTTTTTTTTTTCGATTCTGAATTCGTGAATGGAAAGACCGCACATTAATTATACTAATTATACTTTTATTACTTATACATAGGTATTTTTCTATGATTTTATTCTTCAGCATGATTTTTATTTTAATAACACACAATACTACACAAATTGATTACCTACTGTTAATATTTCCATGCCTATAATTTGTAAATCGTTAAAGTACTGTAACCAATATAGAAACAATTTATAAGAATTGCAATGACCTTGTAAAGAGTATAACGCTAATAAAAATGACGATGATGAAGAATAATTCAAATATAATGAGGCTTTGGCAGACATACAGACAGACAAGAAAGAGCAAATCTAATATGGAAGAGGAACTTAGTGAACATTAACCAAAAGTTATAGGGATGCGTAACCCGTACCAATAGGTGTTTTTGTTTCTTTTTCAGATTCTTGTGTTTAAGACGTCACAAATCTTGGAGAAAGCTAACATCAGTCCACTTCTTATCTCCATGACTACGGCCAGACTAACTGACTCCTTGGAAATAACACAACGCTCGTGCGGTGTTTGTTTTGTATTGTGTGATGTGTTGTGAAGCATGCGCGCGCGCAACATTACAATGTGTGTTAATAGGTTCTATAGTCGGTGCAACAAAATAGGGAAACTGATGACTTTGTGTTTATGTCGCATTTACAGGTTTTACGTTAGGCTTAGAGATCATTTTGTCCATATTTTATCTAACTTTTGTCAATTACTTGTCTGTTTATCTGGAATGTAGATTGGAAAGAGAAAAGAGATCGACAAAAGTAGATAAAATTATATCTACGCGCACAACCTAGCCCCGTAGTTTTCCCATTTTATTGTCTCGCCGGTAGCGAGATATTGCACAGACTATAGAACTTAAGTATATACATTTATTTACTCTAGCAATGAACAATGGTAAGGCGTGTACAAAAAATTTGATTGTAATGAATTGAAGCAAACTGTAGACAGATGCGCTTTATTTGCAAGTTTATAATGTCACTAAGTATTTAAGTACCTACTCACTTAAAACGTGCCATTTTTTAGTTCTAAGAAAGTGCGAAATGGTTGTTTAAAATATGATATTCGTAAAAAAAAACAAAAAGTGTGCGTTGGCCGGGAATCGAACCCGGATCAACTGCTTGGAAGGCAACTATGCTGACCATTACACCACCAACGCCGATGTGCGTCTTAATAAAAATATTAGATTTAAATCGCTTATATAATCGGGTAAGTCAATAACATCATTATAGTGACGTAGCATTACTAAATCGCTTTATCGTGGAAAAAATGCTGTAGACGCAAAAACTAAGTCATTACCATGGAGATAATAAATGTACCACAAATGTACTAACGTAGATTACAATCGAGACTTTTTTTGCCAATTTTGCTTCAATTTCGATAAAACCAGTTAATAATTATTGTAGAATTACTTAGCATATTGAGATAATAAGTGTATTAATGTACATTAGGTACTATCAGGCCCGTGACACTCAGTACAAATAGCATAACTTAACTACCTACACTACTACTAAAATGCCGGCGCTATAAGCATTCATTTCTGTGTGTGAGTAAATGTCATCGCAGCCCGTTAGGGCTGGGAAAACTCGACGTGTACGTGGCGACGACGCGACCGATGCACAATGCCACGTTGACAACTTGCAGCCCACTGTAAAACATTTGAATTGCGGTACAAATGCAATACTTTGTTTAGTTATTTCATGAAAACTAATTATATTTCATTGTGTTTATCTATGATTTTATTAATTTCTAAGGATAAAATTAAAACAGAAATACATAGCTTTTTTCCGTGGCTTCACTGACCTGAATTTTGGAGTTTCACAAATTCCGTATGGACTATGGATTTTTAGGGATAAAAAGATAGTAATGTGTTAATGAAAGTTAATATAATATCTTCATTCCAATTTGCAGCCAAATCGGTACAGTAGGTATGTACCTACCTAGTTGCGGCATGAAAGAGTTACAAACATCCAAACCCACAAGCTTTCATATAATTCATATTCATTAAACAATAGGATTTTATAATGGGATACTTATAAAAATCACTGCAAAAATTATTAATTACGGTTCCTTGCCCACATGATTTATTCATTTGTCAAGCACAATCTGAGAAAACTTTATTAATCCTCCGGTTTTTTTCATAAATTTAACTAATAAAAATTGTCATCTAAAAGGTTTGCTTTTATTTACAATCAGTAGCCCTATGATGATAAAGTTATGAATTTGTGGCAAACCTATTGAAATAACGCACTCGCGAGACAGCGCCCACGAGTACCACCCGACGCGTCGCGCTCGGTGCTCTGGGGTAATACATTGACGGGAGGGTGTGAATGTCCCTCCTTTACGTTAGTAATATTATATATTCGTTGGTACTATCAAGATTTTTGTCTCTTCGATTACGATAAAATCAGTGGATAATTACTGTGGAGTTCCTTGGCCTACTAGCAAAGAACCTTTTACAGTTTTATTTCTGGCAGTTTTTCCGTCTGTCTGGTGAGTTTCGGTTTACAGAAACGCTTTCGGAAATGCAGATCTTCTCAGTTTTTAAAGGATAAATTAAGGGAATAAATTAAGGTAAAAGGTATATCTGTTTTACCTGCAGGGCGATCGGCTGAAAGTGTATCATTCATTAAATAACTGCATCAATGTTAAAACGTGATTTTCAAGTGTTGTGATTGGACAAAAACATGGCAAAAACTCAAAACCCATGTTTCGACATTGATACATTACAGTTCTTAAGAGGCCTGTGAACTACAATGTCTCCATTCATTCAAAATAACAAATCATTAGTAATTCGTGCATATTTGGATCATGTTGTGGTGTTATTCGGATTCATATAGTAATAATCTATGCTCCTGGCCATATTTGGTTCGGAAATACTTCTTTAAAACGAAATAATAATCAATTTTGATCAAAATTTTTATAACTTTGGTCGAGTTCCGTAATATCAAAAATTATGAATGAAAACTTGTAACTTTCTTTATTAACTGGTGTTTTTCTTTATCTGGACAATAAAAACTGTGCTCCTGAACTAATGCGACGTGAGATTGTGTTGTTTTTATTACAAAGCAAATAAGCAGAAAAGATGTCCTCTTTGACATAAAAATAAGCAAAACTAAATTCGTTTACATTTTCGTTTTACAAAAGTATTTCGGAACCAAATATGGCCAGGAGCATAGATTATTACTATATGAACCCGAATAACACCACAACATGATCGAAAATTGCACGAATACAAATGATTTTGGTATTACGTTTGTATGGGAGACACCGTGGGTCAGCAGACTCTTAAATGATTGATACCGATCGCCCAGCTGTTTAAAGGTAAGAATATTATGACAGATTAATGTATTACTAATTCCTATGTCCTATTGTTGGAAAACTGGATGGTTTTTAACATACTGGTCTCCTAGGTACTTATAATGTTAAAAACTGGTTAGGTCACAAGAAATATTCCTTTCAGCTAACGGTTCAGTGGTTGAGGCGTGAAGGATTAACAAACATTCAAAGATCTAGGATAAAGTTTCCTGTAAATGTTCTATGATGTAGACTCTGATCTATGTGCGTACAAAGAAGTAAAAACATGCCAAGAGCGCGTCGGGTCATGCGAAGCGAAGGGTTCCGTAGTTGCATTCGTTGTTAGTCGATTAGGTACCTACTACCACAGTTTAAAGATGTACTACAATTTAGTTAATTCGTAATACCTTCTTAGGTTTGATGATTAATGAAATAGCCTAACTTTCTCAGTAGGTATTAACAGGAAATTGTTAGTACCCTTAATACGCACAAGAATAACATTCAACAAAGTGTGGCATGGTCAGTGCATTTTAATTTACTGCAGGTGGTATAGAGCGTCTCCTTATCACATTTACATGTTGAAATAGACTCTAAATGTTGTTAAAATAAAGACCAATATCGTTTTATAAAGGGTTATTTTTAAGACGACTGTAATGTGTTCAACGCCAAGATATTATAAGCATTACCACGTAAAACTTAAAGTTTATTTTGCTTTGAATGCTATAACGGAAGAGTGTGTGACTTTCTTAGGGGTGGTTGGTTCCGTCCCAGTGCTTTTCGTGGGAGTTCTGAGAAAGTAGGAAACACTTAATTTAAAGTATGGGAATATTAGTATTATCACCTGTTCAAAGAATGTTATGCTAAACTTCCCATAAAGAAAAATAGAGCAATATTATATATGATTTTTAAAAATTCTTGTGTCTTTGTTTCAAGTAGGTAATAAAACTCTTCAGAAACTGATTGATCGAATTCGATTTCGAATCGAATATTAATTTTTTGAGTATATTCGGTAAATAAGACGTAAACTACTTTCATACTTGTAGGAGGGAAATAATTTATGTTGCAAAAAATCGTTTGTCGGATCAGCAAGTACCTATTTTGATAAAGATAACTGTACCTAGGGTGTGAATCTATGAATGTAGATATACCTATACCCACATTCATAGAATATTAAAGTATAGATCAAATCAAGATACCTAAGGCTTTTAATTTTGATCGACTATATCGATAAAATGGTGTATCGTTTAAAGAACATACATATACCTGTAACATCAGGATTACATTCTGGTGCTATAGAAATCCTACAAGTTACAACGGACACTTTCAGAAAATACGGCTTTCTCTAATTAAATAATATTTACTGCTGAGAAAAGGATATTACCTATAATATACAGGCACCTGTAATACATGATTTACATACAGCTCTGTTGGGGGGAGACGTGGGAAGCGCCAGAATGTGAACAACTCATTCTGGGGTTTATTCGTGAGAACGCTGCATCATTCATATGTATATTGGGTCATAACCAACTATGGCCAGGAGCATAGATTATTTACTAAGTACCTATATGAATCCGAATAACACCACAACATGATCGAAATATGTACGAATTGTAGTTCATGCGGGGCTCTTATAGAGTGCCCTTTGTAAACTCTTACTCGTGTCATTTTTTAGGAGTATTCTGGGAGATATTCCCGGCAGTAGCATCAGCAGGTGCTGAGTGTAAACTGCACATAAACCACTGACAATGTAAAACTGATAAATCACTGAACTCTTCACCAGCTATCGCCCTCTCACTTTTAGAAGATAATGTGCCTGAATGTAATAGCATCTTTACCTTCAGCCATGTTACTAGCTCTGATGTTATTAAAGCATTTAAATTAATAAATATAAAAAAAACCAATGACTTATGGGGCATTTCTGTCAATGTTGTGAAATCTTTGCTTGATATTGTTGCACCAGATTTGGCAGTAATATTTAATAATTGTGTAGATTGTGGTGTTTTTCCTGACTTAATGAAACATAGTAAAATAATTCCACTGTTTAAATCAGGTAGTACCAATGACCCCACTAACTTTAGACCAATATCTGTACTGCCTACTTTCAGTAAAATTTTTGAAAAACTTATACTGATTCAATTGCTTACTTACTTTCAAAAAAATGAATTATTACATAATAAACAATTCGGATTTACGCGGGGTCGCTCGACTACCGATGCTGGTGTCGAGCTAATACAACATATATTTGAAGCCTGGGAGGAATCACGTGATGCGCTGGGCATTTTCTGTGACTTATCCAAGGCGTTTGATTGTGTTGAGCATGAAACATTGGTCAGGAAGTTACACCACTACGGAATTAAAGGTGCAGCTCTTGATTTGATGAGCTCCTATCTGAGCAGTCGCATTCAAAAAGTAGATGTCAATGGGAAACGATCTTCTGTGTCGACTGTGAAGATGGGAGTTCCTCAAGGGTCTATTTTGGGTCCATTCCTGTTCCTTATTTACATCAATGACCTTCCTTACCTTACTAAGGACAAGCATGAGATAGTACTGTTTGCTGATGATACATCACTTTTGTTTAAAATTAATCGACAGAAAAAAAATTTTGACGATGTAAACAGTTGTCTCAAAGAAGTAGTACATTGGTTTGAAGCTAATAATTTGCTTCTCAATAGCAAAAAAACAAAATGTATTAAATTCACCTTACCTAATGTTAGGCAAATTCAAACGAATGTAAAACTAGGTGTAGAGGAATTGGATCTTGTAGACACAACTGTATTTCTAGGAATAACGTTAGATGCTAAACTGCAGTGGGACCCTCATATAAATAATTTATCGAACAGGCTTAGTTCTGCTGCGTACGCGGTAAAAAAAATTAGGCAGCTGACAGACTTCCAGACTGCTCGACTGGTATATTTTAGTTATTTTCACAACATTATGTCCTATGGTCTTTTGCTATGGGGTAATGCTGCTAACATTGATACTATTTTCGTGCTGCAGAAGAAGGCTGTTCGTGCCATTTATAAAATGGGCCCAAGAGATTTAAGAGAAAAATTCAAAGAATTTAATATAATGACGGTACATGCACAGTATATATTCGATAACTTGATATATGTGCATAAAAATATTAATAACTTTGTTAAGAAAAGCGATCTCCATGCTATCAACCTTAGAAGTAAAAATAAACTTATAGTTCACTAGCTGTTGCCCGCGGCTCCGCCCGCGTGCAGTTCGTTTTTTTTACAAAAATGTTTCCCGTGGAATTTCTTAATTTTTCCCAAGATTTCCCGTACAAAATGAGTGGTCCTTGGGTTCGATGGACCCATAAAGGAGTCTTCTTCGAATCTCTCCTGTCAACGTGCTATCTTCTTTTACACAATTTACCTATATCTTCTTAGGTCTCTCTGTCGAAATCGCTTATGTTACTCAATTCGCATGGAGTAAGATAGAGTGGGGCGTGTCATCGTGGATTGTAATATCTATACTAACCAAACTTATCTTATTCTGAGATGATACCAACGCCCAGATATTGTAATTAAGCATTCTGATGCGCTACTGTGTACGTAGCAACCCGTTCCTGCTACGTACGGGTTATCTTGTATAGTTATACCTAGTTGCACGATCAAAAGGACGATTTAAACTGTCGATATTTCGACCCCGTTTTGATTGTGCTACGGAGATAAGTAGCTATAGGTTTTTTTAAACATCCCACGGGTGCTCTCAAATTTTTCAGGATGAAAAGTATCTTAAATGTTGACCGGGCATATATATAAAGTAGGATCATAAAATTTCATTAAAATCCGTTACTTGAAAGACGCCTGCTAACTGTTTTTGTAATGTTTTCTTTCCCGCGGGAACTCGATTGGATTAATAAGTTTTACTATATATATATTTTGTTAAAAAGGCAACATAAGGTATCAGCATAACCAATTTTACTAAATTAAGTTCATTAGTTGTTGTTTACAAAGCTGTTCAATTAATTGCAGTTTTTTAACTATCCCACGGGAACTCTTTATTTTACCGGGATGAAAAGTATCCTATATGTTGACCAGGGACATAGGCTACCACCACACAAAATTTCATTGGAATCGGTCCAGCCGTTCCAAAGATTAGCCCGTACAAACAGACAGACAAACAGACAAACAGACAAACAACAGATTTATTATATGTATTGATAAAACAAGACTAGAGAAAATAAATAAATCATTTAAAGGCAATGGGATACGCTTTTACAACAAACTCCCTAATGAAATATTAAACTTATCCCTCAATAAGTTCAAAGTCGCTGTAAAACGAAAGCTCATTAATAAAGCTTACTATAGTATTAAGGATTACTTACATGAATCAAATCCTTGGGGATGAATGAACTGCTGTAATTATACTAGCTCAATTAGTTTTAAAAGCTTTTGTGAAGTGGTGATAACAGAAAACAAAACCCGGCTGAGTTTGTTGTGGGCTTCTTCTCAGTGCAGGGCGCGTTGGAACCCTCGTAAACTTAGTTTTAAGTCGACTTGGAGTTATCGCCATTCAAATGTGACAAATATCATAAGGACCATTTACAAGCGCCTATATATTAGGCCTATGTGAAATAAAGATATTTCATTTCATTTCATTTCATTTCATTTCATTTCATTTCATTTCAAAACCTGTAGCGTTTATAGTCAACGCGTAAACGCTTAGGCAAACATAATAAAATGCCCACGCAATAATATTCTATTGCACAGTAAAGTGCAGACGCCTGTACTTTTGTATCGTCAATAAAATCATAAAATTGTAAGTCCGTATGGTGCAGCGAAGACATGCGATTTGTATGGTTGAATATAATACGTGGAGTCACAAAATATAGAGAATAGTTTGAAAAAGCTTGGTGGAGTCACAAAATATAGAGAATAGTTTGAAAAAGCTTGGTCGCGTCCTGTTATTTCAGGCAGCCATGTACTGTACTGCCAAGCGTAAGGAAAGATATAATACCTTAGTATTAGGTATGTCTTATTACGATGAATAAATAAAAAATGTAGTAGTGTTTTTGATCTTTCACAAGCAAGTCTTCAAAGTAACACCTGCTCCAATCCAGTATTTAAAGTCTGTAACTGTACCTATCTCTCGCTACCGATAGTTAAATCTTTCAAAAAGATAGTTTCTAAAGCAACTAGCAATCTTTTCTTTTATCATTTCTGTCGTAAAATTAATATTATATACGAGTAGATTAGGTAAGCTTTATTTATTGAAAATATTTTGTCATGGTACCTTTATTGCGAAAATTACTATAATTTTCAAGGATTTTACACAAATAGACATGTCTACCGGATGACGAAATTTGAAAATTTGTATCGCTACGATGTATAGATTCGCTATCGCTTCGCTGTAGGCTGGTGGTAGTGGTAGATCTCAGAACGGTTAAAGTTTATGGCGCGTTAACTCCTGCAGTTAAACTCAGGTTCAAATGCATTGCAGTTTAAATACTGCGAATGCGTTTGTAAACGATCCTAAACTTTGAAATGTATTGGTATTTCTATAACGTTGAAGTTTCTTATCTTTTTCTCTAGTCTGTATTTTTCACATAGGTACTTTATATTCTAGTTTTTTTAGGCGAAAGTCTTGGGAAAATTTTAAATCGTACTCCCCCGAACTTTATATTCTTCATCACCTACAATGAGAGATATATTATCATTTTCAAATCAATACAGGCCAAAGTTACCTGCAAATCCACCGGCGTGAATTTCTGATTTCCGCAAATCTCACAGGAACCAGGGATCATTCTGGAATAAAATGTTGCCTATGAGTGTTAATTTAAAAGGTTCCTCTTATCAGTCAAATCGGTTCACTTATTTAAATGGCAAAGTTTTGTCAAACATATTTCAGCTTTTCACACTAACATTTAGTGTGACATTTATTTCATAACAAAATAAAAACTGTTTGAATGTGTGAAGTCGCATGCGGACACTAGTGTAGAGCAAAGGACTTTATCTCGACCAAACTTTGATCAGAATGACCCCTATAATCTGGGAACTAACCCTCAAATGGCGGGATAAGCTAAATAGCCGGGTTACAAAACTTATCAGTGAAGGGTCATCATAGACCCCAATCTACGGCTTAGCGTGAGATATCGAGGATAAGGGAAAGGGTTAGAGAACTTAGAACCACAATATGTACATTGTACATGTTATACCTATTGTATTCCATAGTGATTGACCGTGTCTGTTCGGAATTTCTTAAGCTATTTCATACGGTTTTTAACAACAGAAAGACGAATTATTATTTGAGACATTTGATTTTCGCGTACTTATCGCTTTTTTAAGGAATACTACTGACGGCTCATCCCATCATTCTTAAGTAGAAACAAGATTAGATATGTTTTCTCTATTAAAGTAAACTTACTCTGGTGATTTAGTAGAGGATTTTTTGAATATGTAGACTCTTTGGTTCTATAGAACCGATTCTAAAAACTCCGCTGTCGGGTAGGTTCCTTAAATGCTTGGAGAACAAAGTTTCCTATTGAACGCGGACGGACTAAGCCGCTAGTAACAACTAGTAATACTAGATACTTGAGTTATACGCCTCTGTGCATAAATATCCTATGAGCGATAAAGTCAATCACCATGATAACGCCTCCACTTTGGGATGTTTGGGTGATAGGATTTAGGAATGGGAGGACGACTTTACTGTGGCAATAACCTTAACATTTTAATAAGCTGTTATACCTATTTAGTTAGATAATTTCTTTGTTTTATTACCATGCCGAACCGCCCTTTTGAGAAGATGAAACCTTGAAATAAATCATCAAATTTTCAGATATTATTATATTTTTCTCTTACTAAGTATTAAAATCAAGTCCTCACTATCGAACAGACTGATCACTGGACCATAGAGAGAGTTGTAAAGCTATTTAAAATCTTCTTTGAAATTACGCGTATTTTACGGCGGGTTATTCACCCAACCGGCAAAGATGCTGCGAAATGCAAACCATAGTTAGCTCAGTGTTCATAAAACGGAAGATTTTTTTATTTTTTATAGTTACTTCACAGGTTACTTGCTAACTAATGCCAATTTTATTATTTTTTGCCTATACACCTGAGTACTCAAGCAGGAGAGGAATTATTGAGTTATTCATATTTTCTTTGCAAAACAGCGCTGTGATGTGCGGCGTGCGCTTGCATCGGTAAATACTAGTAATCGCGGCTATGATTGCGTAAGAAAAACGTACTTATTCAATAGCAAATTCTGCCCCCAGATTGGCTGACGTAAATCAGGGAACCAATCCGCGGGCAGGATTTGTAAATGATTACGATAACGATGAATACGTTTTTCTTACAGAATCTAGGGGTTGTCAATTAGACGAAGTCTTTTCCACTCCTATTGGCTAAATATTCTCTTGCAACCGTAATCCTAACCAGATGCCTATGTTTATACCCGCCATTGCATCGGCAGGATAAAAGAAGGTGCGCAGTAAAAATAGGATCATTGCAGATTTTATTGCATGAGTAGTAAAAATTACAGGTTTTACTTGTACAACAAAGAAGCAGCCTTGCTGCAAGCTGATTTTTAAAATGAGAGCCTACCAAGCTAGTTAGTATCATAAAGAATATTGCTGATACTGTGCATTCTGTGGTATAATTACTAGTAAACAGTGAAAAATAAATTTTTGGTAATATTGGGTATATTGTAAAATTCAGACCATAAGTGTCAATACGTGACTAAAGTAATAAATCTAAAATCATTTACAGGACTTTGCCTGTTGGCTTTGCGCTAACATACTTCATATTATTTGAAAACTATTTAGATAAAACTTTTTGCAAAACATCAATTAAATTATTATCTGATAATAGGTCTTTTGGATCAACGACCGAATACTAACAAAAATCACGTTTGTCGTATGGGAGCTCCCCCAAATATTTATTTTGTTCTAATTTTTAGTATTTGTTGTTATAGCGGCAACGGAAATAAATCATCTGTGAAAATTTCAAGTGTGTAACTATCACGGTTCAAGAGATACAGCCTGGTGATAGGCGGACGGATAGACGGACGGCGAACTTTCAGTAATAGGGTTCCGTTTTTTACCCTTTAGGTACGGAACCCTAACCAGAATTAGTTCCGTGTCAAGATGTTTTAAGTTGATCGTGTCTACAGCATGCAGTAAAGCCGGCATGGCAAATGAATTGGCTACATCATACGTCTGTCGCATGCAATTTGCATATAGAAGATTTAAAGTTTGGACTTAGATCATTATTTTTCAAACCTTATTTTATTATTATAATCTCTTAAGACGATTTAAACAAGAAAGCGTGACGTGTTAATGACATTTACGATTATATGCATCTATTTAGATTATTAGACTAATTTAATTTATTAGATAGTACCTACGAGTAATAGTAAAATCTGTACAAAACATCTACAAAGAAACTAACACAATTATTTCAAATGGCAATTGAATTGTGTTTTTAGCCACCCAGACTATTTTTGCTGATATACTTAATTGTCCGAGTTATTTTTGGCTTGTCTTGGCAAGGGTACTACCATGCCCCTAGACACAAAATATACTCATACACTTTGGGATGGGATGCAATCACGATCTTCTAAAATTTCGGCACAGCGGAAGCCGAATGGAACCCCTTTGATAATGTTATCTATTTTGGTCCACATGTCCGTCCGTCCGTCCTACGCTCGATCGGAATTACTCAATGCTTCGACGATGAACGGAACTTCTCGGTACAGTGAAATTTGACGCATTTCGGGAATCATGGTCGAAGTAATTTCCTTCATCGTTGATGAATATCCCACGAATTTCAACTTAAGTAATGGACATTTCATTTTTTTTTTCTTTTTTCAATTTCCGTTCATGTTCAATGAATATGTCATCACAAGGTCCATAGTTGTCGAAAGTGTCAGCATCGAAGTTGTTCAAGAATATAACTACCTGGGACAGATTATACAGTTAGGTAGAAACAACTTCCACAAGAAGACAGAAGAATTCGGCTGGGATGGGCAGTATTTGGAAAACTGCGTCAAGTTTTCAACTCGCCGATACCACAATGCCTAAAGACAAAAGTCTTCAACGCCTGAAAGGCCTATGTCCAGCAGTGGACGACTATAGGTTGATTGATTGATTTGATTGATGGACATTCTCTTTTATTGTTAAGATTTTCTGAACACATAGAGGTTTCAGACCTCCTGATTCAAAGACTTGTATCCATCGGCTCCCTGCGACTGTCTTTAGTCTTATACTTGAGGGACTGTCAACCCTTGCATAGTCGCCACTCCAGCTCCTTGGCCCCTTGGGTCTCCAACATCCCTCTGTGTTATAAATCATGTGCCCCTTTTTATGATGCTGGCAAATTCATTAACGCATTCCTCCCCAGGCAGTGCAAGGGGGTATTCTTGCCTATAGGACTGATAGGAGACCAGAATACCCACTAAAATCCAGCAGAGCTTTTGCGCCATTATGGGATACCACAACATTGACGCTATGTGTCCCATCGCCTCTCGCCTCTCTATAATTTTGCGACACATTGGTGTCGATTCTGTTGTGCAAAATCTCTAAACCTAAACTAAACTAAAATATTTTAATTTAGGTGTCTGTATCTCTAAGTGACATTCGCTTGGCAGCTTCAACTAAATTAAGAATCTCTAAAAGGCTCGCTAAACTAACGTTTAAATTCAGTTACACGTGATTAGTGTAGTGTTGCCATTTATGATAAAGAGACTCTACAAATGTTGTTTTTTATTTTTCCTATTAATTTTTAAAATAATTTGAGCTAAAACTATCAAAATAAGTTACTCAAAATACAAAAGTAATAGTCTAATCACCTTACAAAGTGTCGAAAATTGATATTTTGTTTAGTTCATCACGTGAATTACGCCTATTATCTTTGATTAATTGTCTATACCTTGTCTATACTCATATCACGGTTGTCATTTGTCAATTGTCAGTTGGGTATTTCACGTACAGTGCGACAAGGCTATTTTGGTGCGTGGCCAAAATCGGAACTCTGTCGGTATATCGTTATTATGTGTTGTGTTGTTATTGCTTAATGTTAACTAAAATTGAAATAAAATTGAGGAGTTTTTATTTTCTGGCTGCTTTTGTTATAAAACAGCGACACCGTCTTTCAAGTGCCAAGAGAGCCTTATCGGACTGTATTTATCATTAGAAAATAATAGTAAAGATTTAAAAACTACTTAAGAAGAATAATAGATGAATAACATTAGGAAAAGGGCAAACAAAAAGCAAGAGGAGCTTTTGAGACGATTAAAATTTTTAAATTTATGATTTTGAGGTTATCACACCAGTAACTCAAAATTAATAAATAAAATTACTAGTTTTTTCTAATTTTCTCACTAATTAATATTAAATTTCAATCATATTAAAAATATTTCTTGCAATATTAAATAACAAATCCGTGGTTTTCGACTTAACGACTGACGAGCTAAATTTAGTCGGCACCTCCTGAGGTCCTCTCTTAATTTAAAGAATTTTAGGTTGACTTTTCTAAACTTAGAAAGTTAGCGCGTACAACAGAATAGCTTTTGCTCTCTAAAATCTAAATTGAATAGCTTGGAGCTGTCAAACTAAATTTTAAGTTAGATCTGTCATTTAGTGTGTCTTCTGAATAGCACACCTCTCTAACTCTAATTTTAACGATTTTTAGTTTAGAGAAACGCCAACAGAATCGACACCACTGAGTTATGTCGCTGACTCCAATCTGGTATGCTTAAAGTTAAAACAAACAAACATCTCTTGACAACAGCTTCCATCAATTGATATTTTCAGGACAAAGTGCTTCAAAAAGGAGGCCCATGATTTGTCAATAAACTTAGAGGTATAATATCATCCTATTAGGTATGTTAAACGCGGTCAGAAGTCAGCGAAGCAAGGAAGTTCGCACAAATTGCCACACTCCAGCCAGTTGGTGAAAGACGACACTCACTGAGAAAGTTGGCGTGGCCTCAACGATAATCGAACCTGGCACTTATTGAGTGTTCCGGTTAGTGTCACACCACACGAGCGCGGATAAGAAGCTCACGATTTAGAACGAAATGTTTATCTTCCACGTTTCTGATATGAATCGTGTAGTGGGATGCTCTTCCAGCTTTCGAGTTCCAACTTGAGTACAATCTTGCTGCCGTCAAGAGAAAAGTGAATAGGCATTTTCCACTTTCTAGGTAAGCGCGCTCCAATCTAGACCTCATTAGGTATTGCTTTCCATCAGACATAATTGTCGTTAAGCTCAAGCTTAATCTACAAAAAAAATAGAGTATCCACTACGAGCGATACCACACCCTTCCCTCAGTCTATCCTACCTATATTATACTGCCTTTTTATTGTTGCAAATATGTTTATGATATACGGTAGAATAAAAACACTTCCCGCTTTATATTAATTTAACTGGTGGCTGAATATTAATTTAACTTGAACACAATTTAGAATTTTGAAGCTGCGACAAAAAAATGCGGGTTCCTACACCGGCCATTGTTGTCTTTTATTAAGATTAATTAATTAATAAAGTGAAGAGAATTTATAATTTGCATAGAGGTATAAATAAATGACTTCCTTTCTTTATTACATTTAAAATAGGTAGGTATTTTCCTATTAGAATCGTCTCTACTTATTTTTATAACTGGGACGGAATATGACCATATTCTGTCATACTGGCAAAGTAAGGGATATCAGGATTCTCAATGTATTATGGAGAAAAATGCAGATTTAAAAGTGATACCAAATGAACATGACCTCCAAGTAGTTTTTAGTGTTTTGTGTCTGGGGTTCAAACTCTGGACCACCAGATATGACGCCTAGGTCTTAACCACTTTACTATCATTGAAAATTGACCACACGATACAATTAATTAGCTGTACACAATAAGAAATCGCTCGTGTGGTCTTATCCTTGGCTTTGTCTATGATCTATGATTGACTGTTGACATTGATTTTTTCTAGAGCTCACTTCACATAACTCGAGAGTCGAGACAATGACCAGAATAAGAACATGTGTGATTGTCTTTCACGCCGTAATATCTCGTAAAGTCATAACTGAGCATTCTCTCCGGCTAGCGGAAAAGTTCTTGTGGCTCCAATTCCGTTATTATTATGGTGTTCACATAGATGGTTTATGGTAAGGGTTACCAACCATTTTTCTACATGAAGGGAAAGGCAAAGGCGATGATCAAATTCTGTTCAGTGATACGCCTGCCTATTTCAGATACAGTGAATCCCTCGACTTTGTATTGCAATATCATACAACACACAGCACTACGTTCATAATCCTGTGACTTTAGCTCAAAGTTATTTTGCGTATAATAATTACTTTGACTATAGTGCCATTTAAATCTCAACTTATACTTAATCGGTACGTGCTTTACAATGTTAAAATAACTAACACCGCTTACGGAATCCGCAAAAAGAGTCTACTACCACCAGTCATCACCATACTACACGAAAAGATACTGTTACAATAAGTATACCGTTTAACAGTATAGTTATATTGCTTGACCATTTCAACCATGTCGTTGGCCAGCGGGTCAACAGACTTCACACATCTTTGAGAATATTACCGACAGAGAACTCACGCATGCAGCCTCATTCGCAATGTTTCCTTATTAAACGTTAAACAAGTATTATTTTGTTACCTCAAAAGCCCATAGCTCCTGAGTTTACGACAGGTTCGAATCGCAGATCCCAAGTATTAGGAAGTAGATTTTGAACTATCTGTATCAGTCTATAGACGTCTACTGCTGGACAATGGACATAGGCCTTTGCGGGAGCGCGCCACCACACGCTGTCCTCCGCCTTCCTCATCCACCCGCTACAGCTACCAGCAATCTTTTTCAAGGCACAAATTATATTACCTCCGAAATTTTGCGATTAGAGACTAGAGTTCAATAGCCAGACCACCAGATATATCGCCTGGACCTTAAACACTGCACATAATGCTCAAAAAAATTCAGAAAGAGATCTGCTGATATTTTTTGTCTCCGCACTCATAAATATTTTTCTTGTCTTCAACTTTACGATTACGTACGGTTTGCCTCATCAGAAGTTGATCACCCTATCATGGTACCTAATCAATATTAATAAAGTCCATGGGTATTCCTTGATGAACAGTAAGCGAGTAATCGATGTCATGGGTAACAGACACGTGGGAGTCATTACATCAATCAACTGTTCTTAGTTCATCTGATTGAGACGATATTTGAAAGGATTATCATAGTAGGAAGTGTGCAACGGTGTGGCAACGGTAAAAAATACCTAGTTTTGCGGTTCGTTAACAAAAGTGAGACAATGTTTTATTTTTATGTGAACCTTGGTGCGCAAATTTGCCTTGCACTTGGCCAGTTTTTTTGTACACACTATAGGTATAAGCCATTATTAACACTTATATTTGAGCCAGTTTTTCTAAAATCAGCTGTCAGTTGATTCGCTCCAGCCAAGCATGAGATTAGTCTTGAAATAACAAGATGATGTCCTCAGCCATGGTTTTCAAGTTTAACCGACAACGCATAGGTAATAAATGAGTTTTCTAAGGTCTAGATCAGGACATACCCTACGTAGTTACGTACTCGTCTATTCACGTACATCCATCATACTATCGATTTGGAAGAACGACGACAACGAAGCCAATTTATTTAATGTACACTATGAAAACAGGTTTTGGCATTGAGGATAATACACTTTATATCGATGCGGTTTTGGCATTTGAAATCTTTTTAATTGACCGTGCATTATCCGACTATATACGAGTACGGCAGAGTTCCCTTTTTCTACAATTTCTTGCTTACTTTCGGCGTCTTATTTTAATCAAAATATTATCAAGCCAGAAACTTCAGTGATCGCAAGTCTTTGCTCCAGATACAACGGTATTGAGATATTTGTTAAGGATGAATCCTTGCCGCTACCACTTCTCCCGATGCTTACCTACTGCTAATTTCCAAAACCACTGTCAATTTTCCTAGAATGCCAAGATTACTTCATCTTCTAAGATTCTACGTATTACTTACCTAGGTGTACATTTTTACAATGCACATGCGCATTATTTATAATATACTACTATGTATTAATACATCACCTACGTGAGTCGTAGCATGTAGGCTTATGATGACGTGTCCGGAGTTTTTAGGAAACTTTAGGAAACTTTTTTTAAGCGAAAGAATGACGGCACGAGCAAAACCTTCAAGTCTTCATGATGATATGCGTACCCTCTCAAACAGAGTGCACGCTTCAAACCAAGACAAAGCTATACAGTATACATTATTGATTCTCTTTTTATTTTACAAAGCATTGATGAGGTCTAAGTTCTAGGCGCATGCCTATTATATACCTTATCACTCTTCTCTTGAAGGCACGCAGATCGTATTTAGCTAGGAAAACGGTAGCTGGAAGAGCCATTCCACACGATAGGGCGTTTTTCATGATAGAATATTGAGAATAACTGATACTGCGATGAATCATAATGATGGCGACATCCGCAAGATTTGAAGTCTACCTTGGAAGCTCAAACTATCAAGTCTTACACTAAGTAACTATCAAGTTTTCTGGCCCAGTGTATTATCAGGATCTCGTGGGTTCGGCGGCCAACTTCGGAAAGCTACGGGAGTTCGCGCACGCATGGCATAAGAGGCGGAGCGGCTTGGAGTGACACAGAGACTTATTTGCTACGGACAGCAACGGCGCGAGGCGAGTCCGTTTTTGTATCGTCCTGCCCCAGAATAGGGAGAGTGAGCACATAGGGACAAGGAGCGAGAGGAAACAACTTGTAGGGAGTCAAGAAGGCGCCCCGGGAACACGCCAAGAGCAAGTACCGAACGGGCGCCCTCCCGCGATTCGGCCCCCATGACCGCGAGGTTGATTGGGCCGTGGGTGGTGGAGGGTTGTATCAAGTTTTACAGCTTGGAAACGTGAGAGAGCTAGGAGTAGAAGTAAAAATTCATCAAGACAAGATCAAGACCCGTATAGTTCATAGTCCTAGAATAGAGCGTACAGTAATCCGATATGTACATCTCTTCGTGACAGTCAAGAAACATGCTTCTTCAAGTGCATCCTTGCCTGCAGTCCGCTGTGACGCCGCCTTTGTTCCGACTCGTCCTGACGAATTGCAGTGTCCTTGCGAAACCCTCCGGCGAAACGAACAAGGTATTGTGTTCTGGCTAGAGGCTTGGTTGTAATTTACCCCGTCTTTAGGGAGCCTCGCCTACGGCTTACTCATTAAAAATACTCGTATGCATCTCGGGTAAAAATTTTTTTTGGTTTACTAGATACGAAAATGACTATCCTATACTAAGATGAAACGGTAAGTCTGGTACTATCAAAAACTTATCAGAACTTTAGTCGTAGCCACATGTAGACTTATTGACTCCATTCTGAAATAACTTTTGGTACGCAGAAGCGTACCAAATGTAATCTCAAAAAATCTGAAAAAGCAAATGGAAATGTTATAGGTATCTGATCGCAAATAGATCTCGCGAGTACGCAAGTAAGTACCAAAAATAAATTTAGAAATGGAATCATAGAAGAGCCAAGCTTTTAATTTAACTCTACACACATTAACTTACAAAAAGCTCCTTAGTCAAAATAATGTGCAGTTTGACCGTTAGCTCTACATACCGTCACAATATTATGTACTCAGGCATAAGGTAAAAGATCTATTCAATCAATTAAAAATCCACGGAAAACATAGTTTCCACGGGACTCATACGAAGTCGCGGGAAACAAAAGAAATGCAATTCATCATCATCATCATCAGGAAATATCGAAAGTCTATAAAAATCTATCAATATTGGTTGATTTCGTTGATGCGCTATGCTCTAAAAGGGTGATGACTTTGAGAGCTGTGATGATGATGAAAAAATTGTCATAAATAATGGCTTATCTTTGCGTATTGATTTCCGTAAAATAAAAAACATTGCACAGTTGCACCCTCACATTTATGCCCTAGACTAGATATTTTCAATTCAGGGGAACCCTATTTAATAATAATTATTCGCTTCTCATTACATCTATTCAACAAACTACAATGACCAGAGACAAGTTCAACTACCGTCAACATACTACACAGGGTGTAACTACCGCATCTGTTTTGAAAGAAAACACACCTTGTGATGACACGGTAAGGTTTATTTTTACATGAAATTTTATTTCACCACACAATGCATGGAAACTGATGTGCATTCTTCAATATGTTAACATTTAGGGTTGCCAAGCGATGCGATAATTATTTCAGAAATAAATACATCGTAATACGCAATTCTTACACAAAATAATATTACATAAAATTATATTCTTGCAACAAATAACAGAATGGCTTAGTAAACAACGGCTCTCTTATGTAATAATAACTAACAACATAAGTTTGAGATATTGAGCATTATGAAAGATATTGATATTACTTATTAATTCTTTATCAAAAAAAATGCTAGTAGTGATTACTGATTAGATTTCATAATCTACAAACACCGCAAATTGTAATAAAGAATGAGATTAAAGTAATCAAAAAAGTATGTACTATGAATGATAATAGTAATACCTACATATAAGTCATTTTTAACCGACTTCAAAAAAAGGAGGAGGTTCTCAATTCGTCGGAATCTTTTCGCGTACTAATATTACTGACATCGTAAAAAAGGGGGTTTTAAAAAATCATACCTCATACTCCATACACAAAAGTATCTTCACAAACAGGATCATCAAGTAGCATTAAATTTTATCACTTTGTGGTGTTATTAAACTTATTTATTTATCAAGTGGCAGCCCTAAAAACAGTCAACAATCCAATAAAATGTGAACTTTGTCCCTGTTGTTTTAAAGTCGCAACTAAATTCTTACAAACACAACAGCCACTGAGTCAGAAATCCATCCCGACTAAACTCCTATTGATTAGGTCATGCGTAAAACGGTAGGCGATGTAGGTCACATAATGCTGAATGCCTGATAGCGGTTTATTTCCTATAATGAACCGTTGTGCAATTAATAAAAACTTGAATACCACATAGAGAGCATAGGTACTAGGTAATATACTATGAATCCCAGATCCATTCATAATGACTTCTTACCTGGGTTGGGACTTGAGAGCATGCGCTGACAAACATGAAGATTTCATAAAATGTGAAAAACTAACTTTGTTTGTAGAAGTGTCAAGTAGTTAAAGATATAAAAAAACTATTCCAGTCACAGCGTCTTATTATAATCTAACCAAATAAGTACGACAAAGTAAAATACAAAGGGATAAATTAAATAAGCATTTAAAATACTGGTAAGTATATTTACCTTTTGAATTTACAACTTATGGAAGCTGCTGGTTATTTATCACTTGAGATTATGGTATTTTATATACCTACTAAAATAGTGCTTATTAGGTAATCAAACTTATTAGCTAATGTAGAGGGTGTGCAGAGGTTACTTTATTATAATTTACGAGTAGGTGACAAGAAACATAGAGTCAAACGGGGGGTGAAGATACCGGAGATAATCGCAAACTCTCTAAAATTTACTCGACTTACCCAGAAAGCAAATCAATTACTTAAATACAAGTATTTAAATTCGTTGTTATTAAGTCTTTGTAAAGATAGTGAAGGAAAAAGACTCTACATCTAGCGTAGGGATAAATATAATTTGTGTTCAGCTAATTGGAGAATGGCAATATCCCTATTTATGTTTAATATATTAAAACAATCTTAGATCAGCAGATGTTATATTTCAAACGCTTCTGAAAAATATTTATTTGGTACGCATACGCAACCTAATTTTCCAGCAACTGAACTATTTACTGAAACAAAAAGTATTGATGTCGGAAGTTATTTTTGTTTGTTAGTCATTGCTCTCCGAACAATCTTTACCGTTTAGATCTGTGAAGAGGAAAACCCGAAGATTAATTATTATGAAATTAACATCTACGTACATTTCACATGTAGGTACTTACCTAAATCAGTTCAGTAAACTACAATCATAATTCAATAAGCATGATCTTTCAAACCATTATTTGCTAATACATAGAGATCATAGAGCAATGCTTTAGAAATTATCTGATATTTTATGAAGGAAAACCCATTGTTAATTATGGTGCTTTTCTAAGAAGCATTGTAAATATAGCAAACAAAAATAAGTAGGTGTTTAAAACACAAATAACAATGAATCATAGTTTGTCAAATGAGACGAGCATTCAACACAAGGACCAACGCTAACGTATCAAGTGGTTGAAAACATTAATTAAGGTTACAACAATATAAATGGCCGGCGACCATCAGAAAGCTCTATGCGTACAGTTTATTTTTCATTCATACCAAGCGACAAAATATACAAGTGTTCGACTTACTAACACAGATAAGGATAAACAAACGTGTAAAGAAATGAGAACTCTAAACTCTTAATCTTAAGATTGGTTTCAGCGTAAACTTTCGATTCTGTTGCACATGGGGTTATAGTAAACACCGAGAGAGACGCCGGCGCACCGTCAGCTAAAGCCAGTCAGTCACTGATAGTTCAGTTGAAAGCAGGCTATTGAATGCCACGCGCCGGACGACCCGCGCACGCGACGAAATACGAATAAAAATAAATCGGGGGTAGCACAGGGGTGGCTTCTGGGTACAGTGATTTTGAATTCATACGCTAACATTTTTTTGTTCCTACCATAATTTGTGTCGTGCAGTGATTTCTTTTTTGTTTTTCCTGTGGTCCAGTTTGTTCAGATGCTGTGATGCATGGTGAGTGATTTTGAAACGTTTGCTTTCTTTGAATGGCTCCATTGTGGCAATGGCAAATAGCAATGCAGCCTTTTTTATTTTTAAATTCAAGTATAGGTAGCATCAGCATTCAATAACAGTTTCAAGTCTGCTCGCTTTATTGTAAAGTTTATCAAGTTCTAATTAAAGGGCAGTTAACGTCTTTATGTTAGTAGTAAAACTTTACGAGTTTAGCTCGAAGTATAAATTTTAGCTGAGGACGTTAAACCGTAGACGTCTTGTACTTGAACTTCAATGTACACACTGTATAGTTTTGTTTGTTTACTTAGTAACAGATATTATCGGCTTTAATAAACAGTTTATGGGAGAAGTAGATGGATAATTATTTATTATCGTACCTATAATATTGTTAACATCTTACTAATATATTGATAGGAAAACTCCATGATAACGTTTATTTAAAGTAGGTTTTCTAACTACAGGTACGTAAGTACAAACCTATTAAATATCTTATAGGCAAAACCGCAATTTCAATTAGATCATATTCAAAATATTTACATGATGAAGGATATTTAAATATCAAAGCAATTTTTTATGTCAAAGGTGATATTATAATATCTGCCGATTTCCAACTGACAATTTCCAGACTTTACTTTAGCAACCGTGTTATGTAAATACTTGTAGAGCTCTAGACTTTTTGTCTCTGTACCTAACATATAGCAGAAAGTAAATAAAAGACCGTAAAAAAGGTTGAATACATATTGCCGAGACCTTGTGATTCGTGCGAGGCTCGCGAATTTCTATCTTATAGACGTAAACACGTTTTATCTTCCAATTAAGATAAAGATGCCTTAAATCAAGAATCTAAATCGGTCTGATTGATTTATATCACGGCATTTTTTGTTAATACTATGTGTACGTTAGCATTAATGATGGCAGGGAACTTTGTTGATGATGACGGCCAAATTGTTTACATATTTTAGTATACATTACACTTATAGGCTTTGGAAATGGTTGGTGATCTGTGGGTTAAGTCTTTTGTTGTGTATGTTTTATTGTTAGATTTTTTAATTCAATATAGGCTTACGCTTGACCACAATCTCACCTGATGGATGGTGACGATGTGGTCCACAAAGATGGAGCGCTTACGTAGATTTTTAATGTTTTTCTACCAGGTTATATTTTCCGTTGAATTGTTTAGTTTGATTAGGTACTGGATATAAATTAACTTCAAATAATTTCTTATTTTTCTGGTATTTGAGTATCTACTACAAATTCGTCAAATACTAGAATTAATACTGAAGCTAGAAATGTAATATCCTATTTCAGATTATTCATAAATGCAATAGGTTCAATGACTAAGAATTAAATTTCATCCTCGACGTAATCTCAGTTACAGTTACAACTTACAGGCATAGGCACAGTATTTGCAGCGATAGGATTTACTCTAATCCATTGGGAGGATGTAGTTTAGTGTAGGTACATGCAGTATGCACATCGTACTTACGGATCGCACAATGCATCCCTTGTGGGCCCTCAGAGTAAGATGCCATGCATTACATTTCCACTTACTCATTTCCACTTACACCAATACTCTTTTTTTAAAAGGATATTTATTGAGATCATTCCAATGATAGCCTAAAGAAGACACCTTTGCTGCTTTGATCTCTAATGTAGGTTTCATCAGGTCAATTCGGGTAATCATCTCTGCTCATGGTTAGGAAGGAATTAAGTATCCTGCAAATTCTAGGTAATATAGCAGCATCAGCAATTGTAGCTATATGGCTTATCTATTTAATTTAAATGACTTCTTTTGGTTAACTTATAGAATGAAAATACTTCATGGGAATGACAAATCCCATTGCAATTAGATCACGAGACTTCCACGCAGACAATTGTCATTCTCATACATTTTTTCAATATTATTCCATTAGCGTATCAATATTATTGCAATATCTTTGTAAAATGAGAAAATTGCTATCCAATAAATAGCCGATGAGAGTTCTCTTTTCTTTTATATTTATAACAATAATGTTTTTTCAACATTTCTCTAGTTGAAAGCGGCTTTCTTAAATATTACAAATCTATTTTTTTCATTTCCAACTTTAATTTGTTTTCAATGATGTGGCAATAAACATTTATTTATTTCTTACTTTCTTCTGAATGATTGATTATAAAATACACCATCTGGGGTCCATGCTCTATACGCACCTCTTTTTATGAGGAAAGGTTATAAAAAATCAATTGCGAGTTTTAACTGGTCGTAACTTTCATTGTGTTACATCATAAACAATAACAAATCAACTGTCAGTCTGTGGGTGAACCCGGAAAGCAGCACTTGGCACACTTTTGACGTTTTAACAGCAAAAAGCGTAAAAAGTATGGAAAAGGGACACACAGGTCGTAAGAGGCTGTCGATTGTTTTTGCGTGAACAAAGAAATGCGAGAAATCGTGAAATGGGTTATACTTATACCTGATGAAAGGAGTTTGAGATTTTCCTTTTTTGTTTTGTGTTGTTTTCTACTCTTTCTAATCTAAAATGTAACAAATTTCAAATTTCTTCTTGCTTTCTTTCTT
Organism: Coenonympha glycerion; assembly: GCA_963855885.1. Classification (NCBI taxonomy): domain Eukaryota; kingdom Metazoa; phylum Arthropoda; class Insecta; order Lepidoptera; family Nymphalidae; genus Coenonympha; species Coenonympha glycerion. The sequence continues at coordinate 17,453,751 of OY979631.1, forward strand.
TTAATAAATTTTCTAGAATAGGAATTCAGAGAATGGGACAAAATTTGGAGGCCAATAATAATATCATTTATTAGTGGTTCGGGTGATGGTAAAATAATTCCAATAGGCACCATCAGGGTTAACTATAATCATCAAGATTTAATATGAGCGTCGATAAAATACTTGATGCCTAATAATTTAATTCACCGATACCGTTGCGTCAATTTTGTTGAGCCCCACAGGAAATTGATCAAGTTTTTCGAAACTTGTCACTTGTTTCTTTTCACACGACCTGACACTTTAGTGTTACGGTTAATTTAACAGTTTAATGGAAGTTTCGGAGAGTACAAAGGTTAAAGTTATGTACCTATCAATATACCCTTGTTAACACTTTGGTAGTTAACTGATGAAAACAGACGGACCGTCGCATTGATGTTTCGAATTGTTAACTCAAACATATACTGTGTTAAGTGACATAGTATTTCTTACCGATATTCTTCTTATATGAACTACGATTGAATCAATTTAATTTAGTTTACGGCAGGAAATCAATTCAAAAATGTACATATTTTATTTGATATGAATTTTTAATATTTAGACATTGCCTAGAAGCTACATTAATTCGAAATAATGAAGTTACGCCTATGCCGATCATTGAGAATAATATGAAATTTAGTATATTTATTACAATAAAATTATTATTTCACTTATCTCAATGTCTTGCAATATGCATTTCTTGCTCAGTCATGCTAACACTTTAAACGTATAATTAATTTATCCAAGTATCGAAAGAAGTTCCATATAATAAAGATATTTTTTTTTTATTGTAAATAGGCTTGCGCTTGACGACAATCATGCCTGATGGAAAGCAATGATGAAGTCTAGGTTGGAGCGCGCTTGCCTAGAAAATGCCTATTCACTCTTCTCTTGAAGGCACCCAGATTATACTTGGTTGATATAATAAAGATATTGAGGCTGTGTTTATATTCGATGGAAATGGAGAGAACAATGACATGGGTAAACCTCTACAGGCTAAAGAAGTAGGTAATGAATTTCTTCTTCAATCAGTTTCAGGACAGTCTTTAGCTAAAGGTATATCTTTCGGAGCTTTATCTATAATTTATGCACGACCGCCACTAAATACCTTAGCTGTTTGTTAGTGCGTTACACAATTTCTACGCAACGACACCTTTGATATCACTCTCTACAAATTGATTCAAGGTTCGAGTTACACAAGACCTTTGGGTGTTTAATACAAAAAACGTTCTGTGAGGTACTATAATGATATAAAGAAAATTTCAAAAATAGAAAATATAAAAAATCTAGGTATTCTACTAATATTGCAGAACATTGTACTCGTATCATCGTATGTTGAAATTTTGGATTTCACTGATTTCTCTGACTCAATTTTCCGGAATGAAAAGTAGTCTATATCCTATACCTTTAAACGAGCAATTCTTGTATATATATAAAATGTATATATATTTCTATATAATCCGAATCTCGGAAACGGCTCCAACGATTTTCATGAAATTTAGTAGGCAGGGGGTTTTGGTGGCGATAAATCGATCTAGCTAGGATACATTTTTAGAAGATGTCGAATTTACCAAAAAATAAATAAAAAATATGACCCCTGCTGCCATCTATTGTTGGGATATACTATTGAGCAAAGCTCGGTCTCCCAGCTATTGTTAATTAAAGGCATAATCTATATTCATTCATTGAAATTTCAGCCAAATCGATGTTGTAGTTTTAGAGTAAAGGATTAACAAACACACGCATACTTACACATACAAAATTGCCTACGTTAGATCAATATTCTGGCCTAAGCTCTAAAGTCTAGACCTATCTGTAGAGAGAAGACATGCCCCGTTATGTAAGACATAAATGGGCTAAGAATAGTCATTATGACCAAATCCTATTTGATGAAAAACATGCCCCGTACTTCCGACCACGCAATTCTATGTCAAACGCATTAACTCTAATCAGCGCTGTCAAGATGATCGATGTCTGAGTTTCATTAGCTCGCGACACTTATCTAGACGCTGCGACACTTATCAAGACACTGCCGACACTTATCTGGACACTTGGGGGCTTATCTAAAGCCACTGTGTCACGCTCGCAGCTTCATTACGCGGCTTCCTTATGACTTCATTATGAATTATAACGAAATTTAGCTTTACAACTTTATTTAATACTAAGTGTAAGAAATACTTATTGTACAGTTTCTTGTATCTTTTAACGTTCGAAAGTGCGATCTTCAATTTTTTAAAGCGATTTTAGTGATTGTAACTAAAAGAACTTTAATTTGTAACTTCCAACTTTTTTTTCTTTTAGTTTCGAGTTAAGGCGTCATGACGTATTTTCTAAATTCGAATCGAGATAGATTGGAAAAAAAATCTCGATAGAAAAAATTCCCAAAAGTTTCTCCAAAATATCCATGTTGTAATTTTTATCGGAAACTACTATGGATATAATATGTACCTATTTTTCATATTTTTTTTACTCGTGCAGTAACAGGTTCTAAAATTGTCTTGGACTTTTATTTGAGTACTCTACCAATAAGCCCACGGAAGACTCCAGTATGCAGGTACATATTACGAGTATAATATCATAATATCTGGGTGACCGAGCTTCGCTCGCTAGTCTAACTACCCGCCAATAGATGGCAGCAGGAGTCATATTTTTTATTATCTTTTGGTAAATTCGACATTTTCTAAAAATGAATCCTAGCTAGATCAATTTATCGCCCTCAAAACCCCCTGTATACTAAATTTCATGAAAATCGTTCTAGCCGTTTCCGAGATCCAGATTATATAGAATTTTAATATATATATATATATATACAAGGATTGGATCGATTAAAGGTATATAGGATTCAGTCAGTAGGCAGAAATATAATATTCTTATGAGACATGACTAACGCTGGAGCCCGGAACTAAATTGAAACAGAACCAAAGTGCATTAGGTATACTTAATAAATGCGTGGTTTTATTTATTAACACACATATAAAACTCATGACTAATAACTAGGCTCCTCTTGCTTAATCCAATTACGTTGTGGTTTTAAACTATGGAGTAAGTACGTCATCATCAGTCTGTAATAGTGATCTAGAATTTAGGTACTAAACATACTGTTACTAATTATAGGAGAGGTCACATATTCTGAGCCTGAGATGAAATCTTAATTATAAATACTCAGTTATTTAAAAATAGAAGAATTCATAATCAGATATTTTTTATTCAAAATGTTGACATTTTCACATAGGACAGTATAATTACGGAAAGTCAGAACTCTACCGCCCATTTGAAAAGCAATTTGAATTGAGAAGAACTAGCAAGAAGTTCGAAAGAGATGACTAAAGTTGAGGGAAGAGCTCTCAACAAAATCATCCAGACTTCATCGCGACCTCGAACCATCGAAAGAAAGTTTTTTGGAAAGATTCTCATAATCAGGTACTAAGATTTCTTTCTCACTTGTTTTCAACGATCCTAAACTATTTTTATGGCAGGTTTAAAACCATTGGATCTTCCTCATCCGTAAAATATAACTCATTAACAATTTACTAGTAAATATCTATACCATAAATGGTTATAGAAGGAAAAACGGCATGCAGCGCTCTGCAAGAAATGGAGAGAAAGCAAGCAAATGGAAACAAACTTTACTAGTAAGAAATAAATAGTAAATACCCACCGATACTTACTCGTCTACGTTCGGTTCAAATAAATATTTGTAAATGTTATGTTTCCGAATGCTAGGCAGTTCTCTCCACGTTCACTTAGCTCCTAACACTTTTAAATGGAGGTATCAGAAAATTGACTTTCACTTGTAACTATAAAGCGTTCTGCAAACTCGTAAAGAAGAACGTTTACGCGGTTGCTTAATATAAAGTAGCCGCTCGGATCGCTTCCTTGTTTATGAATGTGTTAAAGCGAGCCACTTTAGGTTTTAGAAGCTTTCGTCTAAGTGCTAAATCCACTAAAGCTTGATAGCTCCACTGAATCCACTGAAGCTTTTATCATCAACCCCTTTTTATGTCCCACGTTTGGTCACGGGTGACGGGTGTCCTCTCAGAATTAGAGTGGTTTTTGGCCAATGAGTATTTACCTAATATATTATTTTTACTTCTAATGTCTCTGTTTAGAATATATTCTAATGAGTAAGAAGGTATACTTATAGTGATGCGCCGTAAAGGAAGTAAAATATTTGTTTTTCCCTTGCATAGTTGCCACACGGCAAAGGATCCATACCATAAAAGAAGTAATGACGGTATTCTAAACAAACACCTAGTTTATTCTCCTTGGTAACCTAGTTAACTTTAAAAGGCAAACATATCTAACACACGACCTAAGTACCATACATAACGCGTTTGGCAAATGTGTAAAGGTGCAATGTCATGATGATGACGTGGTGATACGAATGAGTGAATATTTTATGAAGAAGCTTTAAGAAGAAGATGAAGCTTTTATAGCATGGGCCCTAGAAACAAAAACTTCCAACAAGACCACGCCTGAGACAGTTCTTATAGGTGGTGCCCGCATGAATTTTGGTTTTTCACTAATCCCTTGGAAAACATATTTTATTTATTCGAGATAATCCCAGATCCATCTATCCAATTTATAATCTATCGTCAATCAAAATTTCAGCCCAAATCGATAGATACCTCCCTACTCTATCTCTTTTAAGCGTGGAGTAACCAATAAACACATACACACACATTAACAAGTATCGACAAACTTTCACCTTTGTGATATTAGTATAATAAATTTCGCCGTTGCTGAAAGTCGAACATAAATTAAGAACACTTTAAATATTAGAGCGAGAAAGAGATTGCCGTAAGACATGCGTGTACCTATGAGTGAAAAGCTATCGGAAATTCTATAGAAATGACCGACGCGCGATGTCTTGTGGTTCTATAGCCATGCAGAATGACGTCATGGGATCCTAGACGCGTGTCGATGGTCATGCAGCCGCAAGCGCAGCCCCCATTTAGATAACCACGCGACATCTGTTACATATATTCACATTTAAAATTTTGTGGCCTTATCGCTACACAGCGATCTCTTCAGGCAACTGATTTTTGCTACCAAATTCCTCCAAAACGGTACGACCGATTATTATAAAATTTTCTATGTATGTTCGATAGGTCTGAGAATAAATTGTAACCTTTTTATAAAAACCCTAAACGGCAAAACACCGTTTGCCGGGTCATCTAGTTTAGTAGTATTTCAGTATTTAATAAACTTCACCGTTGTGGAAAGTCGAACATAAGGAAAGAACTCTTTAAATTTTTGAGCGAAGGAGATCGTGGGTACCTATGTGTCAAAAGCTATCGAAAATTTTATAGAAATGACCGACGCGCGACGTCTTGTGGTTCTAAAGCTATGCAGAATGACGTCATGGGATCCTAGACGCGTGTCGATGGTCATGCAGCCGCAAGCGCAGCCCCCATTTAGATAAACACGCGACAACTATTACGATGATGGCGCCGACCAACGATTAAAGGGAATTGAGTGCGCATACGCATCCAATGGCCGAATTGGTTAATTGCTTTACTTTAACTCAACTTAATCTTCATATACGAAATGGAATAATTGCTTTTGTTACTGACGAAATTATGTTTCTCCCAAACAAAGGTGACCTTTGAAACTCAGTGTTTTTAAAGTGAAACTTCTTTGGGTGAAGTGCGAATTTTTGAGATCGGTAAAACCACTGAATTCGTTACCGTAAAGTAACCGACACCTACTGTTACCGCAACCGTTATTTTTTTTTTGAAGTGAAATTTCTATAGATGCGTTAGAACTTTTTGGATTGGAAACCACTGAACTTGCATCACCTCTGTTTAAGATGGGAAAAAACCATTGAACTCGCGCAACTGTTAACGTAACCGATACTTCTATTTAAGTTTTCCCTACGGTCGATACTCCCGGAGTGCTACGTAATTTTTTTTATAAACTACTGCCTAAAAATGGAGTAGGTATTCGTTCAATGGAGACTTGTACACAAGGCTTGATAAAATAGTGAAACTCCAACTAACTACACAAAGATAGACTTCAGGCAATAAGACAGTAGTTCTACAAGTGTGGTTTCAAGTTTCAATCTAGGGTAAGGAAATTGAGCTACCTTATGAATGACACGTTCAAAACTTATAATCCCAAGTGCGTACCTAAGTATGTACATACGGACTACGGTTAGCATTAGTTACTAATGTCGGTTCCCAATATTCGATCTATCCATGGTTTGCCTTACTAGAGATAGAAATTTGACATAACTTTTATGGACCTTATGTCAAATTTCTATCTCTAGTAAGGCAAACTATCGATAGATCGAATATTGGGAACCGTCAGTAGTTGTTGATAGCTATAATGCATTTTTAATAGTTTTGTAATAGTCCCGATCACACCCAGTTCCTGTTTACTCGGGAAGTGCATTATCTGTTATAATATTTTACAACTAGTCGAGGGATCACAGATAACCGGGTGTCGAAATGTTATATTTTCCGTAAACTTAATGGGACATCGGAAATGGGGTTAGATAACACACAAATATGGGAAGCAAAACATTTCTCAAAAACAATTTTCATGTTTTATTGAATCAATTGAACTAACAAAACTGCAAGACGCCGAGAGCGGTGGTTGGAGTTTGACGTTCAAAAAACTCGTACGAAACGTTTTGGTGGCTGAAAATTTTTTTTAGGCTTGCGCTTGACTACAAGTTATGTTTGATGGATAGAGATGGAGCGCGCTTGTCTAGAAAATGAAAAGTCGTAGAACAAACGTTGTTGGTGTTAATGTAAACAAGTACAGGCCGAATGCGATTTGGTATTTTTTATGTAACCCTGTATTTAGGTATTCTTATTTATTCTGTCTGCCATTCCTTTTGTGATGGAACTGGAGTCAGATCCAGGAATGCAACAAGATGAATAGCTCGACGAGCGACTAATTGCTGTCAGTTGTTAGTTGTTAGGCTTTGTTTAGTGCCTACTTTACATATACCTAGCTTTACATTTTATTGTTTTCAATGGCCTACATTTATTTGTACCTGAATTCTACATTCATTTGTTATTATTATTATCACTTAAGGAGAGCTAGATTGTCTAAGAAAAACTTATTCATCGTTCTCGTAATCGTTTACGAATTCTTCCCGCCGAGCTGATTGGGTTCCTGATTTGCGTCAGCCAAACGCGGGGCAGATACGAGAGCGCGACAGGTAGCTCATTTTATTACCCCGTGGGTAACGAGATAAAGCGATCAGTTTATGCTAAAGAATAATGTAGTTTGTACCCATGAAGAAACAATTTTGTTGGAACATTTTTGAGCACGGATAGTAAAAATCTAATTTCATACAGATATAATTGCAATGGTATGTCTTACTAACGAATTACAATCCTCTCCTTCTAATTTGAGCATTAATCATCAAAAATACGTGTGTAAGTACCTACTCGTAATACTTGTAAATGTCTGAAAAATCTTAGCAGGTAGGTACTAACCTATACTAATCTACCTCCGAAGATGAGAAATACTACTGACTTAATATGATACCTATAAAAAACCTATACCTTTAAACGAGCAAATGATTTTCATGAAATTTAGTATACAGGGGGTTTTGGGGGCGATAAATCAATCTAGCTAGGATTCATTTGTATAAAATGTCGAATTTACCAAAAAAATGACTCCTGCTGCCATCTATTGGCCAGTAGGTAAACTACCGATCGAAGGTCGGTCACCCAGATATTATTATTAATATGTGGCTAGTAATCAGTATAAAACCACAATTTTTATCTGCTAATAATTAATATTGTAAAAGTTAACGGCGCCGCCAATGTTTGCCCGTGCCGTAACATTAGTTAATTAAGTTTCCATGTTAATTTGTTTTCATGTAGGTATAACGAGCATGTTTATGTACAAATTACAATATATTATATTATATTTAAAGACAAATAACATTAATTATGTAATTAAAAAAATAATAAGCTTAGCTCTGTTCTTTAACACTGCATTGTTTATTATACTTAAAATTGTTTTGATTATAAATAATTGGACTTGAATTAGTAATGACGTAGTAACTGCCATATTATTCAAATTATTATTATCAGTTATCGAATTATTACAGATTTTTAAATATATTTGTTTACTTATGCGATTTACGATAAAAAATTAAATGCGAAACCTACGTATCGCTATCTAATCTTAGATATTATAAGTACCTACTATTTTATCTTTAATCTTTTGTTTTATTCCTAATTTATTATTATTATTGTTCTTATATTATTTATCTAGTATAATACACTAACAATATTTCATTGTACACCACAGTACATTGAAAAGGAAAAAATAAACCAATGAAATATAAATATTTGCGGCTTTATTGCTACACAGCGATCTCTATCTGGCAACCAACTCATATAATATATCTTTATCTGATTCCTAATTTTTTGTGTTAATTTCAATATAATGTCATACATTCTTACTCAGGTAAATAGAATGGAAAGGAGAAAATGGATATAATATTACTGAAACCACAGATTTTAAAATCTGTGACTGAACCATCGGAGATTAAATTATTTAAAATGAATAGAGCGTGACCGAGAGTTGCGTTATATGACGTTAAATACTATGTCTTCATAACTGCCATAAGCTATTTAGTTTTAATTTTGAACTAAAGCCACATTCTCAAACTTAAGTATGTTATATATCTGGGGACACGGTAGTGTCCCCGCCAAGACGAGCCAAGCGAAGCGCGAGGGCACTACCTATCTTTTCTCGAAGTGTTTCGCCGTATTTTTAAACCCTTATAACTTATGCCTGAATTATTTCAGATAGTCAAAATTCTTGGAAAATGATGTCGCCAGTGAACTTATTAAACCTATAAAGTTTCAATTTTATAGGTCTTATACTTTAGATTTTATTGACGTCCAAAAAACCCAAATTTCGTCACTGACTGACTGACTGACTGACTCACTGATGATCATCAAAATTCCTAGGTACTTCCTGAAGACCTAGAAAGCTGAAATTTGGTATATAAGCTAGTATTAGCACACAACCAACAAAAAAATTCCAAAAGTTGGAAATTTAACCCCCCAACCCCTTAAAATAGGGGATGGAAGTTTGTATGAAATTACCGCAAATATTGATGCTAGAGGTCTCAAAATTGATATAGGGACTCTTTGTAATAAACAATTAAATACGTGTTTCAGGATTTTTAGTTAATCACCCCACATCCATAAAATTAGGGGGTTGGAAGTTCGTATGGGGTTTCCCATAAGTATATAGGTATAATAAAAACTTAATTTCTGAAATTTGGTATATAAGCTAGTATTAGCACACAACCAACAAAAAAATTCCAAAATTTGGAAGTTTGTATGAAATTACCGCAAATATTGATGCTAGAGGTCTCAAAATTGATACAGGGACTCTTTGTAATAAACTACAAATAAGGAAAAAAATAAACTAGGTGAACCAAGGAGGGTTCCCTCATTTAAATGATAGAGGGGGGGGGATACTTGATTTGGACAAATATCCACCTTGCAATGATATTCAAGAAATACACCAAAGAAAAGGAAATTAACCAAATAAAAAATATAGTCGTAAACAACTTACAAAAAGAAGTGAAATCCCAGCAAAAACATTTTCATGTAAAATGTTGCCAAGACGAGAACATGTGGCTCACACTATCAAAAAGTTATCAAATCTCATGTAGAGCAAGACTTCTAACTCTACACGCCCTAACTCTATAAATCCTAACTTTATAAACTCTACACTTTAGTCAAAATATATTATGTCTTGGCTGTTTCGTTACTGAAACATGGGTGTAAAGTAAAAATATTATTCACTGACTTTGTACTTTTCTGATATACAATACCTAGTTTCTGTAGTAACGATTATTTATTAGATAGGTATTGAGTCTCCTCAGAAACTGCACTTAGGTTTTACTAACTGCATTGGTTTCAAATACTTCATCACACTTTGCAAAAGTGTGTTCCTTTGCTTTAGAGGATATTTTTAATAAATGGAAGTTTTTTCCCATAACAATGGTGATACCATTTAATTTTAATGTGAAATTTCTTGAATTTTGCATGGTCCATTATGCCACTTGCAAAACTCTATTAGAAAAGTACTGAACAGTGAATAAATTCTTCACTTTACGCCCATGTGACGGTACCGAAACAGCCAAGACATAATATATTTTGACTAAAGTGTAGAGTTTATAAAGTTAGGATTTATAGAGTTAGGGCGTGTAGAGTTAGAAGTCTTGCTCTACATGAGATTTGATAACTTTTTGATAGTGTGAGCCACATGTTCTCGTCTTGGCAACATTTTACATGAAAATGTTTTTGCTGGGATCACTTTTTATGAAAATATTTAAAAATTATGAATTATGATCCATCTACTACCTAGTTCTATCTAAATATTAATTTAAAGATCTACGAATCTGAAAACATAGCAGCCAACTAAATATTATAGACTATATGCACTCTATTTTACTTTTTTATAGTTTAAAAACTCTAACGTGCTCGTATAAAACTAAATACCAAGTTTAGAAAATTACCCCGTCAATCATTATTAATAAATCATAATCGAAAATTCTATCCACTTGACCAATGAGGTAGATAACTGCAGTAAAATAACAAACGTCCTATAACCAACAAGTCTTATTCCAAAAGTTTTCTATTTCGAAGAGCAAAGACAGGTTCCATCTCAGGTTTCAGAGATATAACTGTCAGCCAGCTATCTCCATTATTCAAATACGGATCAGAAATAAACCTAACTGGCAACAAAAAAGTAAAAATCGCTAACAATCTGTCATGTTCCGGATCGCTTACAACTGACAGGCTTGAAACTTGCAACAGACGGCAAGAAATGAAGATATAAGGTAAGTGAGGTGTAATTCGGTATACTAAGGCTACGACGACTTCAAAAATTAATATAAAAAAAACTAAACCTGATTTCTGTTTGAAAGTTTTTTTTCAAAGAACATTGGTCTTTCGCCAGCTAATACGTGCATGAATTAAGTGATTTTAGTTAGAATTTTCTTTTTAAATAATTTATTGGTAGACCTCTTTTTTCCTTCTTATTTCGTGATAAAATTTGGCTCAGCTTTTTAATTCGTGAATTCAGGGTTTTTATTTCGGGATAAACTTTTGTACAATAATTTTATGATATTATATTAAAACATTTTAAATAAAAATATAACAGGAGTTTAATACATTAATATAGCAATAAAGATATTCGATTTCTAAAGGAAAAACATGTTACATTAAGCTCAAATTCAGCTTTAAGTACAAACTGTTCCCTAATCATAACTGTTTTCCACGATATCGCTTGCATACCTTGGAACAATAGATTTTTCGAGATAAAAAGTAGCCAATATCCATCCAGGATAATGTAGCTCTCTATTAGTGAAAAAAATATCAAAATCGGTTCAGCAGATTTCATAATAAAAAATAGTAAAAAATAACCCTTAAAAGTAAACAATATAATACTTAATTATAAACTGTAGAGATTACTCAAATATCTCTTATATAATTGGAATCTCCAAAATTCAAATACCAATTTCTTGAAAAAAAAAATTGGAGTCCATCTTAAATCAAAAATCATTAAGTTTTGATTTAACATGGATACAAAGGATTTTGTTGCTATTATTTCAACATGAAATTTTCGCGTAAAAGTTTTAGTTTCAAATAACTTCCTTTATTATAAAAATAAACTAAACATTTTGAAAAACTAAACCAACTTTAATAGTAAGTAATTTCAGCAAGTTTGAAGTTTTCTAATCTCGATTCAATTAATTTAAGACAGATGATTTTTTGTGCGGTATATCTCATTATATTCCATGTGGCTGAAACATAACAAAATAACTATAATTATTTCTTACTAATCACAAACCTTTACAAAGTAATGCCTGCAGGTATTTGATGGGAACAGTTACTTTTTTATTTTACAGAGAATTTTGAGTTGAGTACCTAAGTGAGGTTTGTAATGAAACTTGAAATGTAGAACTTCATGTTTATTAACCTAAGACATATTTCATCACTAAAACTAATAAATTGATAAGCATACGTTAATAAATAAGTTAAGTTCCTTATCACGAAATTGAAAGTGAGTGCTAAAATAAAAACATCTTATTTCGTGATACTTATTTTGGAAAAGTCCTGTACTTAAGTTTGTAAATCATTCAAAAATCATTTAAAGTAACTATTAAATATCCTGAATATAAAGATATTATATGAAAATAAATGAAGCAAAACGAACTATAAATAAAACCATGCTACTAGTACCTATGCGAGTTCACCTTAAAAATTCAAATGTAGGTTTAGTTCAAACTCGTATTTTAAGAGTTTTATTGAAAAAATCATATACCGAATTTAGCTCATAAGAAAGTTCATTACTTTCAAATTATGATTTTGATTTTATATTTAAAATATCTTGATTAATAAATTAATACACTAGCTTTAAAAAAGAAACTCATAAATTTTTAATTCGGTAGTGATACGAAATACGCAACCTAAGAAAAATAAGATGCCGGCTATTTCGTGAGTCGATTAATTGCAATTTTAAGTGAATTTAGTACTTGTATTTATCTCTGTCCAATATTATATTAATTGTAAAGAAACACAAATTTACACTATAAAAAACTTAATTCAAATAGACTTACCATTGTATTTCTGTAAGCTTATAAAGTATGATGTTTAAGCTTACGGTAAATACAAGCACGCAGGTGTATTACAACGGTTTGCGGCCAACTTAGGTTTTAAAGAGTCGTATTGGTCTGAGCTTTTTCACCAAAATTCTCATACTCGATTTTTTAAAGGGTAATATGATGAAGATTTAGAATTTACGTTTAATTTATTTATAACATGTCTTTATTGCTTATTTTTACGCCAAAAGCAAAAACTAACGAAATTACCAGACATACCGAATTACCCCTCACTTACCTTAAGCCAAATAAGATGTCGGGGCTATATTAAAACGAATCGCGATTTACCGGGCTTATTATTTAAAAGTTTTCTGCTACGTCGTACTTTAAAACTTACTCGCAGTCAATTTAGAATGAGCTACCAACTCGACCGTTCGGTAAAAAAAAACTCGATAGTAATACAATAGTTATGACACTAAAAAATAATAAAACCGTAAGACAACAAAAAATATTCGGCTACTGTAAACAAAAAAATAATGACTAAAAGGACCAAAAAAGCAAATCTCAATCCTAATTGTTCACAATTCCATTTCTTTCGAAACAAAAAAATCGATTATCTACCAAAAACATCGGACCACACATCATCAAAAACGATTAACAACTTTATTTTATGGTGTTGAAACTCAAAAAAGAGTCAAACTGATCTTTATTGCTATAAACTTAAAGGTCATCGAAATTTTAAAGTAGTTTTCTGGTCAAGTTGGTGCAATAAAATTAGTGTTCTATTCACAGAAATTACTAAACATCTCTTAATCTTTTTAGACGCGCCCTAATAGTGTCCTTAAAAATATAAACTTAGATAGAAATGCGCTTTACTACAGTGTAAACACGGTTTGGATTCAAGAAGAGAAAGAAATGAGTAAAAAAATCAATAAATTTTGGTCAACCATGGTGGTCCGATCTGTAGAAAATATTATTATGTCATTAGGATAGAAGAAAATATGATTGTTGGGAAACATGTAGTCGTGTTTTAACAGTTTTATGATAAAGGAGTGTGTTATTCGTTAAAAATTAAACTTTTGTCTCTGTGACATACATAATATTATGTCGTATTTCAGTTTTAGGCGTTATCTCTCAAAGAAGATTTTATCCTCCACGCGTTTCCGATGCTGACTAGCGGGTTATAAATGACAGCAGTTGTAGCCATGAGACTTATTTATCAACCGACTTCAAAAAAGGAGGATATTAATTCGACTGTATGTTTTTTTTGTTACCTCATTTATCAACCGACTTAAAAAGGAGGAGGTTCTCAATTCGACCCATTGTTTTTTTTTGTTTTTGTTACCTCATAACTTTTGACTGGGTGAATCAATTTTGATGATTCTTTTTTATTAGTGTGGTCCCATTTCAATTTAGTCCAGTTCTAATAATGGTATCCATGAGAAAACCATAGAAGTGTTAAATTTTGTAATTGGAAATGATGTATTCAACAGTAATTTGATGAGAGTTGAAGTCGGTACGCTGGAAAGAAATACAATAAATGCTACAGCTGCTGTTGTCATTTACTTATCAGGAATTTTTAGTAGAAGATCAGAAAGGAAGAAAGGTCAGATTTAAGTGTTGTCCGAGGCACCTGAAAATCGAGCCTAGGACCTCATAGTCTGCTTATCACTAGTTATAAAGTATAGATGGACAGAACAAGGCAGTTGTAGAAGTGTGCATTGGAATCAAGAACTGCCCAAGATTTATAGCTAGGAAGAGCTTAGAAGTTTGTTTATTTCTACTCATTCGTTGAGCTGATCGAATCAGCGAGTGGGTAGGTATTTTAAGACGCAATCATCTGCCAGATAGGCTGGCTATTTCGGTCTGACTAAAAAGAAAACGGAATAGGGGTTAATGTCTTTTCTATATTTGTGGGTTTGTTGCCACCTTGAAAGCGTGGATTTTGTGTGTTTGGGAATGTTAGTGCGGCATTGGCATTCCTCTATTGACGTTATATGTCATACTATTTTTTACTACAGTCTAATCTAAGCCTCGTGACTAGGTATTGTCACGTTTTTAAAGATTTAGAAAATGCTGACCGTACTAGTAGATTAACAGATTTGCTATAATCCGCTACTTGCAATCAATCTGTATGGTCCAATATGCATAATATAAACACCGCCCTCATGAAACACCAAACACAATTTTTCCAACACTTTCCTCGACACACAAATATCGATTTTTGTCTCGATCAGCATCCTCAGGAGATCGTAGTCTTTCTTTAGTCGCTAGTAGACAATTTCTTAAAAGGGATGTGTGACCCAGTTTTGATGATGCAGTTTGATAACGGTGAAAATACAATAATTTGAAAAAAAAAATACATTCTATCGAGTTGATCTCAAGAGGCTCTGTTGGTAAGAAAACCTTTTAACAGCTTCTAGTGAAGATGTGTGAAGCCGGCGAACCCGCATTTGGCAAGCTTACTGGGCTTTGGCCAAACATGACATGTGCCCGGCATTAGGACATAAAAATAGTTGAACCGTGGGACGTCGTTTTCGAGCTCAAATACTTAATTATCGTGTTGTTAGGGTTCCATTCCAAAATAGCAAAACTGGAACCCTTATGATGAGACTTTCTGCGTCCGTCTGTCTGTCGGTCACACTCGATTATTTAAACATACTTTAGAATGACTCCGCATAAAGCTTTAATTCGTTAAGCGTCTAGAGTACCAGGCATGTCAAGGAAGTCAGTTACAAAAATACAGCCGTTAATTATAATGTAAACCTGATTTTTTAAAGTCGGTTCCAGACAGATATTAAATGGCTTAGAGGCTATCAAAGCTACGTTCTGTTGCACAACAAATATCGTACATCTGGTTCAGCTAATTTTGGCTGAAGCTGTCTCACCGGACCAGCATTGGAATGCGATGATGATAAATAGATAAATACTTTCAGCCTTTTCTAAGCCTTTGCTTTGATGTTGTTGTTTGTGGGTATATGAGTGGAGTTTTATAGACATGGTGTTAAAGAATTGGGTTAAATGTTGATATGTTATAATATGAAATTATGATTCCGTCTGGCTGACCCAAATATAAACAAACAGATAGGAACACCGACGTTACTTGCACTAAATATAAAAGTGAATCCCGGTTCCCGTACTCCCGCCACTATTTCCATCGTGGAAAAGATAGTTTTTCGTGGATGCACAAATGGAAACCCCGGGTTTCTTTCTGATGAGAGAGTATGCAGCGTTTGGTATTTAAAAAAAAAAATTAAACTTATAAATCGATAATATCTCCTGCTTGTTTTAAAGGCGATATTATGGTACAGCTATTAAGGTTTGGTAATACAATTTTTAATTGAATTTTAAACAAAAATTCCTCTAAGTGTTATTAGTTTGATTGATTGATTTTTAAAGGTCTTTATTAACATAAATATAATTTACATAATAGCTATTAGATACAAATAATTAATAATACGAGTATAGAAACATGTAGTTACAATATTATTAGGCTGAAAGCCTTTTAAAATTGTTATTAGTAGTGTTGTATCAGTGCGAACTTCAGTCAGAACCATAAATAAAAATATTATTTATGAGATTTTTTTACAAAGATGAACTCATATCTAAAACTATTAATAGTCGTTTTAATTAAAAATCTAATCAGGCCAAGGTTGTGTACGTGAGGTATTTATGTATTTATTTACACATAGTTCCGCTTCACGCCCTTCTTTATTTTCCTTATAAGTTATATTGTGACCCTTGATCAAATCGTATTGATAATATGGTGTTTAAGTTTCAATGGGAAATCGAAGGTTGTACCTTGTACGCGAGTTGTAGAATTAACTATTGCCCCATAGGCACTGATTACTAACCTCAAGATATGGGCATCCGAACAATTTATGTACGTAAATCTTTTTCATACAAGCAAACAGTAGCGCCAACTGTCAAAACACTATAGGTGGCCGCTGAGCGAACTACAGCGTGGACTGATACTGTTGCTACTAATGACACCGATAAACTGGTGACATGTTTTCGCGCGGTTTGCCCTGTCTATAGAGTAGATGTCAATTCCCATAGGTGTGGTCACTGGCTTTCATGGATGACTGCGGATCGTGGCTTTTTATTATAAACCAAAGGGTAACGACAAGAGCCACAGTTCACCTGATGATAAGTGATACACATCTGTGTCCCAACTTCTATTCCAATGTCATACAACGCATTGTTCTGCGTCTTATTGTCCTGTGGTGCCATCCAAACTGAACACACTTATTGATCACAATTCATGGCAGAATATCTAATATATCTCGCGAATTCTGTAATAAAGACCTATCATCAGGTGAAACGCCTGTGTTTTTGAGGCTTTGAAGAAGATATAGGTGTTTCACGCAATTTTTCGGCCAAAAATTCAAAGATTTCGACTCGAAGTTCTTTTTCCGATCATACCTATAAGAAAATGAAAGATATATTCTTTTTGGGTTATGAAACGTTAGAAAATTTAGAAAATGTCTAACCAGTTTTCTACACTGTCTAGCAATTGAAAGGTATCAATTTTGATGGATATTGCTCGCGTTCAAAACTAGGACAAATCCGGTGAAACTTAGACTATAATTACAGAATTAATAAAGTTCTAGTTATATTCGTAGGTCTACGCTAGGTTTGTGGTAATGCATGATAATACGTCTTTGCTGGTACCATGATATCGAAATTAGAAAATTCGGATCTCAAATCTCTCATACTTATTTCGTCAAGTGATCAGTTACGATTCCAAAACGTCTCGACCAATAAATAGTTCACCAAGCTATAACTTAGCCGGAGCTTATTAACATATTTTCTACTTCGCTGGTCGCTTTACTATATCATTACTGTGATTTTTCTAGGGATGTCCTCATAATCATATCTATTTTAAACATGATTTATTCGAGTACAAATTCTCCGAGCACAGTAATCAATCTTCAATCTTTCAAGAATCTTTTCAACTGTTAGAAAATTGTGTGTGGTGTTTCATGTGGGTGGTGTTCCTGCATATTGTACCATACAGAATCTTTTCAAGTAGCGGTTTATAGGAAAACAAATTAATCTGTCCTGCTAAAGAGTAACACGTTCACCTGACATCAAGTGATACTAGCATACGTTGCAATTACAATAATTATCATCCATCGCATTGTATGCATACAGTGTCCTTCATCAACATTCAGTGATTCTTTTTGGTATAAAGTAAAACTGCCACTGCAGTGGTGGTAGTTAACCTACTCGGAAGAATTCTACAAGAAGAGTCTTATTACCAGTAGTAAGTTTGTATGGTGTACCGAGGGTGTACTAATTTGTCTTATGTACTTGTATAACAAACTATAAGCTAAAATAGCAAATAAATTCCCAGTACACGATGAACGATTTAAGATAACACACTTGTCCGCCAATTTACATGATCGCTTTCAACATAAACAGAACACCGGTATTGTATTCAAATGAACCGTTTAGTCAAAATTCGGTTTAACTTTAACCTAAATCATTTTCGATATTCCTGCGCCTTGGGAACGCCTAATGATTTCCTTGAAAGTACCCTAGCGCATTTTGCGAAAAGCGCTTATGCAATTTTAGGTCTACTGTTCATTGTTTTAGGTGATACAGTTGTGTGATTGGTTTTGCCTATGTTGCAGACTGTTTGGGAACAAAATGTTCACTGTTTTATTGTTTGCCAGGTAGGTATATTCACTGTACAACAGGTATTACTGTTTTGTATTGAAAGTACATTCAAGATACAATATTGTTGATAAAATTTTAAGCTGATTAAAAGTAGTTAGTTGGTTACCTATTTGTTACCTAGTTGGCTTTTATTTAACGTAGCGCGTAAGACATTTTAACAAGGATGTTCTTGTAAATTGTGTAGGTGCATAAGATATATATCTAGATCCTATATGACTTTTATTCAAAATACAAATAAATTAAATACATAGTGTCTTAAAATCAGTTTTTCATTTTAGCAATAATTCAGTTTTTTCCATTGAGAACGTTAGTACACATAGTGTCTCTATGGTTTTTTCACGGCAACGCAAGTCCCAGGCGGGCTTTCTTTCCCACCAGTGAGATTGTGGTTTAACGTAAGACTATTAAATAAATTCTTCTAGTAATTCCATCCCTAGCTTACGTGGCATGCACTACTTATGTAATAACACGAAATTGTTTGTTCGCACTTCACGTCGGGCCGTGCCCGCGCCGCGCCACGCTCAGTTATCGTATCCCAGCCATTTTGTAATTGCTCCCTTTGTAACGGACACTGTACCTACCAATCCATAGAGTACGAGTACATGACTTGTAGCGACGTGGTAAAATGAAAGCCCTTTCAAATTCCCATCTCATCGCTTGTCCACTGCTAGGTATTTCTGGATACATGTTGCAAAACCCTCCGTAAGGAAATTCGGAACTAAAAAGGGGACCGTAAAGATAGAATAAATTCTTTCCGAAATCTCGACTTACTATATTAGAAGTAAAACCATATTAGGAGGAAAAGAGGAATTTGCCTCGACGATCGCAAAATTGTGTTTGTTGAGTTTTACTTAGTTGTTGGGGGGGTCCAATTTCGAAAAAGTGGTGAACTTGGTTGCGCAGCGGGAAGCTCCGTGATATCTTCTCGTCTAATTACATGCTCGGGAGTAGGTATATATCTCTATACATAGTCTCTCATATGTGACTAGCTCGGTCACTCAACTAAATAGTTACACTCAATGTGATGAAATCAGTAGTGAGGAGATTCGTAGATACACGAACCAAAGTCACCGATATAGCTCAAATGGCAACGTAGCTCGTATACGCGACGCAATGCTCATTTTTGGTAGAGCTAGAGCTCCAACCAGGTGGACAGACGACATTAAGTCAGTCGCCGGAAAGTGGCATATAGCACGATGAAGGTACCTATGAGAGGTCATTGCATCAGGAGGCCTTTATCTAGCAGTGGAAGTCTGTCTGCTGAAATGAACGAATTAAATACGTGAATACGTGATACGCATCATCTACTGATTGCTAGACATAATATTATGCATATTTGTAGTCCAGATATACATTTAGGATACTATCCTTGATCGTTACTTTACGATTAGACTTTGTAGTGATCGTGATTTTTGATTAGCTGATCCACACATCAAGGAATAATTTTATTGATCGATTAACAGCATCTGTTCAACTCTTATTTGATACACACCGCTAAGGCATTTTTCTCTTATTTGATACACACCGCAAACAAAAGTTTCTACACACTTTTGTGAAAAATCTCCCAAAAAAGATTGACAAAATTCGACAAACTTCAATCCCATAATTTAGTCTAGCCTTGACTATGTCTTGACAATTTTATTGAAGTTAAGTATACTCAGTTGATAACATATACTAGACCAAGATAAATATAACACCTAGTCCGCAATCTAAAGTCTGGACTTCGGTCTGGAGTCTGGACCTCGTTCTGGAGACCTCAAGGTCCGGTTCCATTACATAATGACGTTTTATCGTTCACTCCAAGGTGTTCTCGGTGTAACACCGATTTAAAAGTTGTAAACTGCTCGTAAACGATCTCCATAATGGATGTATTGTTACATTTTTGTTTCGGCGCACGCCAGGTAACAATGTTATCTGTAACTAGTTGAATTCCCACGCACTCTCTATTAATGCCATGAAGCTAATATATAAATTCCTTGCCTAACTGATAACGTCTGAATTTTGATAAAACGCGAATGTATTAAATAATTTTTGTTACATGTTTCATATTAATCTGGAGTTCCGTATTTCAATACGAAAAATGGAACCATATAGGTATAAGTGATATCAAGTTGAAATCGATAAAAATATTCCTTGGAGGTGTGAATAATGTCAACAATTAAGTATTTGTGTTCATTATTTATCGCTACATTTTTGCTAGCGGTTTCGCAGTTACTTTGATTGCCTACTTGTTTTTTTAATTCACATGTTTATTAGGCGTATGTAGTTAGCCAATTTGTTAAAAATCGGAATCAAGGCCTTTCGAGATGGAAACTTCCTAAGTTTTTTTCTCAATTTGGACGCCTTCTAATTTTATTATTCAAGTTTCCCTTTTCTAGAAAATAATTCTCGCTGCATATAATATCTAATATGGACCATGTAATATGGACATGGATGTATTTTATATTTTATGATGTTAGAATAGCTATTTTCCATTTTACGATATTTATGCGGAATGATCTTATCTATAGGTATTTGTACTTTACTGAGATAAGGCCATACTTATCCAACTTTCTAATCGATAATATTAGGTACCTATAGTTTTCATTTATTATATAAGAAACTAGTCATATTATTTTCATTGCTACTGTTTAATATGGTACTTAAATACACATACCAGGGAAAGGGAATAAATGCAAGCGAAATGAAAGAGAAATTTACAGTATTTCAATGATAATGGGCAGGTACGAGTGAAACTGTCGCTTCAAGGATTCTAAGCTCTTTGCGCGCTATACTCGCTCATAAACAATACCGACTGACAAAGTGCACAGGGTTGCTACTAAATAATATAATTATTAATTTTGTTATTTTATTTTTTTTTATGTCAGAAAACTGATAATTTTGGCTCAAACTAACAGTCATTAAATAGATTGATGACAGGCGCCTACGATAACAGATTTCTATACTTATTTGAATTTTTATTACAACTTTGCCTAACATACCTACCTTACACCTCTTAAGTAAAAGAGACTTGAAATTATTATAATATATCCATCAGCTGTAATAAGAGTATATTCTAATAAAAACTGGCCAAATGCTAGTCAGATTCAGATGTCATATAAGGAATTCCGTACCATCGTGGAACTTTAAAATTTTCTTTAATTTTATAATTATTTATTGTTATACTTAGTGGCAATAATAATAATAATCAATGTCTACAAATTCACTTTATGTGTTTCAAAAGAAAACTCTGATATGGAATAGGTACATTCCGGAAGGATAAACAGCGGAGTCTTAGTAATAGGATCCCGTTGGCACTTTCTGGTTAAGGAACCCTAAAAGACGATTATTCTTTTAGAGCTTTGTATAATAAAGGCGAAGATAAGGTACTTATTTTACGGCGGAACATAATTGTATGTGCAATATACAGTAGCCTTGTCACTAAAGGGTATCAACCCTACAGTGCATAGTAACTAGTCGTAGTATCAAACAGGTTTTAAGGTAAGGGTCGTTTAGACGTGTTGTATCAGGCATTACAAACGTGCCGAAAGCTTCGAGTACACTTACACGCTATACAGCCAACATATAGCCACTATACGACTAAGTTAACCCCATACAGCTATTATACGAATAAGTGTGTGTCATACAGCCATTATACGACGTGTGCAGTGAAGGTACAATTAAAAGTTTTCTGTCTATCTATGGCTGAGATTGAGAAGCTTTTGTTACGTTCAAAATTTTAGTGAGTCACCATTTATACCTTCCTATAACGCCATTATTGTGTACTACACCATTGTTTTCATTTTACTGATTATATTTTTTATATTATAGTGTTTTTACACACTTGGAAAGTTATTTCTATTATGCATCAAAATTTCACTCGAACCCACGTCCCCCAGCTATCGCGGCCGAGTGCTCTAATGCCAACTGAGCTACGCAAGCACTGTCCCACCACGACGAAATTTGGGTGCATATTGTTTTTCGTTCTTGGTTGTTTTGATTTTATTTTGGAATAGTAAGTTGGTAATTGAACTTGAATCTTCTAGCTATTAAATCATTCAATAATGTGTGTCGTTTTTATAACATAGCCAATGGCGGTGAATCTTTGAGTATCAACTGTCAGGGTGTTAAAGCTCAGTCTAACAGTCATCTCGGGATTACCCTTACTTACACGAAGCTTAGATTACATAAACATTGAACAAGGTCGCCGTCGTCGGTCAAGGAATTTTTAAGACAAACACTTTTATCGCTTTACCAACAGTTATTAAAAATTCGAAAGAACATAATATTACGAGTATGTTTAATATTACACGTTACACCATTAGAACGTTGGTCTGAGAACCGCGTTAGGATTCCTTAAATATTATGACATTCAGACAAACGCGATTGAAATGTGAAAGTTTGTTTGTTTAAATGTATGCAGTATGTTACTCATTCATCTCACAACTAATTAACTGATTTGGTTCTGGGATGGAGATAGATAGAGAAAGAAGTTGCGGGTAACGTGGCATCCGTCCTTCTATGCATCCGGCAAAACTTGCCGAAACTTCGAAGAAAATATTCCAGTTTTCGGATACGAACCGCTAAATTGCGGAACGCGCTTGCAGTTTTCGTGTTTTTTTCAATATGGATGCATGCAAGATAAGAGAGAGAATAGGCATTTTCTAGGCTAGCGCGCTCCAACCTGGACTTCATTATTGCTTTCCATCAGGCATGATTGTCGACAAGCGCAAGCTTATCTAGGTACCTACATAATAATATGTTTTAAGCTAAACTATGTGGGTTCTAAAACGTCAGAAACTCGCTGGATATCGCTGGAAACTAGTCAGAGAGTTCGAATCTTCTCAATAGGCAGCCGAGTTTTAGTTTTTGTTGCATCTGCCTATTCAATGAACTTTTGCTCCGATATAGGCCACTCGGTCACAAAAAACCACATTTCGAATTCATTGCGCGAGCTACATAGGTACATACAGTCGACTACCAGTAGATAGAGACAGATTTTAAATACCGTGTATATGCGAGAACGGTATTTATGATTTGAGTTTTGTTTTTACTAGAATTAATTTTAAATCGCTTTCAAAGAGACAAGAATCCAAAGATCGATGATGAATCAAAAATGGAAATGAATCAAACAGTAAGTACTTATTTTAACAAAACAATAAGTAGGTATTTTGATATTAAAATGTCGTCGCAGGTAATTAGCGAAACTTAGATAAAGGTCATATACATCAAATTCCAATTTTATCTTCGGCTGTCGTAAATATTAAGTAAAGAAATTAGAATTATTGATATAAAAGTCTGGTATCTTAATATTATGTTTATGAATTTACTTTTTGTCTTATACATCCATATTCAAGAAAGTTTGCACCATGATGTTTATAAGACTCTGGTTTGCACATAAATTAGAATAGTAGAATAAGGTAAACGGCCCAATATCCGATAAGTTTTGAACTTCGCTGACTTTGCAGGACGATTATGCTTAAACTACCAATCTGATAGGAACGAAATTGGCAGAAATAGATAAAGAATTTATTCTAGTTTTTGTGTAATGATGTTTTCACATTAATATTAACGATAATACACAATAATTCAACAAAATATAAAAAAAGGTCGAATTGTACCAGTATCCGATAACTTTGTACTAGTAATCGGATTTTGGTCCCAAAATCCGACATTTTTTAGCGCGAAATTGAACTCTATTGCTCGACATTAAAGTTCACGTAAAATCAATGTAGCATTTCTGCGAGATTATTAAGAGCATTGAAAATAGAGCTTATGCTTATGCTAATAGAGCTTATTATTATTTAAGGAAAGGATAATTTAAATAAATTGAAATGAACTAAAAAATAAATTGGAAATATGTTCTACATTTATGAAATAAAACGAGCAACATTTGAAAAATGTTTTATTAGTAGTTTGTAATTCGAAAGTTTCAAATACTTCACAATCAGCTTACTTTTAATTAACTCTTGGCAGAATAAGAATAAGTAAATAATTTCAAACTTTTGGCAGAATAAAATGAGATCAAAATTCTTTAAAAAGTTACAAATACGTCTTAACTTTTCCAACATCTAAGGTGGAATTATAAAATATTACGAATATGCATTGCCCATAATACGTAATAATAGGTTGGGGAAAAAGTTTCTTCGCATTTTTTAAGAAAATTCAAAACATTTTTTAGTGTAGTTTTACATTTAACTAAAGTATGTAGTTACCATTTTGTTCGATAACTTTTTGCCATCTTGTAGGTAGGGACGACCCCATTGCTATAGAAATTTTGGGCCTTCTGATCGAAATACCGCAACAAGTGGTTTTGGCAGTCCTGTAGTGATGTTAACCTGACACTGCCTAAAGAATTCTGAAGAGACAGAAACAGGTGGAAATCTGAAGGTGCAAGCTCAGGACTATACGACGGATGCATTAACACCTCCCAGCCAAACTCTCTTAATTTTTGCTGAGTGGCTAAAGATGTGTGAGGTTATCATGATGAAAAACCACACCCCTTCTGTTAATTAATTCCGGCCGCTTTCTCTCAACTTCTAGCTTTAATCTCATCAGTTGTTCGCAGTAGAGTTCAGAATCGATGGTCCTGCCTGGTGATAACAGCTTATAATGAATAATGCCCTTCCAATCCCACCACACACACACAGCATCACCTTGTTGCGAGTTATCCCTGGTTTCGCCACAGTCTGTGAAGCCTGACCGGCCTTTGATCACGACCTTTTTCGCACATTCTTGTCGTACGTGATCCACTTTTCATCACCAGTTATCAGCTTCTTCAAAAATGGTTCAGTTTCTTTACGTCGTAAGAAAGAATCACAAATGAGTACACGGTTCATTAGGTTTCTTTCATAGAGCTCGTGAGGTACCCAAATATCTAGCTTTTTTGTGTACCCAGTTTTTTCAAATGGGCCAAAACTGTTTTGTGGTCAATTCCCAGTTCTTCAGCTACGTCGTAACTACTGATATGCCGATCATGCTCAACTTTTTCAAAAATGGCATCCATTTTATCTGTAATAGGGCGACCAGAGCGACGTGCATCTTTGACATCAAAATTTCTAAGCCTTCTAAGGTTTAATCCCCTTTCCAGGTTAGTGTTTTGCTGGCGTAAACAGCTTTGAGGATTTCGGGACTTATTTGGGATTCGAAGTATTTTAAATGACTGGCGGCATGTGGTTGCATTTGGTTATTACTGTCCGGTTTAGCTGTTTTATTTGACTGACTTGTTACACACTTGGAATAATCAACGTCGTTTGCATCGAATGGTGACAAACCGCATTTGCGGAATCCATTTTTGATGGTTTTCCTCGTGGTCCCTTGGAGCATAGAACAGATGAGAAGCCACGTAGTTTTTCATGTAAAGTCATTCGCGGGATACCGTACTGCCTTGCAGCAGCTAATATTCAGGACCCTTTGTCAACTGCCTCCATAGCCTTTAAAATGGCCTTTTTCTTTTCAGTCATGATTATAGCTGAAATTAGAAATAACACGTTACGTACTTATGTATAATTTATACATTTTTCCTACATAAATTATTTATTTTTATCTCACAGGTTTGCAAGTCGATTCCGCGTTAAGTACACTTATGTGGGGAAAGTAGGATAAATAGAATTCACGGAGTGAATTGAGATTCTTGGGAAATTTGTAGGAGGGCAGCAAAGATACGACTTTTTAGTTTTTAACGAGTGTGTTTTCTTTTAATCCCTTTTTTACGAGTTTATAAACGTTTACAATTTTGTTTATTTTTTCGAAAGATTATTTATAGGCAAATTTAATATTTTTCCTATTAAAAGACTGTAAACCGACATTAGACTTCTATACTAAACACAACAACTTCCTTCTAAATGCATCAGTTTTACTCACCTACATTTGAGAAACAAAAGAAATAATCGTTCCTTATAATAAATAATTATTTTCTACAAATATTCATTGTTTAACTATGATAATAACGACGAGCTCGATATACTTATCCATTTTAGTTTACAATAATAAAAATTGAATGCAAAATAACTATCAAATCCACGAGGTAAGAAAACAAACAAGGTACAAGGTAAAGGTAATTAAAGTCGAGTCAAAGAAAAATATGACTTAACTCAATGCAATAAGAGCTATGACGAGCATAGATGCAACTGTTTCTATACGATGGAGTAACCGACGGGGTGTATTCTGCAGTTCAAGGGAAAATGAGTCTTATTTCAAGGCAATAGAGATTAGATATCTGGTTAGGTACAACTACTACTACCAAATTAAAGTGTACCAATATCCGACAAAAAATATTAAAATTTTGTCGAGCACTGGGTCAAGTAGGGATTTGTCAGTACCAATAGATGTAACATGCAAAAATATTTACTTTCCAATTCGATTCACCTTAAAAACTAAGATATATCGATAAATAATATACTCAAATATTATAATAAAGTAAAACTCTTACCGTATCATTATACGCAGCAGAGTATCAAGCAAACCAATCCTCCGGGGTCGCCTCGTAGTTCAGCAGTAGAACTTTGAATTTTTTATTTTTTTGTGGAGAGCACACTTTGTTTCTTGCACAGTTACGACGCCTTTACACTTTTTGGTCAACGTTGCCATTACAATTGTAAAAAATATCACCAAGAATGTATTGCCATTCACAAAATTTTATTTATTATTGCTAGAAAGCTATGAATATAAAAAATCTAACTCGTTATCGGGTACTGGGACACTGTCGGAATTACGTACTTTTACCTTAATTCATTCTTAAATTTTTGCTAACTGCACTCCATGACTCCATATAAAAGAAAATAAGTCGAATAAGCAAGAAAATACATACCTATAGAATGTCACCACCAGGATCTCACAATAATACACCCAGTACTGTTAATAAGTCATTTATTAACTATAATATAAAAGTCACTTATTTTTATTTAGAGTCCAATGAATAATTTCTTCAATTATTACAATCACGAAACACTTCGCTTACTTTGCGTGCGATAGTCACAAGCTCTCAAAGAAATCTGTGTCGACTTTACCAGCTTACAGTTTCGGGCCTCTTTGTTACAAAATTTATGATGTTAATATAAACACAAGTTTCAACTGGCAAAGCCCAATGAGTCTATGCGATCGTTCTTAAAACATAAACAAACCACGATATTGCCGAGCGACGCCGACTGTGGTATCAAATTTATTAGGGGTCCGCCTAAAGGTGGACCTTATTTGCTTTACTCGCGGAATACATATTTTCCAATAGATATTAATTAATAAACATACGATTTGTTAAGCGTGTGATTTATAAACTCACATAACCTTACATTCGTCCGTCCTGACACCGTGTATGTCCTCATACACGAATCAGGTGATAACCTTACATTAGGCCCTAGTAACAGTATTATCTTCCTATTATATAATATAATCTCTTCTACAACTATGTAACTGGTATATACTAAACTTTTAATAACACTAATATTACAAATACACAGTGTTAAATTTTAACGGTTCACAATATTTCACCGATCTATTCTCAGTCGCTACATTTTTATTCGCTAATTAACCATTTTAAGGCTCTATCTTTATTGCAACTAAACCTATCAATTTTTAGCAGCAGTTCCTACTGTTATTTCTACTGTTGCCCTAGACCAATCAATTCCCAAGGAATTTAACCAATCAATCCTGTCGTTAATGATGTCGCCTTGAACCGATCAATTCTCAAGGACTTTTCTACACTACAACTAAACCAATCAATTCTTAGTTGTGTGTGCCTGTCGTCAATGATGTCGCCTTGAACCAATCAATTCTCAAGGACTTTTTTTTTTTTACAACAACTAAACCAATCAATTCTTAGTTGAAGTGCCTGTCGTCAATTTTGCGGCCAGGGTGCGAACCAATCAATTTTCGTTCCTGACCTGGAAAAGAAAAAATCATACTGTAGATAAAATGATCCTATCAAGTTATTATTAGCTAGTCTTCTCATATTAAATCATGATACTCATTATATTCTGTTCTGTTAACCTTCATTACCCAAATTATCATTATTATTTTACCCAATTTTTCATTAAATATTTTACCATGCTTTGCAACTTGTTCATTACACATATTTATTACAACGGTAAAGTGAATACGCGTAGATATGTCACTATTAAAGTGAACTTCTATTCTACCAAGTACCAACTAACTTATTTATGCCAGAAATAATTTAAAAAGAACTACTGAATTCTAAATTATTTTTTTCTCATTTTATTCACTGTCACTCGCGCCATCACTAAAATCAGATTCTCCACGGTCAAGCGCAAGAGATGTGGTGTGAATCCACGGCTGTACACGATCTGCCGCAATAGTTGTATGGCGTTTGTTTTTAGTTCCTTCAAACCCGGGTATTGGGGCAACCCTATACCGATCATTTCCCAGTACCTTCACAACCCTAAACGGTCCTTCGTAAGAAGGCATAAGTTTTGTACTTTTGCCCTCATTATAATACGATGACTTTAGTATCTTCACCAATTCCCCCTTTTTATATGACTTGGCTGTTTTTCTGTTCCTATCGTAATATTCTTTTTGTTTATCTTGTTCCTTATCTATCCTTTCTTTTACTTCATTTCGTAGTGAAATCAGGTCGGGGGTTTCACTAGGTACTATCCTAATTTCATTCAGAGCCGGATTTAATTCACTATTCATTTGTAAGCCAAACATTACTTCAGCAGGAGTTCGGCCTGTGGTCTTTTGTATTGTGTTATTTAACCCCCATTGAATCGTGCCCAATTTCTTATCCCACTCCCTTTCATCATTTTTCAGGTTTTGTGCCGTTAGTGAGTTTAAAATAGTGCGATTATACCGCTCCACTTGGCCGTTTGCCCGAGGGCTTGCCACAGCATTCAAAACATGTTTGATACCTTTATTAAGGCAAAACTTTCTAAACAAATGAGACGTAAAACAGCTGCCTCGGTCACTAATTATCCTATCAGGGTTGCGAAACGTGTAGAATACCTCTTCCAATATATTAATTACGTTAAGCGTCTTCGTATTTCTTACCGGTTTAATAAACACGAATTTTGTGAAAGCGTCCACTACTACCAAAATGTGTGTATGTCCACGCTTTGACTTTACGAAGGGTCCAACGTGATCAATGTGCAGGGTGTGAAAAGGTATATCTGCCTTTGGGATAGGATGTAATAATCCCTCTCTTGTGTTCGAATTTCGTTTAGCGTAGGCACACTCAATGCAGGCTGCAACATACTTTTTAACAAAACGGGTCATTTTAGGAAACCAGTAATTCCGTTTTATCCTTTCTAAAGTTTTCTCAAACCCCAAATGTCCAATTTCGTCGTGGTTCATTCTGCATAATTGCCAGCGGGCACCTTTTGGCACCACCCACCGGGTCTCTTTCTTTTCTTTGTCAATGTACCTATATAGCTTGTTATCACGAATAACAAAACTGTCCTTTATATACCGAAGTTCTTTTCCATCAATGTTATTAGAGAGAATATCCCGAGTCCTACCTAACTCTGTATCACCTAACTGAAGGGTCAACAGCCAGTCCCCATCACTTATGGTCAGTACAGTAGGTATTTGGTCGTGGGATTGATTGCTCTCGATCAAAATAGGATTACGGGATAACGCGTCGGCGTGCGCCATTTTCATCCCCGCCCTATATTCAATGGTGCAATCGAACTCCTGCAAACATATCCACCAACGGGCAATCCGGGGGATGAGATCTCTTTTTTGGAACGTAGATCGTAGGGCACTGCAATCCGTCACTATCTTAAATGGTTTCCCTATTAAATAAACCCTGAACTTTTTTAATGACGATATTACAGCTAATGTTTCAAGTTCATATGAGTGAAAATTCTTTTCCTCGGGTGACGTTTGTCGGCTATAGTATGCTATCGGTTGCAAATCGTCACTCCCCTGAGCACGTTGCAATAAAATGCTTCCCACTCCTATTCTGGCAGCGTCAGTATGGAGCTCCAATTCTGCATTTTGATTGAAGATAGCTAAGACTGGCCTATTGATGAGTCTCTCTTTAAGGGTCTGAAAAGCGTGTTCTTGTGCCTCTGACCATTCCCAAACGGTGTCTTTTAAGTTTATTGAGAGGGTGTGCAATCAACGCAAAACCCTTAATGAACTTCCGAAAATAGCTCACAAGGCCAAGAAATTGTCGGACACCGTGAACATTCTCTGGACGTGGAAAATCTATGACGCTTTGTATTTTGGCTGTACCGGGCTTGACACCAGTAGCACTAACCTCGTACCCGAGATAGTCGATTTTGTTTTGCAAAAAGCTACACTTTGTCAAATTAAGTGTCAGATTGGCACCTTCAATCAATTTAAGTACATCTTCTAATCTATCTAGACATTGCTGCAATGTTTCTCCATAAATTAGCAGGTCATCAATATAAACTGTGGCCTTACTGTAACGTGCAGATCCAAGAACACTGTTCATCATGCGTTGAAATACCGCGGGTGCATTCGCCAACCCGAATGGCATTCGATTAAATTCATATTGGCCGTCCGGGGTTACAAATGCAGTATAGCGCTTGCTTTCCTCGGAAATTGGAACTTGATAATATCCGGACATAAGATCCAAAGTAACAAACCATGCTTGACCTGATAATCTAGCAATTTCGTCTTCTATAATTGGCATAGGATACCTCTCCTTCAGGGTTATCGAATTAAGCATTCTATAGTCAATACACATTCTAGTATTGCCATCTTTTTTGCGTACTAGAATTATGGGACTAGCATAATCTGACACTGACTCCCTAATTATCCCAGCCTCCAACATTTCGTTTACCATGACTCGCACCTTTTCCCTTTCAGAGTGCGAAAGTCTATAAGGTCGATAAACTACGGGTTTCTGATTGTTTAACTCAATGTTCATCTCAGTAACGTTTGTACACCCTAGCTCCGACAAAGATGATGCGAAGCAATGTTTGAAGCGATTTAATAAATCGATTAATTTGCATTTATCTTCTTCAACCACTGCTTCACCCAGTTGGACCTGGTTTTCATCAATAGTTTCGTGACCAAGTTCTTCACGTGCACAATCGGTTATCACTTCAGGGACTTTTATTACCCGACTTACGACCTTAACTTTTTCAACTCTACAGATGACTGCGTTCTCTTGTAGTAAGCTTGGTACCGTGCCTGGTGCGATCGTTACGTACATTTGTCCCTTTTTGACTGGGTAAACGCCTCCACAGACAAAGTGTTGGTTGTTTACTTTTCCCACCAGCTTGCTTGCTACTAACACCTCACCATCATATGCTGAATCGGTACAAACCTTAACGGTCGCGGCTCCATATAGCTGAACATGTCCAGCTACTTTACCCTTAAGAGTGCGATCATGATCCATCCACAAATCTGACTGAGGTAACTCAGTTCCTACGTTTACAAACTGCAAGCTATCTGAGTCCTTGTATACTATTATATGTGGTTGTTCAGTGAACGACTGGCCAACCAATATTGGTTTGTCTAACAGACGATCTTCCACTACCTTACATAGTACCGTAGCACAAACACCATCAATCTCTAAGTCAAGAGAAATACTCCCAGGTGATTGTACAAATTCATTACCAAAGCCCTTCATAACTGTTGGTATGTTATCATGAACGCACCCTAATATGCGTGCTACTGACTCTTTAATAAGAGTTAATTCGCTTCCAAAATCTACAAATGATTCAAACATTGAGCCATTAATATACACTTTCTTGGTAAATTTAGCATTTGGACTTGAGCTAGTAATACACATTGTTTTAGGAACCGTATCAGTATTCTTAGCAGAGCCCGCAGATTTACTAATACAATTTTCAATTTGATGGCCTATTTTATTACATTTATTACATTTCAATAGAGGTTTAGTGCAATTTAGATATGGGTGGCCTGGCTCCTTACAATTAAAACAATATAATTCTTGTTTTGACAAGTTTCTTTTAAGATTTGTTGCTGAGACTCGGTCGCCAGAAGTGCTAACACTGTCTGACATATTTCTATTTTTCGATTGAAAAGGTTGTTGACCACTGGTTGCATCCTTGTTACTCATTAAAAACTGTAGAAGTTGTTCCGGCTGACAACATCGCAATGCTAAAGCACTTGACCTCATTGTTTTGTCGCTTATTCCGTGAATGATACAATCGACAGCACGTTTACCAGAAATATCACATAAATTCAATAACGCCAACTTTTCATAATAATAAGTTTCTATGGGCTCATTAAATTTACTTCTGCGCTTCAACATATCTTCCAAGCATTGGCCATAGTTGATTTCATAGGGAAATGCGCTTTTCAATTTATCTTGCCACTCTTGCCAAGTGTATAAGATCGTATCGAGACTTTCAAACCAAGTCTTGGCCAATCCTTGCAGCTTTTGAAGCGAAAAATGGATGGTGGTTTTTTCATCCCAACCATA
Organism: Coenonympha glycerion; assembly: GCA_963855885.1. Classification (NCBI taxonomy): domain Eukaryota; kingdom Metazoa; phylum Arthropoda; class Insecta; order Lepidoptera; family Nymphalidae; genus Coenonympha; species Coenonympha glycerion. The sequence continues at coordinate 17,486,408 of OY979631.1, forward strand.
CACCGCGGCACATTCATTAACTTTTTTTAACCAAATATCTATTCGCTGATTCTTCGTAGAAGGATCAAAATTTGGGATGATATTTTTGTTATCTATGTTTTTATTACTTGATGATATATTTTGCAGTGACGGTTGAGATTCAAAACCACCTTTAATTGACTGAATTATTTTAACAACATCGTTGGAAGAAAAAGATGGACTACATGACCTTATTTGTGATGTTCGGCGTCCATGTTCGACTCCTTCCTGTCGGTAGTCGGCCGTCCGTTGCTCTTCCGCCTGACGTGAAGCTGCACGCGCTCTTTCAGTTGACATCCGCTGTGAGCTTCTCTCGCGCTGCCGTAAAATCTCCCGTTCCCGTAGTAGCTCTCGTTCCAGTCTCCGGACACGTTCCCGATCTAGGTCCAGCAACTCCCTGGTCCGGCTCTGTCCAAGATTACTGCGGCTGCGACTGCGAGATGGGCTGAGGTTTGTCTCATTTCGATCTCGCCGACGACGGCTGCGTGACGGTGTCTCAAGTCTGCGTTGCTCGTTTTCCTCCTCCATCTCAGTTATCCATCGACGTCATGTCAGGAATTCCAGGCTTCAGAGTATCTTCCACTTCTGAATTATAGAATGTCACCACCAGGATCTCACAATAATACACCCAGTACTGTTAATAAGTCATTTATTAACTATAATATAAAAGTCACTTATTTTTATTTAGAGTCCAATGAATAATTTCTTCAATTATTACAATCACGAAACACTTCGCTTACTTTGCGTGCGATAGTCACAAGCTCTCAAAGAAATCTGTGTCGACTTTACCAGCTTACAGTTTCGGGCCTCTTTGTTACAAAATTTATGATGTTAATATAAACACAAGTTTCAACTGGCAAAGCCCAATGAGTCTATGCGATCGTTCTTAAAACATAAACAAACCACGATATTGCCGAGCGACGCCGACTGTGGTATCAAATTTATTAGGGGTCCGCCTAAAGGTGGACCTTATTTGCTTTACTCGCGGAATACATATTTTCCAATAGATATTAATTAATAAACATACGATTTGTTAAGCGTGTGATTTATAAACTCACATAACCTTACATACCTAATATGATTTTTTTTCACACCAACCTTTCGATCATGTGCTTACTGTTAAGTACTTGAAATAGCAATTAGAAATACTTAGTGATATATTTTATTTAAAAGGTAGAACAATAATCCAAGCAACTGACCGATCAGAATTAAATGCTTTATTTATTATTAACTAGCTGTTGCCCGCGGCTCCGCCCGCGTGAATTACGATTTTCTTTTACATATAACCGTAGAATTCCTTGATTTTCGCGGGATTCTGGTGTGATGTTGTACAGAAACCTGTTTTTACTTCGCACGAGTTAAAATCGTCCTTTTCAGTGTGGCTTTTATTCTGAAACCACGAAATATGTCAAAAATTATTAAATCATGTGAAAAGTTGTACTGGTGGTAGAAATCTTCTTTCAGAGTTCGGCCGGGTAGGTACCACTGGGATAAAATACTCTACTAACAATATTCCCCAGCCCAACATAAGAGTCTGTTGAAAATCTTTGCTTCATCTCAATACAATCCCAAGTATCAGAATGGGCAATGGCTATATATTTCTTTACGTATAAAAAGACCTATGACGGTCAATCGGTTAGGACCAGTTAGGAGAGTTAAAAATATTTGTGAACCATTATTTTACTCTTTCCATGTTGCGGATGATAAAAAAGACGTGGCACTCTGGGAATGTCCACAAAAGTGAAAAATTTTATCTGTTCCTGTCTCAACAGTGCCATCTTAATATAAAGTCAAGGAACAGTACATTACATGACAATTAATTATTATTAACGAAAATACGGTAGTACCTATCTCCAAGTTTTACATTCAAGTTCCACATAATTTGTAGAGATGGCGCGATACGGTATAAATTCATGATTTTCGTTCACCCTAAAAGTGAAAAATCTTAAACCATACAAAATCTTCTGCTAAGCATATTTATTTACGGCTGTAAGGGTACTCCGGTCTGACTTGAGCCCTTAACGTCCTAGCCCTAGGTGCTTGTCCATTCCGAGTTTCAAGTCACCTACTTGAACTCATCGATAAAGGTTCTGATGTCTATAATTTCTGAACTACAAAAGTGATGATGATAAAATTTATACGGAATAATCTTTAAAGAACCTCCTTTCTAACAAAAAAAGAATTAATGAAATCGGACAACGGGTTAATGAATTATAACTAAATACACATTTTGACTTTGATGCCGTCTTCCAGGGAAACCATGATGAATTCCGGGACAAAAAGTATCCTATGTCCTACCTCGGAGTATGAACTATGATCATGTCAAGTTTCATTTAAATCCATCCAGCGGATTAGCCGTGATGCGCGGTCGTGAAACAGACAGACAGACAGACAGACAGACAGACAGACAGACAGACAGACAAAAATGAAACAAATTACAGTTTTGGCTTCAGTATCGACTAAATAGTGTCCTTCAACAAAAATTTTCAAAATATCTTCAATGTACAGAATTCGACCCTTTACAGTTTTATTATAAGTATAGACTAGCTGTTGCCCGCGGCTCCGCCCGCGTGAATTACGATTTTCTTTTACATATAACCGTAGAATTCCTTGATTTTCGCGGGATTCTGGTGTGATGTTGTACAGAAACCTGTTTTTACTTCGCACGAGTTAAAATCGTCCTTTTCAGTGTGGCTTTTATTCTGAAACCACGAAATATGTCAAAAATTATTAAATCATGTGAAAAGTTGTACTGGTGGTAGAAATCTTCTTTCAGAGTTCGGCCGGGTAGGTACCACTGGGATAAAATACTCTACTAACAATATTCCCCAGCCCAACATAAGAGTCTGTTGAAAATCTTTGCTTCATCTCAATACAATCCCAAGTATCAGAATGGGCAATGGCTATATATTTCTTTACGTATAAAAAGACCTATGACGGTCAATCGGTTAGGACCAGTTAGGAGAGTTAAAAATATTTGTGAACCATTATTTTACTCTTTCCATGTTGCGGATGATAAAAAAGACGTGGCACTCTGGGAATGTCCACAAAAGTGAAAAATTTTATCTGTTCCTGTCTCAACAGTGCCATCTTAATATAAAGTCAAGGAACAGTACATTACATGACAATTAATTATTATTAACGAAAATACGGTAGTACCTATCTCCAAGTTTTACATTCAAGTTCCACATAATTTGTAGAGATGGCGCGATACGGTATAAATTCATGATTTTCGTTCACCCTAAAAGTGAAAAATCTTAAACCATACAAAATCTTCTGCTAAGCATATTTATTTACGGCTGTAAGGGTACTCCGGTCTGACTTGAGCCCTTAACGTCCTAGCCCTAGGTGCTTGTCCATTCCGAGTTTCAAGTCACCTACTTGAACTCATCGATAAAGGTTCTGATGTCTATAATTTCTGAACTACAAAAGTGATGATGATAAAATTTATACGGAATAATCTTTAAAGAACCTCCTTTCTAACAAAAAAAGAATTAATGAAATCGGACAACGGGTTAATGAATTATAACTAAATACACATTTTGACTTTGATGCCGTCTTCCAGGGAAACCATGATGAATTCCGGGACAAAAAGTATCCTATGTCCTACCTCGGAGTATGAACTATGATCATGTCAAGTTTCATTTAAATCCATCCAGCGGATTAGCCGTGATGCGCGGTCGTGAAACAGACAGACAGACAGACAGACAGACAGACAGACAGACAGACAGACAAAAATGAAACAAATTACAGTTTTGGCTTCAGTATCGACTAAATAGTGTCCTTCAACAAAAATTTTCAAAATATCTTCAATGTACAGAATTCGACCCTTTACAGTTTTATTATAAGTATAGATTACATTATTATATTATGCTTGTTGTGCTCACGTACTCGTAGGTACATAATTTCGCTTTTTTCTTCTACCATGTTAAATGTATTTTAATGAATAACATAAAATAAGTAGGAATATCAATGAATAAATGTAAATACGCCCGAACAGCTTCTGACTCTGTATGAAGCTCAGGTTCGTTCTGGCATGGAGTACTGCAGTCACCTCTGGGATGGATCTGCCAAATACCAGCTCGATGCATTGGACTCGGTTGATCGCCGCGCACGCAGAATAATCGGGAAGGAATCGCTAACACGGGCGAAACTGCTCAGTTTAGAACACCGACGTAGTGTTGCCTGTTTAGCGGTTTTTTACAGGATATATTTTGGAGAGTGTGCTCAGGAACTCCACAACCTTGTACCCCCTTCACCTTTCTACCACAGAACCGCAAGACGTCGAGAGAAGTGGCATCCTTATGTGGTTGATGTTCAGCGTACTCGAACGAAACGTTTTTCTTCCACGTTTCTGATACGAACCGCTAAGGTGTGGAATACCCTTCCAGCTTCCGTGTTCCCAGCCAAGTACAATCTGGGTGCCTTCAAGAGAAGAGTGAATAGGCATTTTCTAGGCAAGCGCGCTCCATCCTAGACCTCATCATTTCTGCCCATCGGACATGATTGTGGTCAAGCGTAAGCCTATCAATATAAAACTAGTTTGATACAATAACTTGCTAAGTCAAACCAGTAACCACTAAGGTTAATCCTGTTGAGATTATAATCCATGCGAAATATAGTTAATCTGCGGTGAAAGCCTGGGATTACCTAATCAAATGGACTTACCTGGCCATGACTCTATAATTCAGGTAACTATTAGGTATGACGTAACCATTCGATAAGACAGGACTTTAAATTCCATAGTAAGTAAGAACGGGTATATAGCGTCCCAAGAATACATATTTTGAGAAAATAGTTATTGCCTTCATGTAGAACTGGTAGGACTTATACGGGTAGCACGTAGCTACCTCGGAGGTTGGAAAGATTTTAGCTAGAGTCGGCATAACCGGTGATTTTCCCACAAAACATTTAACCGACCAAGTGCGAGTCGGACTCGCGCACCGAGGGTTCCATACCCTCAGACTACATTAAATAAAGGTCCATACCATAAAAAAAAGTTAAACATTAAAAGAATCACTTTGGTTTATGAATTTACGAGTATAATTTACATGGCAAACCGCAAACAATTACCTGCAGCTATTCCAAATTTCAGGTCGATAGTGAAATAATCGAGTGTGACAGACGGACAGATGGACGGACGGACAGACGGACGGACGGACAGACGGAGCCCTAAAAATGACGTGACGCTCCGGGAGTGCCGGCGGAAGTTAAAAAGTGAACTAAAAACGTTGAATATTTTGTGAATTAGCAGACTAAACTACACTACAGATACAGAGGTGTCGGTAACGGTAACAATATGAGGTGATCACAATAGTTTCGAGAGTTCAATGGTTTTTTTCACATTTTAAAAAGTGTGAACGCGCCTTATGAATTGTTTTCACTACAAAAAGCACTTTCTGCTACCCGCTACATAACGTCGATTCAACGAGCTAGGGGGTTACTAGGAGAAGGAATGTCTATTTTAGGACCTCAGCCCCTACATTGTGTAAGAAAAACGCATTCATCGTTATCGTTATCATTTATAAATTCTGCCCGCTGCGCTGATTTTCTTCCGTCAGCCAATCGGGAGGCAGGATTTGCAAACGATTAAGATAACGATGAATACGTTTTTCTTACGCAATCAGGACCCAGGACATCGTCGGCAACTAAAAAATTTGGAATTTGCTTGATGCAGGTCAAAGCAATCGTCATTACAGCGAGTCGAGGAGTTATTTTAATGAGCAGGTAGTACCGCGGTAGGTAGTAGCTCGGTACCGGGTAGTAGGTAGTGGGTACTGCACTCGTGCTCTTGATACCGTTATAAGATCTCCGCTGAACTGCCTCGCTGCCACTTGAAATTACGCGCGTTTCCAATGCACCACGGCGTCTTTGAACTTTATTCGTATAATCAAAAAAAAAGATTCCGACGAGTTGAGAACCTCCTTTTTTTTAAGTCGGTTAAAAAAAGTGCTAGGTTACTGGAGTCAAAATTGTTTATTTTGACGCCAGTAGAAAACATGTAGTTCGCTTAGCAGATACCTATATTTTTTGACAGATGTACGTACTATTCTGTTTGCTTGATGAAAAAGATTTTCGTCAAACGTTCTAATGGCCGCATCCTCAGGTTCATATCGGTGGACAGTGATAAAAAGTGATTTTAAAGCAGTGATGATGATGATTATTATCTCTAGTATCTTTTCGTCGACATTGGCAAATAGACCAGGGGCCTTATTCTGTATCGTTCACTTAGTTAGTAACCCTAACTGGGTTATTAACTAAGAAAACGAAGGCAAAAATCCTAATTTTGCACAAATTACCAACCTAGGTCGGTATGGTATCATATCAGTATACCATGCTAGTTGCTATCTTGTACAAAAAGAATACAAAAATAGGATTTTTGCCTCCGTTTCCTTAGTTAATAACCCAGTTTGGGTTACTAACTAACTAAATGAACGATACAGAATCAGCACACTGAGGGTGTGGATATGACTAGCATAGCCACACTTGATTTTGAAAATTATATCGCGCTCGTTGTAGATAAAGTTGACCATTGCTTTTAACGATGTAGATTCTGACGCTTAGCATAGAGATAGTTAACATCACATACTCAGCGTAAAATAAAATAATCGTAAAATAACCATGCAGATATTCTCCTTATTCTGTTTATTTGAGAATTTCCAAAAGTGTATTTCTAAAGTGTAACTCTCAACTACTATTTGAAAAAAGTGGCGACATTTTTCATTAGGTTCTCTTACGAAATACTTACCACAAGTTTTCTGGGTTTTTCTTGAATCTATAATCTTAGGTACATATTTATCCATCTTAAAAGGATAATCTTACTCAAGTCCAAATCCATATGGTTTCACAAATTATTAAGTAAAGGAGTAAGTAGTAACAAACATACTCACATGCATAAACACTTTCCCGTTTATCATAGTGTAATTTTATCGGTGCATAGCTAACAATGGAAACGCTCGCAGTGTCAAGTATCAGTATTCAGTAACAAGGCGAGCTTTCTTCCGAACAGAGTGCATTATGCCGTGATCTTTGACACGCGAATGTCAACCCTACGCCCTCGTGATAAGACTCACCTCGGTAACACTCATAAACGCTTCAGATTTGTGCGTTATTTTTAAACTTTATTATTTTGTTATGGACGCACAAGTATGAGTGGGATGGGATTATAGGAGAAATTGTAAAAGTACACCTTGATATTGTTATGGTCAAACGTCTGATAGCATCCTGTTTTTATAAAACCTCATTAATAATAATATTTAAGTAAAATTTACGGAAATAAATGGTCATTTTCATGTTAAATTTTTATATAACATGACAAAGATACATATATTCTTGCAATTTTACAATGTCAGTTTACAAATTACAAACAAAGAATAGTCGATTAGGGCAGACGGAATAACAAACCACAGACTTCTTTCCCCAGTGATAGAACGTCCTAGGATATTCAAGAATAACCATAGTGTCAGCACACACATCCGTAACTTTCGGTCGCTGAAAATTAGCGGTTGAATTTATCGACCTTAAATATGAGTAATCTGTTGGTATGATACATTTAACTGCGACCAAATATTATGAAGAACTACACATATTACATAATATTATCAAGACAAATAATGATCATCATTATTGATCGAATATCAGTTCATCTAATGATCTTTAATAAGTGCCCGTAACTGAAAGCCTATGTGAAATAATAAACTTTAGAGTTTTCAATAAACTTCAGCCCACTTACACGCATTGGTACGAGTAGGTTGGAGGAACTCTATTGGTCGGTCTCCTATGTAAGTAGAGGCCTGTGCCCAACAGTGGGCTATTTAAAATCTGGGGATGATGACCAAATAAAAAGTCAGTCGACGATGGTTCAGGAATTTGTCTAAAAATTCTAAAGTATCAACTTACGTCCAAACAGAAAGTTTTTATTGGATTTTTAGTGGCTTTATTTGAGTTGACTTCAAGATAAAACTTCATTGGTTACGTTCTTATCTTTTATCTCCATAGATAAAGTAAATATAAAGATTAACATTCGACATTCGGTGACAGGATCTATATCTGGTGTTTACTATTTATTTACTTATCTGTTACTTAACAGATACGTTGAAGTTATTAGAACTTTACGATATCTTGGTTTCTTTACTATTATTATAAAATACTGACAGTCAGGTAATCAATTGAAGTACGAACTTCGTACTTCAATTAATTACCTTCTACATTGGTGACACGAACAATTTTTTTCAATAAATTTTTATTTCTACCTTTCTAGAATAAAAGGTTGCATAATAGGAAAACCGAGTTATATAACTTTATTTATATTTTATTGAAATTCGATTCAACATTTATAGATCGGTTATAAAAATATTATTGGTGTGTGTGAAATCGAGCGTGATTGGCAGTAAAACACAGGTGTGCGGGACAGCGTTGTGAAATACAATAAAAATATAATAAAATTATTTTCTCTTTTCTTGTTTGTTTCGCAATAAATCTATTTTACGAGAACCCACAATCTACATAAAGGTATGTTTAGACTAAAAGCGCATGTCTACGTTTGGTGTACCACGACAGACTGTGCTGTGCAATCTGTTAGGTACATGTATTTTGTACTTGATTTTATCTTCACGTGGAATTTGGTTTTTTCGAATACCACAGGATTGCAGATTATGTCAATTTAGTTCCTGCTGCCATTCCAGCTCTTTTTTCCAAATGTCTTTCAAGGAAGCTTGCTAATGCAATGTATATCTATGGCCGTAGTTGCTTTATTATGCAAATCGCAGTTTTTTCTAAAACCTACGGGATTTTTCCGGGATGAATACTAACCGGTTTTACTCCAGGGTAATCTATAAGATTTATCTGCAATCCAAATTCTAGCCAAATCGGTTTAGTTGTTTGTAGGTTGTAAATGTCAAAATTCGTCAGAAGATTAGGCTTACGTTCCAGTAACTAAAGAGCTAGGCTAACATTTTGTCGAGATATTTTACAAGATATATAGCATAGTAATATTCGTTATTCGATGCTACTAGGTAGATTGATTCGTTACTACTGCAACAATCACCGGTACTTTTACAATGTGTTTATAGAAACTAAGTAGTAACTACTTCATTTTCAACACGATTTACTACCGTTTAATAATCCGTCCAATATCTTTCCAAAAAGTAATAAACACCTTTAACTGGATGAATTATACCAACCACCTTTATGTGGTTGTTAGTTAGTAGTTAGTTTCTTGAGTTTTCACGTACAAAGCAGAACATCTGGCAAATTTAATCATAACCACCATTATTCAAACGTTCGGGGTTGAAGGAATCTCGTCAAGTGATCGCTGGATGAGCTCCAAGCTGATCGTATCGATACAGCTAATTATATCATTTTAATGGTGGAGCAATGACCTTACACACAAGGGAGACTGGGTGACCATCACAACTGCTATTTATTCTGATATTGCCTTTGTAGTTTTCACACGACTAAAAAGAGACTAGAAGCTGTAGGCATGTTACTTTAGCTATTCAAAAATACGATTGCTAATCAAACGAAAAGCTTGGACTCGTCTGATCCCATCTTCTTCCTTAAATCTAAATGAAAGAGTAAATCTTTCTAAAATACTCGCTTAAAAACCAGGCAACCAAAAAAATAAAAAACTCAGAAAAGGACATTCAGCCGGTTGCTACACAGTATCAGCCGCACCGCTCTTGTATCAAATATTTGCTTAAGGATACGTGGAACATATAGATTGGCAATAACTGACGAAATTTCACAGAGAAAGACGTAATTTTTGGAGTGAAGGAGACCACTTCCGCATCACAAACCAATGGCCAGTGAAATGTTCACCCGAGCGAACCAGACCACTTGCGGTTGACATTTAAAACCATGGGGTCAATATTTTCGCACGGTTGTCGTTTGTACTTACTACCGTACAGTGTAAAAGACTGTACGCCATACCAATGTCAGTGTCAGTTAACTTACACCATGTCGCTGCGGTAATGCGGTCTTTCTCTTCCTGATTCCATACATCATCCAGTTTACAGGGATACCTACATAGAAGTCTTTGAGTTTACAAGTAAATATTTTGATTTAAAGCGAAGGGGTGTTAAGGATAGCGTAGGAAGACCGTAGCAAGCTGTACCTGAAAAAAGGTCGCTGGTAGACAGTGGATGCAGAGGAAAGCAGAGGACCGTGTGTGGTGGCGTTCTTTGGAAGGCTATGTTCAGTAGTGATCGTGAATAAGCTAATGGAGAGAGTAAAACAGGGGTCTGATTGCTTAAATAAAACGTATTCATCGTTATCGTAATCGCTAGCTAATACTGCATTGCGATTGGCTGACGTAAATCAGGAACCCAACCAGTGGGCAGATTAGTAAACGATTACGATAACGATGAATACGTTTTTCTAAGACAATCTAGGGGCAGATGGAAGTACCTACTATTCTGCAGAATCTGCCGGGATGGATACGAAGTGTCAGACATCTTGTCCGTCATGTGGTAGTAGCATTAAGTAGAAGTAGAGAGAGTGTCTGTTAAGTAGTAATAGTAGCATTACCGTGTGTTCGGATTTCAGACCGCTGTTGCTGGAAAAATTACTACTCATAAGGAAATTAGTAAGCTACTGGATATGGTGAAGCTATATTTCAGGATGACGAGCGAAGTACAGGGCATCATATAACATTGAATTGCAATGTCCTGGGACGCACTGTTTCTGACGTGAGCATTGAGCAAGTCTAATATCACATACCGAACGACTTGTTCTTCTTCTCATTACTTGATAAAAACAGTTTTGTCAGCGATTAAAGGTAGAATGACGTCCCACTAAAGGAAAGAACAAATAGGAGTAAAACAACAGTGTCGATAAACAGTAGAACAAGACAATACACAGTGCGATGTTTCCCCGCATATCTCAGCAATTTATCAGCTCTAACAATAAGAAGTTATGACAGAGTTGCTCCGTGCAACGCAATCGTAGTGCATCTAGATCTAGGTATCAACTCAATAGACCACTTAGCTTATTGCACCTGCTTGTATGCTAGAAGAAATATAGGTTTCCTACGAAGGCCAGGTGAACATCAGTGTTTACGCATATAATTTAATTTTTCATCACGTAAATGCAAAAACTCAGTTAAAAAGTACTTAATTCATACCTGAGCGAAATGTAATCATCATCAATGATCGAAAATTCAGTTTAAATTTTTGCGATTGCTGATTGGCCAAATCAACAAAAAGTAATCTATCTCGGATTGTTAATATTGTTTGGGTTCCGTTTATGCTCATTTTCAAACCGATAGGTGACAGTTTTCACTTACAACAACTGTCACCTAAGGGCTTAGGTGTCTCTTAAAATGTTGGTGACAACGGGCATTTAGTGTATTACGGCGAACTCAACAGGTCTGCCCGCGAAATTCAAAAATTTCGTGGTTTTTTACAATTTGTACGCTCATTACACATAATAGGCTTATGGCAGTCATTTTGCGAGAGTGGCAGTTACTTCTTTACATGTTTTTATCCAAATTTTTGCATAAAAATGTCTATCCTAGGAAATTAGTCCGAGTAAAGAGTTTTAAGTGAGCAACTCGCAAATCTCGGATAAATTTCTTTAACTCGACACTTTCAAGCAGAGATTTTTATATAAATACATGAAGATGATCTTGGGATTATCGCAATTTGACTGCCATAAGCCTATTACGTCTTATCAGCTTGAAAATCGCGAAAAACCACAAAAAATTTGAATTTCGCGGGCACACCTGTGGTGTGCTCCTTAAACAAAAACCCTTACTTACAAATGACCATCTGCGTTTTGCTGTAGCTTTACTACTACTACTACTAATACCTACTATACTGTACTATAGTATCTAGTATTAGCACTAGAAAGTTGTAATTTGGTTACGACGTCAAAAAAAATCGTAAATATTTTTTCATCAACAGCTATAGGTAATCGTATCAAACCCCGGATAGGATGTAAAGTTTTAACCTGAGAAGCAGCGCTATTCCACAAAATTTATTTGAAAAAGTAACTGTACAAAAGTGGAGGATATTCCAACAGAGGGTTTCTATATTTCTTCACCCTGAAATGTTTCTAAAATAGGAGGGAATTCCCAGAAAAAGGGACTCACGTTCCTTGCGGCACCCCTCGGCCTGTGGACACGTGAGATGGAGATCACGTTACTCCCAGCAAGGGTGACCATCCGATCAGATTTTCACGGATATTTTCTTATTTGACAGCTTAAGAAGGTCCATTCATAATTTGTGCTGTGTAGCCGAAAATATTGTTTTTGCACTACAAATCAGCCTAGCTTAACAGAGACAAACTGCATTGTTAATGCAGCCAGTTTGTCGGCATCATTTCACAGCCAGAACTTTACTTAATTGGTAAGTTTTTTCTAACATTTCCTAACTTTAAAAAGTTCGTAATTTGCGTCGTTCGTAGTGGCCGTAGCTTGGTGGCTTGGTTATTCATCTTCACCGTTAAATAATAACCAGATTCCATCGAAGCTCTATAAGACCAAAACTGAGCTAAAAAATCAGTTAATCCCAAACTGGATTATTACCCTCAACACGTGCTGGTGCTGAGAGTAATTGGGATATTTCTTTCCAAGCCCAAAAGCAGTCCCCATCTGGGGACTGCTTGTGGTCCCAGCGTATGACGTCAGAAGCTGTATGATTTTTGGAATTGTCGTTGAAAACTCCATAAGTGTGTGGTAAAGGACTGGTACGTTCCCTATAGTAGACCGCTACACTAGCACCTTCCTTGTCTTGGAAGGTGTAGATACATTCATTAGCTGGTCACGGTGCGAGACTGTGAGTTAAGGAGTTCCCATGTCATGGCGTCCGTACCACCAAGATGTGTGTACGATTGAGAGTTGCATAAAGTTACGCTTTCCGGACTCCGCTGCACCAGACACGTGCGTGCGATACTTACTGCAAACGTGATGAGGCGTGATGGGGCCTGATGGGGCCTGATGAGATGATTGCCGGCACGCCGCGCTGCCCCGCGCGGGTGGCCTCGGCCCATGAGGGTGGAGGATCGTTCCAGTGCCTCTCCACTCGTTATGTAACCGATGGGTGTTTATATTGAACTGTTCATGCGTAAATCTTTATGAGAAGATTGGCTTGTGGACTTGTTTGTGATCTGATGACCTTCCGGGCGCAATTGGCTCAGGATTTTCAAGCGGAAAGTCCCAGCTTTTAGATTCGGGTCTGTGGATAGACAGCGTTCAAGTTAAGCTCAGTTCCTGATGAGGCTTTGTGAGAACTAAAAAAGGTGAGGAAACTGCATGCCTGCGAGGCTTTCATAGTATTGATAAAGCTCAGTAAATCTTGTTATCCCGTACTTGGCCAGCTTGGCAAGTTATGGCCTCATTGTGTGAGGAGGCCCGTGAACATGGACCGCAAAATGGGAGCGAGAGGTATTGACTGAAGGCTGGTCTGGTAACACATTATTGCATAAGCGATCCTTTGGAGTCCCATCGTGGCGTAATGGGCAGGAGCAGGACGTCCCACAACTTTACATTACAATTTCATAATATGACGCACTATACTGCGCTCATCACTCTGAGACACCAATTCTTAAATCTCATCATGTCCGGTAACCGCGTTGGTTACAGTGCTCTTCAAACGAAAACACATTACAACATAATCTGCTTCATGTGGTAGAATAGCTGATACCGTAGTGGGAACTTCCCGGACAAGAAGTGTCCTACCTCCAATGCACATACCTACCCACCCCTTTGCACTGGCAGATGCCTTGGGTATGGTAGGAAGGTTAAAGTAACATTCTCATCAATCATAACGACCTATTAGCATCTAAACATTTCGACTGAACTCTTTGAAATGTCGTTTCGTAATACGCGACACGCGTCAGGCGTATTCTTTGACGCACTCGCTTGTAGCGAGGGAAATGGAAAATGGCGTCACGTGCCCCTTTCCCCGAGGAAACTCATTAGAAAAACAGAATTAGCAATGTTCACGTGAGTCGTGACCATGAAAGACGTTTCAGTCTCAAAATTATTGTGCAAAAATCAACAACAATGGCAACGGGTTCTATTTTCAACCGCAACCGGAGTATTCGTGTATCTCCTCCGAACTCATACGCTTTTTTAATCTGTATTTTTACAGATACAGACTGAATGATAATGAACGCACAGCTCAAACAAAACGCGGCCTATTTGCTGGATTGCTGTCATGACAAAGACTTTTAGTGATTGTACCCACAGACCCACTTAAGGGGGGGTTTATACAGTTAATGCTAGCAAAGCCTGCCGTGGGCAACGTTTTTAATAGTAAGATATAAAAATAACACGGCGTTTAATTTCTAGAAAAATATCACAGCTAGGAAAGGGAAATTCCTCAAACATTAGCAGTTCCACAGACGAAAACAACTCATAAATAACCAAATCTACAAATTGGAACACAGATAAATAATGATTTCGGATCAGTTCATCGTACTTGGCAGGTGTTGGGTATCACCATTGACGGTACACCCGCTAGACACCTAGTGCTGAACCAGAGTAATCGGATTTATCCCTTGGTTAAGATTAATCACTTCCACGAATGCAAAATTAATTAGTGTAAAGTTACTAAAAGTATTCAGTTCACATAATTCGGCAAGATAAAATTTGGTTTCGTGTTAATTGTTATCATGTAACAATTTAATGCATTACAAACTCAAATCTGTTGAAGTGAAAGTCAAAATAAAATACATAGTCTTGCTTTGAAACTTCGAACTGTCTAAAAATTTTTTGACTAGCTGTTTCGCACTAATTTCCATTAAATATTTCGACGGTATTTATTGGTTTTTACAGTTACCGTTAAATAAATTAATTTAGATAGGATAATAATTATTTTGCTTTTACTCTCAAGGAATAATAAATTAACGTCCTTATTAAAGCTTTGACGTGAACTAACTAGTTAGGAAAAGTGCAAAAGAGGAAAAGGGGAAGGTTTCGACAAAACGATTTTGTCGAAACCTTTCCCTTTTCATTTTGCAACGATTCGAAAGCAGCAGTTCTAGCTATTATGTCAAATGCATGTGTTTTATAAGATCATTTTTTTGCATCGCTTTCTATCGTAATTTAAAAAAATATAAGAATGCGTGGAGTCGTATGTTTAATTTAGCGAATATTTTCATTTCCATCTTTTCGGAGTATCACAATTTGCGATATGGATAGAGGTGATGTTAGGGATCTAGAAGCTATGTGGTCTATGGATTCTATGGGTGTTGCCAATGTAGTCGAATCTGGCCCACAGTATCATAGTGACGAATTCTACAACCGGGAGCACTCCGCACTGCACGATGCTCTGATTGTGGGCCAAAGACCTCTAGCATGACACGCCAACAATAACTTTCTAAACTATTCTTTAAATAATGCATTCGTACTGTGTAACATCGATCGCAGACTCGACACACGTAAACAAGACGAAATAGACGGCGACTTCTTTATATTGATGAATAATAATCAATATTTATTTATTTATCTATCTGACAGGTTACCCCAATACGATAGGAATAAGTAATATATTGCATCCAAGACCTCCCTGAATTCGAGTGAAAGGTCAGCATTTCTATCACATGTCTCTTTAGAATTTTATAACTTCTACATATAAATTGAAAGGCCACGGCTAGTTACCACCCTATCAGTAAAGATGGCATGTTTAGCATACCGACGCGATGCTGCGTAGTTACATGTGTGACCACTTGAGTCGTCAGGTTACATCAAAGGTAGTGATCAAATTAGTAAGTATTTAGTTATCTTCTTTTCTTACTCTCGCCGCAAAACGACTTTCAGGCGGTAGAGTTTGAAATATCATAACTTTTATATGTAAATCAGGTAAAGGTTTTAAGATTTTTTATATTTTGATTTTTCAAAACATGTCTTTATTATCCTACACCTGTTAATCTAGAAACCGATAACCAATAAGAAGGGAATCGACCGCGCCCATAACATACATATAACACGACCGTCCATCGCGGCGCAATTGACCGTTCATAGAAACACGATTATCGTAAAAGTTAAACTGATCGAACGATCTTTTGTTTTTACTTAACTGCTGCCCACGCTCCGTGGGCGACTGTTAACATTATGCGCTATATCTTATGGAGAAAATTAACCTCGATTACGGACCAATAGCGCCGAATATAATATTACTAGCCAATCGGAATTAAGAAAGCCTGGTAATAGCCTAATGGTGACTTTATAGGGTCTCTAGATTTTGAATATAAAGTACGACCTCTGAATTTCCGGAGTCATGAGTTAATGTGGATATTCAAATGCGATAGAGGTCTTATAAATGTTGTTTGAAGTCTGTCCAATACTTGGCCAGTGTGGTATCAAAACCCCTTGTTTGACCAAACTAATGTTTATAGTCAACGTGATATACCGCTGCACGCGCGGCAATAAAATTTTCAAACCGATCGGCGTCTGTTTTGATCACACCTGATGGAAAGTGATGATAAGTCTAAGGTGGAACGCGCTTGCCTAGGAGACTCACTCTTGATTTCTTAGCAGACCTGCCGTACAGTCCGAAAGTGCGACACAGAGCACAGTATCTGTGTCCCTTTTTATTGCGTGCGTGACATATTGCGTTGCCTATAGTGGCGTCTGAGAATTTGAGGCAATCGCGATAATTTGATACACAAATAGACCTTCTCATCCAATAAAATGTTATCTAAATCTAGCACTATAGAAACAGGGCATGGCAATCAATCATGGTGTCTTACAGACAAACTGTACCTACCTTGTCTGAGTGATGAGCGGTGGCATGAAGGTGGCAGACCCTCCACCAGGATAGTATCAGGAGAGTTGAGGAAGTGTACATGCACCAATAGACTTAAGTATGTCCAATCCTTGATTCTAAGATCAGATGTTCACAGCAGCGACAAGCTTGCATCTATACAGCTGATTGGGTAATGCTTGAATCGGTCGAGTCTCGTAGGCACGGATTGGATAATATTTGCATCGGTTAAACAGCCTAGGCGCCAATTAGCTGGTGATAAGTTGGCCGATGTACAATTTTAATTTCAAGAATCCCACCCCAGCCGTGGATGCTCATTTTTTGAGTGGATGATGGTAAAAAGTATTTGGATTACAGACACCGTATTATCCAAGATCTAAAGCCGGTGTTTACGGGTGTAATATTTTGCAGAAGAAAAACAAAATCGTTTCTCCGAACGCTGCTTTGACGCCCCGGGCGAATGGCGGCCATTAAACATTGAACATGCGATGCGCGCAAATTACTCGCATATCGACGGGTTACATCTTTATGAGTGAGTTTTACATTGCACGACATCATACTCGCAACAGAATCGGTCGTTTTTAAGAAACGCAAAATTTAATCATTTTGCTATTGTTTACAGTGTGTGACGAATGTTTATGAAACCTTACAGTAAAATTAAGCACACAAACCTTCCAAAAAATGGTTTGATGGTTTTTTTGTCAAGTTAACAGTGCTCCGATTTTAGGGCGAAGCGAAATACGTAGAGTAAAAATTTTCATATTATTGTGATTTGTTGCATAGTACAGTTACAGTGAAATTCCATACAGTCTGTGAAGTCGGTTCGTTGGTTAATATTTGTGATTATTGATGATTGATAATAAATGAATGGATCATAAGGTCATGGCTAACCAGATTAACGACGACATCCAAAAAGGTGAAAATAGGAAATCATACATTAAAAGAGGCATATTGTGTGAGGCCTACGGCTGATAATCATTATAATATGAAACACGAAGACTAAAAAATAACTCTGTTAGCTACTACGATATGTCGCATGGTATAAAGTTCTTATATTTTAATCGAACTCTCATTACCGGCACATCGGGAACACCATAGTAATGAGCCGCGACGCGCTGTCAAACGACTGATGTCGATTAATGAATGTACAGCCGATGGCTTTCCTAATCATCCCATTTTAGCTCTTAGTTTAACCAACATAGAGGCTAAACCCGTATGAACTATAATATTTAAAGGTGACGTTTACATCATTATAATATCTGATGGTAATTTTGATCAAGGTATTATAGATTTTAATTGAATAGGCGCAGGGGATGTAATCGATCGATAGAATAGATGTAAATGTGACTATACAAGCGGTATTAAGGAAAATAATCATGATTATGGTAATACAGATCTTAAAAACGAAGACACAAAGCTTAAAATTTATTACAGTTAAGATATTGATATATGTACATGCAGAGTTAAAGTATGAAAATAATCATGATTATGGTAATACAGATCTTAAAAACGAAGACACAAAGCTTAAAATTTATAACAGTTAAGATATTGATATACGTACATGCAGAGTTAAAGTACCTGTAAGATTCGATTGCCCGTAATTACATTATAATTATCTCTGTTTTGTGATCATTGAAAAAACACGCTTTAATGATTAAGAGATGTAAATTCCAGAACGTACATAAATATGTTTCGAAATCGGTGTTGCATCAAGTTTTTATATGTGGGTGTACGGAATCATTGATACTAATAAACTTTAAGGTTAATTCGCTATAAATTAACACGGAATCGTTTGAAATAAAAGGTTATTAAAGCTATTAATACCAATGAAGACTTAGGCAACAAAAAAATAATCTTGGAGTTTTATACTTCATTTATTAATATCTACTTAAACTGTTTTTTTACCAAACACAAAATACATAAGTTTTAAACGTTCATAGGATTGTACACTTTCTTAGAAAACATCGAATTTATTCAGAAGGTCATAAAAATTCACCGCAAATAAATTGAAAACAATTGTTTAGCATTTCAATAGACCATATTATTGGCAATAAAGACACCGCAGGACTACAACAGTATCGCATTTAATTTCTTAGCCTCCCTCTACTGATGCTGCGCAAGATGATATCCAATTGATCAGGAATGCCTCATTTGATGGTAATTGTTAACCATCCGATATTAATAATATGTTGCTAGGGAATGAACTGATAGGTTTGAACTTTATATTAACTCTTCAAGTATTAAAGCAAGATCGATTTTATATGTTTAGTATGCTGGAATTTGAGAATTGAAATTTGGAACTTGAGAATTCTGGAATGTTTTTATTCGTGGGCAAGATATCCAAAATCGAATTCTTGCTATAAATGTAAATGATCAATTTAAAGGCAACTTGGTCAGTACTAAACATACTTACAAATTAAACTTAAACTACGAAAGAACTGATAATGATGATAATTTTGGTATTAATGGCACACAAATTCTTGATAATTTTTATTGAGTTAGATAGACTTAGAATAAATTAAGAATGTCTATCTCTAAAACTTCAATTAAAATTAGTTGAATTTTTATTGAGTCATCAAACAACTTAATGTCCGAATATCCGGCTTTAGAACCTTGATATCATTACACCTCGCCACAACAATTGGGTTTATAAAACAGTTTACGCGTTTATGTTTAATGCTGCCTATACAATAGAGTTTATATTTGAATGTATTCATTTCGGTTGGAGCCAGATGCTGTGGTGAACATTTAAAATAATCACATACCATTGACCCGGTTATGCCTGAGGTCTTTGTTCAGGATGCTTGTAATCTTCTACGAGATATAATATTATTGCTCTATTATCCACTGTTCACTATCTTCTCTATTACTTAAAATAAATAGTATTATTATGAACTACATTGTAGAAATAAACAATTATGTAAGTACCAGAAAAAAACAATAGCCAATTGTGTACAACCTAGGGTCCGAGGCTATTTATTAAATGTAATTATGTAGGTATTAATAAAAATAAAATAATAGTAAATTATGCAGCAGAAATCAAGGAGCCAGGGTCAAAGTTTGATATTTAAATCAAAGATAAAATTAGTTTTATACCCTAGTCCCTCTTCTACACTCCACTAGTCTACAGTCTTCTAGTCTTACTCGTAGTTTACACTCTGCTTTTCACTATGATTGGGAGGAAATTCTATAAAATTTTTTAGGCGCCGAATGGATTTTGAGCACAGATAATAGACTATATTACTATTATTTTAGTTTTCTTTTGTACACAGACAATGCATTTGGCACGTTTCTCTGAAGATGTACTGAATAATAATCTTCATAAATTCATTAAATAAATTGTATCATAGCGAAACATATTTATCTCTATTCTTATCCACTGGTCAGCAAGCCTTACAAACTGCGTCAATACTGGTCTATGAGCTGAAAATAGTTACTTGTTTATAATTAAATACGAAACCTAGACGCTTTGCATTTGTATGTTTGTTTGTTATTTCCTATCCGTTAGTTTGACGTACCTCCAAACCTAAACTCTATTTATTGTTGCTTGTACGGGAAATCCATGAATACCTGAAAACATTGGCTGCCAAGGATTTCGATTAATTCATTGTTTAAACTTAGTACTGGAAGATTACTCATGAATTAAACCGGGATTATCCATAAATCTATACTAATAGTAATAAGCTCTAATCTTTCTCTCTTATACCTCGTATCTAAATACAATATTTATTAATATTGCCATTTTCTACTAAACATAAATAAATAGGTACTCAAAAAACATCTTCTGAGCAGTTTATGTTTTCCTTCCAAACATAATTAATTATTTTCGATTTACGAATGATTTGTACATATTATTATTATGTATCTATGGACCAAAGCAGATTAGCACAATAAATCCAGTGATAATATGAGGGGCTCAAGATATTCTAGATTTATTAAAGTTAAAATAAAGTCAATCAAATAGTTATTACCATTATTTGACTTTTTATGAGCCCCTGTGAAAGAAGTTTGCATCGTGAATTTGGGGTACCAAACATTAAAAAAATCGCTATTTGTGTCTGTAAAGATGGGGTGCTAAAAATGCACTCATATTAAATAATTGCAATTTTGTGTATTTAATTCAAAACTGTTGTCATCTCATACGCTTCGCCAAATTGTACCTGTGTTACCTGTTACTATTCTTCGCCTTCTCACCACATCTCATGTTTCCTATGGAGTCACTCCGACGGGTTCCCTCAATGTTTAGATTAACCCGTCTATTGTAACAATAATGACGAATGCTTTGACGTCTCTATGCTTTTGTTTCACCCATTGTTAGCCGCTTGTTTTGATCTCGCGGCATCTTAGTGTTAGTGATTCCCAACCCTTTCTAAACGACGCTCTGGTCACTGCCATCGCCCATCAGTATACATTTTTTTCTTTTATGTATAATTTTATCTAATAGTGCAGTCGATGTTTCTAGTTTATCCTTTGCATTATTATATGCACCTAATGTTAAATTAAATTGTGCAGTTATTGTGAGTTTTCGATTACACAAAATGTAAGTCTTTCGCCGTTTTTATGTGGGCTTGTAATATATTACTCGTATATTTTGTAGTTCTACTGTATTAATTATTAATACTTTAGGTATCGCTCGCAGCATTGCCTGCATAAATTTAAGTTTTTAGTAATTCGCAAATCTATACTATATTTGGAATAAAGTGATAACTCAATGTGTTCAACCCGGGTGTAATCAGTTATTATCATTATAAGCAGTCAAACCATTTTTCTAGTTGTAGCGTGAAAGAGTACCAAAAATTTTAATTTCTCTCATTCGTTATTTTAAAATTTACTTAAGTTTAAGTTTATTTTTTTCTTTATCGCTGCGTATTATCTAATTTTATGCTTAACCTGCAAACAAATACACTTTCGCGTTTTAATAGATGTACTTATGTGATTCGTATCTACAAGGTTAATGAGATTTACTCTCGCGGTTGTAAAATTTTTCCTTTCTTGTTAATTATAATTTTGTATAGTTACAACATTGCTGCATACTGTACTCATAACAATAAAGGAAACATTTTACTTATTTATAAAATTTAAATAGTATTTTTTCACAATGCGTATTTGCTGACAAATCTTTTAATCTTTGTTTCAGATAAAAGTGGAGTGCGAAAATGACCTAGATTTGAAAGAAACAGTGTAAATTTTTTGTTGAAAAAAAAATTGTTAGTTTTTTTTGTGGACCGTATCAATAAATTCGGTTATATGAGTGAGAAGGAGTGCCTGCAGAGGATGACGAACATCTCGCCGGAGACCAGGATCATTATGATGCGGGGCGAGGATGGACGGCAGGGGTACCGGCGACAGGTGAGTTATACACTCTATTTTTCACGCCCGACGCAAATATGGAGGAAAATATGAAGGAAATTGATTTGAAATTTTGTCTCTATTCTCTAAGCATGGGCGCTGCGCCGGGTGGTCATAAAATCCCCCGAGGACACAATGAAAATTTTCTCACAATATGTCAACTCTATAATTATACATGCGAGTATAGTTTCTATATTTTTATCTATATTATATTGGGGATAAAATAGTTATATTAACGTGGTATAAACTGCTTGCTTTCCCTGCGATCTCTAAAGACTGTATTGAACGGAAGCAGGTTATTTTGCGTAAATCCATACTTAGCGGGACAATCTCTCCTGTCAAAAGACTATTTTAGCTGATGCAGTTAGATAATTGGCTTTTGTTGCCTAGAAACCCAAAAAATTAATAATTATTTCACAAATCTACGACGATGCTGCGTGCTACGTAATTTCCTTTATCCGGCTTCAGGCGTTTTCAATTTAATCAACTCGCTACGATGCGGTTTTCCTATTTCATTACACAGAGCAATAAAACATTATCGCACCGATAGAAATATAATAAACCTTAGTCCGCCTCCAACTGAGACGTGAGGTTCTATTATAGTGTAATCTGTGTACCTAAAAAAAAAAGAAACCAATTAGTACAATATATGCATTTATGCACATAATAATAATATGCTCTAAACGGCGTAGTTTCTGTGATCGCTTCGATTCTGTAACTCTTTTTAAAAATATGCATGAACGCCTAAAAAATCTTATCATCATAGAATAATCAATAATTATATTATAATTTATCATCTTAGAATAATAAACATGAAGTAAACACAATAAATCCGAGATTTTTAAAAAGATAATTTGAAATTAGAGAGCAATGATTTCACTTACCTTTATTAGCTGTAATGAAATAATTTGATTCCCTAAAGCGTCGCTAGATGTCGCTGACCTAAATTGAATCGCGCTATCGTTTGTGCAGTTCTAAGGGAATAAGACGAGAGTTCGCTACTGCTCGGTGTCCATCTGGTCAAAGGTCCATAAACGAGCTATGTGACCCGCCCAATTTCTATTTTTGAAATGGATCCTCTCGACGTCTCGAGATATCCAAGATTAATATGTGAATGAATGTTATAGTTGAAGTTGACTAGGTAGTTAGAGTTACCACCCTATCAGCATTCACACACCGCCAAGCAATTTAGCGTTCCGGCGCGATGCTGTGTAGTGTGTAGAAAGTAGAAACCATTAAGAGTGAGTTACTTGTACCCCATTCAACTTAGTACGATAACATCTTCGGCTTTATCATCATTTACCATCAAGTGAGATCACAGTTAAGTACCTACTAAGTTGTAGAAGATAAAAAAAAGAACTTTAATCACACAATAGCATGTGAAGATGATACTACGATTCTCCCAATTTTACAGCAATATTACGTACAAATATTTATGTAACATATCTGGGGACACGGTAGTGTCCCCGCCAAGACGAGCCATTATTTTATTAAAAATAATATACTTAGTCCACTTTTCCAAACAAATGTAAATCTGGGGACACGGTAGTGTCCCCGCCAAGACGAGCCAAGCGAAGCGCGAGGGCACTACCTATCTTTTCTCGAAGTGTTTCGCCGTATTTTTAAACCCTTATAACTTAGGCCTGAATTATTTCAGATAGTCAAAATTCTCGGAAAACGATGTTGCCGGTGAATTTATTAAACCTATAAAGTTTCAATTTTATAGGTCTTATACTTTAGATTTTATTGACGTCTAAAAAACCTAAATTTCGTCACTGACTGACTGACTGACTGACTGACTGACTCACTGATGATCATCAAAATTCCTAGGTACTTCCTGAAGACCTGGAAAGCTGAAATTTGGTATATAAGCTAGTATTAGCACACAACAAACAAAAAAATTCCAAAAGTTGGAAATTTAACCCCCCAACCCCTTAAAATAGGGGATGGAAGTTTGTATGAAATTACCGCAAATATTGATGCTAGAGGTCTCAAAATTGATATAGGGACTCTTTGTAATAAACAATTAAATACGTGTTTCAGGATTTTTAGTTAATCACCCCACATCCATAAAATTAGGGGGTTGGAAGTTCGTATGGGGTTTCCCATAAGTGTATAGGTATAATAAAAACTTAATTTCTAAAATTTGGTATATAAGCTAGTATTAGCACACAACCAACAAAAAAATTCCAAAAGTTGGAAATTTAACCCCCCAACCCCTTAAAATAGGGGATGGAAGTTTCTATGAAATTACCGCAAATATTGATGCTAGAGGTCTCAAAATTGATATAGGGACTCTTTTTAATAAACTACAAATAAGGAAAAAAATAAACTAGGTGAACCAAGGAGGGTTCCCTCATTTAAATGATAGAGGGGGGGGGGATACTTGATTCGGACAAATATCCACCTTGCAATGATATTCAAGAAATACACCAAAGAAAAGGAAATTAACCAAATAAAAAATATAGTCGTAAACAACTTACAAAAAGAAGTGAAATCCCAGCAAAAACATTTTCATGTAAAATTTTGCCAAGACGAGAACATGTGGCTCACACTATCAAAAAGTTATCAGATCTCATGTAGAGCAAGACTTCTAACTATACACGCCCTAACTCTATAAATCCTAACTTTATAAACTCTACACTTTAGTCAAAATATATTATGTCTTGGCTGTTTCGTTACTGTCATATGGGTGTAAAGTAAAAATATTATTCACTGACTTTGTACTTTTCTGATATACAATACCTAGTTTCTGTAGTAACGATTATTTATTAGATAGGTATTGAGTCTCCTCAGAAACTGCACTTAGGTTTTACTAACTGCATTGGTTTCAAATACTTCATCACACTTTGCAAAAGTGTGTTCCTTTGCTTTAGAGGATTTTTTTAATAAATGGAAGTTTTTTCCCATAACAATGGTGATACCATTTAATTTTAATGTGAAATTTCTTGAATTTTGCATGGTCCATTATGCCACTTGCAAAACTCTATTAGAAAAGTACTGAACAGTGAATAAATTCTTCACTTTACGCCCATGTGACGGTACCGAAACAGCCAAGACATAATATATTTTGACTAAAGTGTAGAGTTTATAAAGTTAGGATTTATAGAGTTAGGGCGTGTATAGTTAGAAGTCTTGCTCTACATGAGATCTGATAACTTTTTGATAGTGTGAGCCACATGTTCTCGTCTTGGCAACATTTTACATGAAAATGTTTTTGCTGGGATCTTATTGTTTACAAACTTACTAACAAATACAATTCACGGTTATCAACGATTTTACAATGAAATCGATTGACAACAAAAGTTAGTATTAGTTTACTGTAGAGATGTAGACCCCATTCATTTTATTTCTATTCCGGTCTTTCAACGGGAGCTGACACGCAGTATGGTTACATTGATATTTATTCAATTGGTAACCCTATGTATATTGTATATATGTTATGGCATAACAGAATGTAAGTCAGTATGTCGATCATTGACCCCATCCCAAATGACCCGACCCGACATCCAGTGAGGGCAATTAGGGACGCGACGCCGTTTCCGGAATTGCATATGGAGTTATCGATACTATTTTATCGTAAAATCTCGATTGTGATGAATTCATGAAACATAGTATAGGAAGATTAGAAGTAGACAGGACAGTAGACAGTAAAGTAACGGCAATAAATGATTTTTTAACGCCCGCGTGAATTTAGGATTTTCACAAATCCCGTGTAAAATGTGTATTTTTTTGGAATTAATAGTAGGCTATGTTTTAATCCAGGTAATAACCTATGTGCTTTGCAAATAGAAGCCAAATCGAACTGCCGAATCGATTTGTTACTTCTTCTAACAACACACAACTTTACACACTAACTTTCCCCTTTATAGTACCTATTACCTAGTATGATTAAATGTCATCGTTTTTTATCAATAAAATAATATGAGAGTTTGAAAAGCTATTACTCTTATGTACTTAAGTTTATAAACTTTATCAAGGCTTCTTACTTGGAATATCTTTGATCTAACCTGTTCTCGTATTTCATAAACTCATATTTTAGATCATCCATTTATCTAATTTAAAAACGACCCATTTCATGTAAAAAAACGGGAAGTCGCCAGGCGAAGTTATTACACGTCGTAAACATAACAACTTTTTACAATCGCTGGGAGAAGATTGATTGGTGGAGTTTATAGGAAAGTCTTTTACGACTTAATGTCGTTTTGATGTCTTCCGCTCTTGTGTTTTTCTAGCTTTAATTGGATCGTCATTAAGCTCGTGTTAGAATCGTTGATTGGCTAAAGAATCACATGAAAATTCTAAATGTTTTAATTATTTTAGAGTGGTGTTTACCACTCTAAAACGAAACCTTTATGAGAGTGAATTACAAAAAGTATTTGTCATACCTGAGTTTAGTGTATAATTTGAGCGTTTCTTTAATTTATCCCAAGTCATAAACTAAGTAACATGAAAAT
Source organism: Coenonympha glycerion (assembly GCA_963855885.1). Taxonomy (NCBI): domain Eukaryota; kingdom Metazoa; phylum Arthropoda; class Insecta; order Lepidoptera; family Nymphalidae; genus Coenonympha; species Coenonympha glycerion. Next base: position 17,512,941 of record OY979631.1, read on the forward strand.
TATGAATATTTTTAAATGTCATCAATCAGAAAAAACTTTGCATCCTAAATTCTTAACACATTCCTTTTCTGGTCAGTGGGCAGATTCATATTGTTTAAATAAGCAAGTGCTTCGAAAAAAAGTGGCTGTGACATACGGACGGACAGACAGACAGACAGACATGACGAATCTATAAGGGTTCCGTTTTTTTGCCATTTGGCTACGGAACCCTAAAAAAATTAATATTTTTATAACATCGATGGAAATGGACATCACTAGCATCCATTAAAGCACTCAGGAGAGCTGGAAACATTGATCGATTCGGAACAGGCTGGGCTTATATCGGTACATTTGAGCCAGGGATGTGTCCGTGTGTCGTATTCAATAAGATAACGTCATATCACGTTAATTGATAGATAATGTAATGCGGCGACTTTTAATTAATTACGGGAATCGGGATCTGTCTTTAAATTATAGCAGCAATTTTAATTTATCAGCTATACAATTTGTACGTTTAATTTTTTTAATTTCATGAAAGTAATACTAAAAATAATTAGTTTAAAATGTTGACGGTTCTAATGGCAAAAATGTAGGGGCAAAGTGGCATAAACTTTTTTCACCTAAGTTCTGAAAAGGCAGACGTACTCTATATATTATAATTGTAGCTTGAATTGAGTTAGAGATTCGATATTTATTGCCTTTCAAGAGGAATCTCCTTGTTTATCGAGTAAAAAACTGTTCCCATTTTTTCGCAGATCCTAGCAGCGCTGGCGGTTTCGCTGGGCCCCTTCGCGGCGGGGCTGAGCAAGGGCTACATGTCCCCCGCCATCGCGTCCATGCAGGACTCCGGGCTCGACGCCCCCTTCACCGTCAGCGACCAGCAGGCCAGTTGGATCGCCAGCTTGAGCTTACTGGGTAAGTCCACCACTTGCCCGACTCCCTCCGCAGATCCTGGCAGCGCGGGCCGTGTCGCTGGGCCCCTTCGCGGCGGGGCTGAGCAAGGGCTACATGTCCCCCGCCATCGCGTCCATGCAGGACTCCGGGCTCGACGCCCCCTTCACCGTCAGCGACCAGCAGGCCAGCTGGATCGCCAGCTTGAGCTTACTGGGTAAGTCCACCACTTGCCCGACTCCCTCCGCAGATCCTGGCAGCGCGGGCCGTGTCGCTGGGCCCCTTCGCGGCGGGGCTGAGCAAGGGCTACATGTCCCCCGCCATCGCGTCCATGCAGGACTCCGGGCTCGACGCCCCCTTCACCGTCAGCGACCAGCAGGCCAGTTGGATCGCCAGCTTGAGCTTACTGGGTAAGTCCACCACTTGCCCGACTCCCTCCGCAGATCCTGGCTGCGCGGACCGTGGCCCTTCTCGGCGGGGCTGAGCAAGGGCTACATGTCCCCCACCATTGCGTCCATGCAGGACTCCGGGCTCGACGCCCCCTTCACCGTCAGCGACCAGCAGGCCAGCTGGATCGCCAGCTTGAGCTTACTGGGTAAGTCCACCACTTGCCCGACTCCCTCCGCAGATCCTGGCAGCGCGGACCGTGTCGCTGGGCCCCTTCGCGGCGGGGCTGAGCAAGGGCTACATGTCCCCCGCTTTTGCCTCTTTAGCATCTCTTCCAATGCTGATTAAAGCAATGAACCGGTGAGCTAGTCAGCGTCCAATAGGCTTTAACCGATTTAGTTGATTGCCAGTTATCTTAGTTATTATTAGAAAGTCCGAAGAGAAAGTACCTTTATTAAGGTACCTGGTTATTAAGCTTTTACAAAGACGTAAAATTTTATTTTTTATCTGACTTATGGGCTTCTTGAACCACCGATAAAAATCCGCTATACACCAAACCTAAGTTTTTTCAATGGCCCCATAATTGGACTTTGTGCCACTTCTGCACTGCACTTGAATTTCTTTAAAGTTTTTCTCTAACTTTCTTTTCTTTCAGAAAATACTAATAAGTACTCTATTTACATACAAACTGAGTTAACAAAACCATGTCTACCTAAATACCTATTTGTGCTCCGTTTACCACGTCTTCCATATTGCTTCAACCGAGAATCGAACGCGTTTCCACGTCGATATGAACCTACGTGGAATAATCATTGAGATGGGATGCACAGATAACAAATAGACAGAGACCGATATTTATCATGAAATTGAACTTCGATTTTAAACAAGCTTTAATATAATTTAAGGACAAAGTACACGAAATCAAAGTTATTAAACTGTTAGATCGTAAAATAGCTTATCTAGATACCATCTACAACAACGTTAATAATAAACTATTAATCACGATTCAGAGTCAACAATGGTTACAATTCTGATTAATATTAACTGTTAACTGCAAATCGAATTAGAAACCAAAATCCACTAGATATTGACTTTTATTAAACTAGCTTCCTACACGGACCGGGCGGAAGTACGGGATGCAATATCTACAATTCCTAGATACTTTTGAAACTGGGAAGACAATCAGCTCTTATGGGATGCGAACTAAAACGCGGTATATCACACTGACTAGATGTTACTAACATATTGACATAATATTATAATGGACGCAAAGCATTCGCGACGCCCCACATTTCAACGCCGGGCTATTATTGTAATGAACTAGATTTATTAGCGGGCTCTCCGGTTTCACGCAGCTCTCAGACTTATAGAATTAGTGCTAGATCTAGAATTAGAAAACCCCACATTCTGGTCCTACACAAGTATATACGTAGGTACCTAAGTTCAAAATAGATAAAGAGCAAAAGCAGTCGGGTTAACAAAATAGCCTTTTGTTAACAATGGAATTGATTAATTATGTTTCCAATTTTGGAATATGTATTTTTCTGCATAGTCTGTCCGGGTAGGAAGGTCAGTTATTCTACCATGGTTATTGGGCAAATAACGACAAGATGGTGAGCGCAACGTGCGTCATATATGATATTGAAATGTAAATAGGTGGGATGCACTGCATCTGACATATAGGCAGATGTATCACATAACATCAGCAGGGCGATCGGCTAAAAATGTATCAATCTTTAAATAACTGTATCAATGTCAAAACATAGGTGTTAACCAATCACAACGCTTGAAAATCACGTTTTGACTTTGATACAGTTCTTTAATGATTGATACATTTTTAGTCGATCGCCCTGCTGATGAACTCGAGTCCTCATTCTTTTGTATGTTTAAAAGGGCTCGTTCTCTAGGAAATCTTTTATCGGTGATGGCCTCTGTCGCCACACTGCGCTGTGTTGTGATCGCCACAGCTATTGTCACAAGTTACGAGTAACTAGTTAAAGTATAACGCATTATGCTACGCGCATGCGCCTAGTCGCGGCTTCCATAAAACATGTAGCTGCCACGCAGTGATGTATGCCTCTGTGTACACCTGGTTAGTGGTTACAAGTCCTAATAGACAAACAAACATGCCGGCTTAGCTAATAAAGTTTGCAGATTTTATTCATTGTAGGTGTATTTCTATTGGAGTATTTACGAGTGCATTCTTTGTATTTGACATTAAATCCATTCAGCTTAATCTGTATAAAAAGAAAAGGTTCACAAAAGTAAAGTACATCATATTTAGTTGATTTAACGGGTGGTTATTTAAGCGATTTTTAGTAACTTTAGAATTATTAAAAGTTTGTTAATTTTCAAATTCATCTTTTCAAGCATCATGTATTTTGGTAATCTTAAGTAACTTAGGGGCATAAACACAATTAAATTTTCTTTTAAAAATGTTTTTCTTTTTTCCAATATTTCCTCCAAAATCTGTTTTATTTTAATTTAATCGGAAACTACAATGGTTTTTTATAACAACAATTTTGATGTTTGATTTAGTTTTTTAGTAATTAGCTTAAACGACGTTTTTCTATGATATTCCGTATTCTTATGGCAAATAATATCGGAATAGAGTCTTAAGAATGCAGTTCTCTAATATCGCAAATATTCATACATAATTACATCTGATTTGTTTTTTGCTTTTGAGGAATTTAATCATTTGGGCGGTACAAAAGGTTTGACCTATTATTGTGTATTAAATCCCTACAGTCACCCGTACGTCCATTTTAATAAGAACTTGTAAGTTGTATTGAAGCTGTACCTCTGTGGTTAGAACCTCTTTTTACAGCCCCCTACTGTGCACTAGTCTTTTCTTAGAATGAATTTATATAGTCATGGACAAGTCATGGTCACCGCTCTGTGAAGAAGCAATGAAACTATCTACAACCAACAGACAAACACTAAAATGGTAATTTTCTAGCGGAAGTTTGAACTGTGGTCTAACTTAAATCGTTAGTCTTGTGTCCAGCAAACCGCGGACAAGCTAAATAGACGAGACACAAACAGCAAATATTCAAGACAATACACAATATATACAACTGCAAACAGCCGGGACACATTAAGCAACGGCAAACAGCTAAGAGCAGCAGACGCAAATACATTAATAAGCTAACAATTAACTTGTCCGCACGTTTGTCAGTGAGTATAATTTAGCCTGCGTGGGCGAAGTTACTTGTGATTCGAATGAAACTTGTGAGCTCCAATGAAACTTGTATTTAAAGTAGCCTACATATAGTATGTTTCATTACAAGTGCGGGAAGGCTGTTATTGCAAAGAGTTCCGACAAATGTCTACCCGAGCCGAGGCGCAGCCGAAAGCGAGGGTTGACAGTCGGAACAAGTTGCAATGACGGTTCCGCACGTGTACTGAACGATTATTTTTATTACAGTTGCGAAAAAATGAAGCAATTTAATAAAATAATAAAAACACAATAAACTCAACTAACTTAACATTTTCTGAAAAACTATTTGCTTTTTTCTCTTCTCTCCACGCAATAAATTCGTCGTATGTAGATATGTAGCGACTTTCTGACTTTTCCGGTAAAATGTTCTCCGAAGCATTTTGTGCAACAAACAACTAAACTCGCAAAGAAAATTTCTGAAAAATGGCGCCAACCGTAGAATATAAGCAGTTTTTTTTTCTTCACCCATTCTGGTGATTTAAAAAAAAAAATAAAAAAAAAAATTTGGTCATTGACTAAATAATATTCTGGTACGCAAAGGGAACTATGCCCATACACCCAAGTCTTCAGTAGATTTTTTTTTATTGATATGAAATGAAAATGAAATTTAATGAGATGAAATGAAACCTAACCAAACTCATTCAATCAAATCTGATATTGAAACAAATTAGTAGCTTCTTTTTAGAAATATACGTATTTGCATGAATCATAAAAACTTCTATGAATTTTTTTAGTAAAAACTTCATGGTTGGTTTTTCTTTTTAATAGACATTATTTTGACAGTTGGGAAAGATAACGCACGAGTTCGGGAAAGGTAAAAAAAAAAGCACGAGTATGTAATAGCCCACATCCCGAACGCTATACGTCCCTGCAATACGCCACTTTTTGAGCAACTGTATTAAAAAAATCTATACCTTACGACAGATCATTAGATTTTACACTTGGTTAACGTGGAATTTTGGCGACCTACGCCAAAGCCTCTTTTAACCGACATCCACAAACAAGCTTCCTCGGAAAAAGAAGGACCATACGAGTACAAACAAAACCTATCCGAAAAAAATTCGCATCTGAAATTTCCCTCTTTAAGTGAAAAAAAACCGGCCAAGTGCGAGTCTGACTCGCGCACCGAGGGTTCCATACCATAAAAGAAGTTAAACATTGAAAGAATCACTTTGGTTCATCAATTTACGAGTTATAATTTACATGTAGGTACTTTTGTTGGCAAACCGCAAACATAACTTTGTTTTTGCCGGTTTATTGTTATTATCAAAAAAAGTATAATAGTTAGAGATTTGATTTTATTTTTCCTGTAAAATATACGTTTACTTCTATTGATCATAATTATTTCAGATTTTTCGATTGGTATTTTTTTCAACAGTTTGCCCAATAAATCGAAAACTATTTGGCATAAAAATAAATAAAAATCGGTTTTAGAATACACAAGTAACGCCCTTTCATATGATACCCCACTCAATATTGTTATCTCATTTTGAAATTTTGACGACCCGGTTTTCCCCCCTTTTTAAATAAAAATAAAAAAGATTTTCAATTTTTTATGATTGCAATAACGTCGCGCCGCAATTACCTACAACTATTCTCAATTTCAGGTCGATAGCTTTAATAGTTACTGAAATAATCGAGTGTGACAGACGGACGGACGGACGGACGGACGGACGGACGGACGGAGAAAGTCTCACCATAAGGATTCCATTTTTACCATTTTGGTATGGAACCCTAAAAAGAGAGAAAGAAAGAACATTGATTGCAAATAATTACACAACGAAACAACAAGTACGTTCCTTCCCAGTCTGATGACTTTTTATTTCAAAAGGCAGTCTTACTCGTTTTGCTTCGAAGAGACTTGTGAAGGTTTCTATCTCATCCTGTAAATTTGAATAAGGTTTTCTTTCTCCTACAGTATATAGGTGTAGACGTCCCATTTTCTGATCTTTGCTGATTAGAGAGATACGCGGAGAAATGTCACCACGCCAAGTTTAGAGTTTTTTCTCCTCAAGTTTTAAAATTGAAGTTTTGTGAGTTGTAAGTGAACATATAGGCATTCGCTAGTTTATAGATATCTTATATGTTTTGATGAGAATAGGTTGCGTGTTCGTAGCACATTATTTCGTAAAACCCACTGTGACAGCTCGGTACAATGGCTTCATTTTGTAGCCGCTTGTATCGTTTATACGCCGTTATGTTCCGATGATTAATTATAGAGAAAGCCAGAACATTATAGTAGATAGTGGATACCCCTACATTACCTTTGCTGTGGCAAATGTAATGTCGCTCAATAAGTTCAAAGGTTTTGTCAAGCCGAAACTTATAAATAAGGCATATTATAGCATAAAAGATTACTTAAATGAAATCAATCCATGGGAGTAAATTGCTCTAATTCAAATTTATAGCTAGTTCTAATTTATATTATAATATTGTGAAATAGTGATAACAAAAAAAAATAATACCCGGCTGAGTTTGTTGTGGGCTTCTTCTCAGTTCAGGGCGCGTTGGAACCCTCGTAAACTTAGTTTTTAAGTCGTTAAATAGTTATCACTATTAATAAGTATATGTATCTACTTGACATTCATAAGTGCTAACAGGTAGTGACCAATATGAAATAAATGATTTGACTTTGACTTTGACTTTGCAATCCCGTAACCTTATGAGGAGTAAAATGATAAATGTTACTAATGCTATGTTACGAAGACGCATACTTATGCTTAGGGTTCCATAGACAAACATGAAATGTTGAAACCAATATTTCAAAGAGTCCATCCGACTGAAAGTGGTTCAATTTATCAAGAATTAATTTTGATGATTGAAGATTTTTTTTATGTCTATTCTCTTAAACTAACTGGATGACTTTTTTACTCATATATTTCCTTTGGGCACGTCACACGCCGGATAGGTAACTTGAAAATTATAAACCTTTTATAATTTTTTTTCGTTTTAAGAATTTAAGTTAGAATTGTACGAAAACGCAATAACTCTTACTTTGTTGTAATGGGTCGCAGCCGATTATGAAGTAAACACAAATATTTACTTACTTAGCTTTATTTGAAACAGAGGAGAGGTTTAACAAAGTACTTATTAGCTATTTAACCTATTTGGTAATGCACTTGAAGACTTGTAGAAACACTCTGAATTGGAGTCTGTTATAGTTCAATATTTATATCAAAGAAATGCAATTAATAAACAATTATTATTCAATGAGATAGTTTCTAGAAAGGAATCTGACCGTTAATGTATTATTAATTTGTGGTTTCATCAAGTCATCAATTTGGAAAATTTCAAATATTTATCGTGGTTGTTTATCAAAGTATATTGAATATTTTTAGGTAACATTACACCTTCCCCCTAAGAAAAAGAAATGATTGAAAATCATTTCGACTTATTTACAGTAAGATTATAAGATTATACAACTAAAATTATAATTAAAATAAAATGATTTACAATTTTAAAATATACTTATTTTTAACAATAATTAAGTTTTTAATTTAGATAATCTAGCACTTCTTCGCAGTGGTGTTTCATTATTACAATTATTAGCTATCGGTGTTTTTTCCATTAAAGTTTGCATTTCAAGATTTTCAATTGGTGCTGTAGGAGCATTTGAATACATAATGTGAGAAATTGGTGAGTCTCTTTCTCTATTTCTATTTCTGACATTAAAGGCAATTAGTTATACTGTTCTGACATTAAGGACAATTAGTTATACTGTTACAACAATCAGTATTTATATGACGATGTGCTTCTTTTCCATATTTGTATAATAGCCATAAATATCTGAAAAATCTATAAAGAGCATACAAAGTTAACACTTTTATAATTGTAAAAACATGAGGAAGAAAACTATTTCCTGTCATTTGATTAAGTATCGAGTTATGATTTTCATATTCTTGAGTAAGTTTTTCAATTTCATCTAATTTATGACTCGTTAATTTAATTGAATCATGATCTAATTTATAAGACTGCAACGGTATTAAATCTAGTTTTGTAAAATTAAACTTATTTGTCTTTATACAATCATTAATATCAAAAGTGGGAAAAATTCTTATATCTACTGAATTTTCATTATGAGTACTAAAAGTAGTTAATACAGAATTAGTAGTGAAAATCTTACAATTCTTGTTAGAATTCAGAATTCCTTTTTCTTCTAACATAATATCTCTAGGTTGCATCATTTCACATTTAACGGTAGCGACAATCGGCTTTGGTGCGACATATAACCATTGATTTAATTTATCTAATTTATAAAACAATTCATGAGTAAGTTTTGTAATTCTTATGTTACAGTTATTAGGATTCTTAACATTATTTAACAAAATTTCAGTTTCGCAACTAGGTTTAGAGTGAGTTGAATATATTGGTATTTTATTATAACAAATTCTTAAGTCATCAGATAATAATTTACATTGTGACAAATCTTTAAGTGTTACATAATACATTCTGTTTTCTGAAACTGACAAGTATTGACTATTTTCATCAGGTAATATAAAAGAATAAAGATCATCGTTTTTATGAATGGGTAAACTTATAAGTTTATATGCATCGAATGTTTCATTGAATATTAATGGAACTGAGATAACGAATATAAGTCTATTATTATATAAGAATACATTTAGTTTCAATACCGATTCTAATTTATAGATTTCATTTCTTGTAAGGTCGATTGGAAATTTGGTATTAGTCGGTAAGTAAGTAATAACCTTTTGAAGTTCACTTATTAACTTTGAGGGTGAAATTATACTTGGATGTAATGTTTCTGTTTTAGCAAACAAAATAGCATTAATAATTATAGAATATTCTTTATCTACTTCAGAAATAATTAAATTAAGTAATTCTAAATGCTCCTCCATACATTGTTGTCTTTGCAAAGAAGTAACAGTATCGACAGTTGCTTTTGTAAAATTTTCTAATCTTCTCAAATTTATGTTAAATGTATTTAAGTTGCGTTCATAATTTGTAATCGAAGAATTGAAATTCATTATTGTACTTTGAACAACTTGAGTTTGTTGTTTTAAAATTTTAACAAATTCATTTTTGTCTTTATTAATTCTATCGAATGCTTTTTCGAAATGTTCGCCATCTTCAGCGTCTAAGGTACCAAAAACTGTTTTAAATAAGTAACCGAAGCCGTCGAACCAACCTCGTTTTGTTCTGTGATGATCATCTACGGTATAATAATTATATGAGGAATCCTTTTTATTTGGTGTATGACCGATCAAATCTTTCAATGATTCATCTTTTGATTTTAAAACAGGAATAAGTTTACTGATTATGTTTAAGGTAGTGTTACATACAGAGAAATTTGAAAACGTTTTGTCATTGCATAAAATTTTTGTGTCGCTGTATGTAACGTCAATAAGGTCTATTTTATTCTCTAGTTCTGTTATATCGATGTTTGTTATTAGTTTCCAAGTACTTTCAAAGAATTCAATTTTTCCTATTTGATCGTAATATAGTCCAGTATTTATTTTTAAAGGATATACTTGAATCAAGTTGCTATTAAAGTCACCATTTATTCTGAGGATTTGCAAAAGCAGGATCCAGACGATTGTCCAGGACATTCTGCGAGCAAATTATAATAGGATTTATTTTAGTATGCTAATTTTAATCTATTATTATGAACTAACTTCTTTTTGTTTTTAATTTTAATGGTAGAGTTACAATTAGAATTAATTTCGACTATTTCGTAAGGACCTTCATAATTACTTCTAAATTTTTTACATTTGCCTTTAGAAGTGTTTTCATTCAACAAAAATACTTTATCTCCTACTTTAAACGATATACAATTATTTTTCTGATCATAATATTTTTTATTAATTTCTTTTGATTTCTGTATATTGTTTCTAGCTATTTCGTTACTTTTTTGTAATTTCATTTTTAGTTCACTAACATAATCATCGTAAGTGTATTTAAATTCAGGTGCAGCAGTGAGGCTAGATGGGATGTTTGGTTTAACACCAAAAACTAATTCAAATGGCATGAATTGAGTAGAAGTATGGATAGATGTGTTATAGGCAAACATTGCAAAATCTATCCATTTGTCCCAGTCTGTCTGTTTGTCATTAACGTAATGTTTCAAATACTCAGCTAACGTATGATGAGATCTCTCAAGAGCACCGTTAGTCTGTGGGTGATAAGCTGTACAATTAATTTGTTTTATTTTAAATAATTTTGAGACATTTTTTAATAGTGATGATGTAAAATCGGCACCTTGATCGGTAAGTATTGACTTAGGTATACCAAATTTACATATGAATTGTGTAACGAAAATGTTTGCAATTGTTAAAGCTTCATGATTTGGAATAGCATAAGCTTGTGAAAATTTAGTTAAATCATCTTGGAGTGTAAGAATAAATTTATTGCCGTTTTCTGACAAGGGTAAAGGTCCCACAATGTCTAATGCAATACGTTCAAAAGGTGTTGAAGATGTTGTAGTAAGTTCCATTGGAAGTTTATGTTTCTTTCGTACTAATTTATTTTTTTGACACGATTCACAAGTTTTAATAAATTTTTTAATATCAAGTTTCATATTATTCCACTTATATTTAGCTTTGACTCTTTTGTACGTTTTATGGAAACCGGAGTGTCCAGCTGTTGGATTTACATGACATTCTTCTAAGATTTGTTTAATTTCATCTTCTTTTGGTATAATTTTTTCATTTAGGAAAATAATGATTTTTATTTTAGTATCTTTGAAAATATATCTCAACATAGTTCGTAATTTAGACCAACTGAGTTTATCATATTGATCTCCTAGCTTGGGAATTTTTAAAGTACACTCTCCCCCATTAGTTTTGAGTAAGTGCTCCCGCACTTTCGTCATTGTGTCAAAGAAATCCCGATACTCTGCTCTATTCCAATAATATTGTTTGGTACAAAGGTAATAAATGAAATGATCATTATGCTTTTTAATGACAATATTACCAACATCAACATCTTGTGGTTTGATATCTTTAAAATGATCAAATTTGTTTTTAATTTCTTTGTGAAAATCTTCAGTACATTCAAGATCACATGAGATTGGAATACAAATGTTACTGTCTAACTTATCACATATATTTCCATTAATTTCTTCGATATTATTATAAATAATCAATTTGTGTTGAAAATCGTTCAAAAATTGTTGATATTGTGAACGATTAATTGTTTGTATTCGACTTAACGCATCGGCATTATTATTTAATCTACCTTCTTTATAAATAATTTCGTAATCATAATCTTCTAGTAAAAGTCTCCATCTGACTAAACGAGAACTTGGATCTTTTGCATTAAATAACCAAGTTAGAGGTTTATGATCTGTATAAATTTTAAATTTTCTTCCATAAAGATAGGGTCTAAAGTGTTTTATGCTCCAAACTATAGCCAATAGTTCTCTTTCCGTGGTTGAATAATTAGATTCAGCATGATTTAAGGTTCTACTCGCAAAAGCGATAGGAAGATCATTAGGTGGTGATCCTTGCGAAAGTACAGATCCTATTGCGTAAGCACTAGCGTCAGTAGTTAGTATAAAATCTTTTTCAAAATTGGGATATTGTAAAATTGGTTCGCTACTTAATGCATTTTTTAATTTTTCGAATGATTCTTGTTGGCTACTTGTCCAAACAAAATCAGTATCCTTTTTTAATAACATGGTCAAAGGACGTGATAATTTAGCAAAATCTTTTATAAATCTTCTATAATATCCAGCAAAGCCAAGAAATGCTTTAATGTCCTTTTGACACTTAGGGATAGGATAGTTAATTATAGCTTCAATTTTCTTTGGATCGGGCTTGATACCTTCATTAGTAATGAGATGGCCTAAATACATGACTTGTTTATGCATAAATTCACATTTATCGGGTTGAATTTTCAAATTATATTTATCTAAGCGTTGAAAAACTTCAATCAGACGTTTATTATGTTCTTGAAGAGAATCTGCGTGAATCACGATATCATCTAAATAGACGAAACATCTATAATTTTGAATTCCAGCAAGTACGGTGTTCATTAATCTTTGGAACGTAGCTGGTGCATTTTTTAATCCGAAAGGCATTCTATTGTACTGATAATGTCCTGAAGGGACAGAGAATGCAGTTTTTTCAGCATCTTCAGGTGCCATTTTAATTTGATGGAAACCTGAAGTTAAATCGAGAGTTGTAAAGTATTTGGAATGACCTAATTGATCCAAAATGTCTGTTATATTAGGTAAAGGGTAACTATCTCCAATTGTTACCTCATTCAATTTTCTATAATCGATAACCAAACGCCATTTTCTTTCACCGGAAGCGTCGAGTTTTTTCGGAACGACCCATACGGGTGAATTCCAAGGAGATGTTGATGGTTCAATAATACCTTGTTCCAACATCTTTTTTATTTGTTTATCGACTTCTTCTTTATGAATTTGAGGATACCTATAAGTTTTAACATTAATTGGAGGGGTATTTGATTTGATTGGGATAGTATGTTTTAGAACATCAGTACTTGATAATTTATCACCTTCTAAATGAAATATATGATGATAATCCATGCAAATTTTTTCTAAAGATTCTTTTTCTTCCTTATTTAGATGTGAAGTGCGAAGATGGGATTTAATCCTTTCTAATCTTTCTGGAGATATTGATTCAGATTTTTGAGAAAAGTTTCTGACTTGAACAATATTATTAGAATTTTCATCATTTTCTAAACATTTTCTGAAATCTTCTGAGACATATTCAATTTCTATATTCAGATTATTAATTTCCATAACTTTATCGTTTGTATTCAAAATAGAAGTAATAACTTTTCCATTTGTAACTTTTACAAGACTGTCCGCGATAAAAACACCATTTTCAATTTCTTTTTTATTTATTATTCCTAGTTCGGAATTAAAATTTAAGACATCAAATTCAACGATTTGCTCACAACGCGGTTTTAAAATAGTTTTGTTTTTTATAATTCCTGGAATAGATTTATTTAAATTCTTTGAATGACAAATCTTGGAGGTCTGTATGTCATCTGAAAGTTTTTCATTAGAATCCACGAAGGGAATATAATCAAATAATTGTTTTAGACAAATATTAGAATCCTCAGTGGGATTATTAGAATCCTCAACGGGAATATTATTTTCAAATGGAGGTTTCAGCACCGTGAAATTCACTCCTTTAGAATGCTCAATGGGAATATAAGAATCTTCTATGGGAATATTGGAATATTCTTTTTCAATTAAATTCTTATCATTACAAGAATCAAATGGTATGTTTACTTTATAAGGATCATGTAATTCGTCAGCACGGGACCATAGGGTTTTACTATTTTCGGGAGGGGCATTAAGAGTTTCTATTAACTTTATTTCAATTTCATTTTCATCTAGTTTTAAAATATTTCTTTCGAAATCGAGAGAAGCGTTTAAATTTTTTAAGATATCGTTCCCTAAAATACCATCAAAATCTATTGGGAAATCCTTTGCAATAACGTGAAAAAGGCTTTCATATTTATAGTTATTAAGATAAAAATCAAGGTAGGTATAAGCGAGTGTCTTATTTAAATTTTTTGTATCAACTTTGTCAATACCTTTTAAATAAATTGGGTAATCTGTGTAACAAATGGTTTCATATTTTAATTTATCGACTTTAATTAGGGAAATTGTAGCACCAGTATCTAATAATAGTCTAACTGGTTCACAAGTTTGATTGAATTGAATGACTACATATGATGTAATAGCACTACAATTTACTGCATAGATCCGGCTTGAATCGGTCGGGTTTCCCTCTGCACAGCCGGCTGCGGAGGACCCTGCCTGTTTAAAGGCGATGGTCCAGCCTGCTGTGAGGAATTACCTCTAAAATGACTATTATTTTGACGAGAATTATAGTATTTGTTTTGATTATTTTGCTGTTGATTGTTTTGGTAATTAGTTCGGTTATAACGATTAGTGTTATAATTATTATTTGGGATGTTATTATTGGAATTTCGATTTTTTAATTTAAAACATTTATCGATAGTATGGTTTGTTTTCTTGCAATATTTACAAAATTGATTTGACACGGTTTGAAATATTTTATTTTGATTGTAATTTGGTTTATGATTATTATGAAAACGTTGCATCTCAAATTTACTTTTTAATTGTTGCTCTTCATTTAGTGCAACAGCAACTGCGCTTTCTAAGGTGTCAGGCCTTTGGGACTTGACGAGAATCGTTAAATCTCTGTTTAACCCATTCAAAAAAACGCTAAGTGCTTCATTTTTAATTAAGTTTACACATGCCTCCCTACTTGTTTTATCTAAATTACCGTCTAATGAGTTAATAACCTTAATATAACAACTTTCAACTCTGTTTGCAAAACTCATTACTGATTCCTTAATGTCTTGTTTGCACGCGTTTAATTCTAGTTGCCACTGCCCAATGGTCCTTTTTTCTGAATACGCATCCAAAAGATGTGCTTTTAAAGCGTCCCATGTAGGGAATTCTCTGTTTCTGACGACGGCTCTGGCATTGTCGGTAATCTTAGTCTCGATGAGTTTGAAAAGGATTTCTTTATATTGCGGATCAACCAAGCTCATTGCTTTGTCGCAATTGTCGAGAAATTCAAACAACTTATTTTTGTTTCCATCAAACTTTATGAGCATACGCTCTGCCATTTCTAGACTAATTGTCGGAGTCATTTTCTCGTCAAATAATGAAGCTAAGTTATACATAAAGAAGTAACTTATGTGCTTACTTGCGGCTGCTTGACTTTGAACTTGATGAGAGCACGATGTGGGGCTGCTGGTGAACTCCTCGTATACCTCCGGAGCAGGTAGGTAGTCCAAACAGCGTCTTCACCGTGGTTCTGGACTCGTTAAGCTTATTGCTTCTTTCAACGATCCGTCCCGACTGCGCCAAAAATGTAATGGGTCGCAGCCGATTATGAAGTAAACACAAATATTTACTTACTTAGCTTTATTTGAAACAGAGGAGAGGTTTAACAAAGTACTTATTAGCTATTTAACCTATTTGGTAATGCACTTGAAGACTTGTAGAAACACTCTGAATTGGAGTCTGTTATAGTTCAATATTTATATCAAAGAAATGCAATTAATAAACAATTATTATTCAATGAGATAGTTTCTAGAAAGGAATCTGACCGTTAATGTATTATTAATTTGTGGTTTCATCAAGTCATCAATTTGGAAAATTTCAAATATTTATCGTGGTTGTTTATCAAAGTATATTGAATATTTTTAGGTAACATTACATTGTGTTGTTAATATAAAACCCAGGATCTTTCTTGAAATGTTTTATTACCAAATTGTTTATGCTATTTTATGTATTATACTTAACTGATAACTAGTTTAGTAGCCGGTCACAGAAATAAGTTAGAAAACTTGTCTCGTTATCAGAAAGAGCTTTAACGAAGTATTTCATTTGCATTTCCCGTCGAGCAATTTAACTAAAAAAGGCAAAGAGATCTCCAGCTTCCGTTGCAGTGTTTGTCCGTACATTTAAATGTAGAGATCTGTTTGTTTGTTTGTGCACTGTACACTCGTACACTGTGTTTGCAGTTAACGTACCACTGCACTGCAGAAATATAAACCTTGATATCCAGTACAATGATGTAAAAAGCTTCATATTTCTTCTTTTACCTAAGTTAGTACGTGACTGCAATCTCACCAGATGGTTAGAGAACATACATCAGAAGATGTTATTGTGTAAACTTGGAACCCTAATTAAAAACCATAAGCACTAAGCTAAGGGTTATTTCAATTAAAAAACCATAAGCACTAAGCTTAGGGTTATTTAATTAGGAATGTTACACAGCTTTAAGGCAGCGTCTTTGTCGGTAGGTACTCAGTAGGGTGGAAGTTTGCCACAAAATCAATTAATACCATCAAATGCGTTGATTTTCCATGAAGAATCATTTTTAAAAGATGCCTATGCCTAACAGGAAACCTATGTATTAGGCCAAGCTTTAAGCTTTATATATTCCAAATTTCCGCCAAATTGGTTCAGGAGTTCCGGCGTGCCGCGTGGACACTTATTACTTACACACAAGCTTACAAACTTTCGCCTTTATAATATTAGTCTGATTAATTCCATTTCTAAGGTTTCGTTTGGAATAAAAAAAAAATTAAATTGCTTATGGAATAAAACTCAAACATTCAGAAAATCTATGAGAATGACAGTTTTCTGCGCAGAAATTAATAGTGTTCCGTTTTTGAATCGGATATGTTCTCAGTAATTTCGATGCATTTTTCCATAAGCGTTCCAATCAATCTTGCGAGTAGAAATGTATCAGACAAGTAAATGGCTACAGCTACTGCAAATGTTTAGCTTAGATATTTAGCTGGAATACACGCTCTACCCGGCGGCGGTAGGTACGCGATTGTGTTCGTGCCATGACAAATTGCGGCGCTGCCCGGGGCGCCAATTATGATATTTATTCCATTTAATACATCACTACTCATGTACACATGTACCTGCGATGTAATCACTATCAATCATTATCATAATTATATTAAAAACTCGTAGCTCGTGTTCAAGCTAGGAGGAAAACTAATGCTGGGTTTTTAATAACAGTGATATTGATAAGTTAACTGGTTGTTGAAAGGGGGCAAGTTTAAACGGTTGTTTCATATTGCGAGTCCGACTCGCGTACCTATGAAGGTTTTTATACCATTATCTATAACAATAAATATTTATTGTATAAAAAATCTTAAATAAAAATCAAAATCGAGCAAAGTAAATATTGATTGTGGCTCTCACGAACGTAGTGAGATGATAAAGCCCCAATCTAATAGAGGGATTTGGGGCTCCTGTACCTATCAACAACCAAAAAGGGGCTAAAAAAATTACGTTTGTTTTATGGGAGCCCACAATAGATAAAAATAGTCAAGATAGGCCCATCCGAACATTTTACGTAAACGTTCTTCATACAAGAAAATGTAGCGCCATCTGTCGAAACTCTTGCGATGATACATGTTATTTTTTATATTTTATTTTATCTATGTGCCTGTGGACCTTGCCTGCAATATTATTATTAATTCAAAAAAAGAAATGGGTCTTTACCTATCTACCTATACTGACTACTGACGAAGGAGGGTGCAAAATAGTCATTCTTGCTCCCTTAAACTGGCGACATTTTTTCGCGCTGTTCGCCCTGTCTTTAGTATACAAGTCTGTGGAGCCCACTTAAATATTTATTTTATTTTGTTTTGAGTAATTGTTGTTATAGCGGCAACAGAAATACACTTGTGAACATTTCAACTGTCTAATTATCACGGTTCGAGAGATACAGCCTGGTGACAGACGGACAGACCAATGGACGAACAGACGGACGGCACGGTGAACTCTTATATATAGTAATAGCACAGTTTAAAGTTATATTAACACTGGAAATAGGGTCGCGTTTTACCCTTTGGGTACAGAAGCAAAAAAAAAAAACAAAAAAAATGCTTTAGTGACGACCTCCGTGGTTGAGTGGTTAGCGTGCCGGTTTTCAAGGCGCCGCCATCTCTGAGGTTCCGGGTTCGATCCCCAATCCAATGTAGAAAAATAACTTTTCTACATTGTCTCGGGTCTGTGTGTTGTGGTACCTTCGTTGTTTCTGATTTCCATACCACAAGTGCAAAAGCTACTTACTATGGGATCGGAGCAATGTATGTGATGTTGTCCTCTATATATTTATATAAGTATTTATATGTATATTTATTTATAAAAAAAAAATTAGATACTAGGTATAGTAACACAAATATTTCTGATACATATAACTTTATTTATCCTATCCTAAGTCAGTAAGAGCCGAATTGTTTAATATTTTGAATGCTGTTTGCAAGCTGTTTGAGTGTTTATTTCGAATATTATACTCGTACTTGAAAGGGTCATAAATTTGATCTAAAAGCGAGCGATAATGAACCCTACTGCTTTGACATAAGACGAAAGGGCCCCGTTTAAGTAGTTAAAACAGTTACTCTTTATTACCTAAGCAATACAGAATGCTTATAAATAAGGATTTAGATTGACCGAGTGTAGGCGACTGTAGGGCTGTCAAATAATTTAATCGTTTTATGTCTGATTTTTTCTAAAGTTAAATTAAAAAAAAAGTTTTGTTCCACATATACATATTTATTATTTCTAGATAAAAAATACACCATTGTTATACCAGTTTTAATGTCGAAGATAAAGGTATAAAAAATCGAAAATTAACTAGATGAGGCTTAAAAATCACGCCAATTGATTTCTCTGCCGCTGCGTTATTGATTGCTAAGAACAAACATTTGCATTCTTATTTGCAACACTTGATTAAGGTGTTGCGGCCCTACCAGCCCGCGAAATTCAAATTTTATTTAGTTTTTCGCAAATATTAGACTAACTACACATTGTAGATTTATGGCAATGCATTTTGCGGGCCTACATTTTATGCATCTACATGTTTTTAATAGAAACTTTGCTCAAAAGTTCTCACTCATCTCATATTGGTTCCCGTAAGATAATCTTTTGCAGTTTCCCAGATTTCGAGCTATCGGGAACCAATATGAAGTAAATGAGTATTGCTGAGCAGAGTTTATATTAAAAACATGTAGATGCATAAATGTTGTGCCCGCAAAACAAATTTTCATTAGCCTTCGATGTATAATTAGCCCACTATGAGCGAAAAACTAAATAAAATTTGAATTTTCGCGCCCGGATGGTACCCATCGCCCTACTTAAATTTTAATACTATTGATACTAGTAAGGAAGTCAGTGTGATTTCTATGTTTGAATGTTTTTGAATAAGTTTTACAACAAAACTCAAAATAAGTACCTATGTAAGCACTTTGTAAGCTTCTTACGAGTATTTATTCGCAGCCCGTTCAACCCTACACAAGATTTATGCGTTTCTCGGGAGCGGCGATAAATCGTGAATTTTACGATAATTTCGCATCTACTACACATTCCCACATTTTAGTATATTCTACGCGGGATCGCTGCGGACTGGCCAACGCGATCCTGTGTACAGTTTATTGAGTTTAATCTTAGCTGTTGATAGAACATCCACTTAATTGTATATGTTGTTACTTATAAGTTATTCGTAAAGACTGAAGACTTGATGAGATATTGTCGCGAACAAATATTTAAATCTTTGGTCGCGAATAGATTTGAACCTTTTGAGTGGTCGTGTGACTCCGCATTGTATATTTCGTAGTCAGATATTAGTATTGAACGCAGACACGAATTGCTACCACACGACACGGCGAACCACGCGACAAAATGTTGCTAGTTTACTGGTGTCCAAAATGTTTTGTTGTACGGCCACCCTGATGCTCGCTCAGTAGAAGCCATAGGAATTTTGATAAATGTTACGACCTATCTCTTGAGGTTCATATCGGTGATAAATATTATTATTAGTATTATTTATTGATGACAACTTTCAGCGTTATTATGTACATCTTCACTAGTTTTGACATAATATTTATGAAATCACTGATAGTGATTTCATAAATATTATCAAGTGGTAGTTCAAACACATTTTACCTACCGCTTATACATAACAAGGTTCAACTACAAATGTCAACTTTCTCTTTTGTTTAAGCAAAAAAACACGCTACAACTTATATGCTGCTGTGCTATTCTACAAAATGAAAAAGCTGCCAGACAGCTGCCAACCCGAATATGGCATGCAAAATTGTACTCTATTACAACTGACAAATTCATAGATGCAGAGATGTACGCTCGTCGCTGTTTTGCAGAATAGCACGGCTGTACAGTGTAGTGTATGTGGTATAATATAAGTGGCAATCGTAAGTATAGAGAGCTTCAATCGTAAGTATGAGAGCTTCAAAAATTCATCAGGTAATACAAACTTGCAAACTAGCACATACACTTTCGCTTTCACGCATGCACGCACACACACACACACACACACACACACACACACACACACACACTCGTACACATACACACACACACACACACGCGTACACATACATATATACTCTTACACGCACACTCAAAAGGTTAATGTTCGATGAATGGTAATAGATGATGTGCTTAAAATATAGGTGTAACTTATAGAAAGATGTCCATCCGTACTGTTACTACAGTTGTTTGTCTAATTTTTACCGTGACCCCTAAGACACGGGTTTACTAGTTTAGGGGTCTATGCTAGATAAGACAAGTGTATTTTCAATTTGTTGAAATAAACGTTATTATGTTATTATGTTATGTTATTAAAATCACATTCTAAGAGCACACCACAGCACAAATAAGAATCGAAGGGTACAAATGGTTTAAAAAGTCTATAATTACTGCAGAATCAAGATAAAAACTCTTATCAAACAAAAAACTTTATATTATCAAGCGTTTTTAAAATTAACTAATTGCAGGGCGCTAACTACCTTATAAATAAACTGAACCTGTGTTTATATCGAAACCCCTTCATTTCCCCTCTCGGGGAATTCGCCGAACGTATAAATCCAGACTGCACCGACACGCCTTTATTTTCGAAACCACTGGCATTTTCAGAAAAATGTTATGGCCGATTGACATTATTATAATAATAAAAAGAATAATATAAAGACCCGGTCAATCGTGCAACAAAATGCTACCAGTTTACTGGCTGCAAAAAAAATTGGGCGCATGGCAAGTCTAGTAAAGTCACCATGTACATCGCTCTATGATAACTCTGTAATAGTTCGTAGGAATTTTGGCAAATGGTGCGACTTTTTGTTTGTATGAAACATTTGATTTGGATATTATAAGTCGATAATGCCCTGGATTAGAATTCATGAAGTTGCGACGTCTTAGTAATTGTAGCAATTTAGATTATCATTGATTTGTAAACTATGGACTAGATACTTACGTATTATTGAAATGCCCTAAATCATCCAAACTCATAGCCAATCGCGCTGGCCTATTTGGTGCTGAGGACCTTTTAGAGGAAAGATTTTTAGTATTTTACTAGCTGATGCCCGCGACTTCGTCCACGTGGGATAAAAACTATTCTATCTTTTGAGTTGGACCAAATGACAGATATTCACGAAGTATGAACTAAATCGGTTCAGTAGTTTAGGAGTCCATTGAGGACAAACATTGTGACACGAGATTTATATATATTAAGATAAGTACCTACTCAGAAACAGCGCGCAATACCCGAATAAAGACTAAAATTAGTAGCCTACTTTTTGTTATGAGTCCGTAGTCAAATGACTTATCTACGCGGTGATGTATAGAAATGACGTGATATTTTTATATAACCCTGTATTTGATCCAAAACTTGTTATCACGTGACTTATCGGAAACAACTGTCCTCCTCATAATTCTTTTATATTTTGTTCTATAGCTTTGGAATCAGCTAATTGATAAGGCTATTGATTCAAGATCCGCACCTATATCTGAGCATGCGAATTGTTTACCACTGAACCAACAAGTCAGTTATTCTTAGGTACTGGAACAATATAAACCAGCCGTTACCAGCAACATGTAAAAACAAAAAAAAAAAAACAAAACAAAACGGAGATTTACGCGTGTTTAAATCTGGAATCCAATCTGTTACCCTCATCGATCGCATTCCAAATTCAAATAAACGTAAATAGAAGAAAGGAGTGAGTCATTTTCGCGTTATATCTTCGGGAAATCGTAAACTGAAAAATGAAGAGCATTGAATTATTGCATTCCGACATTTTGGAGACTGAAGCGCCGTTGCTTTAATGTTTACTCTACGTGAGGTAATACTGGAGACACACTAAGACAGTATAAAGATCTTGGTCATCACAACGCTTGTCTAAAAGATGCCTATTCACCTTTGATTCCAAGGTTTCAGCGCAAGTTTAAGGGGTATTGTATTCCAGAACAATTCCATCTGTCATTTAACTGATCTTGAGACCTAAATTTTGGTTATCTATTCAAAGAAAATATAATTTTAGAGTTTTGAAAAATATTCGTAGTGTCTGCGAACTAATGTTTGTTTAAATTTTGAATACATTTAGCTTGAAATATTTTAAAGACAGACACTTGGTGTGCTGCTTCCTTTTTATTTTAGAAGCAGTATGCCTTCTTTTATGTTTAAACAATATTTCGATAAACAAACATTATTCTCGGGTAAACTGTTCCCGATCTAGTTCCGCCATGTTTTACCGTTTCACCAATAAAACGCTTTATTTATCTCGAAAACATTTATCTAGACTACTAGGTAGTTAGGTACCTATTTTTAAATATTTGCACCATTGAATGTCAGTTTTTTGAAAGCAAATAAATGGGACTAGCAAGACATTCACTTTGTGTTCAATATTACTCGTGCCGTGCCCATGAGTGCAATGAGTGCTAGTAGATACCATAGACAAATATACAGGACCCGTTCAACTGCACGACAAAATGAACTTAGTGTTTCATAGAAGTTTTGATAGATTTTTCGATTTAGATTTGAAATATATGTTTTATGTAAAATATCAAGACTACCTCATCTTCCACTTTTAAATTTTTGGATTATAATAATCTTTTTGTAATTTAATACGACGAAACGTTCTGCGTTCGTCATCCCAAGACTGCAACCATGGATTTTTCCCGCCAGGGTTAAATCTGCCTCCATTCCAAATTGCAATAAAATCGGTTCAGTAGTTGCGGCATGAAGAAGTAACAAACATACACATACACAAACGCAAAATTTTGCTTAACCAATATTAGTGTGGAAATCGCATAATGCCAAATTTTTTTCTGATCCGGTATACAAAATTGGAACTAACAACGCTGGCGTTTCTTCGGTGGTACTTATAAAATAGAATTCGAAGTTTATTGATCTATAATTAAATACCCTGTCCCGTGTTTTATGAATTCTCCAATCTACTCACATTCCTCAACGACTAGACTACTCCAAGACGCGAAGACTAAAAATTGTCTAAAACTCAAACGAAAATACTCGCAACATTAATAGTGGGTGCGCCCGTCTGCCGCGCGTTTATTTTTGTCTGTATCTTTGCAATAAACCTTCAGTGGCGCCCTCCGGGTTAATCTGAGAAGTTTGGCGGCGCTGCAGTAAACTAAACACTTCTGTCTGTCTGTTTGTAAATATTATTGAACGAATGAGATATTGGGTTTACATTCACACTGGTGTAAGTATCACTTGCTAATATCAAAAATATATTATTGAAGTGGATTCCGAAGAGCCAGATTAAACAGATCCAGCGAAATCCTAATGCGAAGTTGAGCTTAACATTGTGTACTATACTGGATTGAACTGATGATATTTTAGAAGTGTACCAGTGTCCTATGAGTTTCTGTATATTACCTAAAGGAAAATAGTATAAACACTCCTAATAATAATATCATCGCAATTCTAAAATTGAATCAATGCCTTGGAAACGTAAAACTGTTGTCATAGACAGTTTTAACGTACGCAGGCACTGAAAGCTAATCGCGTATTCCAAGGTTGTCTGATTTTTTCAATTTACTGTACTGAGAGATTCGTAAAATATTGTTACATTGTGAAATAACAGGAAATTTCCCTGTCATCTGAGGCTAACCAGGAGTTTCCATTAGCATTCACACAAGCAATACTGTCATGCATATGCATGACATCATGGCTGGTCCATTGCTGAATACATCTTTATATTGCTTGACAGTTTTTGATTTATTGGGCAAACTGTTAAAAAAAATACGGCTCCCTCCCTTGTTTCCGAAATTTACCAATCGATTCTGAAAATATGATTACAGTTACTAGAGAGAGTCCGACTCGCAGTTGGCCGATTTTAGTTAAAGCTGCTGTTTGTCTGCAGGTGCCCTGGTCGGCGGCATCCTGGGCGGGATGGCCATGCGCCTGGGCCGCCGCACCATCCTGCTGGCGTGTGCCCTGCCCTACACCGGCGCGTGGCTGGCCACCGCGCTCTCCACCAGCGTCGACATGATCTCCGTCACCTCCTTCTGCGGCGGCATGCTGGTCTGCTGCATCACCATGATCACCCAGGTGAGAGGACCACTGCACTCTGCAATGAAAAGGAACTCCTTCACGCTCCTTTGCACATGTAATTACTCAGTGTGTTACAAATTCAGTGTTTTAATTATAAAGCAGTGAATCATATTAATAAGTGTGCTCTTAGCCACACTAGTTTTCGTATCTTGTGTGGATGTTACTGTAAACAGAGGAAGAAGAAAGAGATCCCCAACAATGTACGATTATGATGTACTTGATGACAGCGATTCAGTAACTGACGAAGATCCACAATATACAAGGGATTTAGTTCATTTTGACACTAAAGATGGTGAAGATGTAAGTGATCTATATGATTTACGAGATCCAGGCGATTTGAGAGATCCGAATGATATAAATCTGCTTGATTTGATTCGCGCACATGGAGAAGATTTGCACAATTTATTTGAGTATGGACATGATCTATTTCACGCTCACGTAAGGAATTCCACCTTGTAATTACTCAGTCCCGATACATACGCCTAGCTTACTCATGGGACGGCACATCTGCCCAGAACTGGTCAAATATACCCTTGTAAAGGACATGCTATTCTTCCTGGAGGCAATTGGAGAGATTTAGAAAGCGGCGAGCACAATAGATCAGAGATAGTCAACGTGCTACCGAAAGCAGAGAAGTCATCAAAACGAATAAATAAGAGAGGACAACTGATGGAAATTAGTAGCGCTTGATTGCTATCTCAACTGATGTTAGGCGACGATGCAGCCGAAGATGTTATACTTAGTACTAACTTGGAAGTGGTTAATAGTCTCTAAAGGTTGTCACTCAGCACCGCGCTGAAATGCTAAATCACTTGGTGATGCGTCTTTGCGGATATTTCACAAACTTTGGACTTGATGCGAATAAAAATTCTCAATTACTTTTTCTGATGTCCCTTACGAAGGGATAGAGGGACCCGGAATAATGCCCCGGTTTTCCCTTGGATAACTACCCTACTAAAGACGACCACTCTTTATCTCCCTTAGCGGAGTCAATCTCATGGTTATGGGGACATATACGTTCCGCGTATTCCCAAGACGCCTTCATGACTCGCTACAAACAAACGCCTCCCAACAGCGAAGCATCATCATGAGATGTTGACTCGCCAAAATGTATCTGTGAAAAACAATTAGTCATAATTATTATTACAAGATCATAAGACATTTTCAGAGTTACCTCTAAAATTAGGACACAGGTGTTCTAGGAATTGTCAGCTCGTTAACTTTAACACGAGTATGTTGACATTCAAAATAGGATTATTATACAGAATGTACCGTTTTGACGTTTCCAGTATGTATTTTAACGGTAGGTACGTGCAGAAAATATTTAATTGGTTTCACTGTCATGTTAGACGAAAATCTTAATATATATAAATCTCGTGTCACAATGTTTGTCCTCAATGGATTCCTAAACCACTTAACCGATTTTGATTAAATTCGCACACAGGGTGCAGTTTGCTCTAACTTAAAAGATAGGATAGCTTAAATCTCAATTTCAAATCAATTTTTTTTATATCCTTAAGGGCAAAACAACGTTTGCCAGGTCAGCTAGTCGGCTTATAAATTAAACGGACAAGTTGCATTTATTTATACTAGCTGGATCTAGATTCGTTGTTGTGTTCTGCTCTTTCAATTGGTTATTTTTACAATAATATGAGTTTCTCTATTGGGTTGAAAGTTCCAAACGTTTTCAGACTCTGCCATAGCTCTACCCATGGGTTCACATGTTATTTTTTTATGGGGAGAATATAGAATTACGAGAGACCAAGTGTTATACCAATAGAGTATTCTAGGATTTGCCACAAAGCGCAATCAATCGTTTATGTTTACGACTTGATATAGAGATGTGAGAAGTAACACATTCACACATATATTATGGACGGGCATAGCAGTTGGAAACTCTATAGAACTGGGGTGAAGCGTAAAAAGGTGTTTAGTTCTGACTTACGGCTGTTAAGTTCAGACAGTAATTGTGAACTCATTGTGAATTGCAATATGGTACGATTTACGTTTGGGTATTTTTTTAAGGATCTACCTACTATAAAATGAAAAATAAGTCAGATTTAAAAAGAAGATCTTAGGTCGAAATGAAGACTAAAATCGTGCAGTAATCCTGTCTTATCCCTTGTCTACGTTATGAAAGAAATTTCTGCAACGTTTCAGCTTTCTAGATATAAGGATTTGGGGTGAGTCAATAGGTAAATGAATTAATGTAAGTAAATGATGAAACGAATTCTCTTCTTAATATTGCAATAAATATACAGTGCTGTGACAGTGCTTTATAATTTCTCGAGTAGTGGAGTTGCACCTTTTGAGAATAAATGCCCTTAAACTTGATGCTAGACGTCCTTATTGCCCATGTGTCACTGAGAACAGGAGATGCATTTCGCGTCTTAGTCGTAACAGTGACACCATATCGCACGGGTTTTTGCGCCATTTCTCCGCCATTCATGCATTCATAGCTGTTCATAGTTCATGGCGGATGGAAAACCATTAAAGTGCACGCCAGAAAACGCCCCTTTTTCACTATGATACGCATTATCTTGTGGATCTCAGGAGATTACCGTTAACTACGCAGGTAGTGATTTTTACGCCAAATCTTTTGAAGGACGTTTCCATCATATTATACTGTACGCAAGAAGATTTGTTTTGCAAAGTCTGTCTAGATGGAAACAACTTGAGGTTTGAAGGCATTGTAGTCGGAGAAATTGGACACAAAAAGATTAAGTGTAAAAAAAATTTGGAGGCTCAAAGAAATACTGAAATCAAACTTTACTATTGAAATTGAAAAAGAATTCTGAACACCTGTATCACGTCTTGTCTAACTTATGGTTGTCTAACTTGGATCTCAACAAATTCACCTAAAACAGAATAAATGAATGCCGGAGAACTTTGGAACGAAGCATAAAAATATTTAAAAAAAAATATTTTAATACATTATTCAGTCAAACTACATAAAACATACATTAATACTAAAGTACTCTAAGGACCACCACAGGACACGTCCTCAACCTGGTGGTGCAGTCTGTTGACTCCAGCGCTGTTTTTCAAGCAGAACCCTAGTTGAGTTCACGGACTGATCGATCGTGGTCGATATACCTGATGAAATTAGGCTGCCAAGTGATAATGAAAATACTGAAAATAAAACGCAAAGATAGAAAAAGAAACACTGAAATACGATTAATTATTATAAGTAGGTATGCAATTCGATTGAGCAACGTATAAAATTATCTTTTTAATTCAATTTAAATAAATATATAGATAAATATATATAGATAAATATATAGAGGACAACATCACATACATTGCTCCGATCCCATAGTAAGTAGCTTATGCACTTGTGTTATGGAAATCAGAAACAACGAAGGTACCACAACACCCAGACCCGAGACAATGAAGAAAAGTTATTTTTCTACATTGCCCCGACCGGGAATCGAACCCGGAACCTCAGAGATGGCGGCGGTTATGGTCACACCCGCGTGTGCGACAGCGTTATATGACATGACAGGACAAAAACGAATACATTGTCGTGTACATTAAAGGCTGTGATACCGCTTGATTGATATCTACTTGTTTATTAACATCTATTGAATGTAAACTGGCCAAGTGCGTGTCGAGCCGCACGCAGTGTAGGCATAAAATGATAATATAGCAATAAACATGATGAGAGAGAACTTATTATGAGACAACATCAAGGTATCAAGATATTTATTAAAATTTCGTTTTGTAGTACTACATAGCTTTACAGTCTTACACTAACTTGCACAAAGTCTTCGTTTTCGATTTGCTAAACTCATGTCTTCCGTTGTCTTTATTAAATCGGCGATGTTTAAATCTTCCGTGATTATTCCTGAAGCACTTGTTAGTAGTAACTGGTAATGTTTAACCATAACATGGCCGGTGATGTCACTCTTGCGACGCTTTCTCTCCATACATATTCAGTCTAACATCGCGTCGCTTTGTTCCCTTTACGTGTCTTAGAACAAGCGCCCTTCGTTAGCGGCTTTCGTAACCTTTGTGACTGTCGCGAAGACTATCATTTAGCGTGCGCTTTAGGTATCATGTATCACGACTCTCAGATTCAGAGAGCTCATAAAGTTTAAACATCTCGTTTAATATAAAAACTCTACGGGAAAATCACTCACTATTTGTATGTCATATTATGTCCACAAACATATCCTATACCTTTAAACGAGCAATTCTTGTATATATATATGTATATATATTCAATACTATATAATCTGGATCTCGGCAACGGCTCCAACGATTTTCATGAAATTTAGTATACAGGGGGTTTTGGGGGCGATAAATCGATCTAGCTAGGATTCATTTTTAGAAAATGTCGAATTTACCAAAAAATAAAAATAAAAATATGACTTCTGCTGCCATCTATTAGCCAGTAGTTAAACTACCGAGCGAAGCACTCCTGCTGCCATCTATTAGCCAGTAGTTAAACTACCGAGCGAAGCTCGGTCACCCAGATATTTATTACTAATTTTTGTTTCTCTTGTCCACAGGTCTACGTCACAGAAATAGCGGTCCCAGAAATTCGAGGATGCCTCAGCTCCGTATTGAAGATCTTGAGCCAAATTGGGATCCTCATATCCTTTTCCCTCGGAGCCTACCTGAACTGGTACCAACTGGCCTTAGTCGTTGCCGCCGCTCCAGTGTTGCTCTTCTTCGCCCTGCTATTCATCCCTGAAACCCCGTCTTCTCTGCTTCTCCGAGGAAAAGAAGAAGACGCGGCGGATTCCCTCCAATGGCTCAGAGGTCCCGACGCAGATATCCGACAAGAATTAGCAACGATCAGAACGAATATTCTAGCAAGCAAGCAGTATAACGATGGACGAACGGGGAAACTGAAAGTCCTGCTTTCCAAAAGGCTCACTCGACCTGTTCTCATCACTTGTGGACTTATGTTCTTCCAGAGGTTCACAGGAGCGCACGTTTTCAACTTCTACGCGGTCCCGATGTTCAAGAAAACGTTCAGAATGATGAATCCACACGGTGGAGCGATTGCTACCAGCGTGGTCCAACTTCTAGCATCTTGTCTATCAGGAATGCTGATAGATCATGTAGGAAGGCTACCTTTGTTGATGATAAGTGGCGTGATGATGTCCATAGCTTTAGCTGGCTTCGGGTCCTATGCGTATTACGAAGATGTCTTCAGGAATTCTACAGATTTAACAGTCGTTGAGCCTGGCTCTTATGATTGGATACCTCTGCTGTGTGTCTTAACGTTCACAATCGCATTTTCTCTAGGCATAAGTCCAATATCATCGTTACTGATTGGAGAACTGTTCCCTTTGGAATATAGAAGCACTGGGAGCGCTTTAGCGACCAGTTTCAGTCACCTATGCGGTTTCGTGAACGTCAAAACCGCTGCGGATTTCCAAGACCACATAGGTTTGTATGGTCTCTTCTGGTTGTACGCAGGGATTTCAGTACTGTGTCTTCTCTTTGTAGTTCTATTTGTACCTGAAACGAAGGGGCGGGAAATAGACGAGATGGACCCGAAGTATGTGGAATCGTTATGTATAAACCGATAGTATTGACTCGTGGCGAGTAATGGTTGCAAACATAGACTGAACTTCCTTTTAGATAGTAGAAAGGTGAGTTAGAAAGCGCACAAATGAACGGTGTTGCGCGGAAAAGCAACGCCGCGTCCCAGAATGAAACCCTTAACCAGTATTATACATTAGAGTATATAATTTTAAGACTTAATTAAGTGCCTTAACGTGTTTTTCTAAGCGGTCTACATTTACATCACAAGATTTTGTAGTTGTATTTTAACTATAGAGGTTATTTAGAATAAAGTTCCTTAATATTTTCGTCGACGCTTATTTCCATAGAAACTGTTAGTCATAATGAAGTCATTGCGTTTGCATTATGTACGTAAATATTTTTTGGATATCTGCAAATTTTTTAAGATATTTCTGTTACGTGAATCCCAAACAAAACTTATTGCCAGAATACTTTAAAATGAATCGATACAAATAGTTATTATTGTGTTAAGTAATTTTTTTATTGTAAATACATTAATGTACTTTCTAGTAGGTAAATTGTTGTACCTAAGTGTTAATATTTCACCAAAAGTCTTCTAAATTTTCGATACTATTGTTTTTTCTATACAAAATTTATGAGAATGTGATGAATTTTTGAACAGTATTGATATAAAATATGAAGTTATTAGTTAATGTGATACATTTAAATAGGTGTTGTGTGAAAGTATTTAGTGTAATGAATTAATATCGGCAGGTAACTCAGCTTTAGTACATACATACGAAAGAGTTTTTTCCTAAATTGTATTAAATATCTTAGTAAGTAAAGTTTTCCCGTTTAATATACAAAATATCATCCCGATGTGATGTTTCCATTACAGGTAAATCGATACCTTCTTGTTCTTATTAAAAGTAACTAGAAAATCTTTAACTGCCGATTTAAATATACTCGATAAAAATAATACTAATCAGAGAGGGACAATATAATCATCAATATAATCATGATTAATGATCATGATTAATGATATAATCATGATTAATGATTCACGATCACGATTATAAAGTCTCATTGTAAGTTGTTACTTCACTCTGACGAGATAAAATAATAATGATCGTTTTCGGTACAATCGAACAGAGAAAATGACGATGAAAAAAGAAAATTACGATTGAAATGATAGTATGTGATCGTGATTAGGAATGGAATCATTAATGATAATCATTTAGCGCACCTCTCATATTTCATAGATGTTTTGTCAAACGTACGTATAATAATTGTGTTAACAATAGACATATTATATTATTAATATTGAATTTATATTTTATCTAACGTATTGTGATATTGCGTCAAACTTAATGAATAATATTTTGAAAATTATGTATGTAGCTAAAATATTATTTCGGAGTTTCGGCTCGCCATTGCTCCCAACTGCTCAAATTGATTGAAAAATATTTCACAACCTATAGAATTTTTAACTGCAAAATTGGTAATACCAAAATGAAAAAGATATGGTGCTAAATTGGTGCCTTAAAGAAAAAAATATTTTAAATTTAATAATATTAGGTAATATTTGTCATTAATTACCTATATGCCCAGCCTAAAAGTCATAAAAATTATACAAGTTTGACTTCTTGATTGGCAGAGCTGAAAATCAAGAAGTTAAACTTGTATAGCTTTGTAAGAGGGCAATCTTCATGCCTACTTACTTGGTTAATTGTGACAGGAATATTGATAACGACATGAAATATCCCACATAAGATTACGTAAACATAAAGGGAAATAGTTAAGACATGTAATCATGATAAATGAATAATTACTATTTATTGCAAGTTGGACCTGCAATTCCTAATCATTATTTCAGCATAACGAATTCACTACAGTATAGAACTAGCCATCACATTTAGTACCTAACTTATGATTGTTATTAATTTCAATTGCATTTTGTATATTTAATTCTCAATATAAGTATAACACACTTGTAGTACTTTCATTGTATACAGCAACTTCGCACTTTCAGATATTCAGTTTATTATCTATTTTTAAAACTTACCGCCCGACACACCCACGTTGGAACACGTCGTCCGAGCGAGCCTCATTCTTTTATTGTGCGCGGCAACGAGCACTCGACTACAAAAACACGTCTCGTTTTTGTTAATTTAAGTTCAAAGTGAAAAAAAATTAAGTGTTCAGTGTTAAAACTTGCTTAATTTTCTATACTGATAATGCTTAGACGCTAGTAAAAATTATTATTATAACAAAAATAAAATAAAATCAAATCATATAATTGTGCATTCATCTTCGTCAGACTCCGAGGAAAGAGGGTAAGTGAAAATTAACCTTTTTTCCCAGATATCACATCAACTCAAATATCAATGCTGACGAAAGTGTGTCCAAAAATTGAAATCCTAAGGCATCTCTAAGCTAACTTGGAGGGTATCACATTGAGGTTATCACGAAAGTATAGCATGATGCGCGAAATAGTCCAGGCATCTCTAAGCTAGCTTGGAGGGTATCACGTTGAGGGTACCACGAAAGCATAGCATGATGCGTCAATGCTCCTGGAGGTTGACTGCGGGTCAACACGAAGGATTTTAAAAAAAACTCAAAGGACTTTGCGGATACCAACGGGGGACGATGTCGGTGTGGCGCTGTTCTCGGCTTCACTACAAGTGGCTCCGCATGACCTCCAGGACTTTGATCCCGAATTGCTATCGGCGCTCAGTCACAAGAACTATATTAATGGTTAGTCCCGACAGTTGTAAAATTCTAGCCGACCTTCATTGCAAAGAATCAAATAGTTTATTTGATATACTTGCCTGGCTTATGAATAGCCAGTTAAATGTTATAGCCTTTTATCAGTGATAACTATTTCACGACTTAAAAACTAATTCCACGAGGGTACCAACGCGTCGAACTTTTGTAACTATGTACCTACAACAATAATGTTTAGATTTTGTGGTGGAAAATAATTTTACTTACTTTCGAAAATTAATGTTCAGATTGTGTAATGGGATGATAATTTAACTGTTAGCTCAAAACTCAATAAGTTAACAATATTATGTATAATGTACCATTAGTCTGGAAGTTTCATTGAAGTGAATTGTTAAATTCTTTCTGAAACTAATAAAAATCTTAAACCACAACGCGTCCTGAACTGAGAAGAAGCTTAAGTATTGACAAATGACATTTTGTTTCGACAAATGATAAGTAATTAAAGTTCACGAGCGGGACCAGATGTTTTTTCGGAGAAATAGTTTCGGGCATTATACTAGTTTCAATGGTTACTGATCGTCAGGTGTTGTAAATAAAGAAACCAGCAGGGCGCGGCGGGCGACTTTGCTATCGACACCCACCGCTGGGACAGCGCAATCTCGTTTCTCGAGAAACTAGCTGGCCCCCTCTCGTTACGGCTCGGCCAGCAGGGGGGGGGCGTGACACACTTGAGTATTGGCGATCAGCCGCGAGGAAGATGCGACGTGACAGCGAGTTTCCAGCATCAGCCACAACAACGACCAGGTTCATCGAGACGCTAGACATTAAGGTACCTATATGCCAGTTGTCTTCAACATTTTGAAGTTTATTGGTTACATATCACTGACAAGGAATCCGTCACGATCTATAATCTAGAATTTCGGGAGTTATAATAAGTGAAGACTATTTTTTGACTTTCACTAGGTGTACAAATGTACGTACATTCAATAAAATATTTTAATGAATTGAACAAATTAAGGAACTAGCTCCAAAAAATTATTAATACATAATACCATTTTAAAAATCGTACACTAACACAGTGTACCGCCTTTACACGTTCACAGCAAAGGAAAAGCGACAAATGTCTTAGACAATCGACATTTCATTTTTGGGTGAGATAATGTGAGAGTGAGTCACTGCATGTTCGATTATAGTTAAGATGTGTCTAACCTCAAAATCTTACGTAGTAAAAGATACATTCTAAATTTAAAGGCGTTGAATGAATTTGTAGTTCAAAATCTTTTGAAATTGATAGTTCATAGAACAGCTTACAAGCGAATACCTAAAAAGGGTTTTATGCCTATGAACTGAAGAATCTTATTTTAAAGTACCGATTCATCCTTGGCAATATACACAAAGAAGTTGTGACTCATCTCAGATACTTACCGCGGTTTTTTCATGAAGATTTGTTAGGTGTTAGAGTGTTAAAGTTATTTACTACCCTCAAAACAAGCTCAGTTTCCTGGTTTTATTTTAATTTCTGACGATATGGCAGTATCGTTACCGCAAACTATGACGTGAATGATGTAACAATTCAAATTCTGTAAAGAATTTTATACGCTTAACGCGTTGTATCACCTAAGAGTTAAGCTTCATTCCGATTAAAAGTCCTAGTCCGTATGAAAAATTAGACTTTAGACGCAGCTGTTAGTCCATCATCGGTTATTCTATCAGATGGCCAGTGGTTACAAAACATTTTTTTTTTTAAGTCATCTAACTCCCTTAAACCTAAAAGGTTGAATTAGTGATTCACACGATTTCCCGGTCTAGATGAAAAGTAATTCTTTTAATTAGAGAGATTTTTGTTTTTGTAATAATTAACGTTAAGATGAATCGAAATACCTCTTTACAGAGTTGATGGCCATATTTTTCGATACATTTATTTTGATACACATGATTTACATCAGTTGCTTAGGGGATATCAAATATCCTCATTTAAACGATTGGGTTAATTGTTTCTTATATTGAAATTAAAGATAATCAAAAAGCTGACCAAGAGTTACATCCAGTTAATGGGATTAAGCTATCGCTGTAAAATTATATACTTCAAAGTTATTCAAAGAATTTATTCCAATTCACTTTAAAGTTATTCAAAGAGTTCAATCCAGTTATTGAATTTATCGCTTCTTGCAAAAATGCGAAATGTTATCAATACGAATGATGTCTGAACCCAGACGTCTTAGAAACAGACGCATTCTGAACATTTTGGAACACCAAGTTTACCTTTGCTTTTTCTATCCATTCTTCTAGAGTTAGAATGCTTAAAGATACTATTATAGACAATGCTTAAGGCATACATCGTCTAAGGGCCTTTACAACTTAGGGTCTTCTCCTTTTACATAAAGTGTCAAAAGACTTACTTCTTATAGTATATTTATTGATAATAAATAAATAAATATGGTCTTTTCGTAGAGAACCACAATTCATAGGAATTACTGTGGGAAGTTCTCTGAAGGCATTAAAGAAAAAAGAAGGACATTTTGTTGGAATTTTTAATAATTTATATGTTTTAAAACTTTTGTGTTATTTACAAAGTTTTGTGGCAATACTGCTTTAATAACGACAGAGACCCGTACAATCCGTAAATTATAAGTCAACCTCGTAATTTCCAACAGAACAACTTGTTAACGACGTAGCATTGTGACGTCGGCATTGAGTTTAATTTTTTGCTGATGATTTTGGGTCAAATTAACAAATTAAAACAATGCTAAAAGGAATAAATAAATTAACGTCAAATACTACATAGGATCGATCGTATGCTAACACATTGCTCAATGGGTCTTAATAAGAGTTAATTGATCCTGTAACTTTATTAGCCTTAGGCAGTATGCACATCACATATAATGAAAACATTAATATCAGTAAAAGTTAGCATTATTCTATAAATCAAGAAAATTATTGAATTTATACAACGTCGGCTACCACTCGTGGCCAACCAGTTTTACTCATACCATAAATAAATAATACAAAAAACCTTTTTTATTCTTTGATTAAATTTCTTAATATTAATTAAAAGCAAGATGAACAATAACCTATGCAATCAATAATATAAAACGTAACTAAATTAATATTTTTTTAATTATAAATTTAGTGTAACTCATAACATACTTTAACGAAATTATAAAAATATGCCACAGCTTTGAAAAACAAATCGATATGTTGGTTATAAAATCTTAGACTAAAACATACGATAGACAACCTCCTGATAACGTTTAAGCGACGTCATAAGGTCGCCTGCAAACAGACCACCACGGAACAGGTGCTGGCGGCGGTCAGTATAAGAACGTGTCTGCCGAGGAATATGCTCTCTCACGAGAGGGGTCTGCGTTTCAGTTCACTCAGAACCAGGTACGCAACACTTTCGAGGTGAGCACGTAGTTTGTTGCTTGACCTCATCAGAAAGACAGTCGGTAGGTCACAATTATTGCAGACTTTTGCTAAGTTTTATAACCGCCCAGTGAGCGATGATGCTTCATTCACAAAAGCTATTTTGCTTTCTTATCATTAATCATTAACATTATTTAAATAATGTGACTGTTTTATTAATCCAGTGAATTAAACGTAAAGATTGGTTAATTAAATTCTTCTGTGGTATAAAGAGGACATATTATAATAGAAAACAATTTACAATCTATTTATGTCCACAATTTAACAAAAATTTTCATCTCTAAACATCTACAAGTGTGTTATACTTATATTGAGAATTAAATATACAAAATGCAATTGATGATTAAACGAACTTACCTGTAAGTGAAGTTCTATCACAATTGTATGAGTATATTTAATTCGAAGATATAAGGTCCCTCCCATACCCAAAGCCCATAAGTATTACGAAAATTTTGTTAAATGTACTCTAAAGAATGAGGCTCGCTCGGACGACGTGTTCCAACGTGGGTGTGTCGGGCGGTAAGTTTTAAAAATAGATAATAAACTGAATATCTGAAAGTGCGAAGTTGCTGTATACAATGAAAGTACTACAAGTGTGTTATACTTATATCTTCGAATTAAATATACTCATACAATTGTGATAGAACTTCACTTACAGGTAAGTTCGTTTAATCATCAATTATTTAGTCAATCCGCAATCACGACTGACCTGAATTTTATTTCGGAATTAATCATGATTACGTTTTGCCTCCT
Organism: Coenonympha glycerion; assembly: GCA_963855885.1. Classification (NCBI taxonomy): domain Eukaryota; kingdom Metazoa; phylum Arthropoda; class Insecta; order Lepidoptera; family Nymphalidae; genus Coenonympha; species Coenonympha glycerion. The sequence continues at coordinate 17,549,688 of OY979631.1, forward strand.
AGACTCTAAAGGAGTATTTAATAAAAACACTATTTTGCGTTTTAATTTTCGTTGATCTTTTTTCTACAACTTTGAAATCGTTTAATGCAATCATGCGATTTCAAAGTTGAAGAAAAAGATCATAGTGTTTTGATATGCTTAGGCTGGGTACCTAATGTATAAAATGAATAGTGTTATTATTTTCGATGTTGTATATAAAAAATATGATATTAACTCGTAAGTTTGTACATAACACGAGTATAGATATTTATGTAATCGTTTTACAAAGTTTTGCCATATTATATTGACCGGTGTACCTCCGAGATACGTCGTATGCCGTGTTGAGGGTATTTTACTCAACTGCCCCAAAAAGGGGGTTAAGTTTTTAAGTGTACTTAAAAAATGGTGATTTTAAGTGTTTCAATAAAATGTTTTTAAAGTATTTTTTGTTTTATTTTTATTTATTTTTAGAGTTTTCTCATGAACTCAAAATATTCTAGGAAAATAAAATAGAGTATAATTTCGAACCATTGGCACTAGGATTTTTTTTATATCCGGAATTTAATTTTGCATAGGTACAAAAAGTTACTTTCTTTTCAATGCACATTTCCTGTCTTCTTCTTTTCAATGCACATTTCTTGTCTTTGTGAAGGCGTTCTTAGTCTATAAAACTTAAAGTTGGATTTGAATTAGCTGGGTACGGAATTTCATACATCCATGGTCATTATCCTTTCGTCATTTTCAGGATACCTATATCTTCTTTGACATCATTGTTAATGTGTCATAGAACAGAAATATTAGAGAAACTATTTGTCTTTCAAAGTAGATGCACAGAGAGAGAATTAGCTAGAATTCATATTCTATTCCGTTTGTGTTTGAGAAACCTGAGTACTAAGTAGTCTGTAAGTAGCCTATTGTGTATAACTTGATGCTTTATATTTGAGTGAAAGAAGTTTCATTTTGCCATAATGTGCTGAATAATTTCTCGATTAAGTGCCAACATTCATGTCAAGTAGCTAGTAGCATTATTACGTAGTCACGAGTATCTTAGACAGGAATAAATTAACAAGCGGCCAAGTTATGAAACTTCAGCTAAATCGCTTCGCTCTAAGTTAAGACTTAATAAATAATACTCTAATATATAAAGTTCTCGTGTCTGTCTGTAACAACTCGACCGATTTTTATGAAATTTTTGCCTGCATTCGGTATAGGTCTGAGAATAGATCATATAATTTTTCATTAGGTATCTACCCTAAAATGGCCAAACAACGTTCGTCCGGTCAAATAGGAATCTAATAAAGTAATCTGCCGCAGCCGAACCCTTCACCAGGGAGGTCAAATAAGGTTCAATAATATCATTCTAATTAAAGCTGATACTTATTACACATTAATAAAATAATATCTACCTAAATCGAAATCCGTGCTTTTTTACTTACTAAAGATTTAAGATTTATCTAACATAAATTAATAATTATTATTGGTTACTAAATTAAGGGCGAAAGTTTATTCTAGTCAACGCTTATCTCGCTGCACGCAGGGCAATAACAGACCGAATGTTGCACTGTCGTCGTTCTCCCGTTCCTCCAATTAACTTCCCTGCGTGCAGCAAGATACTGCGTTAGTTTTCAATGCGAATCTTCAGATAAACACAAAAAAATCATAATAAAAAAAATCAACAGAATGTATATTGCGCCTGTAGATTTTAATAGCAGTTTTGTAGATCATACTAAATGCTATACTGTGAGAGAACTCGGCCGCGGCTTGTTAGTTGTTACCACCCAGTGGGTAAAGAGTAAAGATGTACTACTAAATCTTTAAGCGTTCCACTGCGATGCTGAGTAATAAATATTTTCCCCCTACCAAGTTTGTACGATATAAATAGGTACTATTAAGTAAGATGATTCTAACTAAGTATGAATAAATAATTTCCCATGCCTCGGCAAACAATATTTCAAATTAAAACTTTCAATTAAATCTCCATATTAGCTCTTTGAACATCGACCGATACAAATATCAGACCGTTCGCAACAAGATCATGTTGAGGAATGCAATTTACTGAAGCGATTCACTCCAGCGATTAATCAAGTGAAGTGCATTAAAATAACCCTGTACCCAACAGGGAACACTTCAAGTTTATTTATCTCTTCATAGAGTACTTGAATATGATTAAGCAGTAGAAGGGTACTGACCTATGAAAAAATAGATACAGCATTATACTGTTTAGCTGTCCGGCAGCTGTAGTTATGGAATGAAATTCAGAAAATGTATGGTAATGATATTATATCCGATCGCAAGATGGACCACGTGACCTCCACGCAGACAACTGTCATTCTCAAACATTATTTGAATTTTATTCCATAAGCGTACCAACATCAATCTTAGACATTGGATAAATAAGTCATGGCTATATATGGCAGTTGCCTGAACGACAGTTGGTTCAAGCCAATAAAATAAGTCCTGTTTCGTAGAAAGAGTTCTTTCATTTCGTCTATGGAACAAAACTATATAGAATGACGTCATGGCCTCATGTTCCATAGAACAAAACATGGGAACTACCCTATGGCAATCTACATTGTACCAGTTAAGGGTTGGAAAACATCTACTATAGCCTCTCCTGGTACCTACCAAAGATGATAAAGTGTGCTGGTAGTATTACTTACACTAATGAAAAAGTACTTTATATTTTCCATATATATTTTTCGCCGCAAGTGGACAAGGCGTTGGTGGTGTAATGGTCAGCATAGTTGCCTTCCAAGCAGTTGATCCGGGTTCGATTCCCGGCCAACGCACACTTTTTAGTTTTACAAAAACAATGCTGAACTCCACTTTTTTTAATAAAAAAATTTTATTCATAAAGTTTTACTTTTTTAACTTGTTATTTTTAAAGTACTTTTCTTATTAACAAAGAGGAGAAAATCGCAGTTGTGTGTACAGCCACATAATTAAGCTTACCGCCAGTGTTCTATACTTACTTTGCGCTTTCACTTGAAATGAAGTTAGTTCTTGTAGGAAAACTGAACGAATTGAACTTTTTTGTCCGGCACGGGATGCGAATACAGGACCACATATAATATAATACTTATTCATACCTATTTATTTCTCTATGACAGGACTTAGCGATCTGCAGTCAAACAGAAGAAACCAACGAGGTAAGTATTTGTACAAATAGCTCATATCTTGAAAATGATCTATTGTAACACAACGTACTCATCAACCGCAGCGTGGTCTTCTCCGCAGGGAGCGAGTCCCTTCGGGGGTACGGGCCTCGAGGCTTGCCTCCTTACCCGGGCGATGTGTCGCGGAGGCGCAGCGCGCCCCCGGTGTCGTTCTTCTAGCCCCGGTAAGGGGCTATAAGGTACTCATCAAACGAACAAACACATGAAGTTGTCGTCGGTCATTCCTAGATGGCGCCACTATGACTTCACATCGCGCTTGAGTTTCATCGCTACAGCAAGATAAGATGTCACCGGCGGCTATCATCGATGATCGATGATTCGAATTCCAGCGGCATTCCGAGTTCCGACATCGGTGCTCCAGCGGATGCTTTCCCTTAGCAGGGAGACGCCGCCGGACTCCGCTGTCATGCGTCACTGCGTCACTGCATAGGATAAGGGATGCGCTTCCTGCTGACGCTTCCACTTGGTGGGACGCAGCGAGGGACACCCCCTCTAGTCATGTAACGTATAATAAAGCATCATCATCAACGTCACCAAGCTGTTCCGCTGTTCCACCTCGACCCGACCTTCTCGGCGTATGACTTCAACCACTGCGTGTTACACTATTAAATTTTTATTAATATTAGTCCACTTATCTCATTTCGAAGAATTGAGTTTTAAGGCTGCATTGAATAAATTATATTACTTATTTTAATGAAAACGAATTTATTTTATTGCTCATTTGGAGTCTGCGCCCATCACAAAAGTTAGATATACTCATAAGTTAGATTTACTTACAAAGTTATACCTAAGTAACAAAGTTTGGGCGCGTTGGGGCGCGTGCCTCGATGCGTAAAGTTACAGAAATAAAGTTAGTGTAATTTGGGAAAAATCTAATTTTCCGCGGCGATTACAGAGTACGAGTGGCTTGTGGAGAAATCTCATTTATTATACTTATAACACGCCCCTCCACTGCGGAGGTTCTAATAGGCTGATGATGATGTTTATAGCAGTTTTATAAACTCAAACAAAGTTAAAGTGCAACCGGCTTCTCTCAATAGTTCATAATATCTGGAAAACTACTGAACTTATTTTGATAAAAATTACGCTATTCCGTAAGTTAACATTTAAATGTTAGTAAGTAATTTGAATAAAACCGGCCAAGTGCGAGTTAGAAATGTGCACCGAGGGTTCCACTACAGAAGAAGTTCAAGTTAAGAATCAGTTTTCAGTTTTGCTAACAGACCGCAAATTTTGTTTTTAGAGGATTGCTTTAATACGAGTAGTTACTGAAATAATCGACAGTATGAGGTTCCATTTCTAGCATTGTGCCATGAAACACTATAAAATAGAATTAAAATTTATTCATAGTTTCGGAGAAATGGACTGACAAACATACTACTGTTTACCTGTCTGTCTACCTACTGTCACAGCGAAGCACAGAGCAGCTGGCGCAGAGCTCGCGAAGGAAATAGGCATCTCATCGACCTCACGCGCCGCGGCCTGCGTATTCATAACAATCATAGCCACCAGTAATAACAACATCCGTGTCTCGCTACGTCTCTACAATACTTTTCCGCCAGCACAGAGTAAGTATTACAGAGCTTGTAGACTAATTTACTTTTAATGTCATGAAACGAAATAGAATGATTTATATCGTTGGGTTTAAACTGGATTCAAAACCAATAACCTACACTGGATATTAAAATCATTAATTTTGATTGGATTTTATAAGTAAACGTTTATGCATCGATCCAATGCTTTGAGTTTTGTACAATAGTCAATTATTGAGACATGCAATGCAAGGGTACAACAATTTACATAAAATTAAGCTTAAAATTGCTATGATGGTTCGGAACATTATTACAAATGAATGGGGAAAAGTCCCCATCGTTCCCATATGTGTATTTCTTTTTGTTCAAGGTTTATTCTTTTACATAGGCCTAATTTTAGGCACGTATGCAATGACTCTGATATCTTTGAAAATCTTTAACACTCCACTACTTTCCGATATGTTATCCACAAGGTATATCAGTCAGTTTAGATATTTGATGATTAAACGAACTTACCTTAAGTGAAGTTCTATCATAATTTTATGAATTCCTGTATGAAGATATTAACATGAATACTAATAGGTATTTACGCCAAGTGATAGCCATTCAGACACTAAAGTTGAGAGAAAAAATAAAAAATTCCAACATTTTTCATTACGATATCTCACGCTAGCAACACTGTGTCTGTCCTTTCATTTAGTTCAGAGTAATTATTATAAGAGTGCCTTTGTGCTTCGATAAGCTCGTCTTGGTAGTAGCACTACTGATTACGCACCGCGCCTGTGCACGATGAATCGGCGGGCAACTGCCGGGCCCATCAGAGCAGGCCAGCGGACTCCCACAGGCAGCGGCGGTGGCGGGTCGAAAAAGGCCCGCCAAAAAATTATATTAGGCGTTTTGCACTGGGTTTAATCCCGCGGCACAGAGTGACTTACTACTAGGTACTTACCGGCGCATGGAGACAGCCAGCACGTGGAATCCGGGGAGTGTGTTCGTGTAGGATGAAATGTGGTGTGTGGTGCCTGCTGTGTTAAATGCAAATAGGAACACACTCGCCCTCCTTGAGGGATCTTTCGCGGCGGCGGTACGAATTCGCGGGTAGCGAAGCGGCTCCGCGGCGGCGTGATTTCCAGGTGGCGCGGGAGCACAAAAAACAGTATTCCGGATAGCCAAAGGGGCCCGCGGCGTTAGAATGACGCGGCGGACAACACAGCAAACGAAGTAGCACAAGAAATCGGGCTCGTAAGAAGGCGAGATGCGGCGTGGCGGGCGACTTCACGCGGGCGAACGCGGCACGCACAGTCAATCGACTCCGTCGGGATTTTGCACCGGACTGGGCGAGCGAACGCCGCCGGGGCGCGCGCGGGCGCTGGTCGCAAACCGCTCGCGGGAGAGGGGCGTGCAGGCCGTCGACGCGATAGGCCTAGCATAAACCGAAGTGCTAGCGTAAAGCGCAAACACTTCGGTCCAAAAACCACGCTCTGCTACCACAAAAATGATTACGCACCGCGCCTGTGCACGATGAATCGGCGGGCAACTGCCGGGCCCATCAGAGCAGGCCAGCGGACTCCCACAGGCAGCGGCGGTGGCGGGTCGAAAAAGGCCCGCCAAAAAATTATATTAGGCGTTTTGCACTGGGTTTTATCCCGCGGCACAGAGTGACTTACGACTAGGTACTTACCGGCGCAAGAGACAGCCAGCACGTGGAGTCCGGGGAGTGTGTTCGTGTATGATGAATGTAGTGTGTGGTGTCTGCGGTGTTAAATGCAAATAGGAACACACTCGCCCTCCTTGAGGGATCTTTCGCGGCGGCGGTACGAATTCGCGGGTAGCGAAGCGAGTCCGCGGCGGCGTGATTTCCAGGTGGCGCGGGAGCACAAAAAACAGTATTCCGGATAGCCAAATGGGCCCGCGGCGTTAGAATGACGCGGCGGACAACACAGCAAACGAAGGAGCACAATAAATCGGGCTCGTAAAAACAAAACGACACGGGCGTGGCCGGCAAATTTCACGCGGGCAACGCGGCACTTGGGTATGACCGTTTCAATCGGCTTGTAGCACCGAACTCGGAGTGGCGGCGTGGCCGGCAAACAACACGCGGGCGACGCGGAACAAAATGGTACGCGATAAATAGCTCCTCACAAATAATAAGACAGCGCGATGCGGCGTGGCGGGCGACTTTACGCGGGCGAACGCGGCACACACACCGACCGACTCCGTCGGGATTTTGGACCGGACTGGGCGAGCGAACGCCGCCGGGGCGCGCGCGGGCGCTGGTCGCAAACCGCTCGCGGGAGAGGGGCGTGCAGGCCGTCGACGCGATAGGCCTAGCATAAACCGAAGTGCTAGCGTAAAGCGCAAACACCCCCGCCAGTGGACCCAAGGATTTGGGGTCCACTAACCAATGGGCAAGCGGGATAAGGAAGAGACGGCTCGCTGCAAAACCGAATCTCCGACCATTACCTCGGCAACTCTGGGAACCCCATCGGATCCATATATCAATTTAAGAATGCGTCCACGACGCCAGCACAAAGGCAACAAATTAGACTCCTTAACTAGGACAAGATCACCAACCTTAGGTGGGTCGGTCTTGTCTGACCACTTAACGCGCTGCTGCAAAAGATGCAAATATTCTAAATTCCAACGATGCCAGAAATTTTGGGTCATCTGCTGTAGCAATTCGAAACGAGACAACCGTGAGACCTTCACGTCCCTGAAGGGGTACTCGGGCAGGGCGTTAAGGGGTTCACCAATTAGGAAATGACCGGGGGTTAAAACTTCCAGGTCATTGGGATCGGACGATAAGGGGCAGAGTGGCCGAGAATTGAGGACAGCCTCAATCTTACAAAAAACGGTAGCGAGCTCTTCAAAAGTCAAAATAGTTTCACCTATCACGCGTCGGAGATGCGTCTTTGAGACCTTGACGACGGCTTCAAAGATCCCGCCCCAGTGGGGACAAGCTGGCGGGTCAAAGGTCCAAGTTATCCCCATCTTGGACATTGCCGTGCCGAGGCCTATCTTATTTTCATTCAAAAACTGGACGACTTCCTTCAAATGTCTATCGGCACCCTTATAGTTGGTCCCACAATCCGATCGGATCAGGTGCGGATAACCTCGGCGTGAAACGAAGCGGCCTAGCGTGGCTACAAAGGCTTCGGTGCTGAGGGCACTCACCAGTTCTAAGTGTACGGCCTTGGTAGCCAGGCAAACAAAAACGCAAAGGTAGGCCTTGAGGGAACGAGCATTGCGGAGGCTGGAGCTCTTGACGAAGAACGGCCCCGCAAAATCCGTCCCGACCGCCGAAAAAGGGCGCGAGGCCACGACACGGTCGGTGGGGAGGCCCCCCATAATGGGCTGCATGGTGCTGGCCTTCAGGCGGTAGCACGGAATGCACTTAAAAATGACGCTTCGGATGGAGCGTCGTCCCGATAAAATCCAAAATTCGCGCTGCAATATGGCCGAAAGGGCGTTGCAGCCAGCGTGGGCATTTTTGACGTGGTAATGCGTCACCAACAATTTTACAAAAGCGCTATTGTTCGGAAGCAATAAGGGATGACGTGCCCCATAGGGTAAGTCAGAATTCCGGAGGCGTCCACCAACGCGTATCAATCCGGTGTCATCCAGGAAGAGGTTTAAGCGGGCGAGCGAGCCCTTCAAAGGTAAACCTCGCTTCAGTGTCTCAATAGCGGACTCAAAATGCTCCAGTTGAACCAAACGTATCCAAAAGGTCCGGGCCTCCTGTCTCTCCAGGGGCGACAAGACCGGGTTCGACATTTTGTCGCGTGGGTTCCGAGCGTTGTGGGTGAAGCGCTGAATCCAAGCCGTCACCCCAATCAATTTATCAAGGGAACTGTAGCGTTCCTGAAGATAGCTCAGCGAATTGGCTGGCTTATCTTCAACAACTCCGACTCGCAAGCCAGGTAACACATCGGGCTCGGAGAACCTACTCTGAGGCCAGGTGGACTCATTCCGAGTCAGCCAGTCAGGGCCCCACCAAAGAGAGTGGTTGACAAGGTCGGAAGCTTCACATCCGCGGGAAGCACAATCTGCAGGGTTCAGGTCCCCTGGCACATGCCTCCAGGTCAACGGGGTTTCCGAATTCTGGATTTGGGAAACCCGGTTGGCAACAAAGACCTCCAAGTTGTGGGGAGCGGCTCGCAACCAACAAAGGACAATTTCGCTGTCCGACCAGGCGTACACGTCCGTCAGGTCAACAATCGATAGGAGGGACGTACGCACATGGTTGAGAAGGCGCACCAAAAGAGCGGCTCCAGACAACTCCAATTTGGGTATCGTCAAGCGTGACCGAATTGGGGCCACCTTACTTTTCGCCAAGACAAGGTGGGTTGCGACCTCGCCGGTGTCACTGACAGTCCGCAAATAGACCACGGCTGCGTACCCCTTTTCGGACGCATCACAAAAGCCGTGGAGACTGGCGTGGCACCTTCCGGGCGGTAGGAAGCAACGAGGCATCGAAATCCGATTAACATTCGGAAGTGAGGCCACAAGGGAGAGCCACTCCTGTAGCCTGAGACCCTAACCTCCCTGAGGCAGTCGACAAAAGTATGGTCTGGCATACTGACTGCTGTAAATCCAAAGTCTCAGGGGAGGTGGCTAGGTGGCAGCTAGGGTGGCGGACACCTAGCGCGACGTGCCTTCACCAGCGGGAGCCCACTGATGGGGGTACTCCGGCTGGGGCGCTGCTAGAGAGGGGGAGGGTACCCAACGTGGGGACCATCCGGCATAACCAACCCGGGGTCGCACCATGCGGCTAGCATCCGGGGCGTGGTAGGGAGCGCCTCGACCTAGCACGGGTGGATGGCGCTCCAGTTGCGTCCACACATGGAGGGGAGGCAAAAACCTAGACGGGTCGACGCTCATTTGAGCGGCCGTCAGACACCCGTCATAAAAATGCGAGGGGGGTGTGACCCTCCCCTGGGGGGGTGTGACCCCCCCCTGGGGGGGTGAAGCCCCACCGCCCCTAGGGCGCTGGTAATCAGCAGGGGACCGTTCACCCATTTGGGGCCGCACCATGCGGCTAACGTCCGGCACCCGGTAGGGATCGCTTCGACCTATGGTGGGTGGATGGCGCTCCAGTCGCGGCCACTCGTGTAGTGGCGGCGAGAACCGACGCGGGACGACGCTCAATGGGGCAGCCGCGATATCCCCGTCGTAATGACGCGAGGGGGATGTGACCGTGACGCGGGGGGGTGAAACCCTCCTCCGGGGGGCGGAACCCCTACCTCCACTAGGAGGTTGGTGGTCCACCGGAGAACGCCTAACGGGGCTGGCCGGGTGGCCAGGACTAGCGCCCCCGCCCATGGGGGGGGTGCGCGACCCAACGTCCCGGCGACCGGAACCACTCCGGTTAGCGCACAAAAGGGCCGAATGGGCACCGCCGCAATGTGGGCAGGGCCTCTGGCGCGGGCAGTCTCTTACGAGATGCTGGCCCAGGCACGAGAAGCACCACTGGCGTGTCGACACGTATTCTCTCCGGGCCGCAACCGGTTTGGCCAGGAAGTGCGGACACGAGGAGACCTGGTGGCCGGGGTGCCGACAATAGGCACAGGGGGGGAGCTTCGTTGCCACGGCCCCGCTGTACTGTGACACCCGGCGACCTTCTCTGGCGTCGGCTCCACGGCCTCGCCGGTTGGGGCCGGTCCCCGCCGAAGGGCCAGTCCTTGCCCCACCCCCTCGGACATGCTCGGACCTCCCAGGGGCCACTCGAGGGCCGGTAACTCCAGAGTTATCGGCCTGGAGGCACTCCTGCTCCAAAAACTTCAGGAGGTCGGAGAAAGGGGGCAGGTAGGTTGCACCGTCCCCTCCGAAGCGCTGCTCGAAGCGGAGCTTAAGCTCCGACGGCAGGCGGGAGAGCACTATGTGCAACAACAAGAAGGACCACTGGTCGACGGGGAGATCCAATCGACGGAGAGCATTGGTGGCCACAATGCAAGGGTTTAGCAAGGCCTCTCTGAGGTCGGCCACCCCGGTGACGGCGGGCAAGGCGAGTAGCTGGGCTACATGTGCGTCGGCCAACCGGCGCACATTTTCGTAGCGCCTGGCCAGCAATTCCCGGGCCGTGGTGTAGCTCTCCTCCGAGAGGTCGAGGTGCCGCACCAAATCCAGGGCCTCGCCCTGTAGCGAAGACAGTAAGTATGTCAGCTTCTGGGTGGGGGACAGGTCCTTCCTGGCGTGGACCAGACTGTCAAATAACGCCAGGAAGCCCATCCACTCTTGAAGCTGCCCACCGAATTTGGGCAGCTCGATCGTGGGCAGTTTCCCGAGTAATGCCGGCTGTGTGGGCGGTCGGCTGGGGGAGTCCCTAAAAGCGCCACTTCGACGCCTTTCATCAGCGGCGGTCCGGATCCCATGGGCGGCCTCCACCACCGAGTCCATCAGTTCGAAGAACTGGTCGTAATCGGCCTGAGCCGTCCTCAGTACCTCCTGTTCGGGACCGAGGGTGAGCAGGTCTTGAAAGGCCTGCTCCACAGAGGCCTGCCGAGTCCGCACCTGGTCCGCTCGGTGTAATAGGGCGGCGGATCTATCTTCGCGGCCTATCAAACCCGCGGCGGACGTCGCCCAGCGAAGCTCAGACTGTATCTGCACAGCTAGCTTTTTTATGTTCGCGGACATTCTAACAAATTAAATGTAAACAAAATGTAAAAATAAAGCAACAATAATAAATTGAAAAGGCGGCCGGCAAGTCGGCGGGCGGCGCGAGTGCAAGCAATAATAAAATTAAAGTAATAGTAAACAAGTCGTATCGCGGTCGCGGTCGTATCGTAGTCGCAATGAACAAAGCGGCGCGACCGTAGTAGATACGCGTGTTAAATTACGGCGAGCGGGCGGTACCGGCACGCAAGCAAAACTTAAAATAAAGATTAAACTTATAATTATAATAAGCGGAACGCGGCCGAAACGCGGCGTTAACGCAGCGGAACTGGCGGCGATTGCGGAATTTCCGCTAACAGCGCGGCGAACGACGCGGCGCGTGGCGGAAAGCGGGATTTATGCCAGCGGCGCAGAAAATGAACGGCGCAGCGGGCAAAACCAGCGCAAAACGCAAAGCGAGGTGTAGACAAACCGCGCTCGTTGCTACCAAAAATGATTACGCACCGCGCCTGTGCACGATGAATCGGCGGGCAACTGCCGGGCCCATCAGAGCAGGCCAGCGGACTCCCACAGGCAGCGGCGGTGGCGGGTCGAAAAAGGCCCGCCAAAAAATTATATTAGGCGTTTTGCACTGGGTTTTATCCCGCGGCACAGAGTGACTTACGACTAGGTACTTACCGGCGCAAGAGACAGCCAGCACGTGGAGTCCGGGGAGTGTGTTCGTGTATGATGAATGTAGTGTGTGGTGTCTGCGGTGTTAAATGCAAATAGGAACACACTCGCCCTCCTTGAGGGATCTTTCGCGGCGGCGGTACGAATTCGCGGGTAGCGAAGCGAGTCCGCGGCGGCGTGATTTCCAGGTGGCGCGGGAGCACAAAAAACAGTATTCCGGATAGCCAAATGGGCCCGCGGCGTTAGAATGACGCGGCGGACAACACAGCAAACGAAGGAGCACAATAAATCGGGCTCGTAAAAACAAAACGACACGGGCGTGGCCGGCAAATTTCACGCGGGCAACGCGGCACTTGGGTATGACCGTTTCAATCGGCTTGTAGCACCGAACTCGGAGTGGCGGCGTGGCCGGCAAACAACACGCGGGCGACGCGGAACAAAATGGTACGCGATAAATAGCTCCTCACAAATAATAAGACAGCGCGATGCGGCGTGGCGGGCGACTTTACGCGGGCGAACGCGGCACACACACCGACCGACTCCGTCGGGATTTTGGACCGGACTGGGCGAGCGAACGCCGCCGGGGCGCGCGCGGGCGCTGGTCGCAAACCGCTCGCGGGAGAGGGGCGTGCAGGCCGTCGACGCGATAGGCCTAGCATAAACCGAAGTGCTAGCGTAAAGCGCAAACAACTACAGAGCACCCAAATATGTATCATATACCTAATATATACATAACTACACAATATTATACATAACCACACAATATTATATATGTAAATATAAAAATATATATATATATATGGGTTATGTTGTCTTCAATAAATATTTATTATTATTGTAATATGTACATTTTTTATTTACAAATTCATACATGGGTTTTTCCACAAAACAGGGGCGGGAGGGTGTTAATATCTTCATACAGGAATTCATAAAATTATGATAGAACTTCACTTAAGGTAAGTTCGTTTAATCATCAATTTTAATTCATTCCTGTATTTCGATATTAACATGAATACTAATAGGTAGATGTTTAGAGCCATGACATTTGTAAATAAGAAATGCTTTTAAATTAATAGAATAATAAGCATAATCGCTTAATATTGAGCAAAAAAATAAAAATAACAACTTAAGTTGATATTCAAAGCAAATTAATAATTAATAGCATAATTTTGTAGAAATATTAAAACTGTAATAGATAGTAAATCAATATTATTAGTATAATATATTAATAATAATATATGTACAAAAACATATATTTTTATATGTGCGAATACCAAGGGTATATTAAGACTATATTCTAGCAGTACTGCTCGTATGTAGTCTTGACGATTAAAAGAGGTTTTAAACCTCTTTCAACAAGCTTGAAAATATTTGTATCAGTTAAAACTTTTAAATGCAACACTTGATTAATCGTAATAAATTGAGCTGTTAATATGCAACCATGAAATATATATTTTAAACAGTAAATTGATCACGAATATATTTTTATAAACTTGAGTAGAATAAATATTACCGAGACATATTTTTGGAAAGAAAAAAAAAATAAGATCAATTTACTAATATATAAGATTAATAAATCTATGGGTTGCAGAGAACTAGTTCGTAAATTTTTGTTCATCTTGACTTCACTTTACGAAAATACAGGAGTAGGCATTAGTATTTTCGTAGTGTTGTTTAATTTTATTCATAGCTCTTTAGAGTTATTTCTATTAAAGGAGTTAACAATGATATTTTTATTTAATTTCCATAATAATATTGTTATTTGGGTTTTGGTGTAGGTACAGCTTTAATAAGGTCATTAAGATTTAAAGTGACCTTAAATTATATTTTTAACTGAATAGGGTGAAGTAAGAATATTCTCAAGAGATTTTTAAAAAAGCCATAGAGAAATCATCTTATAAGTCTATTTTAAAGTTGATTCTGAGACAAAGGCTGATGAAGTAACTATATCTACTGTTTATTCCTGAGTTCTAATAAAGTGATAACAATAGAAACTGAAGATAGTCTGAAAAAAGCATGTTTTCTAATATTGTCAGACAGTAAACATCTTATACAATATTATAGTATATATGTATGTATAACCGTGTTGAGTTTCTCATTTCACATAATACTGAAATTTTAACTGAAGGCATAATTGTTATTCTTAACAGTTATTCATGTTATAATAATGTTGTTTAATATCATTAATTGTTATTTTAACAGTCACCCCAACACTACTATCGCTGTTGTACTGGTTAGTTGTAAACAAAAAACCACATATACAATTGGAATACAAATATTAGACAGTACTTTTTAAGTTCTTCAGTTTCTGCATCAAGACCATTTTTTAATTTAGCAGTCTTTCAGTTGAAAAATGTGATCTGATTTTTCCAAGTTGATAATCGCAAAAATCAACGAGCAAATATAACATGTAAATAGGTAGACACGTCGAAATGTTATTCGCGATTGTTCGCGATTAATGCTTTTAAGACTTGTTGCGACGATGAAAAAAAAATATATTTTTTTTTTTATTTCCACTGTCATCACAGAAGATAAAAGTCTCAAATCTTCGTTTAATAATAATCAGTTAATTACATACCACAGCTGAAGTACTACTGTACTGGTATTCAAGTTCCTAGTGAAGCAGTGATGACCCAATTTTCAATTATCATTTGACCTTGGTCAGTCATCATCGAGAGCTAAATCCTTGCAGCGGCGTCATTCATCGACATGAAAGTTAAACAAAATATTAGACTTATTTAATAATGATTAAATACAGAAAACATAAAATGTAGGCTATGTATAAAAAAAAAAAGTTATGATACATGCAAGCCAAAACTATGAACCATCATTGTTCATATTATCATAAATCCAATGAAGTATTTAATGATTCTATGATCTTATATATCTATTGGTAATTTCCAAATCCTTTAACATTTTTGATTCATAGATAACCATTAGTTAATTAGCGGCGCAATCGCCTGAAAATAAAAATATTTGATCTAGCAAAAATTAATTTGGTCTTTAAATATATTTTCCATTGCGTTAAGTTATTTCTAGGTATGGATACCGATATTCCTGTAGATACAGGTACAAGGATACCGAAAATAAATTTAAATAAACATATCATCGATTGTTTTATAATAACTCTACATTTTCCATATTTAATATTCATTTAAGAAATTTAAGAAATAGTCAATTATAGAAACTATAAATAACTTTGATATTCAAAAATATTGCATTCTTTTAAAAGCATGCATCCTAACTCAGTTAAAGCATTGATAAATTTGATGTAATATCTAATACATCGAGTTACGATGAAAGAATGGTTGTATTAAAAACATGTATTTGTAATGGAATAACAAAAAAAAAAATTAAGTATGTTATCGAATAGGTTGTCTCATATTCAATTGTATGTGAACAGAATATAATAGCCGAGTTTTTTGCCAGACCTTCTCAGCGCAAACCCGTTTTTCAGATTCAAGCTTTCATAAAAGCCTGTAAATCAAGCCCATTTGAAAAAAAACATTTTCATTTTTAATTACTTAAACATGAAAATTAATTGTAATGTTAATGGTTCAATCGTTTATAAATCTTCATAATATAAAACCTTTTGTATAAAAGTAAATTATTATGAATGAAACTAGGATAGTACCTAGATATCTAAAGTGTCATTGCACTACATGCGAACTAAAGAAGAGAAAAAAAATACACATTAAATTCTGTTTATAGTTTTGAGAACATAAAAAGAGAAAAAAATAAATTTTCCACTCATATTTAAGCACGATAAAATAATATCATCAGGCTCGAATATTTTTTGAATGCGGTTATTCTATAAACTAAGCGGCAAACGTACGAGTAAGTAGGTGTCGTTTATTGCCCGTGGTACCCCCGATGGTCCCCCCGGGGTACCACGGGTTGCCTTCTTACCCCGACCCGACTATATGCGAACATGCGCGAGTCCGCACGAGGTTCGAAACAGCGCAGCGCTCCGCCAGCACTCCGATCGGCGGCCGCGCGGCGCCTGACATGACAGGTCGACGGAAATGTCAAAAGAGGACATCGATAAGTACTTGCAAGGCTGTTTTGCTCCTGGTGCTGTTCTTGTGGGGAAATCAAGACTCTTCTGTCCTGGGTAAATCTTCGAGAAAAGTCGTCGCAAGAGACGAGTGCTGTCCTGCGATTTGGCCCGTGGGTCCACCATGGACCAACAGGTGGATTGCTCAGATATTCCTCCAGTGCCAGTTAATATTGGATCTTGATTAACTGTATTTCATATTATTGATAAAAGACAATATACACAGAAGTTATTAGAATATTATATTATCAAATAAAATTTTTGTGTCTCACTCGTACATTTCAAATTTTGAGTAGTATTACTAGTTGATTTTGTAAGACGTTGTCAATGGACTTTTTATTGATGTATCTATAAATAATGACCACAACAAGAAACGATTCGTGTGGAAGACTAAAATAATTGTAAATAGTGCATTTGATTGCGGGTACTTTTCAGACCTGGTCTAGTAAAGTAATCTTGGTTCATTTAAATTAGCAGACAGTAAAAGAAAATATTGATATGAGGGTATATCGAAATAGTTTCTAAAGGTAATCGTTTTGATCCTTTATATCATTCCAATACAGTTGGTGATAAAAAAACAGCATCGTGCGGTGTTCCCAGGTGGTCACCCATCCAAGTATTAACTGCGCCCGATGTTGCTTAATTTCGGTGATCGGACGAGAACCGTCAACCGGTGTTTTCAACATGGTATGGGGGCGTTTAAGCACCAATTTGCTATTTTGGAAGTTGCTTACAAGATAATCTTGTCATTTTTGGGAATGATTAATCCATAGGCGTTGTCCCAATAACCATCCTCAATGTATATTGTCGTGAAGGTCACACTCTCTAATGAAGTGTACCCAACACTGAAGCATAGACTGCAGAATATATTTTGTTGATTGACTTTTTTGCACTTATTACCTAATATAGAGACGATAATCTTATTAACTCACCCTCATGTATGTCGTCGTGATGATCACATCCTCTTATGCAGTGTCCTCAACATAGATGCTTTGCAATTATTTTTTGCAATTATTAATACAAAGGCGATAGTCCTCAGGTTTTTCACCTACCAACTACCCTCAATGTATGTTGTCGTGAAGGTCACACCCTCTAAATGAAGTGTACCCATCACCGAAGAATGCATCTTGATTAGCTCCTCTTGCAGTAATTAAAACAAAGGCGATAGTCCTTCCAACTACCCTCAATGTATACTGCTGTGAACGTAACACCCTCTAAGAGGTGTACCCAACACTGGAGCAATATGGATTTTCTGAACCAATAATAACAATTCCGTAGATTTCACAATTCGATTATTTTGAATATTTCTTTTCGGATACTTTGATTTCCGCAAGAAATACTTATAATCACTCACTTTTTTTATACGAGTTTAGTAATGTTGTGTTGAACGGCTGAGCACTAGAACGCTAATGGAAGGACAGACACAGTGTTGCTAGCGTGAGATATCGTAATGAAAAATGTTGGAATTTTTTATTTTTTCTCTCAACTTTAGTGTCTGAATGGCTATCACTTGGCGTAAATACCTATTAGTATTCATGTTAATATCGAAATACAGGAATGAATTAAAATTTAGTTGTAAGAAGAGCATTCCATTAACAAACGCATGACTTTTGCCTGGCTAACGAAATCATTATAATTATCAAGCTGATTCGATATAAGTGGTTGGGCATTTTCAAAGCTTAATGTATGATTGGATTGCTTTCTAAGGTGTGATTGTCGTCAAGCGCAAGACTACCCATTCCTAAAATTAAAACCATTACCTTACTTTTCATGGTCCACAGGCTACAATGAATTTTTCCTACAATGAAAAAGTACCTAAGTATATTAAAGTAATGGCATTATACACTTCGCGGATTATTATTTTTGTCTCTTATTATGAGAGAAACAATTTGATACCATAGCATACTCTATGCCACACCATTTAAGATGTAAACATATAAGTATAGAGAAACCTCCCCCTGCAGGGTGGCTGGGGGTTGGAACCAGCCAGCAGTCGCCGCGGCGCTACGCCGCCTGACGGTCGTGAGAGGTTCTCACGCCAAACAAAAAAAAAAAAATTCCACCCTTTTTCACTCCGCAGAAAATTTATTTTCCAAAAACAAAAGCTTCTGACAAAAAAATCGATATAACTTCTGTGGCTTATTTCCATGCATTTTACCTGAGAAAAATCCTGAATTTACCGATCGTTTTTCCCAAAAAAATGGTGGCGTTGAGAGAGTGTATCTGAGATCTTGAGTGGTGAAATTATAGTCAATTTGTGCTGCCTTGGATGATTTAAAAGCGAGTAAGTAAGATTTAAGTTATTGATTGTTTCGCATCGTAGTAGGTCCTATTGCTACAGTTTTGGAGCCTATGCCTATTTTTGGAGCATTAGCTTTCAGCATCTCAATTTTGCTGAAATGCGATCTCATAATTTTATTAAACTTGGCGTTTATTTTGTAACATTAGTAATGGTATATTAATATAATAAGAAAACATTTAATTATAAGAGTAACATAATACTAGACTGGATACTTATCTTAGATAGATACACTCAATACTGCCTTGGTCCTGCACAGATATTTTTTTGCGAAAAATACTCTAAATACGTACTCTACTTACCAGCTGTAAGTGCTCAATAGTAGACGTGTTAATGATATCTGAATTAATTGATTTTCTGATATTAATTAATTTTTAATTTGATGAGTAATGAGTTTCAGTAGATAGCTGACAATAGGTACAGTTTTGATTTATGGTCTGAATTTATTGATTATTTGGGAATTCTTATTTAATAGTAGATGTAGCAATACATATTTGATAAATAAATAAATCCAGACGAGTCAATTTATTTCTGTACTTAACATGGGTACATTAATTCCTACGTACAGAAATAATTTTTCACTTACTTAACTACTATATTGTAAGCATGCAATTTCTGCATGTGTTACTTAGTTGAGAATATACGGTTATAGCCAATGGTCTGGTGGTTTAGATGTTTGCCTCCTAATCACCGAGTCGGGAGTTCGATGTCCAGACACTCACTTTTCGAAATGTTGTGCTTAGAGCGGTGAAGGAAAACAGAAAAACTGCGTGCTAAGGGTTTTCCATGCTGCTCTCGAAGGTGTGTGAAGCTTACCTATCCGCAATTGGCCCAAGAGACCCATGTCTATAGCAGCAGGTCACAAAAGTAGAAAGCACTTTTCAAAAATTATTATAACCAACTTAGTTTAATCTCTTGAAAGTTACGAATCACTTAGGTAACCAGTTCAGGAAGAGTTTCATCGAAGATTGAGTTATCGAACCTCCGTTAGCTGAGTTCCATCTTACGAGTTCATTTTAATAAAACTTCGTATTTTCTCAGGTATCTTTACTTATTTTCTACAGTGCAGCAAATGGTACCTATTGGCTGAAATAAAGGTGTAAATCGCAGTCTTGATTTATATGTTATGTTCCTAGTTTCTTATACATACACCCAAATATAGGTACATTAGAACTTGTGACACTCTTACAGCAATCGACTCTCTACATATTATATTGTTAGTTATCACTCTTGCACATTAGTTTTTATGTAAATTATGATTATTAAAAAATATCAATAAATAGTACTTAGGTGATAATCTGTAGTACTGTTAGTGGTAACGGCGATTCCCAATATCCTATCTATCCATGGTTTGCCTTACCAGAGATAGAAATACATAACTAGTATGGAGCTTATGTCACATTGATATTTCTAGTAGGGCAAATAGAAGATAGAAAGGTTAATTTTGGCCGTAAGTGAATTCCTCACATCTAAACTACTGACAGTTGTAAAAAGAAGTGAAGGCTTAGTCAATAGGATGTAGGTACTAAACGCTAGCAAATTATGCCATTGAGAATAAACTACAACAAGCAAGGCGATCTTAGGGTTCTGTACCCAAAGGGTAAAACGGGTCCCTTCGACAAAGACTCCACCCGTCCGACTATTTGTCCGTCCGGTCGCCCGTCTGTCACCAGGCTTGTATATCTTGAACCATGATTGTTAGACAGTTGAATTTTTTAGATGATGTATCTGTCTCCGCTATAACAAGCAATAATATATATACAAAACGAGGCTCCCATACAACAAACGTGATTTTTTTGCCGTTTCGACTCGTAATTTGCCGATTTTTCAAGATCAAACACCCGGCCCTAGCGCCTGGGAAGATATGGCTTCACTGTATAAGTCCATAGACCCTTATCCCTAATCGATTTTCGATATCGACAGCGTGTCGTAGCGGAACGCGAAATCGCTCCGAGCTACATCTTTTACATGGTATCTTAACATCTATTTAGAACGATCTGCCATTACTATTCGTCTGCTTATAAGTACATAGCTATCTAATACCTTGTATTTCTGGTGTAGTGTATACTGTACTGGTGTATATGTATCTTTGATGTTGGCGCATTGTCTTGTATATTGACATTTGTGTTTGTTGACGCTTGACTTAAGTAATCGTTATGTTCTATAAATACAGCGCGCCGACAAACGGTCGGGCATTATCGTACGGGCAACCGCCGTGAGTGGTACTTAGTATAACGATATAGTGTGAGGTAATAATTACGGTGTTTCCACGTAAGTGTACAGTGTGCAGTGAGGGAATATCACATCTGGGATAAGAACAAAGTCAAAGTCAAAATATCTTTATTTCGCATAGGCCTTACGTACAGGCTCTTATAAAACGTTAATATAATATTTGTCGCATATATGTATGGTGATAACTGTCGATTTAAACTTTAAAGGTAAATTTACGAAAGCGCCCTGCATTGAGAAGAAGCCCACAACAAACTCAGCCGGGTTTCGTTTTCTGTTTTCACCTCTTCACGAAATCTCAAACTAATTGAGCTAGTATAATTACAGCAGTTCGTTCACTCTCAACGATTTGTTTCATGTAACTAATCCTTAATACAACAATTATGATAATATCTGTTGTTACTATGTTTGACTCACATAAATTAATGATTCAATGCTTGAGCTTTACCATCACTAAATGGTATGGAACCCTTCATTTGTGAATAACGTGATCGTAACAATTAATATTTTGATGATGATCAATACTTTTTAATCTCTTTTGATATAGCTACGTTTCAATTCAATCTATTTCATAATGGTTATTAAATTGTTTCCCATGGCATTATCAATAAGTCAATAGAATTTTCTGATATAAACTCCATTCGGTGGCATGAATGGAGCGATTTGTTCATCAAAACACCGACCGCTCCCTCAATAGCAATAGATTTCTGTCCATTTGTTAGCCTTTTGTTTGCTCCATTTTTCAATATGGAAACAACAAACAATCTGTTTGATCACTTGCTTTGTTATACTAATGTTTGATGAATAAGTTGCATAATCAATAATCACAATTTTTAATTAATTAAAACTGCGAATGGAAATCTTTACCGGTAAGTCACGCAATCAACCTATCGAATGGAAATGTTATTCCCATAATTTAAATGCCTTAAAAGACAAAAAAACGGAACCCTTATAAGGTCACTTTGTTTTCCGTCTGACTGTTAACAATTTACCTCAAAAAAAACAAAGCTAAGTTTGCGGTTCGGTAAAAAAAGTTATTTTTATGTTTTAATTTTTTTAATGTAGTACGGAACCCTCGGTGCGCGAGTCCGTCTCGCACTTGGCCGTTTTTTTTAGTTTTCGTTAGCGAGAAAGATAATCTATAGTATGTAACATGGCTATGCTTATTAGACAAGTTAAATATTACGTAACGTCCTTTCCCAAATGACCTGTATTACGTATTAAGGGATTAGAACCACTTTGGGGCACATTAATCAATTGCCTGCGCCTTGTTACCAATACGATATTATTGACGAAATAATTGCTCCTGACAGCTCGTATAAGATTGATAGTGGCGACCGTTGCTTTGCTTATTTGATGCCAATTTGATGCTTATAAAAAAATGCCACTGAAGTTGTTTATCTCAGAAAAGCTTTCCCTGGATCCGAGCTACAAACAAAGGCCATTAGGTCTCAGATTTCTCAGTGGTGTTTCTTCTACATACTACAAGTTGGTACTTGACTGCAATCGCTCCGGATGGTAAGTGACGATGTAGCCGAAAAATTTAGCGTAGGTACAACTTGGAAGGGGTTAAATTACCACTTCTTACTACAAAATGCTGGGAGTTGCTCTATGAAATCAAACTCTCTGCAAGAGATACTTTACCAGAAAAGAGATTATTTAAAAAAATTGAAAATCATTCAATTATAAACTATAGCGCGTAGCTCCGCCTGTATGAATTTCGATTTTTCACAAATCCCGTTGAAAATTGAAATCATGGATTTTTCCGGGGTAAAAAGTAGCCTAAGTGGTCATCCATATCTCCATTTCAATTTTCCGCTAAATCGTTCAGTAGTTACGGCATGAAGGAGTAATAAACATAAACACAAACAAACTTATAATATTATTTTATTTGTACGATGTGATTGTACTAGGATCTCTAGTTTGATGAAAGATTTCAAGCATTGCCTATTGTTACTCTTGAGATTGTGAGAAAATTATTTTCTCAGGCAAAAAGCAAATAAGACTGGTTTTCGATTTAAATAATAATTTAGTTTACTATACAATTTAAAAATAGATTCAAAGATTATGCCAGATTTAAGCTGTATATAGCTTTAGAGTTTCATTCATTATATTCATCGGTTCGCTAAGAGGCCTGGAATCCCGGTAAACAATTATTTGTGTCAGTATACCTAGAAAATATTTTAAAATACTGCATATTATTTAGAGCTAGATAATTAACCTTAAAATGAAAGCATTTCTTTCATGAAGAGAAATCATTTTCTTATTTTCTTTCTTAGTAAACTTTTCGGATATCTCAATTAATTTGCCACACAAAAAGTCCACAGCCGCTTCTTTGTTGTTTTCATCTTCAGTATAATGGAATTTGGGCAAATTCTTTACTGTAATAGATGGTGTAAGGTTTGTAAGGCGAAGGCGTCGGTATTAAATTATTGTTTAAGCAGGGTTCAGGGTGATAAATGATTTTCATTACAAAGGTAACGCCGGTGGCCCAAGTTTTTGTACAGTAATATTAACGTACATACATATTATGTACCTTTATAGTATCAGTGATAGCCCAATGGTTCGGACCTATACCTCTAATTTCATGACGAGAATTCTTGCAATGATAGGAATTTGTTACGGTCTCCTCACTAGATTTCATAAAAAATATTTATGTACGTAATAAACTTTCATACAAGGCAATAAAAACTGAAACAATGATTTAATGTTTTTTTTTTTTGGAAAGAGCAAGTGCCGACTTTCTGGTTAGTTATTCTCGATGCAAAGCTACGCTGCGACATTGTCGGTATAGATTAGGCTTTTTATAAGAGCCTGTAAATTAAGCCTATGTGATAAATATAAAGATTTTCTAGTCATTTTCTCATTAAGGGTCGGGAATCCCAATTGTATAGGGTAAGTTAAGTTTTAGGAGTTATATGCGTTCAAGGAAACTGCATCACTTGTATAATAGTGAGGAAAATTATCATGAGGAAACCTCAACCTTCTGTCGACCTCCTTGGTGCACTGGCGGGCGCTCGGAATCGAGTGTCGTAGGTAGAGTAGGTCGCGGGTTCGATACCCGAGACGGACTACTTAAGAATTTTATGACTTCTAATATGGCTCAGGTCTATTAGTTTCCTCGCTTATTCCATCGCATAGGCAAGCCGGACTTCCAGACAGCCTGAATCTATGCAGATATGACTTTGACAGTGACCCATCTTAAGAGTAAGAGTAAGCCTTAAGAGTATTTACCCTGATGAGGTGCTTAGCGAACGAAATTGGAAGCAAGTGATATGATGACTCGCTCAGACCTATTATGAGCCTTGATCCAGTAAAACTGGATGCTAAGATTCTGTTGAGTCATGATTCTGACTTGTTCTAGGATCTCTCTGACGAGCGGATGCTCAGGAGTAGCTGAAGTGAGAGCGTCCAGTGCGGATCTTGAATCGCTAAGCACGTTTCCGCTCTCCGATTTATGCTTGAGGTAGAGCACCGCTTGGTGAATCGCCACCAATTCAGCCTGGTATACACTGCAGTAATCCTCTAACTTACAAGTTATCGTGTAAACCTCATGACCAGCATACCAGCACGAAACAGCAGCGCCAACTCTACCCTCAAGCTTGCTTCCGTATATGTCTGGACGGAGGTTTCGGCCGTAGCTAGTTCCGCCAAGCGACTAAGTGTTCTGGTGTGATGCTATGTAGAAACCGTTAGGAGTTACTTTGCTAGCTATTACGATAAAATCTTCAGCTGCATCGCCACTAACCATCAGATGAGATTGCAGCCAAGTACCTACGAGTACTACCAACATAAAAACTGAATTTCACAAGATTTGTGTAAGTAGGTATATCTCCAATCCATCTAATTTGGTTCAGTTGTAACCAACATTCAATTATATTCCAAATATACATACCACCCCAAAACTTTTGGTACGGGTTTATAGCTGGACAGTTATTGACAGACTTAAAACTGATCCTTACCCGGCTCAAAATATTATAAGCTTTCTTCAATAATAAAATATCCAGTATTGCGCCGTAAATCAAAACAAATTCAATTATTGGAAGCCGATACAGGGGGCTCCAGCATCCTGCTCCTAATCACATCTGGATCGGGACGCCCGACGGGATTTATACGCACCTTATATACGACTCAAACTCGTATGTATAAATCTCGTAGAAAAATGTATTTTATTAGATAGATATACACGTAGCATGACGAGAATCTCAACCTTACGTGGATTTAATATCGGCACATAATAGATAAAAATAGGCCCATCCGAACATTTTACGTAAACGTTCTTCATACAAGAAAATCATCATCTGTCGAAACTCCTGCGAAATACATGTTTATTTTTTTATATTTTTTTTATCTATGTGTCTGTGGTCACCTTGTCTGCAATATTATTATTAATAAATAAATAAATAAATATTATTATTAATAATAAAAAAAATAGGTCTTTACCTATTTACCTTTACTGACTACTGACGTGGGAGTCATTTTTGCTCCCATAAACTGGCGACATTTTTTCGAGCTGTTCGCCCTGTCTTTAGTATACAAGTCTGTGCGGCACATAAATAAAATTAACACTTATATTATAATATTTTGATTGTCATAATCATTATTCCTCGCTGTTTTTTGCGTTTACTATAAAGTATTCTGACCCTGAGTTGTTACTACCTACTCTTCTTCTTGGTTTTCCATGTTCCCGTTATTTGAGGGTCTATTGAGTACTAACTAGTAGAGATTTTACTGAGTTCTAACTAATACTTGCAAAGTAAAACTCGTGGCACCTCCAGTTTAAAAGCTAATAAAAGAACTTTATTTTAAAAAAGCTTTATAATATAAAGCGAAAATGTTTAACAACTTCAGTCAGCGTCAAAAGCATGCGGCGCTGCTGCCGCAGCCAGTAAAAGAGTTCTAAACACTTTTCAGGGTCGTAATCTTATCTTAGTAGGTATATATAAATCTCGTGTCACAATGTTT
Organism: Coenonympha glycerion; assembly: GCA_963855885.1. Lineage (NCBI taxonomy): Eukaryota > Metazoa > Arthropoda > Insecta > Lepidoptera > Nymphalidae > Coenonympha > Coenonympha glycerion. The sequence continues at coordinate 17,575,209 of OY979631.1, forward strand.
GTCCTCAATGGACTCCTAAACTACTGAACCGATTTAGTTCAAACTTCGTGAATATCTGTCATTTGGTCCAACTTAAAAGATAGAATAGTTTTTATCCCACGTGGACGAAGTCGCGGGCATCAGCTAGTATATTCATATATTTAGGCAATTTAAAAAAAATACTATTTTTCCGTTGTTTCATTTTGCTTCACTTTGACTTTTTTAATTATTGGGTTTTTAAAATATACCTGCCAGTTTACCGCTGCTTTTCTTTGAGATATGTTTACTCCCCAAAACTTCTCTAACACGAAGATTATAATCAAACTTGTACCATGGTCCTTTTGAGCGTTTTATGTGAAGGATCAAAAGATCCACGGCGAAGACACTCTAAGGTTTGAAGTCGCTTATGCGGGCATAGAAAACACTTTGAACTTGTTATAATATAAAAGGTATACCCGTTTTCCTTGAACTTCGCCTTCTTTAGTTTTTCGTTTTTGTTTTCCATGAATAAAAAAAATTAAATTCTCGAGTTTGCACAGCATTCCGCCTTCCCGTGATAGAATTTTCAGCCTCGTTGCTGCCTTCATATACGTGCCTTCATACCTCTATAACAGTCGGACGACGTGAAGGCAGAAGCGCGACGTAGTGACCACAATAAGCATCGATAATAAGTATAAGGATCCTTACGCTGTCCAAGGAACAATCAACTCCTATCTATGAAAGTTGATATAAATATGAGTTCTTTACAAACTACAAGTTACGAGTAGTACTTACTTGACACTTAACTGTAATCTCGTCTCGTAAAATATAAGAACAGGATATAAGTTAGTAGTGACGATTCAGCCGAAGATGCTTTCTTACTAACTAGGAAAGGTAGGTTTCAAATTTTTATTTTTCACCCGGCAGATTAAGGAAATTCCTCGACATAATTGTCAGAATATGGGGTCAGGACGACAATCATATCAAGATGAAGCGTCTGTATAAAAATCTGAGGCGCTCGAGAAAAAATTTTCAGTTACGATTTTTGCATCCCCCATGACTGAAACAGCATAGATCATAACCCCATCTATATTAGCATATCTAATATTTAAAATCCAATAGGTCCCCACGACGCTCGAGTAACTACCAAAATCCCCTCTTGGGCTCCGCTACCATTAGAAGCTGTATCTGAAAGCAAACACTGCGTAGCCGTATGACGAATCAGATCGCTAAAGTGATCACTTGACTAGGAGGCAACTGTCATTCTCAAACTTTTGTTTCGTTTGAGCACTAAGTCATATTTGCAGGCCAGGGTCCTCTTATCACGTGATCGAAAAAACTACAGGTAGCCGTTTCGGCGTACTAATTTGAGACGGCCGCCGCGCGCTGGCTACTTTGCTCGCATTCGTTCTTGTACGGTCTTTTTCACGCGATGCGTGCGCCTGATTGCGTGGCAACCAAAGTACGTCGAATGAGATAAAGTTACGCGACAGAAAGAGACCAGAGAAGAGAAAGAGAAATTTGCGTTTTGTTGCGTGTTGTTTGCGGAGGCAGAGCCATGCACTATTGCGAACTGAATTGCAATTTTTGTGTCAGCGCTAGAGTCGCTATTTTTTTAAATCATCTTGCGGAGTGAGCCTTCTTTACTATTATAGAATGACCGCTATAAACTTGGCCCTCCCATGGTCTGCGGGACGCGGGACGGGTGTGAGATCGGCTATACACGATACGATGTAATGACTCGCATCTTGAGAATTCGCCTATGATATTTTCTTGAGTATTTATCATTATCCACGTCGCAAGATAAATATCATCGTGTGTAGCGTAATTCACGTAGTCTCTGACAGCTGATTAGTAGAGTGCACTGATCTCTATTCTATGGATACACAGTGAACCTAGCCTGAATTGTATAGAATGTTTAATCCATAGAATAGAGATCAGTGGTTGAGTAGCTCCCGCCCCGCGTCCCGCAGACCATGCGAGGGCCAAGTTTATAGCGGTCTAGCTGTACAAGGCTGCAGGGCACCATGCAAAGAACCGCTTCTCCAAAGTGAAAAGCTCTGTTTACATTGACACAAGGCGGTGTTTTCGTGACCCCAGTGGCTTGTGGGTCACGGCCGGTGGAGGGATTAACAGCTGCCAATATCACCTAGCGAACTGGGAACCACAAAGGAGATATTTCAACGAGGCCACTGAAGAGAGCAGAGGAAAAACATTTGTTTTCACACCATTTGTTTTCAGCTCGAGGGAGGTTATACGAGCCACTTTGAAATTTTATAATTTCTTTTATTTTAGTACCAGAAACATGTTATTTAAAAACTTAGTAAAAAAAATGTTTGTACAAGGATACACTTATCTCTATAAGAGATTTCTCCTAGTGACCCTCGCTATTGGGAGAGGTGAAGGGGAAAATAAGAATAGGTTCTTTAAGTATGATTGAAAGATAAATATTAAATTTCTTTGCGATTTCTAAATTGTCTCAGTTCTCTGGTCTGGTGGTTACCATCCTTCCAGCAAAAACGCATCGTCAAGTGGGTTTAGCGTTCCGGTACGATGCTGTGTAGAAACCGTTTGGGGCTGCATCGTCACTTAAAACATCTAATGTTACTTTTTTCACAGGCGTTCTATGATTATATTAGCATGGAAAATTATTAAGGTGTAATTTCGAAATGTTATGGTATTAAGGGTATTACCTTAATATTTGCTAAGTAGATTTTTTTTAAAGTGTATCTTGGGGCTCGTGGATTGGTCACACCAACTTTGGTACTTATCTAGAATTTCCCAATTTACTCAAAGAATTTGGAAGCATTTTCAACAAAACGAGAGAAATCCTCTAGATATTTACCCATTAAACTGGGCGCAAACATACCGGTTCTGCATTTTTGCAATAATATTTTTTGGGTTCACACCGTAAATTAATAATTCCTTACATATGTTATATCTAAATTATTACTAGAGTACCATTACTATCTAAAGTATTAACTGTATCTAGGGATATATGAAATCTATGAAAGGTACTAAAGATTTGTAGTATCTGACTACGAAAATTTCTTTTCAAAGCATCAGTCGGTAGTTTCTTAAACTGGACTTTATCTATAAAGAACATAAGAATCATAAAAATTTGGCATCGAACGTGATTGTTTTCATGATATTCGTTACATTGAGCAGAATATTGGATATAGCGATTGCAAATGATTTGTAATCATATTCATGACAGTGTATCAAAATTATCGCTGCCAACGAGACTTGAACCCGTATCCCCCAGCTATCGCGGCATGCTCTGCCAATTGACCTATGGGAGCGACTACCCCTGATATAAAAATTGATAATTTCGATACCCATACCTAATTGTTTCCAGTCTTAGACAGACTGCGGATTCCTCTATTGGGAAACTACGGTTTCAATCCAACTTCATATTCATGCTAACATAAATGACATGGCCGGATTCTGCCCTCAAAGAAAAATATACATGGCCATTTTTTAATAAAAAATCATTGCTATTAAAACTATTTAGGCGCATTTTGTCTCTCGCAAGTTTTCAGATCATAAAACTTAAACGATTGTAAAGACATAATTATAAGCTTTAATATGACGTACTGTTTGTCGATGGCCATGAATATTTTTTTCCAGGGCACAGCTCCATACAAGGTTCGGCCATGTCCTTTAACCATGTCTTACCACTAGCATAAATAAAACGACATGTTTTATCTACCCTGTACGCTCGTACCTTGAGCTTCAACCGGTCCGCGTCCGGCCCGGTCGGCAGACGGCGGGTGTGCGGCCGCGCTAAGCCCGTCAATTAATAAAACAAACTTGGCAGGCTCTGGGCCGCATTGCGACAGCGCCTAGGCCTCCACATTATATTATTCAAACATTTAGTTACGTTGACCCTCCCAACAGTCCCAACTCCAGGCCTTGGCATGTGAAATGACCTTAAAAGTTAAAAGCCCTGAAATAAAAGTTATTACAAACATTTTGAAATGTCATAGTACCACATTGGACTCATGGCTACAATCCATGGTATTTCAAAAGTTTTTTACGAGAACCTATTCATTTGCGACTTTTGCGACTGTACATTTCAAACAGGTCAAAATAGAAATTCATACAATGTAGGAGAATGACCGTCATCATCATGAATCATCTTAGTTAAGTCAATTTGTCAACAACATCGACAGGTTTTCATGACGATCATAAATACGTCACATAACTTAATAGGTATAATAGTTTCATTCGCGTAAATTCTATGTGAAAAACAATACAAGTATTCATAATATGATATTCATTATATCACTCACTGTAGATATATTTTGATAAGCATCATCCGTTTACGCTGGGATCGGAAGCGAGGTTTATCGGCGGACAAGTTTGCCGTGCTGCTACCGCACTGCGCCAAGCGGCACCGGCTAATGATGTGACACACTCATTTTATTATTTGTTTATCGATATCTTTTTAAATGGGGTCTTACACTACTTTTGAATTTGATAAAAAATATTACTTTATTATAAACTAGGATAAAAATAATAACGTGCAGTGAAAGAAATATTAAAATCCAACGAAGATTTACAAAGTTACAGGCGTTTAAACTTTGGAGTGGGGGGATCTTCTATCCCTTTCTCGCAAAACGAAAATTTGTATGAAGCCGCACGAAGCTACTATGGCACTGGTACTTTGTGACGTCACAATTTCATGTTGCTATCTCTGTCTAATCACAAATCTTTAAATGCTTATAACTTTTTTGTTATTTGATCGATTTAATTAGTTCTTTCAGTGCACGTCATTATTTTAATTCTACTTTATAATAAAGTAATAAAAAAAATTGGAGTCAAATACCCTATTGAAGTCATTTTTGGGGTGCTGTTTTTGACGACCTCCCTGGCGCGTGCTCGGATTCCAGTGGGAGGTAACTGGAACGTTGTTGGCCTTGTCTGAGGGGGACGCTTCAGGGGCGACTAGTGCCGGTATTCTTCACTTCAGCTTTCTGAAATCTGGCCAGACGATTATGTCAGATGTACATATGATTGTCAGCAATTGAAAACCATGATAGAAACCTAGCTGCTAAACAACCGAGGCTGGTCAATCGTCGTAGGCCACTGCTGCTTCAGGACAACTCTAGACCACACACTGGACAACAGACAGTTACCAAATTAGAAGAGCTTCAATTGCAATGTCTAACATATCCACCGTACACCCCAGAAGTTGCTCCAACAAATTACCATATTTTTCGAAATTTTGATAACTTCTCGCAAGGGACAAAAATCAACCCATATAGGGCAGTACAAATCGCCTTCAAAGATTTTATTGATTCCCGTCCGAATGTTTTTTTTAATAAAGGGATCAATGAACAATCTATGAGATGGCAAAAGTGCATAAATAGCAATGGTACATAATTTATATTACACTTTGAAAAAATTGACTTTAGGCCTACTCCCTAACAAAACGCCAATTTAATATGTAAGGTTTAATATATTTTAGTTTTCATAGCGTTAGAGGCCGTAAAAAGAGATTCGATGATTATCATGGCTAAAGAGGCTTGTTCTCTATATTCTGAGGTCGTCAACGTTTTTACGGCGTATCGTCGCTCGCAGGAATTTCGTATTCGGCAGCCTGCGCGTATGAATTTCATCATAAAATCGAGCCCACTCGTATACAGGCCGAAGTTTTCTGCTATTGAGACGTAGACTTTATTGCATTTTTTAGAAGCCAGACGAAGAAAAAAGAAGCTTATTCTTACAACGAAATAACGCTGGCAGCTTTCTGTGTAGGTACTTTCTGTGTCAGGTACTTTGTTGCAGTTTTTTTTTAACTATAATATGGGCTAGCGCTTGACTATGATCACACCTGATGGAAAGTGATGATACTGTCTAAGGTTGGAGCGCGTTTACTTAGGAGATGCCTATTCACTCTTGATTTGAAAGCGCCCAAGTAGCAGGTATTGAAGGAATTTGGGAATTTTGGTGTATGTTTCTGTGAGAATACGTGCGTCAGTCAGATATATGAGAAGTTACATCTGTTAGGTAGCTACAGCAAAATTTTGCAATTCATTACAATAAAGCAATTCTGTTCCTGATTCTGAAAAGACATACTTTCAGGGTTTTTGTCAACATAATATCCTATGTATACTCAGTTCTGTGCTGTATAGCCAGTAGCCAAAGTCGGAAAACATAATTACTATTAGCAAGAAAATACTAATAGTTATTTGATAAGCAAGGGCGCAAAGTGGATTTTTGGGCCGAGTGTCTTTGAATGCTGAGCGGCGAAGGATTCTCGGGTTGAACCTTGAGCGCAGCGAGGGGTTCAAAGAATAGAATCCTGAGCATAGCGAGGCATTCAAAGACACGAGATCCAAAAAAAATTGCGCCCGTCCATAACACAAAATTTTTCATCTCACCACAGCGAGGAAAATCACCAGAAGAACACTTTAGATCGACATTGCGAATTATGTTAAATGTTGTTTTTAGTAACTCTGAATAATTTCACTTACTGAAACCACCTTCAATCATCATCATTATTTTAAAGTTAAAACAAAAAAATAATGAATAAAGCCAAAAAAAGTATTAGGTATTATCATTTAATCACGATTGAATACATAAAAAAAAAATTGAGAAACTTTTTTTCTGTACTTTTATTTTGAATGCGTTCTGAAATAACAATTTCTAAGAACCAAAGATAATATAAATTTTTATAAATATATTAACAATAAATACATAATCATTAATCAATGAGGAAAAATCAAGGATTTAATTAGATTTCTTTTATAAATAATAAAACTAAATACCTAAGAGTTATTATTTTAATTGATATTATAAGAAAAAGTAAAATTAAAAAAACTAATTTACCTATAAAAACTTTAACGACCGAACTTCGTTACTGATCGTATATGTTATTAAAAAAAAAGAAGTCTTCAGCTGTGACATTTGACATTGACATGACACGTAATACGAGTTTGACCACAGATAACTCAAACAAATTTGACTTTGGAAATGCTTTCGACCCTAGGGCCGGAAAGGATTTTCATACTACTTTGCCGCCCGTGGGAAAAATGAAAATGCTTTGACAGCCTAGGGAATATAATAGCATTTCCCGCCCGCATTTCGGGCATTAAAGATCGCTTTTCCGAGCGGGTGAGATGAAAAATTATTTAAATGTAATCTGCTTGGTAGGTACAACGTATTAAAAACTAAGCATCGCTTACTTTCCAAACTAAGTAAGGAAGCCAAACTAGCAGTCCATACCATGTAGTACCGCAAATAGGTACAGATTTTTTCTGTTCTAGCATTTAAAAGCAATATAATATTTGTATTGTTTTCGTGATAATGATCTTCTTCTGCAAAGTAATGCCTTCTATCCAACATAATAATATTACTAATGGGCACCCGCACTGACGTCGTTTGCATTTCTCACTCGTGACAAATGTTTTTCGCTACAACTCCCAATCTCAGTTCGCTACATTACCTCCACAATTCCGTCCCACAATGTGTGCGAAATATGAAGCCATTCCGCGTTACGTAAAATTCATACCCGTGATATTATGCAGCACGCAGCCGCGAGCCATCAAATTAATTTGGTTCCCGCACACGAATGCAAATGGGCTGGAACTCGTTCAAAGCTAACAAGATAATATTAATTTCAGCCCATTTCTCGTTCAGCCCATTTCCATATTGAATTTGCGGCATGCATATCGGGGGCGGCGCGACCGCGATGATGCTTTCGACCTTCATATTGTATGTTTCAATCGCGGGTAAGGATAATATGTCATATCATTTGCGTATAGGAACTGAGTACCCAGTAATCCAGACCAATTCGTTCGTTCGTTTCAGCCGACGGACGTCCACTGCTGGACATAGGCCTCCTGCAATGATTTCCAGCCCGCACGGTCCTGCGCCACTTGTATCCAGCGCCTTCCCGCGACTCTTTTAATGTCGTCAGTCCATCTGGTCGGAGGTCTGCCAACACTGCGCTTTCCCGTGCGGGGTCGCCATTCCAGCACTTTGGGTTACCAATTAGAGGTACTTAATCTAAAAAGAATATCTAACGGTTGTTAGGTTGTGCCCTAGTATGGGCAGAGGACAATTTTTCCACGAGGAAAAGGTAAATTGTTAATCCCTTCATATTTTTCACTTTTCTGAACATGGATGCCGGCTGAATAAAATATCCCCCGAGGACAAAACGAAGATTCTGTTCGAAATATGCCAATATCTGATTGAGTTTCTATGTGTTTTTTGTCTACGGGCGAAATAATATTTCCGGCAGAATAGATTAAGATTAATAGATTAGATATAGCTCTAAGTACATGTTTTCTCAAATGGATATTTTCTCCTTTCCCTTTTTGCCGCTCTTTAGCCGGTGAAGAACATCATATTTTTATCACCTTTCAGAGGTATGTCAACATTTTATGCCAAATGAAATTATCTCCTTTTCCCTTTTGAACTGATAATTGTATCCCCTATTTGAGGCCTTTTCCTCTGCCTTAGAATTTAATTTTATTCATTATCTATGAGAGGAGGGTAGACTAGGTATAATAATATAATAGTTTGAGTTTTCATGAAAGGGTGCTTGAAGAAAAACTGCACTTTGGCCAATTTTTTTATGTTGTTACATATAAAACTAATTTTCTTTGTACTTATAATTCTGAAGATCTCACGTATATCTCATGATTAAAATTATCCGAACAAAATATCACGAAACTTGAAATACAAACCCGATCCTCTTAAGGCGACTATATCCCAGCACTTTAGGTATTTGTCGCACACTCAGACTCGCTCTACGATACCTAGCGACCATTGTCGTAAGCGGAGCAGTTAGAATGAACTCCGTGAACCTATTCATAAATATTTGCGTCACAGTACTGTGCAGTAGTGTGCTGTTACAGTTGGACTATTTGTCATTATAATTCGCTTCACGAAATATATGCTGGAAGTTGCGTTTTTTGCGTATATTTTGACTTTTTTATGGTAATCGATAGTATCAACCGAGGTATTTATTTATAATAATTATGTATTACTAAAGTAGTAGGATTTGTAGAAATTTTTCTTGTACATATTAGGGAAATGAAGAGTTTTATATTTTTTTTAATCTTCTTCGCTACCGTCCGCATCTTTCTTTTCACAGTAGTAGTTTTGACACATTCTGTGATCACCATAAGAGTGCGGCATTGAGTTTAACAATATCGTTGTGCAGAACTGATATGGCAACGTTTTTAGGGTTCCCAGATATTTTGTGATATCTATACTAATATATTATAAAAAGGTAGCGTAACGATGTTTGTGAGTTTGTGACGTTGTAAGGGGTAATCTCTGGATCTACTGAACCGATTTTCAAAATTCATTCACCAATACATTATCGTGGAGTGTCATAGGCTATAATAATTTCCAAAATTAACTTTGCATTGTTACTAAAACTTGAATAATGCAATCCAAGTCGCAAAAAAATTGCTTTCATCGCGTACGCTGCGATTGAGGATAGAACAAAACAAAATCAAAATCATCAAATCAGTATCAAAATCTGCAAAAAAGTCCGCAATAGCATATGCCTATCTCCTATGGGTAACTCGCAATAACTGCTTTTACTTTAAAATTGTGGATTAAAAATAAATAATTTTTGTGAAGCTTATTTAGCCCATATGGTATTAATTTATATCTTTGTAAATATGTTTTTTAGAACGGAAATTTAATGTAGAATAGTTTTGCCCTTTACTCTATACAGTTTAAATAAATATCTTCAAAGATATTAGCAAAACAAAAACGCGCGGTATGCAGGAGCGCGCCGCAGCCGCTTCGGTCGTTGCGTGGCGATAGGATAGGCATTTATCATTCATTCATTTATCTGAATGCCTCGCGTCCAGCGCTGTGGGCTTTGGGTATAAGGCCCGTTTTCCACCACAGCGAAGCGGAGCGGAGCTGTATTTCAGTAACAAATCAGATTTCGTCATTTTGATATTTTTGAAACTGAGGGATGTCTAAATGATGAAATCTGGTTAGTTATCCAAACACAGCTCCGCTTCGCTCCGCTTTCGTGGAAACCGGGCCTTACGTGGGACAAAAATATTTCTAACGCGGAACGGAGTCCGCGGGCACTGCTAGTTTTATATATTTCACGATAGCTTTTCTCATTATCATAATTCTTATGTTGGTAAGTGTTTTTCGATGTCTCAGGGCATTTGTTTCTGCTGCCAGTCTGCGTAGTTTTTTACAAAAGTTGCGTAATATGTGATTGCGACACTCAATTTTTTCAACGGTTACATTTTGATTTTCATATGGTTTGGCATTGAGTATCCTTACATATGTCGAGTCGACATTTATCTCCAATCATTGTGTGATCTCCAATGTTGTAAATGAGACCGTTCATCGAAATAGAAGCCTTCTAAAAAAAATAATTTCAGTTTCAACAATTAAAAAACACGAATGCCCTGTTATAAAACGAAGTAATAACTCGTTTTTTACTTTTTAGTTCGTTTTATAACAGGGCACTCGTGTTTTTAGGGTTCCATACCAATTTGGTAAAAATGGAACCCTTATGGTGAGACTTTCTCCGTCCGCCCGTCCGTCCGTCCGTCCGTCCGTCCGTCCGTCTGTCACACTCGATTATTTCAGCAACTATCAAAGCTATCGACTTGAAATTTGAAATAGTTTTAGGTAATAGTGACCCAACGCCAATGCAATTATAAAACATTGCAAATTGATTTTATTTTTATTTAAAAAGGGGGAAAAGCAGGGCTTTGAATTTTCAAAATGAGATAACAATATTGAGTGGGGTATGAAAGGACGTTACTTGTATATTCTAAAACCGATTTTTATTTATTTTTATGCCCGATAGTTTTTGATTTATTGAGCAAACTGTCGAAAAACATACCAGCCCCCCCCCCCCCCCCTTATCTCCGATGTTTATCAATCGAAAAATCTAAAATAATTATGATCAATAGAAATTAACGTATATTTTACAGGAAAAATAAACTCAACTCCCTAACTTTTATCATTTTTTTGATAATAGCAATAAACCGCCGAAAACAAAGTTAGGTTTGCGGTTCGCCAACAAAAGTACCTAGGTACATGTAAATTATACTCGTAAATTCTTGAACAAAAGTGATTCTTTTAATGTTTTACTTCTTTTATAGTATGGAAGCGGTGCGCGAGTCCGACTCGCACTTGGGCGGTTTTTTTTTTAATTTTTTAATTACTTATTTTTATTTTATGTTTTTTACTGATGGTCAGCAGTTAGGTGAAGGTATTTTCTGTTACTACTCTCCAATACCTTCATTTTGATACCCATATTATGATAGTTGAAGAAAAAATTTTTTTTCCACTTTTGAAAATGGCGCCTCACATCCGCCATATTGATTTTTCCAAAAAAATATAGTCTTTGTTACTCGGGAGGATCCAAGGATTCTAACGATACCCCATATATCTAAATCTGTTCAGCCGTTCAGAAGTTATGGAGGAATAAAGAAACATCACATACATACATACATACATACATACATACATACATACATACATACATACATACATACATACATACATACACACATACATACATACATACATACATACATACATACACACATACATACGTACATACATACATACATACATACATACATACATAAATACATACATACATGAACCCTAAAAACATTACACTCCTTTTTTTGAGCAGTCGTGTAAAAAGTAAAAAACGAGTTATTTTAGTTGAACAGATAAACAGTAACAGTATTTAAACTGTGGTTACGCGTGATGGTATTTGCACGTGGTGGAATTTACACTACCTACCATAATTTTCTTAGTTCGTATCAGAGTTTCTTCGGAGCTTTTGAGGACTAGGTATTTTGATAAACTCAAGAAACACTTACTATATAATTTTTTTAAATTCTCCTTCGCTTCCTGTCAGATAGTTTTTTTTTCCAGCGCATTTAAAAAATAAATAATTTTAGCGCGAAACGAGCGTGAGTCGTGAAAACTTGCGCAGGTCCGTCTCGTATGGAGGCTCGTGAGCCACTGAGTACATCGTTTATTCGATGCGTTAGACCATTTTATGACTTCTGTTAGGCGAAATTTTGCAGCAATTTTTTTATTTAATATCTGTCTGCTCAATGGATAGGCAATACAATGAGCTTACTTTACGTATAATTTTTATGAAATTTAGTCCAAAGCTTTGGAAATACCATTAAAAAAATGAACAAAAACGACCTGTTTTCAAAAATTTTTATGATCGAGGCAAGTTTAACTTATCGTGTTTTCATGAGGCCATTATAGAGATAAAGCATGTATCTTTAATATGTATTTTTAACAGTGAAAAAAAAACAATTTTTTCATGACTTTGAATTGCTTTGAAAAGTGGCGTAGTCGCTAAAAACCGGGATAATGGGCCGTTAATACCGGGGGCTCGGAAAAAACAGCTCCAAATTCCGCCGTCAGCGCTTTCCCCTCAATTCGCCGGATCCTACAAAGCCCTCATTAAAATTCAATCTTTCTTTTACAGGAAACCTAATAAAAGGATGGCCGGATCACGGGAGAGGCTGCTGTACGACCGACATTTAGACTTCGATTACGAGTACGAGAGGCGGCGGCGACACGAAGTAAGTAGGTTTGAACCGCAACGGTCCGAACCGAACCGCTTCCGAACGGAGCGCGATCGGTTCGAAATAGAACGACCGAAGAGGAAAAACGGTTACGTATTCGAGGACATCTACTCAGATTTCGACGAAGCCCAGGGACGTTTATCTTTATTCAGACCAATTAGACCCGAGTACTTGAATTTACAATCGACTTACGACAACAAATACAACTCCCTGCCCAGAAGCTATTATTACAACGACGACCGTCGGCGGTACAAAAAAGATTACTACGACTTCAGAATCGAGGCGGAGAGACGGAGGCCGCGAGAATCTTATGAATATAAACCTAAAGAACGAATCGATATGAAACGAAACGAAATTAGGTTAACCGATCGAAACGAACACAGACCTCACTCTACAAGTAGATCGAATAACACAAACTCTAGAATCAACTCCACGATTGGCTCGAATAGCTCTAGGATCGCAGAACCGAATCAGAAGCCTAAAAACGTGGCTGTGTGTAAACCTTTACGTTTGTCCGAGAAAAACGTTAAATATTGGACCACAGATCCGCCCGAGAAGGACCAAGTGAAGAAACCGAAGAAGGACGAGAATAAAAAAATCGTAAAGTTCTCCGAGGTGTCCGGAAGTCGGAAAATGGTTATCGACGATCCGATATGCGGTCGGAAAGTGGTTGCAGTGAGAGAGCTGGAGGTGTCGCTGGACCAGATGATCCAGAACGGTTATTTCGAGAAGCACAACATCCCCATACGTCTGCCGGAGAAGCGGGAAGAGATAAAGAGTGTTCCGAACGGGAAATGCTTATCGGGGGCTGGAGTGGAGACGCCGGCACCGAAGAAGCCCAGACATTTGCCGCAGGTTGGTATCATGTATCTTCTTTATACGCCATAATAAGACAAAGCAGGGTTCCTTGCGATATTTTAGTTATTCAAAAATTCTTAGAGGAACATTCTGGAAAGCACGACTCTACTAAAATACTCATTGAATTGAGCTATGAGTTGATAAGAAGGTACTTCAGTGCGATGAAGGCATTAATGGGTGTGTAATTTGGATCCAAGAACTCTTGTAGTTTGACCATTATCCTCCTTGTCTGTCTATCCTCGGCATAACTCAATCAAATTTTATTTTTTCAACATTCAAAAATATTACCTGCCCCCCTAGCATGGCCAGTCGATAAAATTGTTATCCCGTTATTGTTATCGTTATCTTCCTTTAGGGGATAAATTATTTTCCAAGAAAAGGAGAAGACTTTTTGTTAATGTTATTCAGAGGGCATATCCTTTTTCAGTAACTCCATTGTATATAAATGAACAAACAAAATATTAGTACTTCCATAATATAACGTAGAAGTATATAGATTGTAGGTGTATAAGACAAATTCTGTTAGTTTTTGAGTATGAGTCTCGGATAGTCTCGGAGTTATTAGATACTATTTAGTTGAAAATATATTATCATCTTTCTCATTATTCTAATCATCATTATCTGGAATAGAAAGGGGGTAACAGGAAGCACAGTAATTACTATAGTCATTACAAACCCGTTTAACGTCATAAAGGCCCTTACATTTGAGTAATGTTCCATCCCTTGCCTTGACATGATGTTAAGAAAATAAATTAATATTAATATTCCTTATTTCGGTCATAGCAGAAAATCTCTACCGAGATAAAGCAACTAGGTACGTAGGACAGATCTTGTTACATAAATCATCAAAAACATAAAAAATAGTTTCAATCACTTTGTTGTGAAAGGGTGTCATCTCATCTCATCTCAACCTTTTTTTATGTTCCACTGCTGGGCACGGGTCTCCTCTCAGACTGAGAAGGGTTTGGCCATAGCCCACCACGCTGGCCAAGTGCGGGTTGGCGGATTTCACACACCTTCGAGAACATTTTTGTGAACTCTCAGGCATGCAGGTTTCCTCACGATGTTTTCCTTCACCGTCAAGCAAGTGATATTTAGTTTCCTATAATAAGTCGGAAAAGTCTGAGGTGCGTGTCCAGGATTCGAACCCGCGACCTCCTTATGAGAGGCTGAGGTCAGAACCACTGAGATATCACTACTTAAAGGGCATAATACTATAATATTATGTCCCTTAGCTTAATACATAGTGCAAAAGCGTCACAATGATACTTAACCTACTTTTAATAAAAGCGCAAGGCCAAAAACATTAGCCAAGAAAGCAGTGCACGAAATTAGGTTAAGATTAACTTGGCGATAAGTGGTCATCTCGTTATATCGGCCAAGATTACACCCAGAACAAACTGAAATTATGTTGTACCTTTATCCAATACCTTTAAACGAGCAATTCATGTATATATATATTTATATTTCTATATAATCTGGATCTCGGAAACGGCTCGAACGATTTTCATGAAATTTAGTACACAGAGGGTTTTGGGAGCGATAAATCGATCTAGCTAGAATTCATTTTTAGAAAATGTCGAATTTACCAAAATAAAATAAAAATATGACTGCCGCCATCCTGCTGCTGCCTGCCTATAAAAATATGCCTGCCTGCTGCCATCTATTAGCCAGTAGCGAAGCACGGTCACCCAGATATTTATATTTTTATAGAAACTAGGTCCGCTGTCCACCAAACCAGAGCAAGTGAGCAAGCTTCACGGCAGAGCGGAGATGTAGTTGGGCGGAAGAGCGGCACTACCGGCACTTTGTTCCCCGCTGTCTTTTAACCGACTTCAAAAAAAGGAGGAGGTTCTCAATTCGTCGGAATCTTTTTTTTTTTTATCTATGTATGTTCACCGATTACTCGAAGACGCGTGGACCGATTTGAAAAATTCTTTTTTTGTTTAAGAGGGTTTTTTTTCCAGATGGTCCCATTTTATTCAGGTCAGGATCTGATGATGGGATCCTGGAGAAATCGAGGGAACTCTTCAAATTTTATATGGACACATGAAACTATTTGAGTATTATTAGAAAGAGTAATATTTTCCAAGTTGTCCTATGGTCATCAGGTCAGGATCTGATCATGGGATCTTGGTGAAATCCAGGGAACTCTTCAAATTTTGCTAGTATACTTAAGCGAGTTGGGTGTTTTTTATAGTTACTGGTGCATATGCTAGCAGATACGGATTTGATGACTAAAGTCATCAAGTCAGGGTCTGATGATGGGATCTTGGTGAAAACGAGGGAACTCTTCAAATTTTGCTAGTATACTTGAAGCGAGTTGGGTATTTTTTTAAAGTTACAGGAGCATTTGCTAGCAGATACTGATTTGATGACTAAAGTCATCAAGTCAGGGTCTGATGATGGGATCTTGGTGAATTTGAGGTAAGGTGATGGGGGCAAAGTGCGCCATACTTTTTTCATAGTTGACTTTGGTGCAACATTACTTGTGCTTAAGTTCTCGAGTGACACTAAATTATGGTACCATAAGGATCTGTGATGTTTTGCAACTACAACTAATGTCGTGTCATTAGAATCTGACAGCAAATTAATGAATTTTAGCATAAAATTTGAAAACAGTCTGACCAGGCGCACTTTGCCGACAAATCGGGGAAGTGCGCCTGGTATTAATAAAACGCAATAATAAAGCATCAGAATAAAAACAGCATTATATTATTCCCTTTGTAGACAGTCTCCTTTCGTAGATTGTTTTTCGAACTCTCACAGTTCACATTTCCACTACGCAAAGCTCACATCTCCTTTCCATTACGCATCTTGTCTTCGCATTGGTTGAAATAATCAAACAGTTTCGTGGCGCATCTGTTTTCATCCCTAATTCTCTCCGCTTTGGTGAAGATCGGGCCTTAGGTGCTATTGATGAAACGAGGTTCTTGTGTTTTTAAAGTGGCTCGCGAGAGGGCTAGAAATACATCTCCCTGACTAGTAATGATCATTTTTAGGGTTCCATACCAAAATGGTAAAAATGGAACCCTTGTGGTGAGACTTTCTCGGTCCGTCCGTTTGTCACACTCGATGATTTCAGTAACTATTCAAGCTATCGATCTGAAATTTGAAATAGATATTGGTAATAGTGACCCGACGTCATTGCAATCGTAAAAATTTGAAAATTGTTTTCATTTTTAGGGTTCCATACCAATTTGGTAAAAATGGAACCCTTATGGTGAGACTTTCTCCGTCCGTCCGTCCGTCCGTCCGTCCGTCTGTCACACTCGATTATTTCAGTAACTATAGAAGCTATCGTTTTGAAATTTAGAATAGTTATAGGTATTAGTGACCCGACGTCATAGCAATCGTAAAAATTTGAAAATTGTTTTTACTTTTATTTAAAAAGGGGGGAAAACGGGGGCTTCAAATTTTCAAAATGAAATAACAATATTGAGTGGGGTATCATATGAAAGGGCGTTACTTGTGTATTCTAAAACCGATTTTTATTTAGTTTTATGTTTGATAGTTTTTGATTTATTGAGCAAACTGTCGAAAAAAATACCGTTCGCCCCCCCTTATCTCCGACGTTTATCAATCGAAAAATCTGAAATAATTATGATCAATAGACATTATTTTACAGGAAAAATAAAATAAACTCCCTAACTTTTATACTTTTTTTGATAATAACAATAAACCACCAAAAACAAAGTTACGTTTGCGGTTCGCCAACAAAAGTACCTACATGTAAATTATGCTCGCAAATTCATGAACAAAAGTGATTATTTTAATGTTTTACTTCTTTTATGGTATGGAACCCTCGGTGCGCGAGTCCGACTCGCACTTGGCCGGTTTTTTATTTAAAAAGGGGGGAAAACGCAACCGGTTAGCAGCGGTAGGTTTGCAGTTCGCCAACAAAAGATTGACACGTAGGTAACGTGTCAATTATACTCGTTTTATGAACAAAAGTGATTCTTTTAACGTTTTACTTCTTTAATAGTATGGAACCCTCGGTGCGCGAGTCCGACTCACACTTGGTCGGTTTTTTTTTATCTTTTATGGTCTTGGCAATTAATATTGCAATGAAAGTGTGCTGGCAGCAACCACTTGGCGGCCATTTCAAAATTGCTGAAACTGTAATAAGTACTGACACTAAAATAATACTGTACTGTAATAAAAAAGCAAATGTTAAATGTTTAATTAATGTTAAAGCAAATGTTATAGTAAAAAGTAAATGTAAATTATTATTAATCATCTAGCTCTATTCAAACCCGAGAAAATAGACTCCAAATGGAAGAAATAAACTCAGTTTGAAATGAGTAATAGTATCTACACAAGCATTGCCTTGTGATTAATTAGCAAACGAATCCATTCCCGTTGGTTTCTGTTCGTCGGAGATAAACAAAAGAGCCGTCCGGTCTGATGTGGTCAGCCTCACTGACATTGTTTGACTCAGCGAGAAGAGAATTATTCCAGTGAGCATTCATCTTTAGCCCATTCAAAATCTCGTGCTGTGACTTACTACTGCGACTTTTGAAGCTTCTGTATCAACTTATTTTTCGAACGAAGCTTTCGGTCACATTAAAATCAAGACACAAAGAAAATCCACGAAAATCACATCATTTACCAATGCGTTTTATTCTGATCTGTTAACCTAACCTAACATAACCAGCACATTCAGTTTGCAAATTACACATTTATTTATCAATTTAAATTTTAAGAATAAATTAAAAGTGTATCAAAATTAACGCTGCCAACGGGATTCGAACCCGCGACCACCACCTGTCGCGAGTGGACGCTCTTCCAACTGAGCTATGGTAGCGAATAACGCTGACACGATAATTTTGATACACATTGGCAGCGTTAATCTTGATACACTTTTAATTTATAATTATACCTAGTGTGTGAAGCACTATAACAAAAAAAAAAGTAAATTGTCATTTTTAAGAAATTAAAATTTCGAAGAATGATATTTTGCTACACGGTGAGGTTTGGACCAAGACTGCGAAGTACTGCCTGGCATTAAAACCGCTAAACGCAGTACTGAGAAGCTACGAATTTTGCAGTCTTCTGAAGGTGGGTCTACGCTAGACGAACCGAGCACGGTCTACGCTAGGCGAATCGAGCACAAACCGAGCACGAGCTGAATACAATTCGTGTAGTGTGGACCGACTTACAACTTACAAGCCTCGAACGACTTACCACGACGAAGCCGAGAACGGCTCCGCTCGTGCTTCGCTCGTGCTCGGTTCGTCTAGCGTAGACCGACCTTTATCCGGCCTCTACACTGGTCGCGAAGTCGACTGAAGTGGGGCCGAAGTTGAACGAAGCGAGCAGTGTGGAGGGACACTTCGTCTAACTTCGCCAACTCCGACTCACTTCGGACTCACTTCGGGCAACTTCCATTTGTTGTCGGTTTTTGCGCCCGAGTCAAAGGACGTCAAAGCGTTCTCGCGAAGTTCACCGAGTAGTGTGGTGACTTACTTCGACTTCGGTAAACTTTTCCGAGTACTTCGCCGAGGAATTTCGCGAGCAGTGTGGACCGGTGGTTAGGGCTGATTTTTCAGTCGCCAGATAAACGTTAACAAAGGAATAAATATGACGTTTAGACAGATTTTGTATGGCATATTATGTCTCTCATCAGATAGTTATCCATCCATCCATCCGTCCGTTGGTCCGACACACTCGAGTATTTTAGTTCAGGTAGATTAGTGAAATGCTCACTTTTCAGTTATCTGTACCATCCCACAGTTGACAGTTGGTGGTAAAACATTTTAAAGCAGATTAAAAACGGCATTGTCCCTTTTTAAAAGTCGAGATTAATAATTTTCATTAGGTATTCATCTTATTCAGTATAAGCCTCCCCTGGTGAATCCCTTACGCCGGCCCCGCTAAATAAAACAAATATAATATAAGCTCTCCAACAGCGTACAGCGACCTATGAATACAACGCGCCCCCAAAACGCCTAAACCATTACATACTCCGCAACCATGAGTGAAAATGAAATATAAAACTTTTTCATCTCATCCGCTCGCAAAAGACATCTTTAATTCCCAAAATGCGGGTGTGCAATGCTAGACCGCATAAGCATTTTTAATTTCTCCCTGGGGCGGGAAAGAATTTCCAATATTCCCGAGGGAAGAAAATCATTTCTAAATTTCTACAGAAGACTTCTAAGTTCTAACTTGGAATGGGTGTCACTCGCCTCTGACGGTTTTACACATCATCGCGCCGGAACACTAATTCACTTAGCGATACCTCTTTTGGTAGAGTGTAGAAAAGACCTTTCTTATCCATTAATAGATAGAAAGTGAAAGGGATCGACAAAATTCGACATGATTTTCTCGTGGCGCGCATCTTAACCCTTTTGGTACTTAACTCACTTTTGTGTCACATCGTCGAGTCAGTCTAGAGTTACGGGTATAAGTTAGGCAATACAAAACTGTTAGAGTAACTAAGAAATTCCTCTCCAGATGGCCAAGTATTTAATGTCCGAACTTAGTACGGAAACGGCAAAGTTGCGCTCGAAGCGACAGTGAGAGCCTAAACTCTTTTAATAATGCCAGCACCA
Organism: Coenonympha glycerion; assembly: GCA_963855885.1. NCBI lineage: Eukaryota > Metazoa > Arthropoda > Insecta > Lepidoptera > Nymphalidae > Coenonympha > Coenonympha glycerion. Next base: position 17,595,157 of record OY979631.1, read on the forward strand.
GACTGGTTTTGAAAGTCTAGGGGATATAAAATAAACCTTAGTAAAACAACTTTCCGGCGTCCACTAAGGTTATTATCAAGTTATGCTTTATGCTGCAAAATCTTTATCATGCAACCATATTACGATTTTCACTGTCACTATGAATAGGTGACTAATGTTATTAATTGTTTAGCAAATTTCAATATTCTTGGTAGTATCTATTTTTTTTAATGACACACATGGATCGTGTCAATAAGATCTCAAACAAACAATTGCCTGCTTATTACTTGGCACTAATTATTAAGAGCAAGGAAGATTTTCGCAGTGATTATGGAGATACACTTTTTAATATAAAAAGTGATGGTTTTTATAGCATATAAACGACATCCGGCTTTTGTTGTGGAAGAATATAATAGAAAAACAACGTTTTACCAATATGTATTACTAAAAAGTAAAAACTAAACAAAATATCAAAAATCCTTTCTGAACGTTTTTGGATATTATTATTACCGACACATTAAAACATAAATAAGGTACAATAAGATCCATTGTAGTTTCCAATAAAAATTAGAAAAATGAATTTAACTAGATGAAGGACCCAAATTCATGAATTAACGAAGTGACGTTTGAAAGTAATTGTCTTTATAGTTTTCAAACAAAATCACTGTTTACGCTGGATGCGCTCAACCCCTTTTTATGTCCCACGGCTGGGCACTTGTCTCCTCTCAAACTGAGATAGGCTTGGCCATAGCCCACCACGATGGCCAAGTGCGGGTTGGCGGGCTTCACACACCTTCGAGAACATTTTGATGAACTGTCAGGCATGTAAGTTTCCTCACGATGTTTTCCTTCACCGCTAAGCAAGCGATATTTAGTTTCCTAAAAACGCACATAACTTGGAAAAGTGGTGCGTGCCCAGGATTTGAACCCGCGACCTCTTTATGAGAGGCGGAGGTCAGAACCACTGAGCTATCACTGCTTTTCAAGAGAGTTTGTTTGCTCGGAATTAGATCGCGCCATTGGCACGGTTTAGATCGTCAACACGATTATTGTGTTACCTCAAGAGTTAATACCTTTGTCTACATCTACTAGGCATGGTTACTGATCTGTTTACCTCTAAGTATATTCGTGGCAAACACTGCAAACTCAGACTGCAAATTGATCATAAGCAAACTTAATCATAAAAGACATGTAACATTTTTACAAGCATCTTCAACCATTTGAAATACCTACATACACATTTTATTTTGTCTAGACTATACATGATAAGCTAAGTGAAGGCATTCTAAATCCAGTATGGCAGACGGCCCATTTTTGATAACATTGAATTAACTGAAATTATATGTATTGCCGACGTTGTTTGGCCATATAATTTTTTTCTCACAAAGGGGTATGTAAAATAGCTTACGACCTATCAGGACTTCCGAACATACACAGAAAATTTTATAAAAATCGGTCAAGCCATTTTGGAAGAGTTTGGTAACCAAAATTGACACGAGTCGAATACGTAGAATTAAAAAAAAATGCCATTTAGCCATAAGTGACACACCTAGATTAACTACGGATTACGTGGCTTTATCGGTGGTGGAGCCCCACAAATCACGGAGGAGGATACCCCACAAATCACGATGTTTTCCTTCACCGTCAAAAAAAAAAGTAAGACGTCTGTTTAAATAACTATGTACATCTATTTTATTTTTCTCGAAGAGAGAGAGAGAGAGATTTGCGTTGCCTTAACTAAGTTATTTACTCGTACCTAACCCTATTCCGCCATACCCTACCCTGGCTTAACGGTAACCCTATTAAACATTACACTGGCATTAAAACGGCTTCTAGGCTTCACCCGCTGTTAACTTAACTACACTTGAACTTAACTAATACCTACGACTTATACGTGCATTATAGTATTATAATAGTAATAACATCTGTACAATATATTAAAAGATCTTTGGGGCTTGTAGTGTAGAGTTTTGACGTTTTATAAAGAGCCTTTTATTTAGACCTATGTGAAAAATAAAGATTTTCATTTTCAAAGATTTTCATTTTCATTTATAGGTCTAAAAAGTGTACTTAAATAATCTTAACACACTAATATTGTAAAGGTGAAATTTTGTCGACAGGTGGGTAAATGTGTGTTTGTTACTCCTTCACATAGTAACTACTAAATCAATTTGGATAAGATTTTGGTAAGAGATAGATTATATCCTGGATTACATAATTAGGCTACTTTTTATTTCGGGCTATCAATGGCTAGTAGTCTAATATTCAAACAGATAAATATAACTACATAGCAAACATTTATTGGATTTTGGCCATAGTTTAGATGATATTATGCAAATAGCACACATTAAGTTAGCGCATAGTGTAGAAAAGCATAGCCTTATGTAACATGATGCTTTTAATTAATATTATGGTTCAAAAACGCCAGCTCGGTATGCCGCTGCTAAAAGCGCAACATCGGTAGAAAAGCTTCGACTTTTCACAAACCCTTTTTTAAAAGGGACGCCTCGGGAACCTCTTTCCACATAAGCCTTAATTGACGGCTACGACACGATCACGATATTTACAACATACTATATTTTGAGATCCGGATCCGAGACATAGTCGTTTACTATAGCCCTCATAAGAAGGCTCAGAGTCACTCAGCGGACGATGAAGAGAGCTTTGCTCGGAGTTTCTCTGCGGGATCAAATCAGAAATGAGATCCGTAGACGAACCAGAGTCACCGACATAGCTCAACGTATTGCGAAGCTGAAGTGGCAATGGGCGGGGCACATAGCTCGTAGGACCGACTGACGTTGGGGACCTAAAGTGCTGGAATAGCGACCTCGCACGGAAAAGCGCAGTGTAGGCAGGCCTCTGACCAGATGGACTGACGACATTAAAAGAGTCGCGGGAAGGCGCTGGATACAGGTAGCGCAGGATCATGTGGGCTGGAAACCATTGCAGGAGGCTTTTGTCCAGCAGTGGACGTCCGTCGGCTGAAACGAACGAAGGATATTCTTAGAGATTTTTTCACCTAACTTTTCCTGTGAGCGGATTTCCCAATATCTGTATCTAGTTATCTGCCGGAAAATAAATAAGGAGTTGCTAAACATCACAGCAGATTAATGTTTTTTTTATGGATATAAGTAAAGTACTGCAAGTACGTTTGTATGTATATACTTTTTTGTAATAAATAAAAAAGAGTATAAGTATCAGGACATTACATAAGGTGGGTGGGCCATGGAAGGCCATGCTCCTTCGAAGGCCAATTATTAAAATTTCGTAGTTATTGTCATGTGATGACAAATTCCTTCTATCTACATAAACATCCATCGAACTAGAAATCACAGACGCGGCGGCGAATCGCTCGCGCTACTATTTTAGCAGTACGGTCCCTCGCTTCAGTGATATCGGAAATCGACGACGTTAAAATAAGGTGGGTGTACCATAGAAGGCCACACTAACAAATACATATTTATTATTCATCTATTTACAGGATAAATGAAACTAACAAATATTTAAGTAATACTTTGTTTTTTTATTACGTAACATATAAACCAATTCTTTTAATTGTAGATTTAATCGCTATTTAATAACTTTTAGTGTTAAATGACTGCTTTATTATAATGGCCTTCTAAGGAGCCTTGTTCCTAGCAACGCCATTTGGAATAGTTCAATGAAACTTAAGTTTAATCAATATTGATCAAATCTGAAATTTAAAAAAGTGGTTTATATGTTACGTAATAAAACAAAGTATTACTTTATTATTTGTTCGTATCATTTAATCAGTAAATAAACGAATAATAACTGTTCATTTGTTAGAGTGGCCTTCCATGGTCCACCCACCTTATATCGCAATCAAGCCCCGAAATAAGCGATAGAAATGGCTTGTGTTATAACTGATAAAGATACCTACATAATATTTAAAATGGGAAATGCTTTCCAAAAAACCAACTTCAAATGCCACTACAAAGAGTGAAATAATTTTTATTTAAATTTTAGGTACCTACACCAATTCGAAGTCGGGCAATGTTTCATACAATCCCTAACTTACTTGATGTGCGAAGAAATGACGAAGTCATCGGCAATCGCCCGACTTCGAATTGGTGTAGGTACCTAAAATTTAAATAAAAATTATTTCACTCTTTGTAGTGGCATTTGAAGTTGGTTTTTTGGAAAGCATTTCCCATTTTTATTTTATACTTTTTAGTGGAAAACAATAAAATGCAGAAGGCGTTGTAAAAATACCCAAATCGCTTGAGGTGTGTTCATAAATTCTGAAGAGATACCTAAAATTCACCAAGATCCCTTCATCAGACCCTGACTTGATGACTTTAGTCATCAAATCAGTATCTGCTAGCAAATGCACCAGTAACTATAAAAAATACCCAACTCGCTTCAAGTATACTAGCAAAATGTGAAGAGTTCCCTCGAATTCACCAAGATCCCATCATCAGACCATGACTTGATGACTTTAGTCATCAAATCAGTATCTGCTAGCAAATGCACCAGTAACTATAAAAAATACCCAACTCGCTTCAAGTATACTAGCAAAATTTGAAGAGTTCCCTCGATTTCACCAAGATCCCATCATCAGACCCTGACTTGATGACTTTAGTCATCAAATCAGTATCTACTAGCATATGCACCAGTAACTATAAAAAATACCCAACTCGCTTTAAGTATACTAGCAAAATTTGAAGAGTTCCCTCGATTTCACCATGATCCCATGATCAGATCCTGACCTGATGACCATAGGACAACTTGGAAAATATTACTCTTTCTAATAATACTCAAATAGTTTCATGTTTCCATATAAAATTTGAAGAGTTCCCTCGATTTCTCCAGGATCCCATCATCAGATTCTGACCTTATTAAAATGGGACCACCTGGAAACAAAACCCTCTTAAACAAAAAAAGAATTTTTCAAATCGGTCCACGCGTCTTCGAGTAATCGGTGAACATACATAGATAAAAAAAAAAAAAAAAAAAAGATTCCGACGAATTGAGAACCTCCTCCTTTTTTTGAAGTCGGTTAAAAATAGATACTCTCCTACTTACTAGTTATAGTAATGTTTTCCAGGATAGCCTATGTTAGATAGGGATTGAGTTTTACGCATTATTACGCCAACTAAAATTACAATATAATATATAAAAGTACGAGTAATATACGTTTTTCGTCGTAAGGTGTAAAATAACTTTTGAAGGGCCGAACAAACCCAAATTAAGACTAAAATGAGCCGACCGAGCGTTCCACTTTTCAGTTAACTTTTAATAATTTAACAGTTCGGGAAAGCTGTTGAGAAGTTTCCGAAATTGAAACCTTGGACTTGATTGAGTATTTATAATATTTTCTTGGCAATTATGAAACTTTTTACGCTTTAAATTAATTAAAAGTTGAGCCTTCTCTTTAGGGTCGGTTTTGTTAAGTAATACCTTTCTTCAGGATAATTTTAGCCTCAATAGTGGAAAGATTCAAATCTTAGAGGCCCTTCTCGTAGTTCATAAATAAGTCTTTCTGCGGCATAAATTAATAATTATCTACTAAATCGATTTATCTGGGAAAGATGAAAAGTGTGAAAAACTATAAAAATCAAATAGTGAGTAATTTATTTTATACATAACAGCAAATATTTCCAGGTGTAAAGCCGGAACCAGACTTTGTTATTTGTTATTCGTTATGCGCCTTATTTGGCCGCATACGACCAAGTGTGAGCGGTTCATTCGTCTATATTTGCTTTATTTGCACGTATAACGCATAAGCGCGAATAGCAAATATGCTTATCCGTCCTCTTGTCAGTTTTTAGCACACTTCAAAGGACACGTATTGGCAATATTTGGCACATAGCACCAAGTGTGGATATAGCCTGTTTGTTGTTTGCTCACAGAAACACATATTTGGACAAAAACAGCGTAGCCGCATAACGAATAGCAAATAACGAAGTCTGGTTCCGCCATAAAGCATTGTGACAACATTAAAACCCAATAAAGGCGTACTACCTATAATAGAATGTTATATTACACGGCACATTCCCTCCAGGCTACGAAGGTTTCAGGTAACCGTTATTAACAATCGCTTCCCCTTCCGAACAATTTACATACAAACAATCGTCCCCGTCTCTAAGGGCGCGTTTCCACTGTGGTATAATTTTATAAATACTAACTCACGGAAGCAGAGATTGGCGGAGCGGAGCTGTGAAATGAGACTTCTACAAAAGCGAAGACAGGTGAAACTGATAAAATAATTAAACTCTACGCTTCAGACTTAATAATAATTTATTGTTTACTCAATGCCTGTGGCTTGACTGTTTTCACAATTTTTTTAGTAATATATACCTACTATATCGCCAGAAAGAGACAAAACTTAACCTTTAAAATTTTATCATTACTATAGGAAATGATCTTATTGTTAAACCTTTTCCTTTTTAAATACATTTTCTGTGATTAATTTATTAAAATATATTTTATAACAATAAATTATTGTACATTCTTCTATTCCTAACAACTTATAATTGTGAGGCGAAGACGAGACGAAATAATATGTAAATGTTTGACCAATTGATCGATAACTGATTTCTGCTATTGAGGTATTAACAAACAAGGAGGTGGCAAGGAGGTTCAATCATTTCTGCACCTCTCTTTCTCTATCTCCGCTATGTGTTCGTGACAACGCAGCCTTACGTACGATCTATCCTATTTCCGTCCACATAAATATTATCTCCCCGCCCGCAAATGTAAGTATTATCTTGGGAGAAGGGAAGGGAAGGGAGGGTAGGGGTTGGGGGGAAGGTAAACAAAGAGACAATTTTCTCAAGTGTCGAAATAAAACATTCTCCGTCACGTTCCAAGCGGCAGGCACGTCTCTGCCGAGCGAAATGCGATCTTGAAGATGTTTGAATGAGCCTCCGATTACATTACTCTTGAGTCGATTTTTTAACGAAGGCCTAGTGACAGTTTACAAACAAAAAGCAAAAGTAAATAGCTTGTAAATGATTCGCGCCAAATTGGAATTTTTCATCTTTACTTCTTATCTCGGATTCAGCTTGTCGGACATCGCCTTCAAAACCTAAAAATATTCCGAGAAATCAGAAATCACCCTATTTGACTGATTTTCAATTTTTTTTCATTTAACCAGTTCCCTTAATTTCCTAAAATACGGGGACCACCTTACGTACACTTGTTCACAATACTGTACTGACACATTTTACTCACGCGTAGGTAAACCAGTATATATTATTTGCCCTTCAGGTGATAGCAGCACTCGCTGTGTCCTTGGCGCCCTTTTCTGCAGGTCTGGGCAAAGGCTACAGCTCGCCCGCCATAGCGTCTCTGCAAGGACCAGGCAACGCGACGCGAAGGGACTTCCAACTTACCGACCAACAGGCTTCGTGGCTTGCTTCCTTGTCGTTTCTTGGTAAGACATTTTTGAGGGTTTAAAAAGTTGCCATGATCTCTGCAAACACCAGGCAATGTGGCGAATAGTGACTTCCAACTGACTAACCTGATCCCTTGCCTTTTTTAACGGATTTTTGAAGGTTTTAACTGATGTCACTGTCCTCTGCCACCGTTTTCTGAAGGTTTTGGCATGGCCTACCAATATGACTCACCTACGTACGTTGCTCATATGCAAAGATGTGTACATAGATCACCGAGGTTCTAAGCTAAGAATGTAGATACAAGAAAGACTATCACTTGATGTGGGCTTGACCATACAAAATGCGGGCATCCTAGGACTTTGTATCAGTCAAGCTTATTATCCTTATAATCACTTCTTTCTCTAGCCCTTACAGTGCCCTTCAAAGCCGACACACAGTAATGCTTTACAGTCGTAGTAACTGTAAATTCACGGCACAATATCAGACACTGCGACGTGGTACCCAGACAAATAGACTCTGCAAAAATAATGGCACAACCTGATAAAAGCGGTAATGAAGGAAACTGTTATCTTGGTGGACCGACGAACACGAACAGCCTTAGAATCGCAGGATGTGGAAATTCAATAAAAAAGAACTCAGCAATTTTTCTGGACTGCCTTTCTCTCTGTTCTTTATATAATGACCTTTTGAAGGTGCTCTCTTCGGCGGCATGGCGGGCGGTGCAGCAATGCGGCACGGGCGACGCCGGGTGCTGTCGCTAGCCGCAGCTCCGTGCAGCTTGTCGTGGCTGCTCACCGTGCTGGCCACGTCAGTGCGAATGATGTGCATCACGGCCTTCCTGGGAGGGTTCTGTTGCTCCATACTCACTATGCTGTCCCAGGTGAATATAAACTCAATATCGTATGATATTTAAGCTGTTTACGACTGACTGTGGGGTGTAGCGTGGTTTGGACAGACGGCTTTTTAAAGTCAGAATTGCCATCGGCTATGCTAGACATGTTCCCGGAGATACATCACGAGCAGGATCTACGGCTTAACGTAGGAAGGTGTCTCCACCTTCCTAATGATGATGACGCTTTTAGATCCCCAACATCGTTCCGTAAATAAGTCACGACGCTTTTCACGTGACAGCATTCACTAGAATGTTCTAAAAGCTGTTAGCGGCCAGTCCGCCTCGCGACAAAGGCCCTTGTGTTCAGTTCATTGTGTCGAGCACAAAATACAGAATTCACTCATATTTTTCACAGCGCTCTATCTATGCACCGTGTAGATTATTACGCTGTTATATAAGCCCAAACAAAACAAAAATGTTGACTTCACTGTCCATACAATGGATATAGCAGTATCCGATCATATTTTTAATATCTACGTACGTCATGCTTCATTTATAAACACAGTGAATCTGCTTTCAGAATTTAAGTACCTGCTTAAACAAAATTTTGGTTACGGTTTTATAATTGAGATTTTCAAGAATAATAACATTAAAATTTTATGAGGAGTTAAACGAAGAATCTCTAAAATTACGTTACTTTAGTATCATTACTTTGTTACTTCCAGGTCTACATCAGCGAGATCTCAGTGCCAGATATCCGCGGCTGCCTCAGCGCTGTTCTGAAGATCGTCGGTCACCTGGGAGTGTTGTTTAGCTTTACCATCGGCGCCTACCTCGACTGGCAGCAACTCGCGCTGTGCATATCCGCTGCTCCTCTTCTACTCTTCTGCACAGTGCTCTACATTCCAGAAACACCAAGCTACCTCGTCCTAATCGGAAAAGACGAGGAAGCATACAAAAGCCTCCTCTGGCTGCGGGGACCAAACTCCGACGTCGCACAAGAGCTAGCCACGATCAGAACGAATGTACTTGCGAGCAAGAACTTCAGCCAACGACAGAGTCAAATGTCTAGCAGTCAACTTATAAGCTCTTTCGACGTGAGGACGGCGAATCGCCTTCTCGGTCCGATCCTTGTAACATGTGGCTTGATGATGTTTCAACGCTTCTCCGGTGCTCATGCTTTTTCCTTTTACGCTGTACCGATTTTCAGGAAAACGTTCGGTGGAATGAATCCTCACGGGGCAGCGATAGCGGTATCCTTCGTTCAGTTGCTCGCGTCTTGTTTGTCAGGGTTGCTGATCGACACTGTAGGTCGTCTTCCATTGCTCATCGTGAGCTCCGTGCTAATGTCGATGGCGCTGGCTGGATTCGGCAGTTACGCGTACTACGAAGAAGTTCATAGGAATCAGAGGATACAGAGCGTTATGTTTCATCAGACGAATGGACAGAACGACTGGATTCCTTTGCTCTGCGTGCTGGTGTTTACAATTGCGTTTTCTTTGGGCATGAGCCCGATATCTTGGCTGTTGATCGGAGAGTTGTTTCCCCTTGAGTACAGAGCGTTTGGCAGCGCGATGGCCACTGCCTTTAGTTATCTCTGTGCTTTTGTTGGCGTCAAAACGTTTGTGGATTTCCAACAGGCGTTAGGGTTACACGGGGCGTTTTGGTTGTACGCCTCTATAAGCGTGGGAGGGCTCTGTTTTGTTGTGTGCTGTGTACCTGAGACGAAGGGAAGGGATTTGGATGAAATGGACCCAAACTATGTCCAAAGTCTGTCCCCCAAGAGGTAAGTTAATTTAGTTGGGACGTAGTTTTTTACTTGGATTTAGAAAAACGTTTATCCTCTTGACAGTGTAGGGAACAATAAACATTTCTATGTTTGATTAAGGACATAAAAGAAAAGGTAATATGCATAATCATAATACGTTATTTCCAAGTAAAAACATCGTCTCAACAAGCAGTGTCACTTTAATATTATAATGGCTCTCTAAAACTACGTTTAGTTAGGTTGTTCTTTATTTTTTAACCACAAATTATCAGTGTTTTGAAATCTGTACTTGCCGTAGATATAATTCCTTTTAGATGTACTTAATAATTTTTTATTAATCTGATATTAATTCACCATTTATTACTTTTCCACTACAACATCGTGATGTCGTTTAAAAAGTACGTAATCGTGGAACGTTTGTTTTAAAAATAATCAAATTAATTTTAGATTTAAGTCAGTATCTACGTGAAATCTCTTGTTGCAATTAATAACTAACAATTTTGTAGAAACAAGTACTATACATATTATATTCGAATCCACCACAAACATTTGGCTGTGCTTTTAAATTCAACTGATGAAAAATACCCACATTTTTAAAAGTGGTCCCTCTTTTTTGTAGTTTTAGTATTAAATTATTAATAAAGTATAAACTTAAATAAATAATTATTATCAATTGTTAACACCTCTCTGCATATCCTGAAAGCCATATCTTTAAATTATTTTTATGATTGTTACTGAAAATTACATACTAGTAGTTTCTCATTATGATTTTATGTTTTCATGTTAACTAGAATTATTCTTATCCTCACAATATTTTTGTTACATTTAATAGCTAAATGAATATGAGTATTGTAAATTAATATGATAATGTTAAGATGAATCACAGTAAACTTAATATTTTTGGTCAGGTTAGTAGTTAGTTAGTTAGTAATAAAATATTAAAGTTACTGTGAACTTTTCTTTCGACTAAACCATTTTAAACGAGCTTTCTTACCTATACCTACTAATTACTATACGACAATAATCTTAAGACAATAATTAAAATTATAAACGAATCGACAATAAATGATAAAAATATTAAATCCTAATTTAGACTATCCCATGATGCCAGTTTTCCAACGTTGTAATAAATAGAGTAAATTTTTAAGTCTTTAAATTTTGATTGTAAGATCATTTTTTCTAATTATTTGTTTATTTAATTAACTAATGTAAAAAAAAAATCCATTATTAAACATAACTTACTAAATTGGTAAAATAATACAGACACACTGTGGAAAATCAAATAAAAAATATGACCGGTGTAATATGGTGTATCACAATTAATAGAGGAATTGAATTTTACTTATATGAGAAAATAAACTTGTTTGTATAACAATAACAAAAATACCATTCCAACCCTTATTTCCGAAGTTTAAAAATTGTAAAATAATTATGATAACTAGAAATACATATTTATTTTACAAAAAAAATATAACAAACTAGCATGAGTTTTTAATAATGACCCTGATATGATAGAGACCCTGATCTTTATTCTTGAAAGTTTTATTACTGTTAACTTACACAATATAACTATTTTCTTCTACAAAATGTTATTTTTTCGTATCATAGTCTATTTTCCTGATGTTCGTTACATGTAATTATTACAAATCATACTCAAAAATCAAATCCCCTGTGTTAACTCTCATTCCCAAAAATATATCATGTATATTTTTACATTATATACTTATACTGCATGTTTGGTATTCTATGTAGGTATTCATTTTTGCTCACATAAGAAATATTTTTATGTAAAATATTATTATAATTTTTAACAACGATATTATAATAATTATTATTGTATCGGTAGAGTGCTCTGTGCTAGTAGTTAAAAAAATCATTTTAAAAACATAATTATTATTTTAATGACGACAAATATTAAAAAATATGTCAATAACTATTTATTTTTTAACCATAAAAATATATTATTTTATCTAATAATTGTACTCTAATGCTTGTAAATTTTAGAATATTATTAAATATAGAAGACGGCTATATTAAAAGACTGCTGAGGCAAACGATAACATAATGCAAATGTTTCTTATGATACAAATAATTTTGCTAGACAAAAAAAAACAATTCCAGCAATCTGAGCAGCTGATCTACAAGAAAAAATTAGACCGAACAATATTTCGTATACTTACCTTGATTAATTTCAAAAATCGGTAGTCTGAATATTGTCGCCTTTTATAAAATGAATTATTAATAATAGTCCAATTATTAGCAAGTTGCCTTTATTATCTTATGCCTGCCATTGCGGACCTACAATTTTTTATTATTTTTATGTATAAATAGTTATAACATAATGGTGTTACGAATATAACATAACTGTTACGGTTTGACGAGATAATGAGGATCATTATATAACTATTGTGAGGCGTTCTACTTCTAATCCAACTGTAGAATGCCTTGAATCTACAGAGATAAGGAATTTAAAATTACATAATTGCTTCCAATAAGGCTACAACTTTGAAATATTTCTGCGATTGCTTGCTTCCAAGATCCATCCTTCTATTATTCGCTTATTTCGTGGTTGAGCTTTTCGTAAGCCTCTAGACCAGTGGTTCCCAAACTTATTTTGTCTACTGCCCACTTTGAGAATAAATATTTTTTTAGCGCCCCCATTTTTTCACCTATTTAAAAACCACTATAACTTCAAATTGAATTAATTAATTATTGTGACCTATATATGTATATTAACGGAGAATTCTAAACGAAACTTTTACTATAACCCGCAACTTGAAACCTGAGCGCAGTAGGTAACATACAACGGCGCTTAAGGTCTCAAGTTAACTCTTACGGGCTCCACCTGCCAATAAGAATGATTATTGAAACGCAACTTTATAGTATTAAAACAGAGTATCTTTTATTAAAAATATAACTAAAATAATCAATCCTTATATAAAAACTAATGTGAAGGATGAATCTGATGCTGTTTAATAAGTTTGTTGATATCAGGTTCCAATTTACTCAAGAACAGTCGCAAGTCGCCACGTTCGGTAACAAGCAAACGATTTCGCTTTTTAGTAAGCAATGTTGTCACAGCACTAAATCCACGTTCACACAAATATGACGATGGGAATGCTATCAAGAATCGTTGAACGATTGACCACAATCCAGGGTACAATTGCGGGATCGGTTTTTGTAGCCAAAATTCTTGGTAACCATTTTTGAACTTGATTTTTATTTCCTCGTTTGTTGTCAATTCTATAAGTTCTTCTTCCAGCTGAGGTGACATTGCTGTGTTGACATTTGAAAACGGATCCAACACCCAGTCTGGTATTTCCAAGTTCAAAATGTCCTGGTATCGTTCGGTGAAGTCAATGTGGAGGTTTTCCAAATGTTGGCAGTAGGCAAACAATTCGTCGTTACTGCATGATACTGATAAATTTGGAAAATTGTGAAACTCACGTCTGCCCAGATTCTTTTTGTGTAGAAGCAGTTTGGCTGCGAAAGCAGCAACGACGTTTTTTGTTTTAATTAAATTTAGTTTATCGCCTTGCATTTGGAGATTCATGTCGTTGAATAATTTATACAGGTCTGTCATGTAAGCTATATCATTTTTTGATGTTATGAGCTTGTCGTGCAATTCTGTATCTTTAGTTTCCAAGAACTCTATAACAGAGTCAAACAGGTTGTAAAATCGAGTCAGACAATTGCCTCTTGATAGCCAACGAACTTCAGTATGATACAACAAACGGTTGAAATCCTCGTCATTAGTAACACAAAGCTGATGAAATAATCTATCATTCAAAGAGCTGTTGCGGATTTTATTGACTGCTTTGATGACATATTGCAGTGATTGAAATAGTTTTTCACTTAAGTTTCTAGCAACTAAATGTTGTCTATGAATAACGCAATGTACACCAAGGACATCTGGAATTTTATTTTTTAAGTACGCTATGAAGCCTTTATGGCACCCTGTCATAGCCGGAGCGCCATCCGTAGCAACTGAAATAATATTTTTCAAAGGAATCTCTTTCTCATCGCAAAACTTTTCCAATGTATTGAATATGGTTTCACCTTTTGTATCGGTCTCTAAATTTCTAGCAAATAATAGTTCTTCACATATTTTCTCATCTTTAATAAACCTCACGTAAGACAACAACAATGCTTCATTAGTTGGTAAAGTGGACTCATCGAGCTGAATTGAGAATTGACTTGTCCTCAGGTGATCGCACAATGATTCTTCAATGTTTTCAGCCATTTCATCAATTCGTCTTTGCACAGAATTATTACTCAAAGGAATTTTTCGGATAATATCTGCGGCCGGTTTATGAAGCACAGTAGTTATTACTTCATTTATTGCTGGCAATATTAACTCTTCTCCGATGTTATGTGGTTTGCCTTTTTGAGCAATTAACAAAGAGATATTGTACGAAGCTCGAAGTCCGTCGTCATCTTGCTTAGCAGCCGCCGAAAATAGTTTTGCTACACTTGGCTGTGTATTATGCTTCTTCTCTAGGTCTTGAAAATATGCTACATTCTTGTCTTTCTTATCTGGATGCATTTTATTCAAATGATCTTGCAGCCTTGAAGGCTTCATTGCTTCATTCGAAAATGTTTTTAGACATAGAAGACACAAAGGCGACGATGGGTTTGTGGGATTTTCAATAAATCCGAATTTAATATATTCCCCACAGTATTGCCGTCTCTTCTTTTTTACTTCCGACATTGTTTTGCAATGAGAAATACGTTCAACTTCGCGAGTAGTGTAGAGGAGGTGTAAGTAGTGCTCATCTATTACGCGCGAGACCACAAATGAAAATAAAATAAATATTACATTGTTTATATAGAAATGCTTAAGCAGCACGCACCGACAGGAATAAAACAAACATGCATAAACTCGTTAATCTCATTCGACGCTCAATCGTACTCAACAAGTCCGAACAAGTATTCAATGAATCATCCGACTGCTACAGGAATGCACAATTCGGGTTATTTAACAAAAACTTGTTAAAACATGATAGATATCTACGAGTACTAATAACTATTAAAATGCGAAAGTGTGTCTGTTGCCTTTTTATTTGTGTCTACTTTCATTACGAAACGGAGCGACCGATTGACATGATGATTCATTTTTTCTATATTCAATAAAATATGACAGATATATGAACTACGCGGAGAGAAATATAGAATCGAGTTTGAGCAATCTTTTAATTCATATTAGTTGATGTTCACAAGTTGTTGTTGAGAGTCGAGAGCTCTTGCAGTTAAGAGGTTGTTTAAGAGGCCTACTAGCTAAATAAAATTACAAATCACCCCCCCGCCTCGACACAACGCCCCCATTTTCTTTCTGGGTCTCTTACCGCCCCCCTTGAGACCTGCAGCGCCCACAAGGGGGCGTTATCGCCCACTTTGGGAAAGACTGCTCTAGACTATTCTAGAGTCAAGGTAAAGAGCACGGTTTAGATCAAAGGAGAATGCCAGAAAATGGGCTAGATTTGCGTCACTCTGCATCTCAAGCACGTATGCATGAAGAATCTTCTTTCAAATTTTAATATTGTAATTTATGTTAGTGAAATGTGAAAAGGGGTTCAAAAGTATTATAAAATAAAGTAATTTAACGTTTCGAAACATGTGGAACCGCCATGCCGGAGATTATTACATTTTTTTTACATAATATTGAGAATATTTCTAATGTTTTACCCATGATTTGGTTAAGACGCAAGGTATAGCCCAATTTTCATACAAGAATCGGCAGTCTCCTTTAAATTTGTTTAAATTTTTTTTAATGTAAATAAATAGTTTGGATTATCATCAAACAGCGTAGGCACTGATTGGTTGATGTTTGCATCTGTCGAACAGCGAAGGCCATGATTGGTTAAAGTTTACATGAGACGAACACCATTGGCACTGATGTTTGCCAGTCAGTGCTAACGCTGTTCACCGATTGGCACCGATTGAGCATCGGCACCGTTTGGGTGTCACGTGTATTATCATGGCAACCTGCTATAATTTGCAATTTTATTAAGGAAAATCGCTCCGAAACTACATTACCATTTACCAGTAAAATGGCGCCAGTTGGGACAAAAGAAATGCTCAATAATTTTTCCACAAAATATGTATCTATTAAAAACGATGAATAAAAATTCAAATGTATCTAGATTAAGGGCTCTATGTTACCATAGTTTTTGATGTAAATAATAGGAAAATATATCGAGAAGGCCTAGAACCCTGCGTTTTACAAGAAATTAGTAAAAGTTGTATGAAAAAATGAAAATCACAATCACCGATAACATACATATTATGAACATTAATAGGTTGTGAATTTATACATTTTCTAGATTTTATATAAGAATTGATAATTAATTAATTAAAATACAGAAATATTGGCTTCAAATAAATATATTTTTTTGATTCGCTTGTTGACACAAAGGAAGAGCGAACACTATTTATTACATTTGACATTATTCTTACTCTTCTGCGACCTTCTAGCCTCTTGGATTCAAATTATTTTGAGTGTTTATTTAGTACTAGTTAATAGCAGGTCTGTTAAGATTGTCAGTGATATATTATATTAAGGGCCTGTTTCACAATCACCAGATAAACTTTATCTAACAAATAAACAGACATTTTGACAGATTTCCAATACAAAACTGTCACAACATCAAATATATTTGCTGGATAAAGTTTATCTGGTTATTGTGAAACAGGCCCTAAATGTTATATACAGGTTGGACACAATTAATGAGACATGAAGGAACAGTAACTTAAATTTTGAAAACAAAATCTTTAAAAAATATTTTAATTATTATTTAACAAAAAAATTAATTCATCTACTTACATGATTTTTTTTTTGAAAATTTAACTTTGGCAGTCAAAAATTGAACCATCTATTATAATATTATAAAATGAACAAAGCATTTAAGTTTTAATATTTTTGTGAAATGTTTGTTGTCTCACGGAGCTACTCGTGCTTTTTCACAAATTTTTAGTATACTGGTTTTTTATTACATTAGATACAAGTTTTTTCAATTAATTTGACAACATTATCTTAATCATACGTTAAAGAAAATATTTTTTTTTATATATATAGTACATACAATAACTAAAAAGAAAAAAAAAATAGTATTAAATATAGCTTCATATAATATTTTCCCCAAGAGTGCTTTACTTATAAATTAGTGCTTATGCTTAGACTTTTAGCCATCGTAATGTGTTAGAAGCGTGCCTGTTTTAGATTTTATTCCAATTTTTAGATCTAGAAAATACTTTGCTATATATAGTAGTATGGGAACGAACAAATTTTACAGTCTTATGCGTAAGTTGTGAACATATGATTAAAATTTAAAATCGATTTAGGTAATATTGTGAATGGTACCAACTGCCATAATTATAATAATTGTTTTTAAGTAGAATTAGATGTCTAAACAGAAGATTGGCGGTCCGAAATAATGTTTTGATTTTTTCTATTTTGAAGGTCCATTACTATTCGGCACGTAAATTGGCTGATTGTTAGTAGGTATACCTACCTACTTTTACTTAATTTTACGTAATATTCATATAAATTTAAGTGAAGTTTTTTCGGTTTGGATTGTAATACCTGTACACAGTATTGATTATTTTAATATTTTAAGACTTAATTTAAGATGTTTTTATCGTTCAGTTATTAATATAAAGAAACGATAAAACCAAAATTTCAGGATCAATTTAATTTGTGTTTAGTATACGGCGAATCACAGATTTTATCTGTGGGGCGAAAAATATTGTATAAGATAGTAATGGCTTTAACTAGCTTAGATTTTCCTTAAAAGACTTTAGATTGTACAAAAATATTAAGTGACTGCGAGATGTTATGGAATGGATTTTTTTGAATAGATACTGCATATTTTTCTTCTTATTAGCAAATGATTATATATCTATTCAAATTGTAGAAAATAAGAATTTGATCATAACTTGAAAATATATAAATAATTATTTAATTAGTAACTGGAAATCTTCACGAAACTAATATTAATCTTATTTTCATAAATGATGATTTCCAGAAGTAATGATGATCTAATTCTCATTTTCGAACATTCCAAAATTATGACAATAAAATAATTTTTCAGACAATAATAAAATATAATTATCTATTTAGCTCTCACTGTTAAAATCATTTCTTCTATATCGGAATGAATTGAGCGATTATATTCCTAGATGGGTCCTAAATGTATTGCTGAATTGCCTAAATATACCAAAGTGTAGAACGATCAGTGTTTTATTTCCAAACAAAATTATTACGAAGATGAAGTTTTTCACCAATCCCGTGGAAGCATAGATTTCTCTGAGATAAGAAGTACTCTTTGTGTTAAACCAGGGTATTTATCTATGTCTATTGTCTATTCTAAATTTTAGCGAAATAGGTTCAGTATAGTTGCAGCGTGAAGTAAACTGTTTTTAACATTTTTAAAACAAAGTTTATATTTATTTTCGGACATAAATGTCCTATACTAAATTAGGTGGACTGATAGGCATATTATGTACCAGTAGTGGCCTATATGAAATAAATGATTTGAATCTTGAATCTTGAACCATAGAAATAAGGATTTTAGTATTTGTTATCAAGAATTCCAACTAAGTAGATGGCCCTACTCGTTTCTGAGAAAAAATGCCGTAAGTAGCGGAGAGATGGACAGACGGACACTAAAGGCATCTTATACCTGTAACTTAAGGTAAGGTAAGGTACTATAAGTTACGGAACCCAAAATAATATACTTTATTATTTAATTTAGTCTGTTATCTGTATGTCCTTATTTTATTATCGAACCAACGATTATTACGAGACCGATAAAAACCAATTAAGGCTAACGAGCGAACTCAATCCTACTAAGAATCACCAACAATGAATATTTAAAAAAAAATGCAAAAATCTACAAAAAGTTCTGAATAATTAGAGTACTAAATTATTATAATTATGTGATGAAGTAAACTGTGTAAAAATATAAGTTTTCAGGAACGCGTTCTTTCCTTAGCCACACTTTAATAGTTTATTAACATAATTATTAGTTACATGATAATTTTGAATCGAACAAAAATGTGTTGCTTTAAATAATTGTGGGAAATACAAAACCAACCAAGTTCGAGTCGGCGCCGCGCACTGAGGGTTCCGTTTCAAATTTTTTCTGGAATATTTTCATCGATTCAATACATACAAAGCTGCACTGAATGAACGGGGCTTAATTTTGGGAGAATTTAGGAAAAGAGGATAAAAGGACACCAGTGAATGAAATGGGAAAATGATAAATATTAAATACTCTCTCAGAGATGCGGCCCAGACTGGATGCAACAAGCTCGTAATTAATAGTAATTAATAGTAATTCAATAAATAATATTACGAAAATGTACTTAATCTTGCAGCATACAAGATATTGAAAATTCAATCCATAGTAAACTATTAAACTCTAAAGTGAAAAATGTTGTATAATACAAAATGTATATACACCGTCCAAATGCTCCAGCTATGCCAACTTTTTTTCACTATTATTAATTATTATCATTATAAATTGAGTCACTATAAATATACTTTAAAATGTGTGAATGATTTTAAAACATAATGAGTTTTTAATGTGACTGCAATTATGTAACTAGATAGAAATAAAGAGCTTTTTTATTTCTTTAAATTAAACGTTAAATTAAAAGGTAGACCCAGTACCTACCTACCAGTCCTAAGGTGTTACTCATTTAATTTACGAGATAGATACAAAATCGTTCACCGATAGGAACAGCGAGAGCAGCAGATAGTTCTGAAATTAAGAAAGGAATTTTTCGCAAGGGACCCTAAAAGTGGCGTTAATGCTCCTTCCAAAAGAATTGTCGTGTTCAATAATGATCAATTGATTGACAGGCACGAAAAGAACGAGTTATTTTAATTACATAACTAAGCACTTATCTGTATAAGTGCTTAGTTAAGGCTGGTGTGCGGACGTGGTCTGACAAGTTCAATTCTTTTCACTAGGTATAGAAGTTATAACAAGTTTATAGCAAAATAATAAGTATAGTTGAGGAAAGTACCCAAATTCCATACTTTACTCAGACATGTCTGCTATGTTCGCTACTATACCAGACACTATAGTCGATTTGGAACCTTATCAACGTACAATTTGAGCAGTGTTTAATAAAACATGTAAAAAGAATTATCTTTCGTTATTTTCTCAACTGTTCTTGCGACAATGTGCATAAATTAAAATAGTATTTAATGCAGTCAGTTGTTTAAACATATATTAAGGGGAACTGAATGGGTCTGTCTGCGAAATTCAATTTTTAGTTAAAATGTAAGCTAATATGACATAATATAGGCTTATGGCAGTAAAATTGCGAGAATGCAGTATCAGCTTCACATGGTTACGTAAAAATCTTTACTGAAGATGATCCGCAATTTTACTATCCTAGTAAGCCTACAACGAGAACCTAATCAGCTGATAGACTGTAAAAAACAAATTATAAATATTAATTTCACGGAAAGACTCTTAAGTTGAGCCTTAACTGCATAAAATGACGGGAACATTTTGATCTGCACAAACTTAACACCAGTGTTCTGCTATAAAACTGAATTCCGAATTTTATTTTGCAAACGGCGCTTCGACTTCTGCGGTAAGTGTTTTTAGTGACTTTATAGACTTGAACTGAAAAATCTTATTGCCTTGGAAAATAGAATATTGAAAAGAATATTGCAAAATTTCTCAAAAGATTGTATCGCAATTCTACCTAACAATACGTGTACATATATGTATAGCATGGCTATATCTTCTATCTTCTATATATATTACTTATAATAAAACTGTAAAGGGTCGAATTCTGTACATTGAAGATATTTTGAAAATTTTTGTTGGAGGACACTATTTAGTCGATACATAAGCCAAAACTGTAATTTTTTTAATTTTTGTCTGTCTGTCTGTCTGTCTGTTTCACGACCGCGCATCACGGCTAATCCGCTGGATGGATTTAAATGAAACTTGACATGATTAAAGCTCATTCCCCGAGGTAGGACATAGGATACTTTTTGTCCCTTTTAATAAAACTGTAAAGGGTCGAATTCTGTACATTGAAGATATTTTGAAAATTTTTGTTGGAGGACACTATTTAGTCGATACATAAGCCAAAACTGTAATTTTTTTTATTTTTGTCTGTCTGTCTGTCTGTCTGTCTGTCTGTCTGTCTGTTTCACGACCGCGCATCACGGCTAATCCGCTGGATGGATTTAAATGAAACTTGACATGATTATAGCTCATTCCCCGAGGTAGGACATAGGATACTTTTTGTCCCGAAATTCATCATGGTTTCCCTGGAAGACGGCATCAAAGTCAAAATGTGTATTTAGTTATAATTCATTAACGCGTTGTCTGATTTCATTCATTCTTTCTTTGTTAGAAAGGAGGTTCTTTAACGATTATTCCATACAAATTTTATCATCATCACTTTTGTAGTTCAGAAATTACAGGCATCAGAACCTTTAACGATAAGTTCAAGTAGCTGACTTGAAACTCGGAATGGATAAGGAACCTAGGGCTAAGACGTAGAGCTAAAGTTAGACTGGACTATCCTTACAGCCGTAAATAAATAGTCTTAGCAGAAGATTTTGTATGGTTTAAGATTTTTCACTTTTAGGATGAACATAAATCATGAAACTCGCAACGTTATACCTTATAGCGCCATCTCTACAATTTATGTGGAACTTGAATGTAAAACTCTGAGATAGGTACGTACTACCGATTTTTTTTTAAATAATAATTAACTGTCATGTAATTTACTGTTTCGTGACGTTATATTAAGATGGCACTGTTAACACATGAACCATTACATGAACAGATTAAAGTTTTCACTTCTGTCGACGTTCCCGGAGAGCCGCGTCTTTTTTTATCATCCGCAATATGGAAAGGGTAAAATAATGGTTCACAAACCCTAACTGACTGAATGTCATAGGTCTTTTTATATGTAAACAAATATATAGCCATTGCCCATTCGGATATTTTGGATTGTATTGAGATGAAGCAAAGATTTTTAAATGACTCTTATGTTGGGCCGGGGAATATTGTTAGTAGAGTATTTTATCCCAGTGGTACATACCCGGCCGAACCCTGAAAGAAGAGCTCTACCACCAGTACAAATTTTCACATGATTTAATGATTTTTGACATATTTCGTGGTTTCATAATAAAAATCACATTGAAAAGGACGATTTTAACTGTCGATATTTTGATACAATGGTACAAGTCGTGGTCACGTAGTGACCACGACCTGTGCCACTGGGTCGAAATATCGACAGTTAAAATCGTCCTCTTGATCTTTCAACTACGTATTAATGAAACTTTATATTATGATTAAGAAAAAGGAGTTTTCAATATCACCACTAGATAACCCGTGCGAAGTAAGAACAGGTTTCTGTATAACATCACACCAGAATCCCGCGAAAAATCAAGGAATTCCACGGTATATGTAAAAAAATTGTAATTCACGCGGGCGGAGCCGCGGGCAACAGCTAGTATAAAATAATTTTATCTAAACACATTTTTCTGAAACAATGCTTATGCCAACATTAAAACACCCCATAATATCATCCAAACGGAATAGAAGGTGTTTAAAACTCAACATTTTTTTACTCATTAGCAGATGGCAAAAACTCTTATGTCATGGAGCGTCGTCTGGGTGACCGGTGTGGCTCTGTGGGCCACGAAAACTCAGGTCCTCGGGGTACCACAGCCTCCACAACTGGACCCCAACGAGTGGTGGGGTCCTTCTGAGCTGCAAGGTCGCACTAATACATCCATCAGGGAGTTTAGAGTTTGCTTCGGTGATAAGGTTAGTCTACTATATAAAAATAAGTCGTGTTTTCCTTCCTGACGCTATAACTCCAGAAAGCACGAACCGATTTCCACGGTTTTGCATTCGTTGGAAAGGTCTCGGGCTCCGTGAGGTTTATAGCTAAGAAAATTCAGACAAATTTCAACAGAATTAGCGGGAAAGCCGAAAGGTGGCGAAACGGAGTTCGCCGGGTTTGCTAGTTTATTATAAGATTTAGTAAATTACATACATGGATGGCTCAATGTAGGATTTTTTATCCTTTAAATGACATGAAAACCTCTTGACAGATGGTTGAAGATCTGAGAAACCGTCTCAGAAATCACCGTGAATTAATACCACCACTCGAAGGAGCCGCTTTTGAATACGGCTTCAACTCCGACCAAATAGACACGTGGGTGGAATACTGGACAGAGAAATACAACTTCAAACAGAGAGAAGCCTTCTTCAACCAGTTTCCGAACTACAAGACTAACATCCAAGGGCTGGACATACATTTCATCAGGGTGAAACCTCAGGTATAATAATTACATTTGTTTGCACACATAGACACACACATGCATTAACGCCTTCTGCACACACACACACACACACACAGATACACGCACACCATACAGACACACACACATACGTACGTACCATATAAGTGCACACACGAAGGGCGAAGGTCACACATCGTGCACCGAAGCCTTTCACCAAACGATGATTGTTATTTCCAGGTCCCGGCTGGCGTAAAAACCGTACCCCTGTTGCTCTTGCACGGCTGGCCGGGCTCAGTGCGCGAGTTTTACGAAGCCATTCCGTTTTTGACCGCTCCGGCCAAAGGATTCGACTTTGTATTCGAGGTCATCGTCCCAAGCTTGCCTGGATACGGGTTCTCTGACGTAAGTAGACCTCCAACACGCATCTGAAGAACTAAATTACGAAGACTGCTTAACGCGCTTGATGGAGGACGTAAATAGAAATGTGTAAGAATACATTAACTTGGCTCTTTCCATTGCCATTGGCGTTGGGGAATATGGAATTTCTTTCTTGAGGAACGTGGAGTCTCCGCTTTATACTCCGCTTTATGGATGGTTTAGATCGTATAATACATAAACAGGTCTTATGAACAAAACAGTCTCAGAGTTTCACCTTTAAAGGCATGCAATCGATTAAAAGAATTAATACCTAATTATATCTATCCTTAAAAAATACAAACTACAATGCGTCAGTAAACCGTACATTAAAACTTCACACTAAATCATTATTTCAAAGTTAGGTAGGTTATTGGCATTTTTTTATTATTTATTTATAAGCGATGTATTCGTTGCTGCAGCATAAAAACTTAAGCTATACCGAACCAATACGAATTTAGACGAACCATCGTCACTGTTTTCTTTTAATTAACAGCCGTGCTATTCTGCAACACAGCGAAGAGCGTACATCTCTGCATCTATGAATTTGTCAGTTGTAATCTAAATATATAAAAGAAGATACTGACTGACTGACTGACTGACTGACATATCAACGCACAGCCCAAACCGCTGGGTCTAGAGACTCCAAATTTGGCACACATGTTCCTTGTGAGGTCTAGGGGTGCACTAAGAAAGGATTTTTCAAAACTCACCCTCTAAGGGGGTGAAACGGGGGTCCGAAGTTTGGATTTTATCAAGTTAAAATACGTCTTCACGCCGCAACTACTGTACCGATTTGGCTAAAATTTGGAATGGAGGTATATTATATCTTGCATTACCACATAGGCTACTATTCATCCCGAAAAAATTCGTGGTTCCCGTGGGATAAGTTAAAAACCGAAATTCACGCGGAAAAAAAATCTCACGCCGCAAGTACACAACCGATTTGGATGAAATTTGGAATGGAGATAGATTTTATCCTGGATTAATAAACATAGTACTTTTTATCCCGGAGAAATCTATGGGTTTTGCAGGAGAAGGGAAATACAGATATTCACGCGGGAAAAATACTACTTTTCGCCGTAATTACTGAATTGATATGGCTGAAATCATGAATAAAGATAGATTATATATTGGATTAATATGAAGGCTACTTTTCATCGCGAAAAAATTCATGGTTCCCGTGGGATTAGTAAAAAACCGAAATTAACGCGGAAAAAAAATCTTCATGCCGCAAGTGCACAACCGATTTGGCTGGTATTTGGCACGGAGATAGATTATATCCTGGGTTAATAAATAGGCTAATTCTAATCCCGGAAAATTCCATGGTTTTTGCAGGAAAAAAGAAAAACAGATATTCATGCGCGAAAAATACTACTTCACGCCGTAATTACTGAACTGATATGGCTGAAATTCGGAATAAAGATAGATTATATCCTGGATTAATATAAAGGCTACTCTTCATCCCGGAAAAATTGATGGTTTCCGCCGGAAACCTGAAACATTGATGTTCACATGCGAAAAATACTACTTTACGCTGTAATTACTGAACTGATATGACTGAAATTCGGAAAGGAGATAGATTTTATCCCGGATTATTACAAAGCCTACTTTTCATCCCGGAAAATTTCATGGTTTCTATGATAATAGTGAAAAACAGAAATCCACGCGTGAAAAATATTCCTTCATGCCGTAATTACTGAACGGATTTGGCTGAAATTTGGAGTCGAGATAGATTATATCCTGGATTTATATAAAAGCTACTTTTCATCCCGGAAAAATCTATGGTGTCCGCGGAAAACCTGAAACATTGATGTTCACACGCGAAAAATACTACTTCACGCCGCAATTACTGAACTGATATAGCTGAAATTATGAATAAAGATAGATTATATCTTGGTTTAATACGGAGGCTACTTTTCATCCCGAAAAAATTCATGGTTTCCGTAGGATTAGTAAAAAACCGAAATTCACGCGGAAAAAAAATCTTCATGCCGCAAGTGCACAACCGATTTGGCTGGAATTTGGAATGGAGATAGATTATATCCTGGGTTAATAAATAGGCTACTTTTTATTCCGGAAAAATCCATGGTTTTTGCAGGAAAAAAGAAAAACAGATATTCATACGCGAAAAATACTAATTCACGCCGTAATTACTGAACTGATATGGCTGAAATTCGGAATAAAGATAGATTATATCCTGGATTAATATAAAGGCTACTTTTCATCCCGGAAAAATCCTTAGTTTCCGCGGGAAACCTGAAACATTGATGTTCACACGCGAAAAATACTACTTTACGCTGTAATTACTGAACTGATATGACTGAAATTCGGAAAGGAGATAGATTTTATTCCGGATTATTACACAGCCTAATTTTCATCCCGGAAAATTCCATGGTTTCTATGATAATAGTGAAAAACAAAAATCCACGCGTGAAAAATATTCCTTTATGCCGTAATTAATGAACCGATCTAGCTCAAATTTGGAATGGAGATAAATTATATCCTGGATTAACACATAAGCTACATTTTATCCCGAAAAAATTCAAGGTTCCCGTGGGATTAGTTAAAAACCGAAATTCACGCGCAAAAAATTATTCACGCCGCAACTACTGAATCGATTTGGCTGAAATTTGGAATGCAAATAGTTTATATCCTGAATTAATGCGCAGGCTACTTTTTATCTTGGAAAAATTCATGTTTTTTATGATAGAAGTGAAAAACAGATATCTACGCGGGAAACATATTCCTTCACGTCTTAGGTACTTACTGAACTGATGTGGCTGAAATGCGGGATGAAGTTAGATTTTATCCTGGATTAATACAAAAGCTACTTTTTATCCCAAAAAAATCCATGGTTTCCGCGAAAAAACTTAAAAACAGTATGGACGCGGGAAAAATACTACTTCACGCTGTAATTACTGAACGAATATGACTGAAATTCAAAAAGGGGGTAGGTTTTATCCTGGATTAATACACAGGCAAATTTTTATCCCGGGAAAATCCATGGTTTCTAAGAAAAAAGTTAAATAACAGTCAACAGATATTCATGCGGGATAAATACTCCATCGTGCCGTTACTTCTGAACCGATTGGGCTAAAATTTGGAATGGAGATAGATTATATCCTAGAATCAACTACTTTTTTCTCGGGAAAATCCATTATTTACGTGATACGTATTTTCAAAGAATTTAATATAATGACGGTACATGCACAGTATATATTCGATAACTTGATATATGTGCATAAAAATATTAATAACTTTGTTAAGAAAAGCGATCTCCATGCTATCAACCTTAGAAGTAAAAATAAACTTATAGTTCATAAAACAAGACTAGAGAAAATAAATAAATCATTTAAAGGCAATGGGATACGCTTTTACAACAAACTCCCTAATGAAATATTAAACTTATCCCTCAATAAGTTCAAAGTCGCTGTAAAACGAAAGCTCATTAATAAAGCTTACTATAGTATTAAGGATTACTTACATGAATCAAATCCTTGGGGATGAATGAACTGCTGTAATTATACTAGCTCAATTAGTTTTAAGAGCTTTTGTGAAGTGGTGATAACAGAAAACAAAACCCGGCTGAGTTTGTTGTGGGCTTCTTCTCAGTGCAGGGCGCGTTGGAACCCTCGTAAACTTAGTTTTAAGTCGACTTGGAGTTATCGCCATACAAATGTGACAAATATCATAAGGACCATTTACAAGCGCCTGTATATTAGGCCTATGTGAAATAAAGATATTTTGAGTTTTGAGTTTTTTGAGATAATAGGGAAAAACAGATATTCATGCGGAAGAAAATTTATTCCTTCACGCACAACTACTGAAAATTTTTGGTTTAAACTTGAAATGAAGATAGATTTCATGGAAATTAACACAAAGGGTACTTTTTATTCCGGAAAATGGATGGTTCCCGTGAATAGTTAAAACTAAAATTTACGCGTGCGAAGCCGCGGGTATCTGCTAGTAGAGTACAATTTTGCATGCCATATTCGGGTTGGCAGCTGTCTGACAGCTGTTTCATAGCACAGCAGTTGAGGCAGTTGATTTTTTTTTAATCAGAGAGCAGTACGCCGTGGCCTGGCACCACCACAGATAGGGGTCATCTTCAAGAACCTCATGGCGAGACTTGGCCATAAAAAGTTCTACATCCAGGCTGGCGACTTGGGATCAGTTGTCGCCAATGCGATGTCCACCATGTACCCCGAAGACGTGCTGGGCTTCCATTACAATTTGCTGATTGTGTTGGTACGTAGCTTCCCGTCATCATCGCATGAATCACTATTTTACTTTTCACTAATTTAATTAAGCGCAAAAAGGAGGTCCTTACTATAGAAAGCAAAAATTTAAGTTTTTTTTTAACCGACTTCAAAAAAAGGAGGAGGTTCTCAATTCGTCGGAATCTTTTTTTTTTTTTTATTTTTTTTTTTTTTTTATCTATGTATGTTCACCGATTACTCGGAGACGCGTGGACCGATTTGAATAATTCTTTTTTTGTTTAAGAGGGTTTTGTTTCCAGATGGTCCCATTTTAATCAGGTCAGGATCTGATGATGGGATCCTGGAGAAATCGAGGGAACTCTTCAAATTTTATATGGACACATGAAACTATTTGAGTATTATTAGAAAGAGTAATATTTTCCAAGTTGTTCTATGGTCAACAGGTCAGGATCTGATCATGGGATCTTGGTGAAATCGAGAGAACTCTTCAAATTTTGCTAGTATACTTAAAGCGAGTTGGGTATTTTTTATTGTTACTGATGCATATGCTAGCAGATACGGATTTGATGACTAAAGTCATCAAGTCAGGGTCTGATGATGGGATCTTGGTGAAATCGAGGGAACTCTTCAAATTTTGCTAGTATACTTGAAGCGAGCTGGGTATTTTTTATAGTTACTGGTGCATTTGCTAGCAGATACTGATTTGATGACTAAAGTCATCAAGTCAGGGTCTGATGATGGGATCTTGGTGAATTTGAGGTATCTCTTCAGATTTTATGAACACACCTCAAGCAATTTAGATATTTTACAACGCCATGTGCATTTTATTGTTTTCCACTAAAAAGTATAAAATAAAAATGGGAAATGCTTTCCAAAAAACCAACTTCAAATGCCACTACAAAGAGTGAAATAATTTTTATTTAAATTTTAGGTACCTACACCAATTCGAAGTCGGGCGATTGTCTATGACTTTGTCATTTCTTCGCACATCAATTAAGTAAGAAGGACTATTAGGGATTGTATGAAATATTGCCCGACTTCGAATTGGTGTGGGTACCTAAAATTTAAATAAAAATTATTTCACTCTTTGTAGTGGCATTTGAAGTTGGTTTTTTGGAAAGCATTTCCCATTTTTTTCAGTTAACAATCATGTCATAAGTCGTAGGTTTACCTTTAAAATGTCGATTCACCCCTTACAATCACGCAGATTTTTTACCAGCATTCATAAACGCTGGAAGCTAGATTTGTCGCAGTTGTCGCACTTTGATTTGATTTGACTTTACTCGTTGCAGATTACGTTTGATAATGTTTAGTGAGCTTAAAACATAATTTATTATAAAAATATGTATTTGTAATACAGAACAGTGCCGCGGAAACCAGTACAATCGTGAATGCTCTTGTTGGTTCCCTGCAACTAGAGCTCTTCAACCAAACCCAAAGGACTGCCCTCACCAACCTGATAGAAGAGACTGGCTATCTTCACCTGCAAGCCACTAAACCAGACACAATTGGTAAACGCATATGCCGTAATATTCTATTTCTTCCTTTTTTCCATAACAAATGAGGTTTTCTTCTTCCATCATAACTCACTCTTCTACACACATTTTCTTGCACACACCATCCTTCTAAACTTTTTTCAAGCTTTTATTTAGTATCGCCTGCCCATTTTCTTTTTTTTTCGAATTCGTTTTTCTGTAATCAAATTTTGCAAGGTATAGATCCACTTTCCGGATACTGATTCATCAAATAAAGTTATTTATTATCATGAAAGCGGAGTTTTGTACCTTACAAGTTCTTTGTCATCTATGTACTCGTTAAAATTACTTGGTATAGTAAAGAGTGGAGTATGCTCTCCTATAAATTATAAAGGTATCTCAGAGAAAAATAAAAGTTATTCAATTTGACTTCATTTCTTGAGATAAATAGTGGCAACGATGTACGATTTTGATGTTGTCTTTGTTGTGTTGAACTTAGCAGTATTGTTCATTAAATTAGCTATTTTCTTTATTTTAAATTTGCTAAAAAACTACTGAACCAATTGTGTGATGACCTATTCTAGTGTTTCATCCCTCAATCTTAAAGAAACCAAAACATGGGAAATATCAGTAAATATTCATCAATAAATTCAATTATGCACTCAATTAAGAACCGCCACCTAGATACTCAGACAGTGAATAATTACAAGGTCCCAAGTTTTATTCACTTATAATGATGACAATTACCTTTCAATTGGTAACCAATTTTAACGGCACTCATATTTTATACCTTTTTAACCGACTTCAAAAAAAGGAGGAGGTTCTCAATTCGTCGGAATCTTTTTTTTTGGGAACTAATTTTTTGAGCTGTTATTTAAATATTCGAGATGTTATTATGATCAATTGGAAAACATATTGAGCAGTTATTTAATTTAATGGCGGTTGATTAATTATTGCGACAGTAAAACATGAACAGTAATAAAGAATCAATTAGTCGGTTATTTTATCATACAATATCAATTCTAAAAATAATTTAGCAGTCCAATAACTGAATGAGCGGTAAAAATGATGGAATGAGCGGTTCCTTTTCTCTTAAAGGTTCTCTGAAGTACGCAGTACCTCCAGTTGAAGCTAAAAACATTCCACTCGGACAAAAAAGGAAGTTTTTGTCCGAGTGGTATTTTCACGAAAGTTTTTTATGTAATACACTTCACAATGTCACTAGCTTTCGTAAATAACTCAAATTAACGAGAAATAATAAGAAAAATTATTATTATAAATCACATTTTTTTAGGTTATGTTTACGTATTTTTTGCCAGTTTGCTAATATTTTTACGAAAGATTTGTATCACACTGTCACTAACTTTCGTAAATCACTGCACAAACGACTTAGGGTCCAGGAGCGAGCGAAGCGAGCTCGGGACTTGAGGGCACCCCGACTCGGCTGGGTTAGGTGACGAAGAGGATGGCGGGGCCTGCAAGGCCCCGCCATCCTTCTGAGTGGTTATTTTCTTTTATGACCACCCAGAAATAGGAGCCCCGCTAAGCGGGGCTCCGTCGACTGGCCTTTAAGAAGATTAAAGACATAAATAATGAGAAGAGGTGAAGATTTTTTAATTTCAAAAAAATATTTCTCGAAAAGTATTAGGCCTCGTACGATTTGGCTTGGGGGGTAGACTCCCCCTACCCCTCCCCTCCCCCTCACCCCCCTCCCATCCCCCCCGCAACGGGTCCCGTGTCCTAGACCTACCATTCCTTCAGTCAAAGCAAAAGTAATTTAATTTTTCATTACTATTTAAGTACTGTTTTTTTTATTGTATTTTACCACCTCATTGTTTATAGAATTGCTTAGAATGAGATTTCTTACCGACAAA
This sequence comes from Coenonympha glycerion, assembly GCA_963855885.1. NCBI lineage: Eukaryota > Metazoa > Arthropoda > Insecta > Lepidoptera > Nymphalidae > Coenonympha > Coenonympha glycerion. Next base: position 17,626,380 of record OY979631.1, read on the forward strand.
TTCCGATTTCTTACTGCCCACGCGTAACCGCTCGTTCAATTTTTTTTACCACCCATTTAATTATTTTCCTGCTCAATTATATATTCACTGATCCAGTTCATTATTTTTTATTACTCATTTTTGTTTACTTTACTGCTTAGTTTTAACTGCTGAACTAGGTTATTAAACATGCCATTTTTAATTTTTAACTTATCAAAACTGCTATTTAGAACTGCCTCTTTAAATCAGTGCCTTTTTTTTTTTAGGTATCAGCCTCTCCGTTTACCGATCGGTCTCTTAGCCTACATATTGGAGAAGTTTTCTACCGGGACGCGGACAGATAACCGCTTGCAGCCCGACGGCGGACTCTTCTCCACCTTCTCCATGGACCAGCTGATCGATAACCTTATGGTGTATTGGAGCACCAACTCTATAACAACATCCATGAGACTGTATCGTGAAACGTTTTCAACAATGAATCGAAAGTTGGGACTAGATAGGTACGTAAGATTTTCTTCTTGTTTCTATACGAAAATGCAAAAAGTACAGATTGTTTTTACACAACAAGTAAGTAGGTACCTACTTGGCTGCAATATCATCTGATGGTTATTAACAATACCATTTTATCGTCCAAAATCTAAAGGTTTCTACACAGAACACGCCGGAACATTAAAACGCATGTCGATGCGTCTTTGCTGATAGGGTGGTAATTAGCCACGGCCGAAGCCTCCCACCAGAGCAGAGCTGGCCAATTTAGAAATTATAGAATTCGAAAGTGGCCCGTGGCGGGAATCAAACCCGTGACCGACGCGAATCCGGGGGCCGATGAAAGTATGTCGATCGTCAAATTCTTCTCCTCCTTAAATGTTTCAACGAATTTGATTTTTATATAAGGTTTAAAAACGTCTTCAAAAGGAGTGTTTAAATCTCATAAATCAATAAATAATTCGTGTTCGATCAATATTGATTGATGAACCATAAATTACAAACCCACTTTTTCTTTTCCAGGTACTCCAGTCCAGTACCATACTGGAACCTCTTACCTAGACACGACGGTTTGGCCCAGCCCCCTGACCTACTCAAGTTCCCTAACCTTCTAGGGAACACAGTTTTGGAGGCGGGGCACTTTGTGGCCTTCGAGCTCCCGGGACCTTTCGCAGCTGATGTCTACAAAGCTGTCAAAGCATTTAGAAAGTTTCATGCTCGCAGACCTAAATGCTGATTATGTTAATGCCCCACAGGTGGCCACGAGACTCCTCAAAATTTAAGAGGAAATTGGAGGCCTCTTGAGTTTAACAAATAAATAAATAAATCTATGATTAAAACTCCCTGTTTCACAATTCATTGGTAACCTAACCTGCGTCATATTGACCTGATATCCTGCTTACTGTACTTATTACTCACAAAGAAATAGGTTTATTATGACAATTAAAAAATGTGATGATTTCTGTAAAAAAATGGGCAATGCTTTCCAAAAAACCAACTTCAAATGCCACTACAAAGAGTGAAATAATTTTTATTTAAATTTTAGGTACCTACACCAATTCGAAGTCAGGCGATGTTTCATACAATCCCTAATAGTCCTTCTTACTTACTTGATGTGCGAAGAAATGACGAAGTCATAGACAAT